>JAQISU010000046.1:16355000-17555000 GCA_029339505.1 Unio delphinus
AGAGCAAAATTAATTGTGATATTTGTCCATGTATACTTAAAAAATGGACATTGCACTCTAGGTCATCTGTTAAAATTGTATCAATATCTGTTTTAATTTCTCTTTCAAGTTGAATAATGACTCACAGGACTAGACAGGGTAGATTTTGTTGTAAACTGCCTGTGCTATCATTTCATAAATTGTTGTCGAGTAGTAGTAGTAGTAGTAGTAGTAGTAGTAGTAGTAGTAGTAGTAGTAGTAGTACTACTATTATTATTATTATTATTATTATTATTATTATTATTATTATTATTATTAATACATTGTTAACATAACTATTTCTCATCAGCTGAGTAACATAGCAGTAGTAGTAATTAGGGTACTTAACGCCATTTCCCAGCGTATGGATAGGCTGGCTATTCATTGCGGTCAGTATAATAGGTTGAGGAAGAAGCCGGGAAAACCCAATAACAACCACTGGCATACGGGAAGCTAATGACAGCTTTCTGACATATCCACATTGACCGAGCCTAAGACTCGAACACACGGACAGAGGCGAGATAGCAGTGATTGGTAAAGGTGAGACCACTCGGTCATACAGGGCCCCTACCACAGTAGTAGCAGTAGTAGTAGTTGTTGTTGTAGGATTTAACGCCATTTTTCAGCACAAGAAGTGTACGGTAATAACATTATTTGATCACTTGTTGTTTACAACATGTATATACGATTTTGCGTCATCGTAACCAGTAGTACACATCCAGCATGTTGTCGAGACCCACGCGTTCCTGTGTTACCATACAATAACTGACCTTAATAAACTGGTATGGTTTAGAAGACTGTTCTTAATATTTTAATCAAACATGATTCTACAACTGTGCTGAATCAAGCTACACAGTGACATTAGATGTGCTTTACTAATATTTACCGTAACGTATGACGTTTTGTGACACTAACTGTTCTTGACCACAGGTTCTCGTATCATTACTTGAGAGACGATGGATGTGCGCCAATGAGAGATATTCCGGTTAATGGTTGTGCAGCATACGTAGTGGCTGACACGGAAGTGCCAGTTCTTGATGAACTTGCTCCACTTGAAAGTTTAGTCTGGTGTGTGATGATGCTGCTTCTTCTTCCTCCGAGATTGCTTTTCATCAGCTAGTAAGCAAGCTTTCAAACCAGTGACCAGAGCGTATCGCAATCTGGGACTGTCTAGAGTACGCTCTTCCCAGGTATTTACATCAATGTCAAGGGCTTTCGTGTCGCAGTTTCAGACATCCTTGAAGCGGAGATGTGGCCGTCCGATCGACCTTTTGCCAGAGGAATCAGCCCATTATCCATTCAACGTACATGGCCAAGCCATCCGATGGATTACGAAAGTCGTGGGAACTAGGCCGCAACCCTGTTTCATTATATGGCTTTGTCAGAGCTCGTTCCTTGCCAGAAGAACGTGTAGTACTTTCTCTGAGGCTGAGGGACCCGCAATCTGTAGCCGTGTCTCCTGTAGTCCGGCGATGTCGACCTGGAGTCTTGCAAGTTCGTCGTTGATGACTGTAGTCTTTCGGACATCACTGATTGCCTGGATATCATCTGGGAGTGCGGTCAGCATGGTCCAGATATTACAGGTACCTAGCTTGAGGTTTAGAAGTTTCCTTGTTGATTTTATTTTTTTATTTTCGGCGTAGCAGTTGCAGTCCGCTTTGTCAGGTAATCGCCTTCCTTAAGCGCTACGTATCCAGCAAAGCAGACGAACTGTGGCGGGACGGCATCTTATTGTCTGTGGCCTTTCTAGCCTGAAGCGAGCAATAGCTGTTCAGTGAGACATGTTGGTCTCTCCCACCGTCGGAAGCATCCGCTGTCGTCTGGCTCTAAGCCAATAGAGAGAAAACTTATATCCGTAAACTGCTGATTTCCGTGTTGTGTCGATGCTGTGAAGTGAGGCTGGTGTCCTCTCCAGGGCACAAGCCTGGGCTGGGTGATATAGAGAATCAGTTGTTGCACATGCAGCTGATTCGCCCTCTCCATGCAGCTGATGTATCCATGTGAAATGACAAGCCCACACGTCATGTTTTAGCGGTTGCCGAGATGACACTGGAAACAATGCCAAGTCGCCTTAGGGACTCCGTCTGTGGATTTTCAGTTAGGGTTTATTCCCTTAGCATTTCCCATTAGAGGATATAGTCGTAAAGCAGCGAAGGTTTGAAGTCAGAGTTTACCTTCTCCTTGATGGGCGACCACCCAAGGTAAACTATGGGCACAAGCCCTAAGCGTCTCGTTTTGAGGAGCCAGAAACTCGCCTATCATCCCTTCTCCAGTCAGTTTAATCAGGTTCCGCCGATATAGTTAAACCGCTCGTGAAGGCCTGGAGCTGGATGTGGTTGTCAGAAGCTCTATCAGATAAAAGCCATTGGGTTTTTTCCAAGAGAAGTGGGTGCTTATCTCCCACAGCCACCCCGGCGATAACAACCCTTGGACATAGTACATATATGACATGTCAATTGTAAGCAACGATACGAGCCCTCTGTAAGTGACCAGTTTTTATGCGTGGCATGAGCTGAGAGGGGAGGGTTTTTTTTTTTGTTTTATACCTACTTCTTGACTGGCCGTGAATTCGTGGGCACAGTTTTTATTACACATACAATTTTAACGATCCTTCACATTCCTCCAACTCCAAAGGAATTATTGTTATCATGTTTAAGGCCATTTTCAGCACATTATAGGCTATACATGACGGCCAGAATCAATGGTGGAGGAAGAAACCGTGAAAACCCAGAAAGAACCACCGACCCACGAGAAGCTACTGACAAACCTTCTGACGTACCCACATTGGCCGAGTTCCAAAGATTAAATGAGCACCCTTGAAAATCTGAACCCTCTTCTCTATGATCATGAATAGCAGACATGGAACCCTGATTCTCAAAATCGTCCTTAGAACTACCGACGGCAACGTTTTGAACCATCGATCTAAAACTCTATCCCCCTTATTTATGATGGTAAACTTGGAATCATGAAATTAAAACAAAATCGCAGTCTGGATGGCAAATTAGAAATCCCCAGGCAATAACCCTTAGTTCTTCCGGTCGAAGAGGTTTGAAAATTGACAATTAAAATGTGTTAGCTTTTGTTTTTGTTTTTTTATCGTAGGATGAGGTGGGGTGGGGTTTTGTAATACGTATGAACTAAAGAAACATTGCTCTATATGCTGACAGATAAACTCTTAAGTTTAATGGAAATGCAGCATATACGGTCTATTATTATTGGTCGGTAAGCACCACATACAAATTTTAAATTTGTCACACAAAATTGTCGAAATAGGAAAAATGATAGCAAATTATTAGTTTTCTAACTCATTTTCCTCTTATGATTTTTCCTAACGTGTTTTAGCAAGCAAATGTCTGAAACTAGTGTTGTGGGTTGTAATAATTAAACGTCATCTCTCCCGGGAATATTATTTTCTAAATGGAAGCTTTCACGTGTGAATCCAAGACAATCCAAGACAATGACGTGCAAAGAAAGGGCAGCTGTTCGTAGAGCAGCCTGCACAGCTATCCAAATTGAAATGTTCGCAAACTACTTCTAGTGGTTGCATACACACCGATGACTTTGCATAAATATGTACAGCACGGTACATTGCGATCACAATTACGTATAAGCCATATGCATTTATGATTCACGGCTTAAATCTATGTAGAGAAATAAGTATCTATTGTAAGGAAATTTAATGAAGACATTAGTCATGCTTAGGTTACTAATGACTTGTATTACGTCAGATACCATCAGTACAATGGTTAAGGTCACATTTTAGTATTACAGATTGTCACGATACAATATCAGCCGAAAATTCTCAAATTGCGGTCCCAGGTAGATATTGATATTATAAATGTAAGCTTGTCTAATGTACCTACCTACGAGCATTCGTCAATTATTCATATTTCTTAGCTATTGTTTAATTCTTTAGTATTCCTTTGAAGCTCGTAAGGTAAAATATTTTAAATAAAACCCATGTATACTCAGGGCCAGGACTTCTTGTGGAGAACAAATATACTTTCCAAATGCCATCATAATACCATAGCGTCTCATCGCCTCGCAACAGCACAAGTCACAAGCAGGAATAATGTCAAATACCTAGCCGTTTGCAGTGTGTTGTTACATTCAATATTTATGTTACTTTGATGTTGTGTTTGTTTGTTTGCTTGTTTGTTTGATTAGTATTTTTAACGTAGCTTTAACAATGTATGCAAGTGTCAGAATGTCATATAGGTAACTATATGAATGTAAGTGTCTTTCTGAAAGTCGAATCTTCAGTCAGATTGACAACCGAGACATTGTGTGAATGCCAATATCCTTTCTATAAGGTTTCGTTTGTTTATTTGTTTCTCTGTTTGTTTTTTTTTTGTGTGTGGCTTGAACGCCATTTTCAGCACAAGATAGACCACAAATGGTTAACAGTAATATATGATGAAGGAGAACCACCGACCGACGGGACGTCACTGGCAAGCGTTGTCACATACACATGTTGGTCAATCCGAGACTCAAACACAAACAATCACATATAAGATGTCCATGATCTGCAAAAAAGGGCACCCGAAACCACATGGCCAACCAAGACTCACTGAAAATCAGGTCTCAAATCTGAATAACATATTCGTAAAGAGATTTCCAGATTCAGTTCTAACACCGGATTCATACGTCAGAATGAATTATAGTTTCCTTCTGGCAATCCAGTCTTGAACCAGAATGATACATTGGCAATCGTACGAAATGTCAGTTTCATCTCTACTAACCGAATGTTAGTAAGTAAGTCCGAATGACACATGGATAATCATACGCATGACAGTTTCGTGATGCTATGTCCCAGTCTTCAGTCACAACGACACTTTGATAATCATACGAACGTCAGTATAATTTATATTAACCAGTTTTAAGTCCGAGGGACACCTGGGTAATCGGACGTGTGTCAGTTCATTCTCCATTGACCAGTCTTCAGCCAGAATAACACCTGGGTTATCATACGATTCAATGCCACGTTAATTTGTATTAACCAGTCTCACGACGGAAGGATACCTGGATAATCGTACGCATGTCAGTTTCATACTATGATACAGTCTTCAGTCAGAATAACACCTAGGTAATTGTTCGAATTTCAATTTCCTTTAAATCAAGACTTAAACTATTAATGCTTGGTAGCGTCTGATTTTGAACCAAAAGTATTTTAAAACAGTTACTCATATGATTTTAGAATAGGTCATGTTTACTTATAATTGTAATTATATCGCTAATGATTGCAATTGAAAATCGTTTTTACCTGGTTAGAGTACTTCCTATTTACATCTTATTTATTTTATGAATAGTTCGATGAAATATGTTCACCGGCTTATAAATTGAGTATGTTACGTATCAACACTAGATACTCCCATAATCAAGGACACATCTGTATCGTAAAGCAGGTGTCATTGAGAAGTTTGTGCATATTTCAATTCGGTAAAGATTATAAAAGTTTACATATTCTATATGCTCTTGAAGGCAGTATGACGACAGATAGACAGACGGACGGAGAGTAATTATATATTACTACAGAAATAGTCTATACGTATATTTTTGAACATAGTTTCAAGGTAAAATATTTTAATATTTCAAAATAATAAATCCAAGATGACATAGTCAGCATTCAAAATACGAAATGCTGACATAATAAATTATACGAAAATTACAGGGAAATATGTGTAATGAAAATGTATGCCGAATACACGAATGCAAATGTTAATGATGAACCGACATGCTACTTAATGTACATATTAGTAAATAATAGAATCAGGAGCCATTTTGGAAACATTGATTTTGAATTCTGTGTACACACCAGAGACAGTGTCCATTTTGACATTGGTAGCTTGAGTCTCTATGTATGGATGGATGGATGGATGCATGCATGTATGTGTGTGTGTGGATGGATGGATGTATAGATGTGTGTGTGTGTGTGTGTGTGTGTGTGTGTGTGTGTGTGTGTGTGTTCGTTCAGTGGTGTAGTGTTTAGGCATATCCACCTATCTTTTGGCATCCACGGGACGTTTCCAAAGAATCGTTTTAAATATTTATAGCCAGCCCTAAACCAAACTAATCGTGGCAAATTCTAACTAATCTGTCCATCATTTCTAGTCTTAAAAAATGCACTGTTAACAACAGTTACATTGTATGGCGGGGCTTCTTCGCTATACCCACAGTTAAACGTCTTGTATGGAACGATTTCTTTAAAATATGGCCTAAGCTTCTGTAGTATTTTTAAGATGTTTTGGTGAGTATGCAAAATGGGCATAAAAACATGAAACCCGTTATGCGGATGTTTTATACCAACTACTTTCGTCAAATCTATTCCGATTCCAACAAACAACTTTTCTTTAGAAGAATTCATGTAAAAATCAATTAGCAACAGCAACCTCATTAAATGTGCGTATAGGCATGATGACATGATGTCATGACTGATTTTGGGAGGTTGCTGTCTGTGAGGGTGCAAATTTATATCGATCTGTAAAGAGCACAATAAATTGGGCCAGAGAACAATTAATTAGATTTATGGGAACAAATACTTGTTAAATCGCTATGATGCAATGATTTATATGGTCTGTGTTGGCAGAGTAAGTGATTGTTAATTACGCTTTCGTTTATTTAACCGTTTCAGAAAAGACTAGCAAAAATGAATAGTTTAGATTTTAAATTGAAAATGCCAAACTTTAAGTTCTCCAGAATCGTGTTCGGAAATCTCGAGTCTGGCTGAGCGCAATTCTTAGTACCTAGTTATAAAAGGGCGGTAGTTATATTTAATTCCGATGGTGTATGCAAGAAAAGAGGCCTGTTTCCTCGCTTTAAGATTCATCAGAAAATTTACTTAGTACATGTTTTTCCTGCAATGATGAAATTAACGCACTCCGAGAGTAATTTGGAAGACATTCTCTCTCGTAAATCATTTTGTCTGAGAGACCAGATATCTGAAAGGTCGACAGACACAATTTGGACTGCAGAAGCGTGTCAAGGCTTGAATGCACAAAGCACTTGCGCCAATCTCATGCAAATTTGTTGATACCAAAAAAATGATTTGTTTGAATTTTTTTGCCTATAATTGCATTAACCGTGTTAGTCTTTATGAATTAGTACGACGAGTTATAAGTTGACGAGTTATTTGAATGTGTCGTTGTATATATTGGAACTAGTTAATTTTAAGATTTCATACATCACTTTAGTTGATACGAGTTGAGTTAGATGACTTTATGTATAGTAAAGCATTGAGTGCGTATTGACTGAAATCATCATTGTATGAAGTGAGATTTCATGTATGCTAAAGGCTTGAATGTTTGTGTTCGCTGAAACAAACGTAGTTGAGACATGTAATGAAAGCTATTCATTCATTTGTGTAATTAAAACGAGAACGGAACTTTTATGTCTCGCGTAGTGTTAATGTGAGTCACTGATGAATTAGTCATTACGAAGTACATTATTCTTTTGGAACTAGTTCTTTTCATGCTCTGTCACGTTGGTTTGACTAAAATAGCCGTTGGTTACTTGGTATATGTTGAATTCCGATAGGACGATATCTGAAATAACGAGAGGGGAGTAAAGCTCTATTCCCAGTAGGATATCGGATAGAAGAGGTAGGTCGCTTCTGTTTATTTTGCAAGGATAATAGCACATATGAATACCTACCGTAGACATACCGGAGTCCTACCGTAGTATATACGTATCTACGTACTCACAAGTCCACCAATCCACAAAAAGATGGAGGGACAAAAGGAGGCGAGAAGAAACAGACTTTGCGAGAAGGGAAAAGCGAAAAACATAAAGTACAGAAAAGAACAACCGCAGTGAAGTTGGAGTGAACCGGAAAGAAACAGGTTATAAAGTTGTACAAGGCAATTACTTCGATTGTTCACTCGTTTATACCATTAACTGATTCAATGATTTAAACAGATCGGCTATTTATATAAATACATTTGTGTTCGAAATTCGGTGCATGTTTAATTTCAATAAAAGTGTATCTGCCTACTGTCATGTATTCTCACCAGACCTCTATTTATTCTACCTGTAAGTCCACACTTTCTATTAATAATACTCGATCAGGGCAATAATACCAAGGGTGATCAGCCTCTAGCTCACGGGAACACAATAAAGAGGTCACCATGTACAAAGGTACAATCAAACACCACCGAACACCCCCTCAACATTGTCAAAGTCGGGCGAACCTGATCTAGTGTCTCCTCTTGCATTTTGTTTTTTTCTTGAAGAACTTCAATTACTAACGCAAGCAACACTGACCACGGACGAGTCAAGGATGACCGCATAGTATGACATAGCTTCAACTGACCTTACTGCAAGGAATCTAATGATTATATGCTACTGGATTTTTATGGCAAAACATGAACCAGCTTTTTACGAATTAATACTGCACGTCCTTTTGGAATGAAGTATTAATCCGAGATAACGAGTTCTTATTTCCCCAAAAAAAACTGCAGTGACCTTTTTACTTATATACTCATTTTATTATTATACCAAAGGCTTAATATATATATATATATATATATATATATATATATATATATATATATATATATATATATATATATATATAAAACACAGAAACAAATATATATAGAAAATAATGCTGTATTCCAAAATAAATACACAACAGTAGAATCATCTAAACACAATAACAATATTAATAAGCATATAGCACCTCCCAGGGACCTTTAAACATTTTTTGCGCGATCGACGTTATTAAACAAATTTTTCGTTTTGGTCTATTTAAAATTGAAATTTACAAACATATTGTGAATGATCGCTCATGTAATAATGTTACCAGTTAGTCTGGAACGAATTGGGTTCAAAAGGTGTTGGGGGTTGTCGATTCTACTCAGTTTAAAATAACCGTTTAAATAGTCAAAATGAAATTTTCATTACTGCGTCTTGGAGTTTGTTTTGGAATATTTTGCTGGTTTGCAAGTTTCATTTGTGAATTCATCAGTAAACTCGTCCACGCTGTTTACTTTATCATCTCCACTTTCAAACAGACGAAACTGCTTCTATAGTTAATCCACAAACAAATCTTATAAACTAAAACCGATTGCGTCTTCAGGAGTATGCAAGTTCTGTTTACAAAGTAGTTCATAACAGACTAAATACTACATTGTGACGAACGTGCCGTGCAGTATTAAGCTGGTTAGTATCGCAAAATCCTGAAAAATTCTGATAATGTAAAGTTAAAGTAAAAATTAAAATGATAATAAATTTTTAAGTTGTTATCAGTACATAGGATCTTGCATTAAATTATGTTAATACTTTTTAATGAAGGTTTTGTTAGGTGTTTACGTCATAATTTGTAACCTGGTTGTTTTATGTTCTTATCCCAAAAATATAAATAAAATTATTTATATAATATCTCAACGGTAGAATTTAATTTTTTTAATTTAATTTTTTTAATTTAATTTTTTCCAGAATGTGCAAGCTATTTCCATATCACAAAATTTCTTAACTCGATACACGTTGACACAAACTGACACACGACATTGGAAACTGCCATGTTTTACCATGTCAAAGAATATGTACGAATATTGAAAGCCATTGTAGAATGAAGACGTATGTGTGCTACAACAAGATGGAGACATCCAGTTCTGATGAAACTTTCACTATCTACGTATCCCAGAACAAGCCAGAAAGCAGGTAATTGGGTTAGCGGTTCTATTTTGTGATGATATTGACTGCTTATGTTGTGGGTCACAATCTTTCAAATCAGCACCAGCACGCATTAACATTTTCACAGCCAACGTATTTTGTTTTTGTGAGGCGTAATATATTGGAGCTCTGCCGGTATCGTCTCTGATATTCACATCAGCACCGTTTGATATAAGAACACTAATCACACTGACGTCACCACGATGTGCTGCAAGATGTAAGGGGCAACAGTTCCCCGGAAGTCCTTCCGGTTTACCCATGGGAAAATTTACATCGACGCCTGCTTTTAATGCTATTTTCACCATTTTCCGTTCTCCACGTAACACAAAAGCATGAAATGGAGTCCAACCGTCCACTTCCGTTATGAAGACGGTTTTTGCATAAGTTTTGTTTCTTTTAACGAGTTTTCGCCCCAGGTCTACTAATTTATCATCTTCGCGTTTAAGAAGTACAAACAGGGCAATTGCATCTTTCAAAGGGTCATTGCCACTCATTGAGAAAAACTTCATGGAGGCTGATGTTGATGTTTCTGGACCGTCCTGGGGAAAAAAATAAGAGAATAATAATAATAATAATAATAATAATAATAATAATAATAATAATAATGATGATGATGATGATGATGATGATGATGATGATGATGATGATGACATGTGGCTCTGAATGGCTCCTTATGACATACGAGACATTTTGAGGACTAAACCGATCAAAAGAGGTAATGACTCCACTTTGTTCTGACTACGTTCATCTTAACCACTATGCCACGTGACAATGCGGCGCAGTTAAAAAGAGCTTCCCATCAATTCGATTTAATCTCGTTCTTCGGCAGATGAAAAGACAAATTAAAGAGAACATCTAACACAATATCCGATATTTTACCTGGAATAATTAAAGTTTTAATGAGCAGGGTCTACCTACCCACCCACCCAAAAAAAGTCTCTTTAAAACTTGAAAAAAGAAGATATAATTTAAAAACTAAATACAAAAGAATAATCCAAGCCTACATGTCTAGTCTGTACGTTCAGCTATAAAATATATAATGCAATCGATATATATATATATATATATATATATATATATATATATATATATATATATATATATATATATATATATATATATATATATATATATATATATACACATATACATATATATATATATATATATATATATATATATATATATATATATATATATAAGACAATATTGACTATGATAATAAATAAAAAAATAACATAACTAGCAATACCTTTGACATACGTTTCAATACAACTAGCTCGCTTTCTTCTCTATCAAAGTTGGATAATGAGCAACCTTTCAACAACTGTATGCAATATATCTGAATGTAAACCCCGGCTAATCAATCCTAGTTCATTTCCTAGAAATCAAATGAAGATTGATATGAAGAAAAGATACCTGGTGACAGGTTGCAACTTGTACGAAAGCTCCGAAACCGCTGTTCTTGATATTTAAACTGTGATGGTACTGTGTGAGATTTATTACCTGATTTTATGCCTGTTTATTCTCGTGAACGATTAGCATCTTACAGCACTAGTACAGCAAATATGTCGCCCTAAATTTCAAGTATTCCAAAAAAAAGGTAAACTTTAAACAGAAAGTCTTTGGAATGCGAAAAAAACAGCAATATCGACTATACAAGGATTATACCAGATGCTTCCAACTCAATCCAATAATTACCTGCCCATGGCAGGAGTTCTCAATACAATGCACAGCGCAGATATGAAAAAATAGTGTCTTCATTTTTACCAACTGAACAGGTATGTAATCAGACAAAACCCTTCTTATTTTATGCACGGTTCTGTACTCGTGACCAGAACCCTGATGATTGGATTCCCAGTATCTGATTGGCGAGGATTAGACAGTACAAAATAAATTTTTAAAAAAAAAGTTTTTAGACAAACTACAACATCGATGTGCGTCTCAAAAGCGCAACTATAATAAACAGCGACTACCATGGCGTGCCCTTCGGCAAAGGAGTGTGTGTATTTTGCTTGCGCGCGCGCGCGTGCGTGCGTGTGTGTGTGTGGGGGGGGGGGGTGGCCGGCGTTTATTCATGGGTGTATCCAAGAGACACCAAATTCATATGTTTATCGACATGGAGTCACTTGCAGTCAACGAATCAGAGCCTTGTGTTGTCAATGGCTAGCCCATTAAAAGAAGCTGTTTACATAGTATTATAATTACTTATCGTGTGCTGACAATGGCTTTAAACCATACAACAACAACAACAACAACATCGTATTATAAACTTTTTAACAACTAGACCTTAATAATGGACAATATTAAATATTTTGGGATGGACCCATTTTTGTATTAACTGACACTGTAAGGTGATGTGGCAATTTAAGACATTGCAGTTTTGATTTCTTAACGCATTTCTTGTGACAATGGGCACTGGCATATGTATAATTTACAAATTGCGCACTAAATCAAACAGGAAACATGTAGCAGCCACTTTTGGGAGGAATATGAAGCTATATGAGCCAGGAAACATCTCGTATCGACTTTAATATTCACCACAACAAAGGCCAACAATAGTATGATGTCCTTCATTACTGAAACGTGTTACGACTTAAACTGCTTGTACTATCCCAAAATTTTAAAGGCGGAAGGATTAGGGTGGCAATAAATAGTTTTATTTAATGGTTTGTCATCATTCATTTTGTGTGCAGACGTGAACCTTTCTAGATCAGATACAAATTTAAACTACCCAGGTTTGCGAATAAGTTTTAGCCTATAATGTTTGACGAGCATGGTCATTTTCTCCTAGCTTTGGTTCTATGGGTTTGGTATGTATTTTAGGTTTGTTAAAATTACTTTTCACAGTGCAGATTTGTCGTAGGTCAATTCAACCATGTTTCAGGGCCAACATATTTATCAAATTATTTAAAAAAAACCGAAAATCTTAAATCTATAGACTTTCATTTAATCGCCATCACTACAATATTTTCCACCTACTTAACGTTTCTCGAGGGAAATAACTCTTAGTTACTGACCTATAAAACTCGTAGTACAAAGGGCCAATCCCGTTACCTAAATTACTAGGGATATTTATTTTGTATTACACATTATAATCCATAATCACAAGACATGATTCACTTTCCTCCTCATAAAGTAATATGGTGGATGCAATTTTTTTTATAGGGTTGAACATCGCAAGTTTGGTGAACTTTGACCTTTTGCCGCGATGGGTAATGGTGTAGAACTTAACCGGGTAATCACCAAAGAATCAGATTGTGTCGTGACTTTCAAGTTAACCGTGGCTGTGACTTCAGATGTGTGACGTTATATCAGCATTGTTGAAGTTTAGTTTTGTTATGTCGCTTGTACATGAACGCCTGTATTGACTACGCACAACAAAACAATGATCTGCAATACACATATGACTTACGTATCACATTACCAAATGAGGTTAAAAACAGGGCCATAGCTTCGTTATGGATCTGTATTTATCACGCAGTAATCTTTAATACATCTAATTAACCTATAGAAATACCATAATATCGAACAATCAATATTTTTTTTTCATTTCAGAACACACATGAACAAATATATAACTCGTGGCAAAGAAACATATGTTACGTTTCTTATGTTGTATTGAAAATTCAATATTAGCATCGCCATTTATTTTAAACGGAGGTGTATTTGAATTCTGCAACACCTAATAGACATCGCAGGAGCAAACCGGCATTTATTTTAATACGGTTCCTAAACCAGTCTAGAAAGGTTTAAAAAAAAAAACGTGAAAACAAATCAGTACAACCGCTTTTCCATCTCATTGCAATTCATTATAAGATCACCTTTAATAGGATACATGTATTTACTTGATTTGTTACAGTTCGTTATCAATTAATCGTGGTCTCCATTCTCTAACATGCCTATACCCTCTATTGTGTTTACGCATTCAAGAATATTTGCACCCATCATATTAATTACCAGTCCATTACCACAAAGCTATAATCTCTTTGTATAATATAGATACTTGCCATTCCCGATGCTAAGAAAATATTTAGCTTCTTTCCAACCTTAAACATGTTTTAATAGGTAGACAGTTCAGACCACTCATTTATGTGCTGTAGATATCAGTGTTTACAATTTGAGGAACTAATGTGTGCACTAGACGACGTTGCGAGTAACACGTGTGTGTATTGATTAAAGGTGTGCGAACCTCCTGAGCCAGAACAAAATGAGTGCTTTTTGTGATAACTTTTTTCCCCTAAAATAAAAGTCCATCAAGTAAAGTGCAAACAAAAGTTCCGTAAATCAGTTGCACAGCGTGGGGTACGAAATCCTTTCATTGTTCGGTTGGCATGAAGCACATAAAGAGCGAGTTCTGACAGGGAACTCGAATATTTCATGTCACAGCACAAACTGTGTACAAGTTGAAACTGCTTATAAAGGTCTCAGAAAAAAGAAAACATCAATCTGATAGTACAGGCAATTACTAAATGTTTGAGTGGTAAACTCTCACTCTGATAGTTGTAAACTATCACTCTGACAGCACAGGCAATGGCATAATGTTAGAGTGGTAAACTCTCACTCTGACAGCACAGGCAATGGCCTAATTTTATAGTGGTAAACTCTCACTCTGATAGTTGTAAACTCTCACTCTGACAGCACAGGCAATGGCCTAATGTTAGAGTGGTAAACTCTCACTCTGACAGCACAGGCAATGGCCTAATTTTATAGTGGTAAACTCTCACTCTGATAGTTGTAAACTATCACTCTGACAGCACAGGCAATGGCATAATGTTAGAGTGGCAAACTCTCACTCTGACAGCACAGGCAATGGCCTAATGTTAGAGTGGTAAACTCTCACTCTGATAGTTGTAAACTATCACTCTGACAGCACAGGCAATGGCGTAATGTTAGAGTGGTAAACTCTCACTCTGACAGCACAGGCAATGGCCTAATGTTAGAGTGGTAAACTCTCACTCTGATAGTGGTAAACTCTCACTCTGATAGTACATGCAATTGCTGATAGACCAGGCAATGGCTTATGTTTGAGCGGTTAACCCCCATTGTGATAGTACATGGAATGACCCGATGTTTGCATTGTAAAATTCCACACTAATATTGCAGCCCATGACTGAACGTTCGAGTTGTAAAGTCAATGACCGAATGTTTGAGTGGAAAACTCCATCCTGACAGTACAGCGAATGACCTAATTTCATGGAGTGGACTAAGGGCATCTTCACTCCAATTGACCTTACGCCAGATGATAGATCATTTCGCATACAAATCACGTGACACGACAACCTGTTAACCTCCGACAAGCATGCAGTATTTGGCACAGAAATATGTTTCAGTTTGAGTGATATGCTTCTTAAAAATGATTTGTATTATTCTCACAAATGTAAAATTACAAAGTTACATAAAATGTACTGCAGTAGATAATATTTTTATTTGTAGCTTAATTATTCGGACGATAATCATTTGAAACCCTTGATTTGGTATTTTTTATTATTACACGTTTATATCCCCAACATCCGTCAGTCCAGTGAGAAAGTCAAGAGTTACGTGTTTGAAAGATCGAGAGAATAAATTACTATTTTAAAGACAATCAAACGCTGAAAGAAAAATTTTCAAACTTTAAAATAATGCAGTCTGGGGTTCAGTCCATCCTATACAAGAAAAAAAAATATATACATTAAAACACACAAATGACGGAGTTATCTACCTATTATCTAGAAACGTTTATTTTTACATATATTTTTTAAAATCAATTTGTTGTTGGGTTTTTTTCTTCAAGCCGTGGACAAGATTACTTCCTACATAAGTTTATGCAAAAAAAAAACATGGTGTAATTGCCTTTAATTGCTTCCATATTCAGTTGACCACAAAAAAAGTCTTTATCAGTTACGTTTTCTCTGTTTCCGGAAATGAATAAATACAATTCATCCATTTAGAGATATGTTTATCAACTTTCAGAATTATGAGGCTCCCACTTACTTATTTTCACCATTTTCGATGGAGAAATAAACAATTGCAAAATTTGTAAATGCGTATCATTATTACCACAAGCAGCGTGGCGGAGGAAAATGGCTGACGAAAGCAATGCCTGAAGGTGTGTCTAATTTACGTTCGCTGATTGGTCAATTGATCAGAATGACTGACAAGTGGTGATAGGTCAATTGCACCGTTACTCAATTTCGTATGTTACTGACACTATATCAAACTCCTAAGAATATACCTATATAAATATACCTATATAAATATACCTATATAAATACCATAATGATCGCCATACATTCCATTTACACTGACGATTTCGTAACAATATATTTCATAAGTATTTATAAATTGTGTTCAAATATAACGTGATGAATATGAAATACAACACTGATTTATTATTTTTAATAAGCGAGACCAACTTTTTTTAACTCGATCAACGTAAAATTGCTAGACCAAAACTTGGGGGCCCGGATGGCTAAGTGATCTAAAGCGCTCTCCTTTACCGATCGCTGTCATCTCACCTCTGTTATGGTGGGTTCCATTCTTGGGCTAGGTGATATGGGTATGCGAAAACACTTGCCAATAGCTTCCCGTGGATCGGTTGTTCGTACCGGAGATTTTTCGGGTTCTTTTTCCTCCAAATTTACTACCCACCCCATACATAGTATATCGTGTGCCGCAAAATGGTGTTAAACCCAAAAAATAACAGATAACATCTTTTAAAGATAGCCCATGATTTATATCATCTTCGACAGTTAAACAGAAATTATTTTAAATAAGCTCATAATCTTGAGTCGAACGTTTACGATGCCTTTCACTGCACATGTAGTTTAAATAAATGTAAGTTCCGAATGAATCACCTCTTCAAATTAAAGAATATTGACTTGGTTAATTTAGTGCGATGACGTCAATTATTGTTTACCAGATGATAATAGAATGTTGTATATACTGCAGAGCTATACGACAGGAATGCGTTTAGGACCTGTTGGAGTAACGAGGATTTCAAAGTTGTCAACCAATTGACAGCGTCATGAAAAAAAAAAAGCCAAACAAACATCACTATAGTGTTGACAAAGTTTTGCGAATAAAAGATTCGGCAACAGCAAGCCAATAATCCATTACTATCAAATTCAATAACGTCGCAAAAAATGTATAATATTTTGTACAGTTGCTTAATATTTGCGAACGTGATTTTCATATTATAGTATAAGTTTTTATAAGTTTGCAAAAATTATATATATATATATATATATATATATATATATATATATATATATATATATATATATATATATATATA
This sequence comes from Unio delphinus, assembly GCA_029339505.1. NCBI lineage: Eukaryota > Metazoa > Mollusca > Bivalvia > Unionida > Unionidae > Unio > Unio delphinus. The sequence goes on from JAQISU010000046.1 coordinate 16,371,970, forward strand.
TATATATATATATATATATATATATATATGTATATACATACATGTGATTGTCACTAATGGGGTACTAGTAAAAAGCGCGTGACTTGTAGTATTGTTTATTGACGTTTACAGGGTTACAGGCAACAAAACAAACTAGTTGGTCTTGAAAAGGTCATTCAAATAACACGTGTTAACCATGCGACCATAAAATACAAAGAGTGGAATGTGTTGTAACCTGGACAGAGACAAGAAATGGTGTGGGCAGATGCCTTCCTTTTGCTAAAGAAATTTTATGTTTTCTTCATTCAATCGTCATAAAGAAGTGCTGTATTTACTATGTACAGTATTTAATTTGTCACAATTGAATTACCGTATTTGCCCGATATATATATTCAGTGCCACAGTTGATAATAACGTTTTTGAACAATATATGTTCTTATTTCAATACCAAAGATGATGTTGTATGGTTTTAACGCCATTTTTCAGCAAAAGATAGGCTATATTTTGCGGCCAGTATTAACGGTGGAGGAAGAACCAGGGAAAACCCCCGAATAGTACCACAGAACTACGAGAAGCCGCTGGCAAGCTTTCTCGCATATTCTGTAGTGCCATAGCAGAAATACCGTATTTACCCGACAGATGTTACTATTTCAGTGCCACTGCTGACATACCGTATTTACCCGATAATATAGCTATTTCAGTATCACAGCTTAAATACAGTGGCGTATTTTAATGAGAATATAAAAATTTAACTGCTTGGAACTGTGGGAGTAATTTTACTAGACGACGGAATGTGTTAAGTCTAATTGAAAGACTTGACCTACATGTTAATAATGCCTTAATTCCAGTCAGGAAACTAATAATACAACTCTGATCTCCATCATGTAAGATGGCGTTCAAATTATTTTGATGATCGTATTAAGTGATCTTCGTATTAAGTGATCTCTACATCAGAGATCCACCTATCCCATGGCGCATTGGTTAACGCTTTCATCTCGAGAGGTCGCGAGTTCGATCCCGGCCGTATCATATAAACGAATGATAAAAATGGTACTAGTAGCTGCCTCGATTGGCGCTCAGCAATACGATGTTCGTGCTAGACTGATCGGTCTGGTGTCAGAATAATGTGACTGGGTTGGATATGATGCTATGCGTGTGAGCCATGATGCCCCCAGTAATAGACATCGCTGCAGGCTTCGTAGCGATATGACAATATTTTTTTTAAGACTACGTTAAAAGTCCAATCACACACATACACAGACAGAAAGTCTAAAGACAAATTCCAGCAATGGTTCCGGATCATTTTACCATTATGTTTAATGTATAAAATAGTGGTGCAAACTGTAGCATGCGCCGAGTTACATAAATCCTAAAACATGCTACATGATGTCAAAGGCACTAGATAATATCAAGAAAATGACTTGGGTAACTTATGTTATAAAGATACCGTGTAAATATGGGTTTTAATTATGATGTGATATTGATGATGTTCATTTATTTATTGTGCAATTTCATTTAGACGATGGGTACCAGATAATAAATTGCAATAATGGCACGATAAAGTACACTGATCAGTATGTACAATTAAAACTCTTACAAAATGTGACATGTGATTATATGGTATTGTACTTAACGAAATAAAACGATTGTATTAATCCCATTGTCGCTCCGGTGGATTAGTGGTAAGAGCGTTCGCCTCAGAAGCGGGAGGTCGTGGTTTCGATCCCCGGCCGAGTCATTATACCAAAGACTTGCAAAAATGATATTAACAGCTGTCTCGCTTGGCGCTTAGCATTAAGAAGTTAGTGTTGGGACTGGTCGGTCTGGTGTCAGGATAATGTGACTGGGTGGGACATAGTGCTAAATGTCTGCGGCATGATGCCCCAGTGCTAGACATCACTATAAACTGCCTCAATGAAGACATCGTAGCGATATGACTGAAAACTTGTAAAAGCTATGTTAAAATCCAAATCAAACAAACCAAACGAACCCCGCTGGATCAGAACCTTATAATTTCAAGGGCGACACATATGATGTTGTTTATGCGAAAATGGGACAACTGAAAATAAATTACTTTCTTGTAAATGAAAAGCCCCAAAATAATCATAATTAAAATAAAAATTTCTTCCAAAGTACTATTATGAATACACATCGTTTGAAATACTTTGCAATTTACTTTCTGCTAAATTATATGAAGAGGTAATATAAAAAACCACTATAGTTTATACATTTGCCTCAGGCAAAGGAACACGACTGAAAATTATGTAATATGTATATTATGCCATGTATAAAAGACTAGATAACGTATACTTAGCAAGTACCAATGCATGTCCACCCCAAGTATATGTTCTTCTATTGTGTAATTTTGTACTCAAGTCAGGGGCCTTATACGAAAATAATATAGTCCTTATATTGCATAAAGATGTCCTAGTATTCCAACCAAAATGCGTATTCCGCAAACATGCCTAAATGATGTATTTACCCCGATTATATTTCGCAATTCATGGTACTAGTAGTCCAACCAAAATGCGTATTCCGCAAACATGCCTAAAATGATAACCCTATATTTCGTAATTCATGGTCCTAGTAGTCCAACCAAAATGTGTATTTCGCAACGATGCCTAAATGATGATTTATGCCCATTATATTTCGCAATTCATGGTCACACACAAAATTACTACATTTATCCGATTATAGGACACTGTTAACTCTTAACAGTAAATAGCCAGATGGTGTGGTATAATACATTTTATAGAATGGGACTGACATTATTAACTAGATACCAGTGGTAAAGCAAAGACCGGTGACACCATATTCGCTGGCTGTGGTTCTGAAAAGATAACCCTATTTAAACCTGGTCGTGTCGAGCAAATAAATACGTCTGTGCAGCAAGCCACCGCACTCAAGTAAAATTAAGTTATTTAAATGTGAACTCTGTTCCTACATGGTCGTGACAAGGGGAGCAAACAGCTTGAATTGACTGATAAAAAGAAGCAATTTTCCAATGCTGGCCTGTTGTTTTGCACAAAGACTTTTCACTCCAATACACATGTAACGGGTTTCCTCTGCTACCTGGCCATACTATTTCCAATACACATGTAACGGGTTTCCTCTGCTACCTAGCCATACTATTGATGTTAAACTTACATAGCATCCTTTTAAGTAAATTTTCTCTACCATGTCCAATGCACCGTTCTCACGCGCTTTTGGTTAGTTGACATTACATACTAAGGGAGGCGGATCGTGAAATCCAACTAAAATATTTGTTTTTAAGTGTAGATAGGGTAATCATATCGAAACTTTGGCTAGTAAAGACGTATAGACCCCAATCTAGTTATGCACAACGCCCCGGAGTACCTGAAAATGCACATTTATTATTTACGTCCGCGCTGTATTAGAATAAATTTTTCAGATGGCCGAAATATTGCATCCATGAAGTAGGGCTGAACTACGAGGTCGTTTGACTCCAAATAGATCATAATATTAACGATTAGTTTTAGCTTGCCCACTGTTAAAATAGTGGTAGTGGTAATCTGGTATCTGATGCTAAACGATTTCACCTTAATTTCTTGCTTGAAAAACAAACCGACATTCGCAAAACTAATGTAGACCCGAAAATTGATTATTTCTATACTGGTTGGTGTGTAAACTTTACTTTTATCAAATGAAGTACCACTTAAACGTGAACAAAGATGCAAGAACTGTCATCAGAGAATTCGATAAATCGAGATTGATAAGCCACGTGACTAAATGTTCCAAGACCGCCTTTCATGCCGTGATTTCATCTGATATCAATTAATTTTGCATTATCTAGTTGGTAGTTTAATTAACTCAGATAGAATACTGATATTATAGTGGTTCTTTATAAATATTTGGATAATAAATTGTGTTTTAGGTAGTGCGAGACTGTATGTTTGCTGTTGTTGATGCTGTTGTTCTTGTTATTAATTTTTCCGACACTAACTGAAACACAGCAAACGGTGTATCCTTGAGATGCGAGAAATCATGGAAATATTAAAAATTAATGAGTCTGAATTACTTAAACATTACTATACCTTTAATATATTTTAATGAACAAAATTTCGCTATATAAAGTAAAATTAACAATTAATTAGTAAATTGCGCAAATTAACTCTAACCGTTATAGGATAAAAAAAAAAGTTTCCTATTATATGGCCCAAGTAATAAATATTCGAAACCTAAAAGTGAAAAAATTTGGATACTGAAATCTTTAGGTGTACACAACTATAAATGTTTAATGCGTAGTTGGCCATGCAATCAATATAAACAGTGATAAATATCAGTGAGATATCGGCTGCAATGTTTATTTAATCTGCCAAACAAGATCAACTTCGCCAGGCAGTCAAAATAGTACCCAGGCTTAAGAGAATCCGCACGTGCACTTGACTGGACCATGTCAAGGATAGATTAGGATTTATACATAATGATCTTATTTAATTTTAGAATCAATATCGTAGAACCGACTTTAATTTATCATATCCTATTAACAATATGCTAATTTAAAATCATGTAATTTTATATAAAAAAAATTCAATGCATTATGGTTAAATTACAATTTTGCTCTTGTACCTCTCCTTGTGGCAAAAACGAAGATCAGCCCCACCCACCCACTTCTCTCTCTCTCTCTCTCTCTCTCTCTCTCTCTCTCTCTCTCTCTCTCTCTCTCTCTCTCTCTCTCTCTCATACACACACACACATACACACACACACACACACACACGAGCGTATGCATTGTAGTGTAACGTGTATAATGCTGATATTAACTGCTTTAATATTTGCCCCCAGTGACTTCATTAAAATTAAGTAAACAATAAAACAATCAAATGTACATGCCTCTCTCATCTTAAAAGCACGAGCAGTGCAACAGGAACACGTTTCATTTTATAGCTTTCTTAATGCACGGTCATAAAATTAAAAAATCAAAATCTGGATTGTGTGCAGAAGATTTTTCTTTGTATGTGTATGTGTAAAACTCATACGAAAAGATAACTCATCGAAACGGCAAGGAAATGAAAAAGATGTTTTAAACGTAATTACTGAAAACATGATTACTTTTAAATGTAATAACTGACACATAATTACTTGTAAATGTAATAACTGAAACATAGTTACGTTTAAATGTAATAACTGAAACATAATTACTTAAAATGTAATAACTGAAAACATAATTACTTTTAAATGTAATAAATGAAAACATAATTACTTGAACAAAAATGCTAGTAAACCAGCTTTTTAATACATGGGTCACGAGTACAATATCTACCAATGCACAGCCCCTGTATGGTGTCGTGGCGTGTTTTAGGGAATGGAGCTTAGCTCTCGTTTCCTCAGCTTCATATAGCCAATATGTTCGTAAAGAACCAACCATCTTTTCGAAACTTGACCAGATGATCAGCATCAGCGGCGTACTCTAGAATTGATGTAGCGCTTTTGTGATACTAGTATTCGATCTTGACTTGATGGAGGGGCCAAACGTTGAGTGCACGAGTCTACCAAGTGCACAAAAGTGTGCAGAGTTCCCCTTCCTGCAGACGACATGTTAAATGTACGAGTTTATCTCGTATTCAAGTATTATTACATATACATTTAATTCATCTGTATTTCGCGCAAAGTTTCGATCTATGCACGCGTCTTCACTGACGTCGCGCGTGATTGTTCGATGATATACCTACACGGAACAACGCAGGTATACCATTTCACATACACGTAACGCTGCCAATGCATTCTGCCATCAATGTGCCGGTCATTTTAGGATCTACCATTATTGACTCCAATGATGAAACATATAAACAGTAGAGACTCTAATAAGCCAGAAAATAATACCATGGCAACCTGTTATTTGCTCTTTGATGCAGGTTTTATACAGATAAATACGGTACAAGCATTTACTCTGGCAAGATTCTTTATTTCCTTAGCATTGTCAGCCACATTAGCAAATTTAGCTGATGAAAATATACATGTAAATATGAAATTTTGCAATATATTTTCATCCATATTTCACCCATCCACCCCCGAACAAAGACAGTTGCATCTGACTTTCGACCTCACCGTCACATTATACCGATCATTAAGGTGGATTTATTTTGCAAACATTAAGCGCTTCGTAACCTACCCTGATTATTTCGGATATATTTAATGAATTGTAGCACGTGACAAATATGTTAATAAATGATAAAGAACTGTAAGTTTACAACGATTAAAAAACACACCGAAAAGAATGTCAGACAATGTTTATATTCTCTCTCTCTCTCTCTCTCTCTCTCTCTCTCTCTCTCTCTCTCTCTCATAGTAAGTATGGACAGCGATCATCGTATGCTCGTGCCTCTTCCCCACCCCGCCAAAGGCAAACCCGGAAGACTAAATTATTGCCGAGATAAATGGTGGTACGCATTACTGAAAAACACCTAGGCAAACATTACCTTCTTTATTCTTCAATTACGGAACTAAAAATGCAGACCGTTTGATTACTGCCCGTACCACGCTTGGGTTGCAACCACTTTACGAGCACATTTCATTAGCAAGGACATGCTAGACTGAAATTGCATCATCAAAGGATATGCAAAATAATTATGGGAATTCTGTATTAGTGCAAAAACGTGCGCACCAGTCACAACCGGATCTAAAGCTGATTTTTTTTTTATAACTTAATCACGTCACACGGATAGCTTTTTATTATGCACGACTCTATCTATAAAATGAATTATTGTTTCAACTAAAAGGTCCTACAATTGACTTTGATATTAAAGGCTTGCAATCGTGTTTTATCGCAGTTAAAGGAAATGACAATTTTACAGATACAATCTTGTACAATTCGTCGTTTTGGGGTACCGTATTTAATCGCGTACGAGTCTAATACAAGCGTTTTGGGGTACCGTATTTACTCGTGTACAAGTCTGATCCACTTGCAAACGTCACAGACCGTACTCTGCCATGACTTATTTCACGGGCACGTCATGGTCTGTTATTCTACTGACTACACCTAACTACACCTACTACACCTGACTACACTGAATACACTCAGACCTGCCCGTCATTATGTCACGGCTAATAGAGGTCAATGATGTTAAAACGCGAGATTATCGTACACTGAGGTAAATTCCCAATCCAAAACTCGCCCGACCAGGACATCAGACAACACGTATACAACTCGTATTTATATGACAGTATTAGATGTACGACTTTAACAAGAAAAATCACAACATCCTATTGTTAATGTGTCGTTGTTGAGGTCATTATCCTTTTTATCACATTTACTCCGTGTAATCACTGAACATGTGTAAACACACGTAGAACTCTTTTATGAGAGTTCGCCTGGACGTTACTTCGGTCATTAACCTCACACCCTCGGAAAACAATTTCCTGCAAGCACCTGCTCTAATCGCATTGCTCTTTCTTGGACTCAAGCGTTGAAACTAGCGATATAGTCACATACAATAACGCCAGACGCTCAGATAAACAATATCTTAGCATTACTAGAATGATAGACTGTCGGACAGCCGATGTATTAGGTCGATTATAACGTCAAACGTTCGGACTAACCCCATAGTAGCAGGACGTTTTCCGTCTATAATCGTGTTATCCAATGCGTGTAACGCACGAAATCCTACAAGTCATGAAATGGACGTAAAGAAAAGCTGGTTTCTGTCCTTTTTAAAAAAAAAAGAATGATTACCAGTACAAGCTGAGGAATAGGACGTGTGTATTTTGTCCGTATTATACAGGATGTGTCGTCACATGTTCGCATATACAGATTGGTAATGCAAAAACATGGATTGTTTCATGAACAAAATTTGTATCGTAATGACCAAATACTTAAAACTGGGAGACTTAAAACAGGAGGATTAAATATCTCAGATAGGGGGACTAAAAAAGTAAGAGTGGATTAATTACTAAACTAATGAAAAATGCAAATAAAATTTTGTATCCCTCGTTAAAATGTCGATTTTATATTTAAAAAAATCCAAGTAAATAAAAGACAGGAATTTTCCCACATTTACTGGCTGTGTTTGTGAAGTTCATGCATGCATGTCTGTTAATTCGAGTTTTCTCAGACTAATCCCACGCCCATTTTTGATACTTTGGATATTTATGTTTGGGTGTAGCGTCTGAGTAATTTGCCGATCGAAACAAATTATTTTTACGGACGGACATCACGTGTTGGCATGGTGCAGCCACTTATTGGCCGGCCTAGCAGAATTGAACTACCATTCTTTGAGAAATATCTGCATGAAATCGATACAAATATGCTATATTTTCTCATAATTTGCGAGTATTATATTCATTATGTCTTAAATCCACCGATAGACGAGGCACAACTTTAGCGATGTCGAAATTTGGCATGGAACGCGAACGACTTTTAAGAAAGAGATCACAGTACTATCGATTTCATGCACATCTCCAGAGGTCCATATATTTACTATGACAGATATATAAGCCGCTACCCTATGCCAACGCCACATGGTTTCGATTGGTCAGATGATAATGACCCTACCCCCAACATAAATGTCAAAATATCGGCAGAGAGGGTGGGGGATGTCTGAGGAAACAATGGTTAGTATGCCTATATATATATAGCAGTACAAGTACGTACACACGTATGTGCGTGCCAGAGAGTTTGTATGTGCCAACCGTTTGTCATTTAAATATACGTACCTATGCAAAATATTGATCACAACCAATATATAAAGAATATTCCGATACAAATCCTGAATTACTTTGGGTACATCAGACTTGCGTTCTGCATAACGAAATATCAGGAAGCATGTAAATGGTCCTTTGTTATTGCACGGCAAAATGATCAAAAGGTTTCCACGACTGGCTTAATCTGGCCTTGGCTGGCATATTAAAGTACACGTTATCATTTGGGTCAGAGACACATGAGAAATAATGTATGCGTGTATATGTATAAATGTCTTTATCACTCCGTCTTCAATTGTACAATGAGGAGCCAGTGGAGCGTTATCGCACATAGGTCTAAAACTACGTAGTAGTAGTAGTAGTAGTAGTAGTAGTAGTAGTACAATGTTGTAAAGGAGATAACAAGGGCCGGTGACACTCTGTCCACTGTCTACCACTGTAGGAATTTGCTTATTTTAACATTGTTGTCAGATTAACTTTGTTGTCATCACCAGTGGAGTCCAAACATTTCAAGCACGAGCACCCCTTCATAACTTTAAAAACATTCGCGGAACCCCACATACTTTTAGTTGAACTTTCTGCTCCGTTAAGTGAGAAAATATATATGGACTAATAGCTGTTATGAAATCAGTAACTGGTGTAAATCAATGTACATTTCATTCATAAGTACATTTGAGATATAGAATATGTGTGAGGCACTAGGGAGGAGAGGGAGCTCTTCAAAAGCACTAGGGAGGAGATGGAGTTCTTCAACAGCTTGAGAACCACTCGATGGTCTACACCGTACCATCATATTTTTGTCTTGGATACTTTTATTATTGTATTAAAAGTTTTATTATATGCTAAAATCATCCACGAAAATATGTTTGAATATCTTTAACCCGAAACGAGCTGCACAATGGAATTTTTCATTCGGGTTTTGCTCTCAGAATCTGTGAACTCATGATCCATAAGCATTCGGTATAAGAAGTTAAATGCCTTGTGTATTAGATTTCTTTCCAAATTAAGAAACCAATCATCAAATGACCAACTGAAACTGCATAAATAAAATTTAGCAGTTTTTTTTCTCGATATTTTCACTTCAGTTAAATTGAATCTTCCTCGCTATAAGGGTGTATTTAACCTCGTAAACATGTTACACCAACAACTGTCCAACACTTTACATTGTAATACATATTACACCAACAGCTGTCCAACACTTTACATTGTAATACATATTACACCAACAGCTGTCCAACACTTTACATTGTAATACATATTACACCAACAGCTGTCCAACACTTTACATTGTAATACAAACCCTGAATATTTTCATTGTCAGATACATTATTTTGAAATAAATGTGAATTGCAATATTACAGCTTTTGTCACCTTCTACGACACTGGCCATTATTAGTGTCAACGGAAACACAGATTGATGTCCATTATAAACACTGTAGGCGTATAATTTCGACTATTTTATGTTACAAAAAAAAAGCACGCACGTGGATGGGGACACGTGATAAAGATTTGATAGATACAGAACGAACACCACTGCTAAAATCCAGAGACTACATATGCAACCAAAAAAAAATAATAATAATAACAACAACAACAACAACAACAATAATAATAATAATAATAATAATAATAATAATAATAATAATAATAATAATAATAATAACTACAATACTGTAGTCAACGATGGTGGTGGTGGCTTGAAGTAGAGGTGGAAATTGCATCAGAAGATCATATTTTTTTTAAAGATGTACACTGGCTTGTGACCAAAAATATATTGACACTGTGACAAAGCGAAAAATTAACTTTTTTGAGGGGGTATTTATTTTATAATAATGCATAGCTGACGGACGACCAGTGCTAACCTGAGAAAAGTATACCGGCTTCCTACTCTAGTTTGAATTATCTTTAATGTTATGTAAAACCATTCCGGCGCCCAGACCCTAGCTAGCATTTAAATGAATAAAAAAAAAGATGGCATATAACAACTGTGTATATCTAATGACAACCTAGTTTAAAATGCAAAGTTTAAATTCTCTACTTTGAATGGTCCCATGAATTTTCATAATTTTGAATAACATGGAAATAGTATACATGTATCAACACTCTCTCTCTCTCTCTCTCTCTCTCTCTCTCTCTCTCTCTCTCTCTCTCTCTCTCACACACACACACACACACACACACACTAGAATGCACGTACCGGTTAATCTAGTTCCAATTTGTTTCCACGTTACCACAGCAACACCGGTTTATCCCCCGTCACCAATCGTATGATTCTGCGAACTAGGTTCTCGCACGAGTTTGTTTCACAACTGTTCAAAATAAAACAGAAAAATGTAACACTACTTGGATCCAAGAGTCCACGCTATTTTCATTTTGGCAGGTGCCTTGCTAAGAACTTTAGTTCGGCGGATTAGAACCACTCCAGGACGCAGTTCAATAATTAAATCAATACGTCTTTTTTCAAACCTTTCCTTCGCTATTCCAGAACGGTAAGATAACGTACACAATTCACTTCAATGCACTTGTCGAGAATAAATAAATATCCACACTTGCCTTTTGCACACAAGTTAATTTTAAATCTCAAACTTAGCACGTGTTCAACTGGAAATGCTTACCTTGTTAACGAAATGTCTTATAAATGAGCCGATTTGAAAGTCGAGAGCTGAATTATGAATAGAACATGACTCGAGTGTTTATGTTTCCCAATCCCACAGATCACATGAAACTTATGTTCATTTCGAAATCCTTAAAAAGGTCGCACCACCTGAATAAGTGCTATACCTTCGAATAATAGGTATAAGATCGTATGTTACAACACGCATACCATCTACCGATTGACTGGTAACTATTAACCTAACAACAGACCACACTGCAGTTATTTACCTTGTGGATAGATATTTCACCGTGTACAACCAAAATGATCAATTGTTGAACTGAGCAGTTACAATTCTGTTTAGTAAATCAATTAGATTCTCATTTAGTGGTGCTTAATACAAGTTCAATTTATTCGACTGGGCGCATAGTTTTTCACTTTAGGAAAGAAGCGAAACTTGCCCATTTCTGTATCAACGCTCACATACACTGCAGCTCAATATTAGTGTTGACTGTTGTACACGGAAATTGTGTCATGGGGCGAAACGAAATAGGTCATTTTCCCCACACCAAGCCTATTTTTATCATCCGGTATACTCTTGCCGAATGCTATTAACACTATCAAATCATTTCTATATGGATTTTGTTTAGTAATTATTGACTATAATATAGTGTACCAAAACAACCCGTACCTGGCACAATATCGGCATGTCCTTAATTTACATAATTGCAGCACACACAAAAAAAATAGGTTTAAGGTCATACAATGTCTTATAAGGGGCCTGCAGTTACATTTTTTTTTAGGTTGGAGTGGGTGCATACATTTGTCATTAGAACCAGTATGTTTTATTATTCTATCGTTTTGGTTTACCTCATGGTAATATATTCGCCAAATATTATTGATATACACCGTTTTCATACGAATACAAGGAATATTTTTTCACCCAAGCATTCTTTATATATATATATATATATATATATATATATATATATATATATATATATATATATATATATATATATATATATATATATCTGGATCCCCCACGCTGCAAATTAAATGGTTCGTTTAAAAGGGATTATTTTCCACTTGCCGATTTTTTTCGCTGCAATAATATCTGCCTCAAATCAGATCGTGCTCTTGGTATTTAACCCCCCCCCCCCAAATAATAATAATAATAATAATAATAATAATAATAATAATAATAATAATAATATTAATAATAAAGCTTTCATATTGCTTATGAATGTCCAATGATTTGATTTATGGCTAAGACAGGTTGATAAACTTCATGTTAACACGTTGTCCAATCAATTTTAATCTCGATCGTGGATATTCAAACAATTAGTGGGGCATTCGTGCATAATTTGTTTGTTTGTGGTGCTGTTTGGCACAGCAACACATGCTGACTAATTAAGTGCTCGCGTAACTGGAGTAAACGTATCTTACTTAAACGCAACATTGTATCCGATTCGCAATGATTCGACGCTAGGATTCGAACTCTCACACTTTCAGTCTTGAGCACACGAACTGCTCGTCCACCGCGGAACTCTGTCTATTAGCTGCTTCATACCATACGAGAGAGGGGGCATCGTGCCTATTTGATATTTATACGTTTTCATGATATGTATTGTATATCAAGGCATTATCATCGTGCTTATTGTATATCAATGCGTTAACATCGTATCTATTATATATCGAGTTATCATCGTACCTTATCCAGGCGATATACTCATACCTATTATATATCCAGACGAAATCATCGTGCCTAGTATATATCGATGCGATCGATATCTTCGTACCTATTCTATACCCAGGCGTTATTTGATAAGGCAGTAAATGAATTGTTACTGCTATTGTTATTGATATTGTTATTGCTATTGTTACTGCTATTGGTATTGCTATTGTTACTGTTATTATTACTGCTATTATTACTGCTATTGTTATGCATATGAGTAAATAAAGAGACTACGATAATCACGATTTCTAAGTTAACATATGTGATACGAAAGCCTGCTCATAAATTCGCATTGCTATTTCACTTAAAGTGTTATCTTTCCTCCTTGAGAAAAATACGGCAACTTGAAATATATAGTGAAAACGTAAAGGAGAGACATTCATGTTATTGTTAAAGGTAAATGGAAGTAGCGCGAAATATAGCTCTCAATGGCAACCATTGCACCATATGTTTCTTTATGGATTTGACGGAAGAGACTGATGATGTTCCGATTATCTCGGAGTTGAGAATTTTGCAGATAGCTCCACTTTGGACCACACTGGTTATTTACGAAGCAAAGATTTACTCTGCTATTCTTGCCAGGCGAAAGTGTGCACTAGATGTTAGTTGAGGCTGCAAATTACAGAAAAGTCATAAATTTGTTCGCCGGAAGATTCTGCACAAAAGAACCCCAATCTGTTTGGATCATCTCGGCTATTTTTACAGTTAGATTGACTAAGAGACTGACTCCGATTACCAGTTAAATAATAGTTAAATCAGGTGCAGACCGCTCCGGTGGCCTAGTGGTTGGAACGTCGAACTTGCGAATGTTCATGAAATTCAGAATAAATCGACCTTTTTTCCGTCCATCAGTCCAATAATAGAAATAGCTTATGTAGTCCGATTAGATTGCGATTTATTCTTTTTCGTGTCCCTTTAGAAAAAATTTATGATGAACAAAAATGTATATGGCTTTTGAGTTCTTTTCTGTAAATTGTAGACATACATTCGATGGATCTGCGTGTCTCGCAGAAATAGCAGAGGTCCGCTTTTATGAATTCTCAACAGCAAAATGTTTCCGTTAAATACAACTTCGTCATTGATAGTTTGATTCCTGTGCTCATTCCAATTCGACTATTTTCGGCCATGGTAGGCGCCGTCAATATAAATTAACATCGACAGAGAAATCATAGTACAATTATCGGAACAATACACGCGCATTTTACTCGATGGGTATGAATAATGGAATTTCTACTGCATTAAGTCAATTTCTCAAAATGTAAGTTTAAGAAGAAAAGTTCTCTTTATATGAGGATTTGACTTTTACCTTCAGAACATTTGTAATCTTGCAATTTGTAATATCTTCAAAACATATTTTTGGAACAAGAATTTATTTATTTATTTATTTATTTATTTATTTATTTATTTATTTATTTATTTATTTATCTGAACGCTCACTATTACTTGACTTGCAGCAATATAACACGGGTAACATGATTTAGCCAACAAAATTTGTGAAACGAGATATTACAACGTATGTAAAACCTGTCCCGAAAACAGGCAAGAATTTATTATTTTTTTAAAATCGGTGGCAACGATGTTTAAATAAAATACTACAAAGAAAAATCGCAAAACGACGCCATTTTCTTCCTTTAATAGTTGAATATGCTAATATATCTTTGCTGATTATGGTTCAAATAAAACAACTTACATACAACATAACGATCTGTGATATATATACCTGGGAGCTTATCCAGTCACAAGTGTCGCATCAACGAATTCCCCGCTAACACGCACAATTTAATTATGAGTCCCACTTGGAATATATTTTTAAAACGTCGTTTGTAAGGAATTTTCCGCAGTTCCCCTGGAGTAGTTTGGGTGATTTATCAGCGATTCCTATGCCTTTCCTTTCACGATCTTTATATAAAACAATTTGTGGCCCAGGGCTAAAGCGATCACTCCCATAACTCCCATCTTCAGAAGCCGAGCGGTCTAAAGCGCTCTCTGTTACGGATCATAGCCATCTCACATCTGTCTGCGTTGGTTCGAGTCTCAGACTCGGCCAATATGGGTATGTAGAAAGTTTGCCAATAGCTTCTCGTGGGGCGGTGGTTCTTTCAGGGGGTTTTCCCGGGTTCTTTCTCCGCCAATAATACTGGCCGCCATGTATAGCCTATCGTGTGCTGAAAAAATGGCGTTAAACCCTACTATAACAACAAATCTTATATTCGTAGGTTCAATTGAGTTTCGGATTCGACCAGTGTGACTATGTTAAGTTTCCGGTGGGTCGGTGTTTTTTTTCTGAAGTTCTCCCGGATTCTTCCTCCACTATTTATTATGGCCGTAATAAACAGAATCATGAGCTAATAAAAAAAACAGTATTAAATCCAACACAACAACAGACACTTATATAAACAAAATATTGGAGACTAGCGCGTGTGGCTAAGTTTTTCAAGTTTTCGTTTTAGTTGCATAAAATTACTGCTTTCTTCTTTAGTTTTTTTTTACAAAAAGAAAACAATTCTCGATGAGATTTTGTTGTCATACACTAAGATAAATATAAACGAAAATATTATTATAGTGTGACGACCATTGTACTGAAAAACTATTTTATTGCAGCCATGGCAACGATTTATGTAATACCACACGTTTTGGGGGTGTTTATGTTATTGTATTTACATTTGAGTTTCGTGTCGTACAAAACCATTACATCCAACTTATCGGCATGCAAGTTCAAGAATACGATTGTCATCACGACCTGATAAACAGCGACAAACTTACAAAACATACAAAAGTATACGAAAATACTTCCGTATACATATATATGATCGTGCTTCAATTTACGAGTTAGTAGGTAACCAGATACCTCATTCACGGTGTTTCTACCTATCCGACTCGCCTACTGACATCCTTATACCATCTACATGTCTACCTACCCCTCTACCTACTTAACTACCTATCTAGCAACCAAACACTCTACCTACTTAACTACCTATCTAGCAACTAAACACTCTACCTACTTAACTACCTATCTAGCAACCAAACACTCTACCTACTTAACTACCTATCTAGCAACCAAACACTCTACCTACTTAACTACCTATCTAGCAACCAAACACTCTACCTACTTAACTACCTATCTAGCAACTAAACACTCTACCTACTTAACTACCTATCTAGCAACTAAACACTCTACCTACTTAACTACCTATCTAGCAACCAAACACTCTACCTACTTAACTACCTATCTAGCAACCAAACTCTTCTTGCACACACTCCTGACTAGACAACAAAACTACAAACATGATGCATTTACTAAATTGACTAATATTTTCATGGCAAATGAACAGAAATATAGTTTTTTTTTTATCTGCAATAACTACGCACGAGCGCGCTGTGTGCGTGTGTGTGTGTGTGTGATTTGGATTTTTAACGTAGCTTTAACAATTTTGCAGTCATATTCCGACGATGCCTGCAGTGTGGCAGTATTAATGTGATGTCTGGTACTGTGTCATCATGCATCATGCAGAAGACATGTAGCATCATGTCCCACCCAATCACATTATCCTGACACCAAGGTGACCAGTCCAAACACTGACCTCATTATGCTGAGCGTTAAGCAAAGCAGCTGCTAGTACCATTTTTATATAGGTCTTTTGTATGCCTCGGCTGGGGATTGAACCCGCGACCTGACGATTTAACCACTTAGGCCACTGACATTAGTGGCGTACCTTATCTCTTCGATTTACACTTCTGCAGTTAACTAATACTCGAAAAGACCGATTTAATTAATAATTATCTTTCTGTTTAATTGCAATTACTGTATTTCTTACGCCATGCATAACTGAGTTTTAAATGCTACATGAGACTAGAATGTAGAAATTAAATCAAGAAATTCTCCTTCTCTCCTTACTTCTCCAACAGTGGAATTTTTATAGTGGACAGTAAGTAATTCGTGTAGAAATATAAAAATGTACCCACTTCGCACTATTTTATAGAGAACGAACGTGTAATGAGGATCTGTCAAAGCACTACATAGTTTTGTCCGTTATTGGGACGTTTTTCATATACAAGTTGACTCTATATCTAAAACTAAGAAAAGGACAAATGAAACGTAAATTGTTAACTAGTCCCGCCGTTACTTAATTATACTATTTATTCGACTCCAGATCTTACTAAAAAAAATATTCTGAATGATTTAAAATTTGCACTCGTAAATTGAATAATTAGAATTTTTATTAGAAACATCTTGTGTTCATGTTGTCAAAACCGCTGGTTATCGCTATGGTGTAAAGCGTATGATTCGTATGTAAAAGAATATATTGTGGATGCCAGACCTGATGATGACTTTGAAACAATTTTATTATTACTTTAGTAAGTTATGTTAATGAAGAGGCAGCCTTTGAATAGGTGTGTTAACTATACCGCGATAGTTGATTACAAAATCCGATGCTGTAACAACTGAGTGGGTTTTTTTTTTGTGTGTAGACAATATCAAGGCAACCCATATGTATCAACACACTTTTTAAAAAATATTGCCCCAATACTCGTATGAAAAGAGAAGCTGAAAGACTGTCACAAAACCATACATCCCCCCTCCAATATGTTCGATGTAATAAAGGATTTAAAGATTACGATTAAACAGTGTTTCAATTAGTTGAAAACTCTTTAAAATCAATTATTGTTCCTTTTCATAAAGCGTACTTTTTCGCAAGTAATATTCGTTTAACGTCAATAAAACTTAAATTGGTTCTCTTCTAAATACAAGGCGCTCTGAATAGAATATGAAAACAACACCGTATTAACCGGGGGTGGCGGGGGTTGTGGGATAGGGGGACGGGGACCTGAATTATTGGGGCACCAAACCCCCTTTGGGTCTTTATCATCAACACGGGCGCCATTTACCCCTATTACGCCACTGTATAAAAATGCACGCTGCTATATGCTATACAGGAAAACAAATATGAAGTCTAATTATTGTCATTAAAAAAGGCTTACCAAATATTTTTTCCCGAAGCAAATATTATTTTCTTTAATGTAGATTGCTTGCACAGTAGTGAGTAAAAGCTAAATTGTCCTTGGGTAAAAAATGTTTGTAATTGTTGATATATTTTTATCATAATAATTTTTGTTTTTGTTTTTGTGCCCTACAGTAGTGATGGCTTCTTGTCATACAACATAATATGTTCCACGTAACAGCCTTTATTTTATCTTCTCAGGAAGAACGATGAAAGAAAAATAAAAAGGTAAATAAAAAAAAAAATAACGAATTAAAATTTAGACACAAAATAACTCCAGAAAAATCCACAAAAGCATGTGAGACAGAAAGAAAGATGAATTTTGAAATTGACGAACGATATATATATATATATATATATATATATATATATATATATATATATATATATATATATATATATATATATATATATAAGATTCCTACTTACCAACCATTTTCAGGAAGACATGGATAGGTTTCGGTAGAACTTGCAAGGAACACTAACTGAATAACGTGAAATGCATACCGGCCTAATTTTAAACCAAACTGTTTCTGCTACATGTATATACTCTACAACGAGAGCGCAATTCGTAATGGGGAAACATCATAACACACGAGGTAGTGGCGTGACTTGAAATAACCTATCGAGCACGAGGGATCAATCAGCTGTGTGACCTTACTATTCAAATTTTTGTAGCAGTGATCAAAACGAACAAAACAAGAATAGAGAACGGAGGGAAAAAATGGAATTAGCAAAAATTATTATTATTATTATTATTATTATTATTATTATTATTATTATTATTATTATTATTATTATACTGCTATGACTAATTTGTTAATGTTCCCTCTAATGATGTTAAAATATATTTATCTTTTTATGGAAGGTGAATTGGAATCTCAGTCCCCCTTCCAATGAAAAATTAAATGTTCGGTCCCATACAATTATTACAAAACCGACAGTTAGAAAGTGTCAGTTGTGCGAGGAGAAAAATATTCGTGTACAAAAAGATGACCGTAACTTTAATGTCCACTTTTTTCTTTTTTATTAATTGATCTCTATGCAGAAATTCGTTGGCGACGGGGTGGATGCAAATCAGTCTCAGTACAAATCTGACAAGCAAGCACATTTTTTGGCCACTGTCTTTATTGACACTAAATTGCACTTCTAATTATGTTTTTATAGTTTTTAAGTGTTTATCAATTAGTCAAATTTATTCATGAATTGAAATAAAAAATGTCATAATCTGATATTGTGTCTCCTACGGGCTCCATTTATCCATCCCTCCCTCCCTCCATGCAGGCAGGCACGCACACGCACGCACATACATACATACACACGCACACACACACATATACGTATACAGATACATACATAGATACATCCATCCACACACACACACACACACATACACACATACATACATACATACATACATACATACATACATACATACATACATACATACATACATACATACATTCATACATACATACATACATACATACATACATACATACATACATACATACATACATACATACATACATACATACATACATGTACACACACAGCGTGCTTTCGTGGTTTGTAGACCCATGACACGAGAGTCTGTGCCATACAAGTTTGATCACTGTTTCTGAATGTATACAAAATAAGGAACATAACTGACCCACAAGAGATAAGCATTGGTGAGTAATCAATGGAAATCGGTCAAGAGTCCTCCGAGTAGATAAGGTCAGATAAAGTTGCCTAAATAAGTTCCAAGTAGATCAGTCGAATTTTTCTGAGGTATAATTCCTTCATTCATCACTATGTAGAATTCCGAGTAGATCCGTCAAATTTTCATGACATATAATTCCTGCATTGATCACTACGTAGGACAGTATATGTTTTTAAGCATGTAGAGATCATGTAAAGTATTTGTCAGCCAAAACAGTTTTGAAAAAAATATATTTTTAGAGGAGGTTTTCATTTGATGAATAAATAAACAATATAAAAAATCTTGTTATTTTTTAAATCATCTGAAAGATATGTGTGTGTTATTCGTAGTTCTATGGCTGAATTTCAAATCAATTTTGCTCCCATCTCAGTTTGCAGTTTGCTGCTGCTGCTACTACTACTACTACTACTACTACTGCTTCTTCCTTTCATCCTCCTCTTTCTTCTCCTCTTACAAATACTATTGATACAGCTTCATCCTCTTCTCCTTCTACAACTACTCAAATACTAGACCTCTTCCGCGTCGTAATCCTCTTTTTCCTCCTTCGCCTACCACTTCTACTAGAACAAGAACAACAGCAATAGCAATTAATAATGCTACTACTACTCATGCAAGTACACCTCCTCGTACTGCTGCTGTTACTACAAATACTACTGCAGCTACTTATATTAGTAATCATAATAACATTTTGCTCCTACAGATTATCCTCCTCCTCATACATAAACTACAGATCTACCTCCTCCTCGACATCTTCCTGCTACTGCTAATCTTAATATTATTACTACTACTGCTGCTTCTCTTGCTGCTACTCCTCCGCTTTCTCCTCCTCCTCCTACCACAAATTATATTATAATACTAATACCTCCTCCTACCACAAATTATATTATAATACTAATACCTCCTCATGATACTACTCACACTACTAATAATACTGCAACTACTTCTACTATTAATCCTAACACTAATTCTGCTGCTGCATCTCTTCTGTTTTGTTGCTCTTTCTTCTCCTGCACCTCATCTTCCTAACTACTACCTATAATAAAAGACTCTGCGTCGTCCTTATCGTCCTCCTCTTCCTCCTCCTGCTCCTACTACTGCTGCTATTTTTCCTGCTACTACTACTGCTACTCATACTAATTATTATAATGCCACTACTATAGCTACTTCGTTTCCAACTATTACTACTCTATTACTTCGTATACTGCGATTACTCCCGCTCCTCTTCTTGAAACTATTACTATTACTACTATTAATATTACTACTACAACTACACATACTATGCAACTACTTCCAGTACCAAACCTACTCCTCCTCCTCATCCTCATCCGACTGCTAGTACTACTACTACTACTACTACTACTACTACTACTACTACTACTATTCATAGTGTTACTTCTCATCCTACTACTAACACAATTACTACTCTCATTGCTACTTTTACGACTACTACTGCTACTATTGCAGTTACTACTATAGTACTCCTATTATAATTACTATTACTGTTACTCCTATTACAGTTAATACTACTAATAGTACTCCTGTTACAGTTAATACTACTAATAGCACTCCTGTTACAGTTAATACTACTAATAGTACTCCTGTTACAGTTAATACTACTAATAGTACTCCTGTTACAGTTAATACTACTAATAGTACTCCTGTTACAGTTAATACTACTAATAGTACTCCTGTTACAGTTAATACTAATACTAGTACTACTATTACAGTTACTACTACTAGTATTAGTACTAATATATACAGTTACTACTACTAATACTACTGTTACTAGTATAGTATTAGTAGTACAGCTGCTACTATTAGTTACTACTTCTACTTGTAATCTGGTTACTGCTGCTGATCCTCGTTTTTCACTCCTTCAACTACTACAAGTTACAACTACCACTATTATTACTGTTACAAGCACAGGGGTATTCACTTGACCGAGCGGTGTCAAAACCCTGGCGCGAGTCACGCTGGAAGTCATATGTTTTCCCCAAATTTCCAAAGACTTCCATACAACTTAAGTTGTAAAATGGAAAGAAAGACGTGTCTGCTATAATTATTAATCTTTGCTGTAATCAATGGGCGACCCAGAGGAGACAACTTGCCCAAACGTCCATTAACTGCACCTTTACATGGTTTTTCTTCATTATCATCCGTTTTCCGTACCGATAGCTTGTCATGCCATAGAAATTACACCAGTATTCCCTTACTAACTGGGAAATATTTAACTGCGCGACCCTAGGCCAGTCCATCCACAGAATTTCCGGCGTATCACACTCATATACATACGCCAATTTTCCACTATGGCCACATAAACGGTACCTACCAAGTTACAACTTATTGATTCCATTCTATAATTTACTGATTTCCAACCATAAATGCTGCCTTTTCAATCACACTACTTGTATACACCACTGAATTTTAATATGGACTATGTTACCACAGGGACAGTCATTCGGCTTGTACCCAAAATCACTACTAACGACCCAAGCATGGTTCAAATTCACTAACACTTACTCCAAATTTATGACATTACTAATACTACTGCTACTAGCATCATCAATTTACTACTATGTATTGAATGAAAATTGCCAGATACAGCTTTTTGCAAAAGGTCCCTCGTAAATGATGAAAGACAGTTGGTTTTCAGAACCCGAATCCGATTATACAACTTTGAGAGTCGATTACATTGTGTTCCATGATTTATTCTTGTGTTAAAGAATATAGTCCTTCTTTAGTTCATCATGTTAATGAAATTCTGCAGAACATTTATTTCCTTTTGTACATATTGCCAGAGCTTATTGTAACAGTAAATTTTGCACATGTCATTTTAACAATTATAGCATTTTAATTGATCTATGCGATTTTGATGTTGGCCAAATTTGTGTGCATGCAAGTATTTTAGTGCATTTTGTTGGGATTTGATTGACAGTTAATGAGACTTAGTTCCTTAACTATATCAGGCAATACTGTACAAGGGTAAAAACTGTGTTTTCTTTATCTTAGTGGCTAAGAGAGAGAATATTGCAGAAACCTAATTTGTACTTTTTGAAGTATATTTATAAGCTGAACCTTTGCCGAGATCGTAATATTAAGGTGAGTAGGAATGTAATTACATCCCTGGAAGGGGTGTATGTTGAAAATGACGGTTTGATATACTTGAGATCTGGTAGTGGATGGTATGAAATATATTTGCCAGGCCACCGCTCCGGTGGCCTAGTGGTTAGAGCGTCCGCCGTGGAAGCGTGAGGTCGTGTGTTCGATCTCTGGCCGAGTCATACTAAAGATTTACAAAAATGATACTAACAGCTGTATCGCTTGGCGCTTAGCAGTAATAGGTTAATGGGGGCCCAGAGTGGCCGAGTGGTCTAAATCGCTCTCCGTTACGGATCACTACCATCTCACCTCTGTCTGTGTGGGTTCGAGTCTAAGATTCGGCTAATGTAGTTATGCGAGAAAGCTTGCCAGTAGCTTCTTGTGGGTCGGTGGTTCTTTCCGGGAGTTTTCCCGGGTTCTTCCTCCACCTATCTTGTGCTGAAAAATGGCGCTAAACCCATCAAAAACAAAATAACAACAAAAAATTAGGTTAGTGTTAGGACTGGTAGGCCTGGTATCATGATAATGTGACTGGGTGGGACATCATACTACATGTCTGCGGCATGATACCCCAGTGCTAGACATCACTATAAACTGCCTCACTACAGACATCGTAGTGATCTGACTGAAAAATTGTTAAAGCTACATTAAAAAATCCAAATCAAATGTTTGCCAGGTGAAGTTTGGCGTTTAAGAATGGGTTACTCAGCAGAAACGGTCTTGTCTTTGCGCTTGTTGATGGGTCTTGATTATGGGGCTGTTCGAATCCTAATAAAGGTTGTCGAAGGGAAGTGTCTATGAAAGACACGTAACCGGGTGTTGTACGTTGACGGTTCTGCTTAATGTACTTTGTCTGAATTGTATTCGTAATTTGTCTTTGATATGAGTCTTAAGATAAGTATTTGAATTGTCTTAAACGATATAGAGAGCATGTTTGCTAGAAATTTGTCATTATTTGGGTTGTAGTATTATTCTGCCCAGAAATTGTTAAAAAGAGCAACATTATAGTATAAACTAAGAAAGTGAACTTTGTTTGACTGGTTTTTTAATTATTGTGACATATATGTTGTTTGTTGTTTTTTTTTTTTGGATCCGGCATTATTTCATTATAGTGATTATTGGTTCAAACTGGGCTTAATTGTTATTAAGCGAACGTAGAATATGGTATTGATCTACTTGTAATCATAACCAGATCTATTGGAAAAGCTACAATAATTCTCCTACCCGGTCTGTGGAAATATGTATGCATTTTATTTTAATTTGAAATATGTTCATGAATTGACACAAATTAGTAGTCAAGTGTCTGTTGTGACATGTGACACATGCTATTTCTTCTAGGTGTATCAGAAAGTTAAACGTGTGTTCAGATCAAAAAACAAAAGATGGATGGAGAATTAGGCCGCATTGATTGTGCGTTATGAGAAAATAGTTTCCACGACTAATATAACAGATTCCACGACTGTGTATAATAGATTCTACGATTAAATAAGAGATATTGACTGACTAGTATAAGAGACTGGAGGACTGAGAGAGTCCACTAAAGGCGGTGTGATGCAAAAGTAGGCACGAAGGAACCCGGATATGCTTCAATTCGCGTCAACCCCAGTCGATACTAATGTTTATGAAGAGTGAACTGTAACCAGTTATCCGTTTATGGAAGGCATGTCGGACAATTACAACTGGAAAATGCACGTGATTTCGTAATGTCTTGCCGTATAAATATAAAACAGAACTGATAATTACATTTCAGAACTCATTAATTCAATTTTTGGTAGAGGTGCAACCTACAATGTATCCTGCACACTGTCATTATGTTGACCCAACTAATTAATTTGCTATATTCTGTATACATCGTACCTTATAATATGATATTTTGTATCTTAGCTATTGTTTCCATTTATTTAATTTTAATATTCAATCGATCCGGACTATAACACCATGGCTGATCATCCTGTAGTGATCGATAACAACCAACCAAAAACACCACGACACTTTTGTATTAACTGTTACTATAAACCGATAATGACCACAAAAATGATCGATCAATGATAGCATATATTAGCACTTGTTAGAGGTCAGCAAAAGGTAGTTCATACAAAATTGATATAAGACCATCGCGATAATGGAAAGAGGTGATGTAGGTGTATTTTTTGCTGGCAGTAGTAGTGGCGGTGTTGGTCTAACTGAGACGATGATAGTTATTTGTTCTCCATGACGGTATAGTCCAAATTTGACAGTAAGCGTCCGAAAAAAAATTATTATCTTCCGTCACAATAAATGATATGCAAGTCCAGAATTGTGTGATGCATCTACATCAGAGTCGGCCTTTAGCGTCTTAAGGTTTTTGCCTTGTCTGTATGTCCAGCTGTCTCATTAACTGACTTTGTAATTGTATAGATTTAGGAATGAATCCTAATTTGGTCTCTGTCACTGACTTGCATGCATTCCAATCTACACAACATTTGCTGATTTGCAGATTACGTTCATCCATCCATTCAAACACGCACGCACGCACACACACACACACACACACACACACATACACACACACACACACACACACATACATACATACATACATACATACATACATACATACATACATACATACATACATACATACATACACGTACGTACGTACCGTGCCTGACGTGCTTTCGTGGTTTGTAGACACTCAACAGACGAGTTTGTGCCCAATAAGTTTGATCAATGGATTCTGAAGTTTAGACAACGTAAGGAACATGCATGACCCACAAGCGATAAGAAACCGGTGAGTAATCAATGAAAATGGGTCAAAAGGCCTGACTTGTCAAGGTCAGGTAAAATTGCCTTAAGGTAGGAATACCTGCATTGGTCAAGACATAGAGCACAAAATAGTTTGTTATCCGTGCACAGATTTATGGAATGAGTAAGTCCGCCATCACAGTGTTGTACGCACATACGTACATGATATTTTATAAACAGTAAACTGTAAAGACATGACATTTTATTAACAATATACTGTAAACTGTAACGGTATGACACTTTATAAACAGTAAACTGTAAAGACATGACATTTAATAAATAGTACACTGTAAAGACATGACATTGTATAAACAATAAACTCTAAGCTGTAAAGACATAACATGTAATAAATAGTAAACTGTAAAGACATGACATTGTATAAACAATAAACTCTAAATTGTAAAGACATGACATTGTATAAACAATATACTGTAAACTGTAAAGACATGACATTTAATAAACAGTAAACTGTAACGGCATGACATTTTGTAAACAGTAAATTGTAAAGAGATGACATTTAATAAACAGTAAATTGTAAAGAGATGACATTTAATAAACAGTACATTGTAAAGTGATGACATTTTATAAACAGAAAACTGTAAAGAGATGATATTTTATAAAGAGTAAACTGTAAAGGCACGACACTTTATAAACACAAAAATTTAAAGACCTGGCATTTTATAAAACAGAAAACTAAACGCACGGCATGTTATAAACAATAAGTAATAAACTGATACGGCATAACATTTGATAAACCCAAGCAAAGTCATGCTAAAAATCATATTAAACAGACTGAACAGCGGGCAGAGGAAATCATAGCTGAAGAACAGGCAGGCTTCAGACCAGGGCGAAGCACAACTGAACAGATTTTCAACCTGAGAATACTATGTGAGAAATACCTCCAGCACCAACCATTTCTTTATCATGTCTTTATAGATTTTAAGAAGGCGTTTGACAGGGTATGGCATGCAGCCATTTGGTCCACCATGAAGCTATACAACATCAACGCTAACCTGATCAAAGTCATAGAAAGCCTTTACAGCAAGGCCACCAGCGCAGTATGCTTCAACGGTTAAATAGGAGATTGGTTTAGGACAACTGTGGGAGTCAGACAGGGCTGCTTGCTTTCACCTACTCTCTTCAACAACTTCCTTGAAATAATCATGACAGATGCACTGGAAGACCATGAAGGAACTGTCAGAATTGGAGGCAGAATAATAAGGAATCTGCGCTTTGCTGATGACATCGATGGCCTTGCAGGAAATGAGGAGGAACTAACTCAGTTGGTGGAAAAACTGGACAGGACAGTTACTGCTTTTGGTATGGAAATCAGTGCAGGGAAGACCAAATTGATGACCAACAACACCAGTGGCATCAGCACTGACATCATGATTAGAGGCCAAAAACTAGAAACAGTTAATAGATTCAAGTACTTAGGAGCCATCGTGGCAGAAGAGGGATCGAAACCAGAAATATTGTCCAGGATTTCGCTGACAATAACAGCAATGACAAGGCTGAAGACAGTTTGGAAAGACAGAAACACCTCAGTCAGCTCAAAAATGAGACTGATGCACTCCTTGGTTGCATCTATATTCCTATATGCCCGTGAGTCATGGACCCTCACAGCGGATCTCGAAAGGAGGATACAAGCTGTTGAAATGAGATGCTTTCGAAGGCTGCTTGGCATTACATATAGAGATCATGTCACGAATGAGGAAGTGGGAAACAGAATTAAGCAAGCCATTTGGCCATATGAAGAGATATTGACTATTGTGAAAAAGCACAAAATGAAATAGTAAGGACATGTCACACGATCAACAGGGCTTGCTAAGACAATCATGCAAGGTACTGTACAGGGAGGGCGAAGGAGAGGAAGACAGAGGAAAAGATGGGAGGATAACATCTCAGAGTGATCAGGACTGAAGCTTTGTGACACAGTGAGAGTATCAGAGAACAGATTGGAATGGAGAAAGCTGATTGTCAGGTCGTCAGTGGTGCCCCAACGGTCGGCAAGACTAAGAAATAGATAGATATAGATAGATAGAATTTGTAAACGCACGACATATTATAAACAATTGTTAAAGCATGCTATTTCGTCAAAAATAGCATAATGAATGGACAAATATATTTTTTCTCAAACAACATTAAGATTATATAACACATTTTCCACAATTAATATTGTCGAGATTTTTTTTCATTTTATTTCGTTTACGCTAGTAATAAAACATCTAGTGAGGCACGTGAACAATATGATCCTTACTTAATACTGTTTACTCACTGAGATATTTAATCTTTTTCTATGAAGAGAAGCTTTAAATGTATGCTGTAATACTGTAACAAATACAGCCATCACACAAGTGATTTAAAAACGTAAAGAAAATGCTATTTCGTTATGCAGATTTTGCAAGAAGATATATGCGATTTATTTTAGTATCATATGTTTATAACTAACGTTTTTTAGATGAAATTAGGCTCATATTAAGTTGCTTTTACGTACTTGCAAAACGCCATAGAAATTGTAAGACCAATTAGTATCATGCATAATGATGCAGACATGTAGCATCATGTCCCACCCAGTCACATTATCCTGACAACAGGCTGACCAGTCTTAAAACTAAACCTCTTAATGCTGAGCGCCGAGCAACGCAGCCGCTAACACCATTTTTATTAGTCTTTGAATCGGCTGTGGTTTGAACCCGCGACCTCCCACTTAAGAGTCGGACGCTCTAAACACTAGGCCAGTGTAGCGGAATAATGAAAGACTAAATGTAGGAGTGTCTAAAAATAAGGACTGTGTCAAGTTGCTCTTAGTTTGGTGCCAGATCCTGAAATCCCCCAAAACTTTTTTAAAAATGTAATAAATCGAACAGGTCGTTGAACGAATATTCATCAAAAATGCGTATAAAACTCCGAACGTAAAATATTACCTGTGATGCATAATATTGTAATCTCACAGTCAATAAATAACAGCATCACTAAAATAAAACAGTAACAATTTCAATAAAGAATTGACAAATGCAGCACCCCAATTCCATTAATAATAAAACCAAGGACCCAACAATAACAGTATTACTACTGATAATCATATTTACTACTGTTGCCAGTATTATACCTACTAATGCTACTGCTACCACTAGTATACCTACTAATGTTACTGCTACCACTAGTATACCTACTAATGTTACTGCTACCACTAGTATACCTACTAATGTTACTGCTACCACTAGTATACCTACTAATGTTACTGCTACTACTGTTATACCTACTAATGTTACTGCTACCACTAGTATACCTACTAATGTTACTGCTACTACTGTTATACCTACTAATGCTACTGCTACCACTAGTATACCTACTAATGTTACTGCTACTACTGTTATACCTACTAATGCTACTGCTACCACTAGTATACCTACTAATGCTACTGCTACCACTAGTATACCTCCTATTGCTACCGCTACTACTGTAATGCCTACTAATTCTACTGCTACCACTAGTATACCTACTAATGTTACTGCTACTACTGTTATACCTACTAATGCTACTGCTATCACTAGTATACCTACTAATACTACTGTTACTACTGTTATACCAACTAATGCTACCGCTGCCACTGAATACCTACTAATACTACTGTTACTACTGTTATACCTACTAATGCTACCGCTACCACTGAATACCTACTAATGCTACCGCTACTACTGTTATACCTACTAATTCTACTGCTACCACTAGTATACCTACTAATGCTACTGCTACTGTTATACCTGCTAATGCTACTGTTACCACTAGTATACCTACTAATGTTACTGCTACTACTGTTATACCTACTAATGCTACTGCTACCACTAGTATACCTACTAATGCTACTGCTACTACTGTTATACCTGCTAATGCTACTGTTACCACTAGTATACCTACTAATGCTACTGCTACTACTGTTATACCTGCTAATGCTACTGTTACCACTAGTATACCTACTAATGCTACTGCGACTACTGTTATACCTGCTAATGCTACTGCTACCACTAGTATACCTACTAATGCTACTGCTACTACTGTTATACCTACTAATTCTACTGCTACCACTAGTATACCTACTAATGCTACTGCTACTACTGTTATACCTGCTAATGCTACTGTTACCACTAGTATACCTACTAATGTTACTGCTACTACTGTTATACCTACTAATGCTACTGCTACCACTAGTATACCTACTAATGCTACTGCTACTACTGTTATACCTGCTAATGCTACTGTTACCACTAGTATACCTACTAATGCTACTGCTACTACTGTTATACCTGCTAATGCTACTGTTACCACTAGTATACCTACTAATGCTACTGCTACTACTGTTATACCTGCTAATGCTACTGCTACCACTAGTATACCTACTAATGCTACTGCTACTACTGTTATACCTGCTAATGCTACTGTTACTACAGCTATCGCTGTTATTACTACTACTACTGCTACTGCTATTAATACTAAAACTACTACCGCTTATACTATTACTACTGCTACTGCTAGTGCTAGACTTGGGAAGCTACGGAATCAGGCTTTGTGTTCACGACTATTAAGCTTGATATCCAGATTTGTTTAGGGAGACGCTGAAGGTCAAAATTTAAATATTCTGCAGCCAACACGTCCTACATGTCACTAGAAGATGCCTCATGTATGTGATTAATTTTGCACATATGACCTTTGGATCACTGAATGTGTGTGTGTGTGTGTGTGTGTGTGTGTGTGTGTGTGTGTGTGTGCCGTTGGGGAGGGGGAAATGATATATAGTGAAAAGTGAGGTAATTTTTTATGGCGATTCATTGGCGTTTTTCAAGTCGTTATTATCATTAGTAGTAGTAGTAGTAGTAGTAGTAGTAGTAGTAGTAGTAGTAGTAATAGAAGTAGTAGAAGCAGTAGTATTAGTAGTAGAAGCAGTAGTAGTAGTAGTAGTAGTAGTAGAAGAAGCAGCAGCAGCAGTAGTAGTAGTAGCAGCAGTAGTAGTATAAGTAGTGGTAGTAGAAGTAGTAGTAGTAGAAGTAGTTGAAGCAGTAGTAGTAGTAGTAGTAGTAATAGTAGTAGTAGTAGTAGTAGTAGTAGTAGTAGTAGTAGTAGTAGTAGAAGCAGTAGTAGTAGTAGTAGTAGTATTAGTAGTAGTAGTAATAGTAGTAGGCTAATCAAATTGGATAACAGTACGCCTGTTTTTAACTTGACTTTCCTATGAAACTTCATATATGATGATTCTGTAATCATTAACATAATAACTTTAATGTACGTAGGAATTTTTCGCTATTCCTTTTAATTATGTTTTTTTTTTTTATGAAGGGTTTGTTACTTATTAGTTAATTTGTTTTAATAATTTATATTTTGAAAAAGATTAATTTTAGTAAGTGAAGCACAGACTGAAAAACGTGCAGCAGTAGACTGTAATAAAAACATAGGACACACAAACCTGATACTAGGAAGACAGGTGAAAGATTATATACATGTCTAAAATGTAAAGGAAGACAGGTGAAAGATTATATACATGTCTAAAATGTAGTCTGTCTTCATTGTATTCGAGTGCTATTTGTGGATTGTGTCGGCTCTATTGCACAGTTCATAATGTATGCTCGTACATATTGACAAAAGAATAATAGAAGATTCGCAAAATCGAATATCTTCTTAAAAATTTATATAATGAAATGTCTAAAATCATGTGTTTATATGTCTAATATACGTATATATGTCTTTATATGTGGCTAAAATGAATTGTCTAAACAGCATTTACTTATTATCATCTTTCACATGTAATATGTTGGTTAACAAGAAAATAAAAAAAAAAACATGTTAAGAATAAAAGATAACATCAACATCTGGCATTTACACCACTGTGCATAATTGAACGAGTTCAAGTGACTCAAACATGTATTCAGATATAAATTACACACTAAAGAAACCAACATAGAAAAGAAATAGCTAAGTAAATTAGATAATGAAATAAGTAATTACATTTGGGTTTACGGGACTCACTATGTTAAACAGGAAACGTTATATAGGTTAAAATTGAGAGTAGGGGCAGGTATCGGTCTGTGCGCGGGCTAAAGCTTTAACTTCATCTCTCACAACAACAATTTTCTAATTATAAACTATTTAGCAGAAAATGAATTGTCCTTCGGTACCTCAAAAATAATAAAATGTAATCCAAAATATAGAGAATGGTAGACCTAATAATTGCCAATAAACTAATAAATTAATAAACATAATGTTCTCGTTCTGCTCTTCCGTTTTATAGAGGGACACAGGGAACCTTCGTATGGGAGGCACAGACGCCGCGGTCTAAGTCACAAGGCGCTAGTCGAAGTAAACAGGCATGGAGAATTGTCTCAGAAAAACCGATAGGAAGGATATGGACAGACAGAACACAGACGGAGAGATTGGAGTTAACCTAACATTAAGGGTTACCCTAATCATGTATAGGGTTAACTAATCACGTATAGGGTTACCCTAATCACGTATAGGGTTAACAAATCACGTATAGGGTTAACTAATCACGTATAGGGTTACCCTAATCACGTATAGGGTTAACTAATCACGTATAGGGTTAACTAATCACGTATAGGGTTAACTAATCACGTATAGGGTTAACTAATCACGTATAGGGTTACCCTAATCACGTATAGGGTTAACTAATCACGTATAGGGTTAACTAATCACGTATAGGGTTAACTGATCACGTATAGGGTTAACTAATCATGTATAGGGTTAACTAATCACGTATAGGGTTACCCTAATCACGTATAGGGTTAACTAATAACGTATAGGGTTAACTAATCACGTATAGGGTTAACTAATAACGTATAGGGTTAACTAATCACGTATAGGGTTAACTAATCACGTATAGGGTTACCCTAATCACGTATAGGGTTAACTAATCACGTATAGGGTTAACTAATCACGTATAGGGTTAACTAATCACGTATAGGGTTACCCTAATCACGTATAGGGTTAACTAATCACGTATAGGGTTAACTAATCACGTATAGGGTTACCCTAATCATGTATAAGGGTTAACTAATCACGTATAGGGTTACCCTAATCACGTATAGGGTTAACTAATAACGTATAGGGTTAACTAATCACGTATAGGGTTAACTAATCACGTATAGGGTTACCCTAATCACGTATAGGGTTAACTAATCACGTATAGGGTTAACTAATCAGGTATAGGGTTAACTAATCACGTATAGGGTTAACTAATATATTTTTACCTAATTGATTTTAGGTCCTTTTTTTGTATCACTTTTCCGTTTTAAATGTACCATATACACCAGATATGGCAAAAATTAGACAATACCGGCAGACAAAGGATGTGCCGATAATTTGATTGAAGCATAAGGAAAATAAAAGAAATGCGGTTCCTTAAACAGGGCATGGCTGTGTCTCTCAACTTCAGAAACGTCTTGAACACATATACATAAAACAACAGAATTTGTTTTCCTTGTTCCTTTAAAAAAATGCAACCGTTTCTCATTCAAATCTAAAATCTGAATTCCAAATTATAGAAACTTTATTTTGCAACAAAATAATTTATTAAATGCTTTAAGATATTTTTTTTACAAATTTAAATCAAATTTTAGGAACATTTGGGGGGAAATTTGACACTAATGCTGTTCTTACACGCAAATC
The DNA here is from genome assembly GCA_029339505.1 of Unio delphinus. Taxonomy (NCBI): domain Eukaryota; kingdom Metazoa; phylum Mollusca; class Bivalvia; order Unionida; family Unionidae; genus Unio; species Unio delphinus. The sequence continues at coordinate 16,405,200 of JAQISU010000046.1, forward strand.
TATAGCATACAAACAAAATAGCAAATACACATACAGCATACACCGGACATAGGGGACCCTTAGTAAAGGTCACTTGAAAACAAAAAGGGAATATAATTCGACTATATCTGATGAACAACCCTTTAGAATACACTAGAGAACAAAAAGGGGGAAAATATTCCATCAAAAATTTGTATTTAATTTTTTTTAAATCAAAATTTCTATTGGAGAAAGAAACACACACACACACACACACACACACACACACACACACACACTTTAGGGAGATACAGGAAGACATGAAAATACTTTTTATTTTATTTTTTTAAATTGGGGGAGGGGTAGGGCATCTGTCTGGTGCCCATCTCCACCCCTAATATTTTGGTTAAAACTAACAGAATATCCAGATATACACGATGTCATTGGCTCCGAATCGTTAGAAAATGTTCTAATTTTGATAAAAGGAGGAGACAGATCGGATCCTGGTACCGCCATAAATGTTACCGCAGTATTTATCCAGGTATCATTGGATACGTACCTCACTATAACACAATTATATTAGGGAACGAAAATTCAATAGTCTGGAGCAGTAACTGGGCAATATTTTTTAAAATTCTACCTGTCAATAAATGGAAGAATATATTGTTCTTATTTATAGCAGAATTAACACCCTATTGTATTCATGATATTACAAGAAAAGAATATGAATTATCTTGAGGTAAAAGAAAACAAAAGATATATCAGATCAAAAGAAAATAACAGCTCATCCTCCCACATAATTAAATGGACCATACCAAACAGTAAATCAATTTGCGATAGATAAGTTAATTGTTCCATATCGAAATGCTGTAATTACATTGGGTTAATTAAGGTTACACTCCAGCTGACACTGAAATACACAGTGCGGTCTATATAGAGTCTATTGATTAATTGATACAAATATGAAGTGTTGAAGAGAACAATTTTCTAGCCACATTATTGGTATAATAGGCAGGGAAACTGAGTGGGATGCGAACATCCGGGCATCACGTGACCAGTAAACATTAAATATGCTTACTCAATAAACGAGAACACATTAAGTGGATAGGATAAATTACGTATTGTTCTGACAGAAAACAAGTGTACTCCTGAAAATCATTCGATTGATTTGCAGTCTTAAAAATGAATACATATACTTAAAGCATTCACTAGTAAAGAGCTAAACTAGGACAAATGTATATGATTTTTTTTTACAAATCCGATTTGCTCTGGAATTTTAGCAAGAATATGTTTACTAATGCATTATTACACAGCTATGGCATACGTGATTGGGGTTATAATGGGATTAAAGGCCATACATAAATTATATTGGTCGTCATTTGTTTATGTCAGATACAGGTATTATTGTGAAAAAATAATTGTTTTAACTATTTTGTTACGAATAATGAAAACACGCTACTATTATTTGCAAACTGATAACTAGGTTTTCCATGCACTACTTATTGATGGAAACTACCGACTTACCGGTACAGTGGAAAAGTAAAATGGTACATACCAAAGGAAATAATAACCCGGTAAAATTTAACCATTTAACACTGGTAATACCGTTTACCTTTACCACCTATCAATAAAGTACATGTTCATATTAAACCACAATCGGAAAGCCTCGTTGTTCAACCCGAGGCACACAGTATAGAACAGGTTTATTCGAGGTGATGATGAAGATGAATTTGAATTATAGTGCTGTATCGCCCACTAGGGGCATGTAGCACTGTTTTAAGTTTCCAGCAAAGCTGGATATTTAATTTCTCCTGGGGGGGGGGGGGGGGGGGGGGTGAGGAATGGTACCTCTTCCTCCAGGCATTTATGTACTCAAGGAGTACTATTTAATTTGGTCGTCAGGTCGGGGTTGTTATTAAGTAACCATCGACCTAAATGGAGGACCCTGGGTGAGTTTGAATAGACCCAACACACACTCTACCCTAACAGCCAATTGTGTTTTATTCGAGGTACTAGAAATACCATAGCGGTAGTCCAATACCGTGGATTGACGTGTGGGGCACTTGCAATATAGAAACAGATCACAATAAATTTTACTATATATTCTATACATTTGTTTCTCAATACCGAACTATTAAATGTGTCCAATGATAAAAAAAATCATCTTATTTGATAGTATCTTCAAAGATAAACTCACGATGAAGTATTTGTCGTAGGTTATCCGGCATTCTTTTATAAACATGTTTGTTTTCTATGTCTTTTTATGGTTTAACGCCATTTTTCAGCACAATATAGGCTATACATGGCGGCCAGTATTAAATGGTGGAGGAAGAACCCGGACAACCCCCGGAAAGAACCACCGACCCACGAGAAGCTACTGGCAAGCTTTCTCACGGATTATAAACAAACCACAATACACTGGTCACAGATTTTACTACCGATTATCATCAATGTCTCATTACTTACTCTGAGCTGTAAACGACATATATACAGAAAACCACACCATTGTGTCCAAATTCTAAATAGCAAACATTTACCTTTAAATTAATACCATGAAAGTATCAATGTAACTACTGTATCCCCACCAAAAGGAGAGAGGAAGAAAATAAACTTCAATAGACCGGAACTTAATTTGTGGTTAATGAACCGGAACTTATAATTGGGATCTGATTCCAATTGGAGGAAGAAGAAATGGACCCAGTCATGGTCACAGGGACGCTTTAATTATATAATATGGACGGACATCAGAATTAATTTTACTATATGTTCTCTACATATATTTCTCAGTACTGACCTTTCCACTGTGTGACAATCAATACAAATCAAATATTAATCTTAAATACCTCCAACAATAACTCCACGGTGAAGTTCTTGTCAAAGGTTCACCGGCATTTTCTTGAGAGGATGCACTGTAAACAGAACAGCCTGTAAACAGAACATAGAGTTCACTTCCTGATCATCACCAAGGCCTTATTACTCACTGTACACTGTCTCCAAAATACACACAGACAACCACTCTCTGAGCTCATATTCTCAAGAATAAGCAATTACCTTTAGATCCCTACCAAAAATGCATCAATATAACTCTTCTATCACCACCAAAATGAGAGAGGAAAAAACGTTCTAAAAATAGGCTAGAACTACATTTGTCGGTACTGAACTGGAAAAAATAATTGTGATGCGATTCCATATGGACCTTCGACAATGAATATGCGTCACAAACTGTACCAATAGCAAATCATGTTAAATTAAATATTCGGATACCGACATATTGCTTCATCTTAGGATCCAACGGTAGCATGTCCGACATGTTACGTATAAACAAAATATATTCCTATTATAGAGGGAATAGTAAGACATAAAGATTATGTATTTATTTACAAGAAAGTCTTTCTGAAAACAAGATATATTTAGACAAGAATTGGTAACTGGAACAGCGTTTTTAAAACTTAAGACATTATTGATGTCATTATATCTGAACTACTACCCTTTTTCTTTGACAATAAATTCGTTACAATATACATTTTAAATTCTATATTTGAAGGCTTTGTATTTATTAGTTCAATATTCAGGCATCGTTTTCTCGGATTGAAAATTGTTTGTTTTTTTTAGATAGTAATACATATCAACAATATGGGTATACTTAGATGAATTAGATGATATAACGGATCAGCATTTTTTTTACTTATCTATGTACATCTAGCCTCTTCAAAATATCAATCTCTGTGCAGTACATTAATCGAACCATGTTTACCTTCAAACAAAAATATAATATCAATATAAATACTTGTCAAGATTTTTTTTCCTACAGAGATCATACAAGATTCCCGCTCTTGTTTACGTCAGATTTTGTCTTATCGCAACTTTGAAAGAACGAAGCTAATATGGTCAGTTCTCCACCTGAGACACGCTCATCCAATTATCAGAAATTAATGTCTTTTCAAGCTATTACTTACTTCCTACTGCAACATGACATAACTAAACCTTTATAGTAACCATCATAGCCCACTGTATCCATTACTAGATGAAATGTCAGTCTTCACGTGTTCTAATGCTATCTCCATCGATTCTTTGCTGCAACGAATTCGCACCATAATTGCATAAAGTAATTAATGGACTAAACGCTTTACTTTGCTACTTAGCGATTCTTTGAGAAAGACATAATACCAATTAGCAGCATGCATGATGCAAATCATATAAGAAATATAATTTACTTCGCAGAAGAAATGCATAAAATTCCTACATTAATTTCAATGACATTCACGACAGACACTTGCAGGATTATTTGCTGTACCCAAATAACGTTCTGATGTGAATTTAAATCGTATTTTGCAGCAACTAATTAAATAAATAAAGCAATGAAAATATTGTATGGAATTGAGACTAGTTCTTTACTATGCAGTTTAATGTCTCTTTCCGTGTCCTCAATTTTTCGACGTACGGTCCTATATACACTCTAACACTTGACAAAACCACAGTTTCGAAAACGCTGCAGCATTTCAAACTTTTCTTCACTTACTTTTGAATGTTCATCTTTAAACTTTCTTTAAGCTCGCTCATGCCAATTTTTTTTGAAAAAAATAATCATTTTTATGTTTAAATTCAAACTCTCATTAGGCTCCCAAATTAAAAAAAAAATAAAATAACCCTTTTATGTTTAAATTTAAACTTTCTATTTCTATTTATTTCATAACTTCGTATATCGCTACTATAAAAAGACACACATATTACGTTCTGATAGCAGAAAGAAAGAAAAGTTTCCAGTTTGTGGTACAGAAACAATAGCAAAACTTCTTTATGCTGATATCTTATATGAACACCTACCTTTGTATTTATGGTGTTCCGGCTTTCAACTAAGAGGTCACGAGTTCGAAATTCGCATCAGCATCTCATATGTTTTAATATACATTTTTGCATTTTTATGTTCAAATTGTATTTCCTAAATTTGTTTTCAAAACTTTTTTCAATTCCCGTCCTAATACAGGCAATTCGCCTAGTTTTATAAATAATATATTTATAGGATTTTTCATTCAATAAAAAGTTTCAATTTGCAGACATGCTTATTAATATAGTTATATTGCGAACAATCTTGTGAGACACTTTTAATGACTGTAAAAAATACTTGACCTATTTCTTTGACTGGTATATGTCTCCTACAACGAGTGAGAAGTGATGTGATGTTATAATTTCTGACACCGACTCTATGGGCTGACTGAATTGGCCAATCTGCGATAAGATAACGAAAGCATGCGTGGCCCGGTCATAACAATCACCGTAATGTGCCCAGCCGAGGTGATTAATCAATCGATACATTTGAAAGGGTCAGACCATATCGTATGATCGATAATAGGCAGATATTACCAAATGTAAACATGTGGAAGTTACTTTATCAACTGCAAATTTTCACTAAATTGGTTTCGAGAGTTGAATGGAGTCAGAGGGTATGATTTAGATATATGTATCTTGTTTTGTTATAATAAAACCAATTTTGTTGATACATAAGAAATGTATTACTACTAATACATCCACCACCGCAACAACCGACAACAACATTAGCAACATCAAACCCATGCATTGTGACCCCAACATAAATTAATTCAGTGACTGGTGGGCAGCATGGCGCGAGGTTGGGCAGAATTTTGTTATAGCCTCGTAAAATGTAATAAACACACACATACACACACACACACACTATATATATATATATATATATATATATATATATATATATATATATATTGGCTTTTGTGCTTAGTGTTTGTTTTGTGAATGTAATTTTTCTTCTAATGATGTCAGATTAGATCCAAACGTCGTGAAAATGTTTTATATGTGAGCCATTATCAGTTTGTGTATACATACATACATACATACATACATACATACATACATACATACATACATACATACATACATACATACATACATACATACATACATTGGAGAGAGGGAAATATAATGATAAGTGAGTGATACCTTAGAATTTGCACTGCTTATTGCATAATAATGATAAAACGTCTCTTTTTATTTCAACATTTAGCAAAAATAAACAAAATATTTCAAACCTTTGTTTTGCATTTTCATTTTCATTCCCTTTATCTTTCTTAAAGTTGAATATTTAGGGAACAAAGAGCGTTGGTACCATTGAAAACAATTTTTTTCGTGTGCTTCGGACGTCCATTTTAGGAAACGGTAATTTCTCCAACGGACGGATGAAATGATGGGGTCGCTTGCTAGCGCAGTCACACTATATATAATTAAGCTGTCTTGATAATTCTAAGTAAGGAGATATGCATTAACAGAAAAAAATAATAATTTACTGGATATACGATTATATGCCCTCTTTTCCGTCAATAAATGATTTTATTAAGAAATGACTCAATAATGCTAATGTTTGGTGCTTTGCAGCTTTGTTGCATAATATAATTCGAAATTGACACATGTGTGGACACATTTCACATTGAATAAAGTATAATAATAATAATAATAATAATAATAATAATAATAATAATAATAATAATAATAATAATAATAGCACTAATGATAATAATAATAATAATAATAATAATAATAGCAATAATAATAATAGCACTAATGATAATAATAATAATAACAATAATAACAACAACAACAACAACAACAATAATAATAATAATAATAATAATAATAATAATAATAATAATAATAGCACTAATGATAATAATAATAATAATAATAACAACAACAACAATAATAATAATAATAATAATAGCAATAATAATAATAATAATAATAATAATAATAATAATAATAATAATAATAATAATAATCATTTGTGCTTTATCCAATTGGATATTTAGAACACAGGGCCAGCTTTATAGAACACAGTGGCAAACTATAGCTTATATAGACTTCTTGAATAATCTCGAGACATACAATTGGATGCTTAAGTAACCTCGTAGAAGTTATTTCCCTTTAATAAATTACCCCCGCTTAAAATGGCTTGGTGTCAATTTCAACCGTTGCCTCACTATGTTTCACATAATGTCACATTATATGTAACAGCGAAAACCGGCCAACCTTCAATAGAACTAATACCGCTATTAGCAAAACTTTTTTCCATCTGTTTACAAAACAGGAACGACACGAAGAGTATATATTTTAATGGTTCAATAGCGATTGGACATGGTTACAGCAGTGAGAGCTATGTTGAAAGTAAAAGCGGTGACAGTAACAGTGGATATTGCTGCGTAAGCATTATTAACAAAACATCATAAAGTACAATAAGGAATCTAAGAACGGTCTAACGTCACTTACCTGGCTCGCGGTCATACCTTGGAAGACACTGAAAAGTATCGCATCAAAGTAAATGTTTATATATTCGATCGTATTTGTTGGCCATAGCGACAAAACGCCGATATTGCACGTATAATTGATCCGAGGTATCTTCGAAAGTGTCTTTAATCATATCACTAGTACAGGTCTGCCCTGGAAAGGCCCAGGAAATCATAATCGTTTTTCCACACACACACACACACACACACACACACATGACCGCACACGTAGATGAGTGATATGACATAGTAATATTTTTTTACATTATATTGAGGAAATGAGATAACTTTCTTTGATGAGACTCTTTATCGTCATGAAAGTATCGAATTCTTATTTCAAACATCAAAACGATAAGTCATGTGATGCAAGTTGTGGCATATACTTTGTCGTCGCACGTTTTTAATTAAAAGTACAGGACTGAAACTATTAAATGTAAGTGTAGAAACCTTATATTGAGTCTTGACATGATTTATTTAGTCTTTCTTACTTTGTCCGAATTTATTAAAATATTTAAATACAATATGTATTTGTAAAGTTCATGCTCTCTCTCTCTCTCTCTCTCTCTCTCTCTCTCTCTCTCTCTCTCTCTCATACACAGACACACACACACACACGCACACACACATTATATATATATATATATATATATATATATATATATATATATATATATATATATATATATAAAACTTCAACTTCGAAAGCTTGTTCTGCATGTTTTGACCATGCATGTACAGTTCGTGTGTTTGCGGAACAGAAAAAGGACAGTTTGTATAAATAAGTTTTTCGCCTTCAATTCTCAAAACAGTCTGAACAAGTTACACACAGTGTTAGCACTGGTTAACCGGATGTCAGCATGATGTGACTGGAAGGGACATAATGCTACATGTCTGCGGCATGATGCGTCACTGCTACATATCACGATAAACTGTCACGCTGCAGACATCGTATCAACATGTCTAAAATTGTTAAAGCAGTGTTAAAACTTCAAATCACAGACACTCAAACAAACACGATTATTATTAGCAATATGACAATGTTCTAATTTGCAGGCAAAAGGAAATATTGATCGCAAGACACACTAGCACACAATGTATTAAGTCTTACTGTCCCCCTTCTACCATATTAAGAAACTAAACCACGATAGCTTTCTTTATTCAGTAAGACTTCGTGCCATGTTTATATTGCAGATGAAATGTATCAAAGGTACGTGTCATATTTACCATCGGTCATTAATCGCAGTTTCATATGCGAAATTTTGGATTCAACCTTATTACTTTTTAGGCGGACATGTATCTGTTTTTAACATTATACGCATGGAAGTGAATACATAGTACGTGGAGCGAGATGACCATTTTGCAAACAGGCGTGAAATCCCTGTATACAGCGTAGAAATGTGAAATCCCTGTAATAGCGTAGAAATGTGAAATCCCTGTATACGGCGTAGAAATGTGAAATCCCTGTATACAGCGTAGAAATGTGAAATCGCTGTATTTAACGAAAAATTGCATTTAACGAGTCGTATTACACTGATCTACAGTAAAATCTGCATTTACCAAACAACATAAATTTGATGACACTTCATCACAAAAGTAATTTAGGCAATCTTACATATAATTTACGGTTACAACAACCACAGTCAGTATAACAACAACCAGGCAAACCATAGGGAATGGGTTTTGCCACTGGCAGCATAAAAAATAAAACAGGAAACCCTTCAGTTGCCCGATAATTGTTATCCCAATAACGTCCTTGCCGATGTTAAAAGACTAGAACTTTTCATAGACTATTTTCAGGAGGTATCCTGGACATTAATGTGTATCGGCCCCTCATCGATGAAATTTTTGATGATAATTACCACAGTGATTGAGACTATGCAATTAGATCAGTGATAAGAAAATATGAAGATCACACATAATGCTCAATTGGACCGTAATGGTCAGGGTAATAAACTCACCATTACCTACGTATAAAGCGATAAACGGTGATGGACTCAGTGATGTTGTTTAGGTTCTATTTAGAAGGATTGCCCCCAAAGCAAGACTGATTTCAAAGAAACTGGGAATGAAAGCTATTAATGTTGTTCGTGATAAAGCTATTGGTTCTCTTGGTGATGTTGCTAGTAACGCATTCTCAACAATCAACGATATACTAGTATGATTAATACGCACACGACGATCCATAAAACCGTAGCCAGTAAAATTACACAGCACTGAAGTATGCCTGCAGATGTTAGTAAAATAATAAATCAAGCTACAAGTAAACGGTCCAAAGAATTAGCTTGTGTAAATTGATTATCAATATTATTATTATGACGCACGTGTGCATCCCTCACGTAGAAGAATCGAGCTTGAAGTGCAGGATACAACTAGATATTTCTGTCCCGCTGAGGCATTCGTTGAGAATGAAGGTATACTTCTGAAAGCATATAATGCAGCATACAGACTTTTAGATCGCCCTGGTTTTGTTAATAATGGTGTTAATAAATAGCACCACATACACGATTGACAAAAAAAAATTGAATCGTGTCTCGAAAATGTTGATGTTGCCACCACGATACTGGGTCTATAAAGATATTTCGATGATTATTCGAGGTCAGTGGGTCAGTTAATGATGTTTTCCAAAGATACCACTGAACACCCCGAAAGCAATAACGCGAGCCTGAATGCCGCTGGAATTGAACTCGCATTATTGAATGACCAATTCAGCTTTATATTTTCCGCACGTAGATCAATGTTAAATAGAGAAGACATTTTGTCATGTGTAATTTCACAAATGACATATCTTTAGATTTTGCATACATATTAGAAAAGTTATATTTGGCGCTAAACACACCGTGGTACTTATGAGAAAAGCCACTGATAATGATGCAATATGGCGGCCTGCCGAGGTTGATGCAGATAATGTAATAATAACAAAACTTTCTATGTGGAGGCCAACAATGACTCCATCGCTCTCAGGAAAATTCAGAAAAATGAAGATAATTGCTTTATATAAAAAGATAACATAAACACAATAAAAAAATAATGTATTATTATAAACACAGAATCGCCCTATCTTCGCTGAAAGAGTTGTTTCTCTTCACGCAGTCAAGGATTATATATCAGGAATTTTCTCAATATCTGTATCATCAATGCATTGAACGTTGAATTACTCAGTCGTAACGATAGGTGTGTTTCCTGTCTTGCTATATACTGAAATATTATTCGTTGTTTATAATGTCGACTTGATTTTTTGCGACGTGTTGTATATTGATGATGGAGAAAAACCAAGCAGAAAAAAATAATTATAAGCGAATGCTATTGTAAAATACAAGCGAGTTTACTCTTTAATCACCATATCTTTTACCTGACAGAGTTGTCGCGCCTCGTCTAAAGTGTTTTTGCAAATTCAGAAATGACGGTCAGTTTGAAATTTCTTTGTAAACGCCGATTTGGCTATATCATTATTATTTGCGACACGGTGTATTGAGCTCCTGCAAATATCAAAAGGTTCGCTGTATATTTCAATGGAACTATTTCTTTGCCTGTCTGTACATTCACAGATTTAACTGCTTTTTCTCCTACCACCGCCAGTATTTCCAAATTTGCAATTATAACTTTGTGTAATAAAACTCAAATCACTCAAATAATTTATTTTTCGGATTTGAATCAATATGATCGATCACAATGTTTTTCTCGATTAGTCCGTGGAAACATTCATTTATAAATTTATGTGAGTAATAATGTTTATTCCTCTAACATTAAATTTGAGTTAACCAGTATTATTAACAGAAAAGACTGGTTTTATCAGTCGTCAGTGTCTGATAGTACCTGCACGAGATGCCGCATAATCCTTGATGATGGGTTAATCCTTGATGATGGGATAATCCGTTTAATTTGCTTCATTTCTATAATAATATTGCTTGCATGCAAATTATTTTATTATTAGAGAAAAAACTGTCGAGATAATCTTCAGTATTTTAATAGAAGATTCATTGCCGACGCCATTGGTGTTATTTTGTAACATAATATCGTTTCATCTCTCTATTTTGTACCACCACATTGCATACACATCAGTGTTTTTCTCCTCTAACCCAAATACCACATTTTAAACACGGTTTTGGTCGTAGATTCCCTCTTCTCACGCTTCCTTACGCAAGAACTATTAAATGGAACTGGAAAACCCATCATTAGCAATTTATAGATATTATTTGTTTGAATCATTATATATATATATATATATATATATATATATATATATATATATATATATATATATATATCTTGACAGAATACGCTGCAACGTTGACGATTTTATTGAGCTAACGTCTTCAAGCATGATAGAGCTAATGCCGACATAGAAGACAAAACAATCGTATCCGTGAAGTCAAGAAGGACTTTCGCGACATTGGTGTGGCTCATATGTGGTCAACATTCAGAATCTTGAGGGACCTTGATGCTAGAATGAATGACCAACGAGTAAGGACATACAATGATAATCTCGAAAAACGAAGTTACTTTTTTAGAATCAAATCTATCGTAGCGATAGATATGCTCCGGTAGACGACACCTGGATTATCCGTGACAAACGATGCTCTGTTTGAGCACACTGGAAATGTACAGTTAAGTACGAATCCAAACCAGGAATGATAACTAGTATTGACAAAATATATTATGAATGAGGGTATACTGTTACTGTATTTGTTTATGTGATATATCCTCAGAATGAGAATATACTGTGACTGTATTTGTTTATGTGACATATCCTCAGAATGAGGGTATACTGCGACTGCATTTGTTTATGTGATATATCCTCAGAATGATACATGTAAATATGACGTTGATGTTCTTAAACCGATGAATTTTCAAAGCTGAATTTTTTCAGCTGAGCAAGTTACATTTTATAAATGTGATACGTAGAAATGGTTTAACAGATTTACGATGTAATAAAGTAAATAAGTGGGGTGAGCGTGTGAAGGAAAGTGGCCCTACGATCAACGACGTTGCCGATCTTGAAAAACAAACCCGATAAGGGTAAAAACAACAGGCGAGATTTTACATGAATCAAAGTATAAAACGATGAGAACTTCGGTAGAGATAAATGATCATAATTCGCACGTATGGACGAAAGACGTAATAATATTTGCACGAGATAGAAATTTTATGCTGGTTATATATTTGACCTCGTAAAGTAGGTTAGAAAAACTGATACTGTATCTGTATGGTTGTTTCAAAGTTCCGAATGTGGAATTTATGATCAGTTTGTACGACCAAGAGGAGACATTTATCGTGCAGAATCTCCCCACGAGAAAATACACAAATAATCTTGCGTCGAAATATATTGATGACGTTCGCCAGGAGAAAAATTTATGGTTACAAACTGGAATTTCTTGAAGATGTCCAACACAGTTGTGTTTAGTACGTACACTGCGTATTGCGGAATAAATACGATTATAATGATGTCATCTCGGTTTAAATGGTTGCGTGCTATCCTGGAAGTTTTCTTGGAATGGGAGATTGTTCTAAAGATTTTAAGCGATTTAGACATCCAACGCATGAGATGACAAGAGTTGCATTAATTGTAGCCTAACCAGATTTTTATTTTACAGGGTTTGCCTGAATTGAGTCGTTTCCGTTCAGAAAAATCTCCATCTGATTGTTTATGTTTGGTTTGGTAGTCATTTTACTGAAAACTGTTGGGCTTCAATAGTGCTAATACGATATATGCTTGATGCTGGACTTTTATTGTTGTTGGTTGTAAGTGAGGCAATAATATCGTATTGTCCGCATAAACAAGTTTGGTTACCAAAACCACCTGACGAGTCAGGGTAACAAAGTTATCCTTGACAATGTCTGTGACGTCACTGGAAAGAAAATTAGTCTTTAGCATAATGCCGATCAAATTGAATATGAAAATAAACTTGCAAGTGATAGATTATTGACAATGCTGAACTAGATTTTTTTAAAATGCTGATACAACAAAGAAAGGCACATTTATAAGCCGGAATAATGCTAAAGTGTCAGACGTAACTAAATCAGATACAATTGTGAGCTATATTGATGGTGACTCGCCAGAGATTATAAATTTAAAATCTTCGATGCTCGCTTACCTTTCGATAAATTTATTGCCGATGATAAACATATTTTCGGATACATCTCTTAGAGTTGCCACAAATTCATTATATATATATATATATATATATATATATATATATATATATATATATATATATATATATATATATATATATATATACATATATGCAGATTTCTTAAAGATTGGCGAGAACTTCTTTGTTGATGATGCTTCTAGGGACGACGAGTGGAGAAAAACACGAGAACAAATACTTGATTGCTCTGAATCTGCCGACGTTGAATGTAAGGAAATACATTATAAAAGTAGTTTTAATGTTTAAAAAAAAATGCATCGTGTTGCCAACAGTATATTGATCTCTTGGCCAGACATAAGACATTTTATCTTAATGGATTTCGTTGGTATGGTAAAACAACATGTGCGATGAAATTATTTCGGAATCTTGACATGGTTGTATTGGCACCTACACATAGACTTGCCAGAAAAATAATCCAACGACGAGTAAAATCTCAAAGTTACCATATTTTCTTTAGATGGCGCGGAGACGCATGGACTCCAGGACGAATGGGTAAGATCATTATTTGGGAGGAACTTTGCACGGTGGCGATATATGTTAAAATATTTCTTGACTGGTTATTGACAAAGAATATTACTGTTATTAGGTGCGGCGATCATGGTCAACCACCACATTTAGTTGGATCATCTCCACATGAATGGTTAAAAACTTTCTTCGATTAATACGAAGAAATAATGATTATCGATCGATTGATCCAAAATTAAGAAAATTTAAGAAATTAATCAGACTACAACCTGACAAGAATCAGTGTGAAATAATGCGTGAAATATTTCCGGAAACCAATATACCGGGTAAATGATTTTTGGAATCTGATCCGATAGTTGCAAGTCGGAAGATAGTTTGTTATGGACGTCGACAACAACTGTTTCTGTTGCATAAAGAAGAAACATAAAATCTACCTGCACCATTGTGTTATTGCCCAACAGATACGCTTCGACAGATTATCGATGTTGAAGTTCATTTCATTAATGGCAAACAAATCTTGTACTAAATGATATTGTTTTAGTTCATGTGCGTGCTGCTGAGAAGCGCGTTAACGATGGACAAAACTCCATGGACTCTAGGATATGCTATAGCAAATCATTTATCGCTAAGATTAATTATTTCGGATGCTAATATTTTGATTGTCCACTATCGTATTGTGGTCAAATTTAGTTTCTCACCCAGTGTCTCGAGTCAGAACAATATCTCAGCTGCTGAGGGTTATCATAGACTTCACAGTAAATAATAATCAAAATATCGGCGACAAGAACGAGGTTGTTGGCGATGATGTAGTGAGAAAACATTAGCTAGCTATAAGCAGCGCGACAAAAAAAATAAACGCTACTTTGATCTTGAGGCCATCATCCTACGTAATAAAATTGTTTCAAGCATTTAGACAGCTAGGACTACATTATATTTAGAAAGGTAATACAAACTAAAATTAATTTTGAAAATTCACTGAAAACCTATGACATGGAGAGCATGGGAACATAATATCATGACATGATTCAACAATCATATTAAAACAAAATATACATAATTGATCATATAAGGAAATAAACATTTCTTTAGAATTCATAGAAAACTGCATATAAAATAGTGATTACGGTGAAAATACACACATTTCTTTAAATTTGGTAAAGCTGGCACAAATATTGAGACGATGGATCATTACACCATCAAGCATACTAATTAACCATTACATTAATTATTGAATAAAATGAGGTGGATTGAAATGTGATTAATCTGACGCGATTCTACTTCATTCTGCTTGGAAAGATACTCTTTTTTTTATGCAACCATGGCATTTTCTAGTTTCTTATCCCTCCTCCCCACAAACCGCGGTAATGACTTAATTTCAGAAATACTAAAAAAAAAAAATGATACTGTATAAAGAGACCACAAAACTAAGTAATACATGCATTACAAGAAAACTGTTTCAGAGGCACTTCTTCCTTAAAAAAGGTGTTGCTGTTTTTCAAGCAAGTGCTCCTCCGCAAGCTCTGGAGCACTACATTCTAATGCATAAATGTTACCCCACCATCAAATGGTAATTAGTAAGATTCTGAACATTGGAGTTATCTTAAAGATTATGAACTGAAAAGACTGGAGGAAACAGTGAACACTGCAGCTTTTGTAAATTGTTTATTTGGGAGGGCAGGAGAGGACAGATTGAAAAGATGGAATTAAAACAAAACAGCATCAGGTATAACTTTATTTATTAAACAACTTGTTTTCTGCATCTACGATGGATAGTATCAGTCCAAGTAAAACAAAAGGTACAAAATCATCCGGTATACATTTGTAACATATGATGTATCAATCAGCAACAATAACCCTTCAATCAGACTTTTGACTCCATAACAATACTTCCAAGTAAAAAATGTTAAAGAATAAAATTGTAAAATATGCAAATTCAATATATGAAAAAGCATTGTCCCTAAAAGTTGTCACATGGAGCAGTTATTACATATATGTTACTTATCCTTGACCTAATGTAGAAATTAGGGCAACACAAAAAAGGGAATCAATTAACCTGAACTTGTTGTCTTGCCTGCTTGTGTGATCTATTCTCAATCTAAATCTAACTATCAGAAAGTGTGACATAAAAAAAACTATTAGTAAAAGTAACACCTATATATAACAATAATTAAAAAGTGAGAAATGAAACCTCAATAATTCTTTCAAGTGATGTCTTTCTCTTGCCATGGCATACTTAGCAAACTTTGGAAAGTCACTATGATAAAATAGAGCTCATTGTGATCCAAATTTTGCTGTTGTTAAAGTATCACTAAAAATGAATACATGTTATCCATTTCATGACTATACAGGCATCAGTGTAAAAAACATCTGAGCCAACTGCAACATAACAACTAGAACAACAGGTCATTGTGACCTACTTTTGCCTGTAATTCTCAGTACCCTCCACAATGAATACAAACCATTGTTTTTTATGAATATGCAATATAGGAGAAACAGTCCTAAATGCAAAAACTTGAAACTTATGACAACAAAAGCAACACCAAAAACTTGAAACTTATGACAACAAAAGCAACCACTCGGATTAAATTTATTTTCAATATGTCAAATTTATTATCACTAGTAATAACATGTAGAGTAGTGTACTATTTGTCCAAACTCCATCAAATCAAATGCTGATATGAATTACAGAATGAATACTTTTTGGTTATACTACGCATGTTTGAGAGATATCTTAAGATTTCACAGATGAACAGATCACCATGTGATATCTAACTGTAAATCACTTATTAATCTTGGGATCTTTTCCAGTATAGAATTTCTAAATGTCACGCTGATCATGTCCATACCAAAGGAAGTTTGCTTATACTCATATCTATCCTTGCAATCCATAGCAGTCCAACACTAAACAGGTAAGAAAATCAAGAGTCTTTCTCTTAATTATTCACTCCCCATTTCCATTTGAAATCAATATTTACTTGAATGCAGTTACAAAACAATGCATTTATATTAATGTAATTAAGTACCTGTACTTTGACTCTTGTCAAAATTTTCATTGCCCTTCACCATACACTGCTATTTATGTAACCCGAGATCCATAAAACAGATTTAACCATCCATTTTTTTATAACCACGTATGTGTGATACATTATACATCTTACAGTAAGTACTACAGTAGAACCTATCTTGAAAGACCACCCCTTCTGCCATAAAATTATGGTCTCTCAAGACAGGTGGTCTCTCATAATAGGTCATAACACTATATAATCACTAAATTTGTTATTAAAAATATGGTCTCTCAAAACAGGTGGTCTCACATAACAGTGGTCTTTCAAGACAGGTTTAATTTAATGTACATGACTTGAGAGACAAATATATCCACTTAATAAACCCTAACTGTGCAATGTATAGTTTCTAATGAACATTATTGTGACACAAGGAGTTAAACAGTAGAATGATAAAAATTATATAACAAAAGTCTGGATGGAGCCTTTGGAAATCTATTGTTTGTGGAAATTTCCCTAAAAGCAGGAATTATGGTGAACAAGGGGAAATAAAATCATGACAACTGTCAATAATCAGGTTAATGAAACTGAAAACCAAATGTATACATCAGATAAAATAAATCTACTTTTATGTTGATATCTCAAGATTGCATATGAAATGGTGTTTACAAATGTAATCTAATTTAAAATAAAATTTGGCAGAGTATGCATACATTTTGTAAAGATGATTCATTATACAATCACACTCATTTATGTACTTTTATTGATAATGAATCATAGAAAATAAATTGATTCCCGTCAGACAAGTGCAATATATTTTCCATTCACCCATTTTTGAAAGCTGCAATCTGCTATGTCAAAACAGAATATTCTCTTTCTACTGAAAATAAAACCCAACACATATCTGATAATCACTAAGAATTATGAATTGTTCAAATGTTACAATTTGAAGTGTTACTTAATTCAAAATATTACAGCAATATTGGATGAAAAACTACATTATTATCACCATATAATGATTGCAGAAAAAATATTTTTCATTGTATTGAAAAAATTCTAAATACCTATTACTAATAAGAAAAAAAAAGCCAAAACAAAAATTAAAAAAAATTAGTATTTATGTTGTCACCTGCAACAGTCTTAACAAATGAAAGCAAACAAAACAAGTTTATGTTTAAAGTCTATTTCATCTTTCCTATTTGATTGGTTTCAGTTTTGTTAAAATGAAAATGATACATATCTAACAAATCTTAGCAAAATTGTTTCCATTAAGATTTATTAATTTGTTTGATAACAATAATTTTGATGAATTATTATGAGTGTTTACCCCCTTCTGGGATAACAGTGATGAATTATTAGGAGTGTTTACCCCCTTCTTGGATAACAGTGATGAATTATTAGGAGTGTTTACCCCCTTCTGGGATAACAGTGATGAATTATTATGAGTGTTTACCCCCTTCTGGGATAACAGTGATGAATTATTATGAGTGTTTACCCCCTTCTTGGATAACATTGATGAATTATTATGAGTGTTTTAACCCCTTCTTGGATAACAGTGATGAATTATTAGGAGTGTTTACCCCCTTCTTGGATAACAGTGATGAATTATTAGGAGTGTTTACCCCTTTCTGGGATAACAGTGATAACTTCATTCCAGAAATACTGAATATTATCATACAGCAATGAACTCCCATATAAATCAGTGACAAAATGTCTTGTGATGGGAATTGATCTGGGATGTTGCTTGTTATACCAGAATAATATCATTATTTCAACATAATCAACCATCTCATTTATCTTTCCATCAGTCTGCTCTTTATTAAATCAAAATGAGTCCATATCTCTAGTTAATGAAACATCAAACATTTTCCATAGATAAAACTTAGCCCTGTGGCTCAAGACAATGTCAGTCATGTTGCTCAATATCAACCATGTGGCTCAAGTCAATGTCAGCTATGTGGCTCAATATCAGTCATGTGGTTCAAGTCAACATCAGCCATGTGGCTCAAATCAACATAAGCCATGTGGCTCATAATCAGATATGTGGGTCAAGTCAATGTCAGCCATGTGGCTCAATATCAGCCATGAGGCTCAAATCAGTGTCAATATGACCTCCAGTACTGTTTTAATGCCTTCTCAAAATTAAAACTATGGTGGAACTTTTTCCTACAAACATTCAAATTCCTTTAAGCAATTAAACCAGAATATAACTCTACTCAATCTGTTTACAAAAGTTAAATGTATTAGTTAATACTTAACTTCATGATTATAGCACCCATCATTTGTTATTAGGTGGGTATGGATGTTGTTTAATTACTTTTTCAGCACAAGATAGGCTATACATGGTGGCCAGTATTAATGGTGGAGGAAGAACCCAGGAAATCCCCCGGAAACAACCACCAACCCACAAGAAGCTACTAACATGCTTTCTCACATACCCACATAGGCTGAATCAAACCCATACAGACAGAGGTGAGATGGCAGTGATCCGTAACCATACATGCCAACCCCTGACGAGGAAATGGCGTAATACAAGTGGTCAAAAAGCGGAATCCAGGCAGAAAAAGCGTAATCCACATATAACATGCTAAAATTTCAAAAAACAATGATTATTTGCCCTTCTCATCCTTTACTGTTTCAAGTTTTCATATGTAGCACTTTTAGCTTTACACACATCGACTAGAAACCTTCTGAAGACGTTTAGCGCTAAATTTTAAAATTCTTTCCACACGGCCGGAAATAGATGTCACGTGATGCTGTATTTTTTTTTTTTTTTTTCTTAATATTTAGAGGATTCTGTTATATTTTGTTTCGGAGGTTTTCGAATGCCTTTTTCTAATTTATCTGGGAAATTTTTGAAAGCGGATATTTTTGCTCACATAAATGCAGAGAGTAAAATAAAATATACTTTTTAAGCGCTAAAATATATTTAGACTGGTTCTGCAAGAAATATGAATTAGAATATGGAATCTGCTAGTAAAGATTACATTTGGAAAACCAGTCTGCTATCTCCTCACATCGCATGCTGATTCTATAAATAGAATTGAGGTCAACAGTAGAACCAGGTTAGCTATAAATAGAACATGATACTGTTACGAAAGTCCACGGTCTAGCGTACTCTTATATTGTAGTTACGTAAAAGCCGTCTTTTCTAAAATACGGTCTGTGGGATTAATGGAATTTTAATAATAACGAGAAAAAAAAAATAATTGATTTTTTTTGGGAGGTGGATATACCGAAAAAGCGTAATCCATATACGTTTAAGCGTAACACGTAATTTAGTGACAAAAAGCGTAATGATTACGCCAAAAGCGTAATGGTTGGCATGTATGCGTAACGGATAGTGCTTTAGACCACTTGGCCACTCGGGTTCAGGCATGGATGTAGATTTAATTTTATTATGCAATATTAATATTACATGTATAATGCACCTCTTCATAATTGGCCTCACACTATGGGAGTATACTGTATGAATCCACTACAATGAAGGAATGCTGTAGAGAATCCCATCATTTGGAGAGTCTGTCAAGGGGGATAAATCAGGTGACATGTATTGTATGGATGTAACAGCTTAATAAACAGTTATCAAAATTTACATCAACATTGTATTAAATCAATATAATAAACCAACTTGATTATTGTAGTGCCATGACAATATCACAATATACAAATATTCAACATTATTGTACACCATTAAATATCACCCTTGGAATCTACACACTCTTTCTTTATTTGAAGTCAATGTATTACCATTGCTTCGTCTTCCATATGTATTTATGATATAATACTGTGATGAAATCCCATCCATACAAATTTGTGTCAAAGTGGCCTGTCATGGGAGCTGATCTAAGATGAAGCATGCTATACCAGAATAACATCAAATATTCTACAGAATGCAAAAATCTCATCAATTTTGGAGGCCAACTTATTTTTGCCAGGTTTTTATGGTATCTAGATTTGTGATCAACCAATCTTCCATATGTATAAAACACATGTGGTATTTATTTTATAACAGAAATTTAAAAACTATGAATGATATCAGCAACAGACAAAAGCATAACAGATTAAATAACATTTTAAAAAATGGTGGAAAATACAATACACCCTATTTTCTGGAATTGTCATCATACAAAACATATATTGTTGTAACAGCCCTTCCTTAAAACCACTGGAAATTAATAATTGTCCATAAAAAATTAGTTTCATATAAGTGTCTAGATCCTTGATTCTGTTAAAATGGCTATAAATTAACAATATTCCAGAAGACACCATGGGCAAAAGATTATCTACAATTCTGTCCTATTTATCTCATAAACGTATCATCTACATTATTGGAGATAATAAAACTTTATCAATCTAAAAACTAAAAACTTTTTTTTGATGACCAGTTTAGCATGTGCATTTTCCAATGTCCGTTATCTGTGCTTATTTGGTATATTGTGTACCTGGAGACACTAAATAGTCAAGAGTTTTAATAGGGTTTTTTTTCCCTTGAAAATTTGAATATCTATGTTACATAGGTATCAACCAGATTCAGTGTTATTTCAGTTTTTATGACTCCGCCATCTTCGCCTGTTCTTGAACATTTGTGATTTAACTTTAACTGCTGGATCATCAACAACATCTTCAAACTCATCCTCCCAGTTTTCTGACACGGGGATTTTTGCCAGTGATGCAGTTGTTACCTTTTGTTCTTCTTGCCTCTGGAAAAAGACAAACTAAACTTATAACACATGAATGAATACACAGTGAAATGTGTATTGACTTGGCACATTATAATCAATATATTTTTTTAAACCACTTACATTTAGTTAACCAGAGTGCTTTAAATATTAAATTTTGTGGTGTAAATGTGTTTTTGTTTGTTTTTCAGGGTTTAATGCCATTTTTCAGCACACAATAGGCTATACATGGCAGCCAGTATTATTGGTGGAGGAAGAACCTGGGAAAGACCCCCGGAAAGAACCACTGGCATACGAAAAGCTACTGGCAAGCTTTCTCACATAACTACATTAGCCGAATCTTAGACTCAAACCCACGCAGACAGTGGTGAGATGACAGTGATCCATAACGTAAGGCGCTTTAGACCACTCGGGGCCCCCGTTGTAAATGTGTATTAATTTTCTGATAAAATAACTATGAATAATGGCAAATGAAGACTTCAAGCGCTAGGTTCAAACTCCTTTCCAAAGCAACCAGACATTCACTGAGAAAGGAGTTATAGCCCAGCATTTTAGTGGGAAAAGGAAAAAAGCATAAGGATTCAAACATTTTCAGGTTCTAATAAATTATGTATGGTCGTTATCCCTTCATTATCAATTAATAAACACAAAGTTGTGTATCAAAGATGGTAAAAAAAACTTTGAAACACTTATTAATGATCATGTACAATTCATATATTTAAGTACTACATTACCTTTGCAATAACTAGATACATGTATTGTGAGAACTTCATTTTACCAACATAATTTTCTACTAAGATTTCATCTAACATGATAGTCAAAGCTAAAAGATCTCAATGAGTTACAGTCAAACCCACTTATTGCTACCTCAGTTACAGTCAAACCCACTTATTGCTACATCAGTCACAGTCAATCCATCTTATTGCTACCTCAGTTACAGTTAGTCAAACTGACTTATTGCTATACCTCAGTTAGTCAAACTGACTTATTGCTACCTCAGTTACAATCAAACCCACTTATTGCTACCTCAGTCACAGTCAAATCCACTTATTACAGTCAAGTTACAGTTACAGTTACAGTCAAACCCACTTATTGCTACCTCAGTTACAGTCAAACCCACTTATTGCTACATCAGTCACAGTCAATCCATCTTTTTGCTACCTCAGTTACAGTCAAATCCACTTTTTGCTACCTCAGTTACATCAGGAACCCACTTATTGCTACCTCAGTTACAGTTAGTCAAACTGACTTATTGCTATACCTCAGTTAGTCAAACTGACTTATTGCTACCTCAGTTACAATCAAACCCACTTATTGCTACTTCACTTAGTCAAACCCACTTATTGCTACCTCAGTTAGTCAAATTCACTTACTGCTACCTCAGTCACAGTCAATCCATCTTATTGCTACCTCAGTTACAGTCAAATCCACTTATTGCTACCTCAGTTACATCAGGAACCCACTTACTGCTACCTCAGTTACAGTCAAACCCACTTATTGCTACCTCAGTTACAGTCAAACTGACTTATTGCTACCTCTGTTAGTCAAACTGACTTATTTCTACCTCAGTAGTCAAACTGACTTATTGCTACCTCAGTTACAATCAAACCCACTTATTGCTACTTCACTTAGTCAAACCCACTTATTGCTACCTCAGTTACAGTCAAATCCACTTACTGCTACCTCAGTCACAGTCAATCCATCTTATTGCTACATCAGTTACAGTAAAATCCACTTACTTCTAACTCAGTTACATCAGGAACCCACTTATTGCTACCTCAGTTACAGTCAAACCCACTTATTGCTACCTCAGTCACAGTCAAATCCACTTATTGCTACCTCAGTTACATCAGGAACCCACTTATTGATACCTCAGTTACAGTCAAACCCACTTATTGCTACCTCAGTTACAGTCAAACCCACTTATTGCTACATCAGTCACAGTCAATCCATCTTATTGCTACCTCAGTTACAGTCAAATCCACTTTTTGCTACCTCAGTTACATCAGGAACCCACTTATTGCTACCTCAGTTACAGTTAGTCAAACTGACTTATTGCTATACCTCAGTTAGTCAAACTGACTTATTGCTACCTCAGTTACAATCAAACCCACTTATTGCTACTTCACTTAGTCAAACCCACTTATTGCTACCTCAGTTACAGTCAAATTCACTTACTGCTACCTCAGTCAGTCAATCCATCTTATTGCTACCTCAGTTACAGTCAAATCCACTTATTGCTACCTCAGTTACATCAGGAACCCACTTACTGCTACCTCAGTTACAGTCAAACCCACTTATTGCTACCTCAGTTACAGTCAAACTGACTTATTGCTACCTCTGTTAGTCAAACTGACTTATTTCTACCTCAGTAGTCAAACTGACTTATTGCTACCTCAGTTACAATCAAACCCACTTATTGCTACTTCACTTAGTCAAACCCACTTATTGCTACCTCAGTTACAGTCAAATCCACTTACTGCTACCTCAGTCACAGTCAATCCATCTTATTGCTACATCAGTTACAGTAAAATCCACTTACTGCTACCTCAGTTACATCAGGAACCCACTTATTGCTACCTCAGTTACAGTCAAACCCACTTATTGCTACTTCAGTTACAGTCAAACCCACTTATTGCTACCTCAGTCACAGTCAAATCCACTTATTGCTACCTCAGTTACATCAGGAACCCACTTATTGATACCTCAGTTACAGTCAAACCCACTTATTGCTACCTCAGTTACATGCTAATTTTTCCTCACTTATCTTGACCCGTTAAGTTGATAACCCCGTCATGTCAGGCTTATAAATTTTGGTCTAAAGTAACATGTAAGCCCATTTATTTCATTTTAATATCCATCTCTGAGAAATTTTAGTTGAAATGATTAGCAAAACCAATCATTCATGCACAGTGTTGGTCAGTTATGTTTTGCTACTGTGTGCGTACTGAATTAAAAATATCATAATATAAGGCAAACTTTTGCAATATTATTGGAATACATTAATTTATGAAAGAATTACAGATTACTGTTAATTTATTGAAATAAAATTACTGCAAAAGATTTACTTAAAATTATTTAATTATGAAAGTAAAATAGGGTAGAGATAATGAATAAAATGCAGTACATTAGTTGCAATCTAACACATAAGTAAAATATTACAATTTTGATAAACATACAATGCAAAAAACTTCAGATTGCTCTGTTCGTTGTCACTTTACCCCGTGTGTAGTTTCCAACTAAACTGCATTAAAAAAAAATCACATGATGGAACTTGCTTCATATTTGTTTTAAAACATAAGAGCATTAAAATTATTGGGTGTTAGGGCTGAACGTTTTACATTTATCTTAACTCTCCATCAGTGGAGAACACTTTTTCAGAAGAGACTTTTGCTGCTGGGATGCACAATAAGGATTTAGCAAGCTTAGCTAATCTAGGAAATATCTGCTTGTGATTTTTCCACCATTGAAGAGGATTTGAATCCAAGGGACTTTATGGAAACACTCGACAGTTATTAAGCTCTTCTTCTAGTTCTTCCATTTGTATTTTTGAAGTCTCAACAACAGTTATGTAGACATCACAAAGAAGTTCTTGCATGCCTGAACAACAAGTACCTTTATCTATCAATTTCAGAGTTCATGCAGAATCATGAAAGATCAATTCCAAGATTTTCCCCAAACTTTCAAAGACCACATACACAGATTTCTGAGACCTATTTTTGCTAACATTTACTATACAAATAATGTTATACGAGAAAACAATGAATGCAAAATACTACAATATTGTTTAATGATGAAAACTATAACTAATTAAAAGAAAGAAATCAGGAAAACTTGACTACATCCAAATGTAACAACCTTTGTAAAATTTATTTGTGATTATGGAAAGAAATTAAAATGTTTATTTCTATTTTTAAAGACTTTTAAAGCTCTCAGATAATCTGCTCGATTTTCCCAAACTTTCAAAGACTTGAAAATGCTACCTCATTTTTCCCAAACTGCCAAAGACCTGCAAAATATACACTGACTGTGGAATTAAAAGAGAAAATAGACTAAATTTTGTACCTTCATTCAAGAATAATTTATTAAACACACTGTTCTTTTTGTATTGTCTGCTATGTTCAGCTGGAGTCTCAACTCTTTTTAAATAGCTATGAAATCAACACGCTTCTTACTGAAGTAAAACTACATGTACACATAAAGTAATGATTAACCTTAAAACAAAAGACCTGTTTCTTGACAACCTTCCAGTTGAAAAGAAACAGGAATTAATGTCAAGGACATCTTTAAATTGTGTTACCAGTCCTGATATTTCGAGACCCAATTATGTTGATAATATTTTTACTCTCCAGATGTAATCAAGGTAACCGGGTTGGACTGTGTTTTAGATGCATATATTGATGATCTGGTATTGGAATTAAGGCATTTCTTTCTATATAACATCCTGCCAATGACTGTTTTCAAATTCTATTTTTTTCTTCAGAAAATGTTTTTATGGGGACTCTTTGTATTTTGTAATCCCTGTTTAAGCATTTCATGTCAAAATGCATTTCATGTTAAAACAAAATAACTTCTTAATGTCAATGTTCAATCTATTTGTGCTTTTCACTCTGGCCACTGGACTAGAGAGCTCTATTATCTAATTTTGTTTTAAGAACCAAAACATACACCTCTTCATTTCTTACTTGGCCCCTTTAAGCATGCATTGCAGTTGTGGCAATCATGTTTGAATGCACACTTCACATTGCACAGTAATTTACCAAGTTTTAATCAACATGAATAGTTAAAGTTGAAATACATCCATTAATATAAAGGTCATGACATGGATACATTCTTTAAAAAAATCTGACTACTAATATGAACAAAATAATGAGTACTAATGAACACATAAACAACCCAATCAGATGTCATACAGAATGAGACCCAACATGAAAGTAAAATATAACGATTACTTACACAGTTACTTTCGGACTTTTTATAATAGATCTTATTTTTCATTTAATTTGTTTTCAATAAAATAGTTTAGTTTCAAAATTCCAGCACATTCCTTTCGCTACTGAGCATTTCTAAGAATTTTTTCCAGCCTAATAAAAAAATTGGAGAACTTTTTAATGTCTGCTAATGCTATAGGACACAAGGTAGCTAGAAATTATGCAAACAGTAGAAAACACATATATAAGGACACAAGGTAGCCAGTGGAGGACAGATAATACATGATTGATAATAGGCAATGGATAGAAAACTATGTCATTATCTTGCATACTTCATGTCAAAATGTAGAAAATCATTTATTAGGCTTACCTGTATATATGTTCTGTAAGATTCGTCCACATAGTGATGCACTGCATTGTAGGCCCCAACCATATCCCAAAGAAGTTGCTGTAGAGCCTGACTGGTATTCCAAGATCTCTGATGCAAAATTCTGCTCATCTCAAAATTTATGCCAGTCATGCAAATCAGTATCCTGTTTATTTCTAGCTGCATGCCAGAGTACACATAGTTTCTAAAGTGCGCATTGCCCAGTTCATACTTTAGGATGTACTCTTGCATTGACTTGCATTTCGGCTCAATTTTCTCTTTAAACAGCTTTTTGAAGGAGTGAAATTCTAGTTGTTTCTGCATATGTTCCTGTGACTGGATATGTTCTTCCTTTATTTTTTTTAGTTCTCTTGCTTTCAATTCTTTCAACTCTTCCTTAGTAGGCCCTTCCTTTTCTACAATTTCTGAGGAAGATTCATATGAAAAAAGTCTCTGATACCCAGGTTCATTACTTTCTCCTAGTGCAGCATTATTTTCATTTATTTCTCCTTCTTTAGAAGTAATATCTGCATTATTCTTCTCTCCAGAGCTACTAAATAATTGGGGAACCAGGGATTTCAAGAGGCTCACGACTTTAGAATTCTCCTCCTGGTTTGTCACATCATTCTGAGACTCAGGGGTAAACTTTTGTTCTTCAAAATCCTGATCCACTCCTACAATAGCATCTGTTTTACCTTTATCTCCAAAGTCTGGTGTAGCATTAGTTTTTACATTGGTGAAGGAGTCAGAGTCTTGTTTTGTCACGCTTTGTTCCCGAAGCCATTCAAAGGATACATTGCATATTCCGCACATAATATCAGTCACTCTGGCTGTCTCAAAAATTTTCATCTTTTCCTCCAGCTCTTCCCTGACCATATGTTCTTCAACTCTAGCCTTCAGGTCACGGCATCTGACAGTAAATGATATCCTCCTAAACAATCGAAGGATTTTCATTCCAGCTTCCTTCTCTGCCTCTGCTTTCTCAAGGGCAGCAGCATCAATTTGCCATTTCATCTTCTCTTCCATAGACATCTGCGTTTCATCTTCATGGTCAACAAGGAACTCCAATAGCTCTGGTACTAATCCAGCTCCATGGCTTATAGCTGCCAGGGTGTTCTCTCCAAGGAAATTTCCAGGAAGAAGTCCAGCATTGGTTAGAAAAGATGATTGTACATGATCTCTTTGGTCTCTTCGATGACTTGTTGATACCCATTTGCAACACATCAAACGCTCTTCTTCCCTCTCTTTTAAAAGGTCCAACAATGCTGCTCCCACATCACGAATACCTTGTGCTTTCTGCACAGCTTCAAGAGCCAGCCTTAGCCTCTTTGGACATTTATCTGGAGGTGGCAACTGGGTCAGAGCCTGCATGAGGGCAGTTTCTGATTTTACTGATGTAAATGTTCCAACATTGCTGACCAATGTCATGGCCAGAACAAGGACCCTTTCTGCCATTGCACAACTGAAAAAATTGCCCAAATCGGCTGAGAAGAGGACATTAACAAGACTGGTGCTTTTTGATGTACCACACACCATTATGACAATGTGATCAAGCCTGTCTTGAAGCAAACTATGGCTGTTATATCTGGGAGCAAAATGGTTAACAGCCTTTTGGATCAGCACTGCCTGTTTTGGGAAGCTGGCCTCAATGAAATCCATTAAATGCAGATAACTGGCAGGTACAAAAAAGGAGACATCTGGCAACTCTTGATAGCTTCTCTTCATATCTTTATTTATCCTGGCAATGAGGAAAAATGACAGGGTGGTGTAAAACTCAAGCCACATAAGGAAGAATTTGGGGTCAGGCAGGACTTCTTCTGCCTTCTTGCTAATCAGAGCAACAAACTTGGTAAACTTGATTACAGCCTCCATGGGATCTGCAGCTGGCTTTGTCAGGTGATAGTAGCTGTCATAAAATCTGCGTGCCAGTGACTCCACAATCCACGTACTGCCAAACTTGTTTCGTGATTCATATCCAGTCATCAAAGCAAGGTAGCTATATTTCCTTTCCTTGTTATCCTGATTCTGTTCCTTACTGAGTGCAGTTTCAAATTCTCTCAGTTTCTTGTCGAAATTGAAATCAATATTGAACAAATGACTACAAAATTCAACCATCAGGAAGACATCTGCAGATCTGGCAGCAGCTGTCCTAAATATCTTCTCACCATTAGTGTCTTCTTTCCATCGTTTCTCCATGAAAGCTTTCATGTACTCCTTGACAGGCCCATCCATTTTTCTAAGAACTTCACTTGGGTACCCCTTAGACAGAACAAAGGGATGGTAGCTCATTGGCATCAGATCTTGAAGGACCTGCTCACAGGAAGTGAAACTGTTAACATCTTCATGAAAAGTTTTCACATTATAATGTAGGAAGAACTCCACCTGTTCACACAGACTTGCTGGACACATAGCTCTCAGATTTCTAGCTCCAAACTCTATGTTTCGCTGCAATTCAATAAACATTCTGTCAATTCCCATCAACTCCTCATATATCCGTTTGTTTAGTGGACGGTGAAGATTTGGACATCTTCCATCTTGCTTCTCCATATCTGGGCATAGAAGACCAACCTGGTAGAAGAGGCACTGTTGAACCTCATTTCTCATTTTTGTTACCTCCTCTACTGCATCATGGAGCCATCCTTTGGCCCGATTTAACAGGTAAAGAGCAATCCTTTCATTAACTACTTTCTTCTCAATTTCAATCTCCACCACCTTCCTCCTCTCTTGCTTGGATGGAAGCAAATCTTTTATCATGTCCTTGCATCTTGGTTTCTGTTTTGGGTAGTAAATTACATAATCTGGTTTGGTGGTCGATAAACCAAAGAAACTATCATATTTCAACAACAGTTCCTTGTCTTTTGGTGTTTTGGGGCAACACAAAATCTGAACAACCTTGAATAGATGATCAAATCCTCGTACAAGGGACAAGAAACAGTCCTTGTTGATCTGCTTACGAGTAACTATCCACTCCACACACTCCAAGGTCCCAGCCAGATTGACAAAGGGTTTTGACTCTAGGAAATCAGTCCAAGCTTGTCTAATATGGGACAGACTTTCTGTAAGGTCTGGCACACCTTCTGCAAGTTCTGCAAGAAGGAGATTGGCTTCTGCAAAACCATCAATATTTTTGCAGCTTTTAAACAACTCTTTTGCTTCTTTTACTGTCTTCTGCAAGTCATTAGTAGATGGTCGTGCCTCAGGTTGACGTGACATGAGAACTTGTATGCACACCAGTAATGTCTGTGCTATGGTGTTTTCTTGTAGTGTCTTTCTAGCCATCACCTCTGCCTGATCAATTTTGCCATAAACAAGCAGGAGCTTGGCAGCTTCTTCTGCTTGCCCTGCAAGGCAAAAAAGATATAAACCATTTACCTCACCTAAAACAAAGCCATATTTATCTTTCCAATGAGAAATAAGTCAAAGTATCAGATTAGTCACATGCTATGAATAAATTGAATATTTCTGATACTATTAATATGAATATACACCAATGATGTAAGTGGACAAATTTACTATCTTGAAATTGACTTTATGACCTAAGCAGAAAAGAAAATTTACAGACAGTCTAATATCATGATATATGTGCTTGTTGTCTACATTTTTGTATTTCATGTTGCATTGGCTGTTCAGTTCTTATGTGTTTCTTCATCTCCTTGTTTTCGAAATGAGAACAATTAGAGTTTCTCTCAGCTGTTTTGTTCCACTGTTAAGACGTTCTCTAATTTTGAATAAACTGCCATCACATGACTGCCAGTCGACCTGTTTATGCTATGATAGACCCTCATTAATAGATTAGAGATCTAAAGATTAGGCGCTATACAAAGTCCTCATCATTATTATTATCATCATTATTATTATTATTATTATTATTATCTGCTGGGGTGGTCACGTAACTCATCAGAGGTAATGGCAGATTCATTTGTTCAACTGATCACTTTTTCTTGTGTGTGAGAGATTTATAAACTCATTTCTTGCTAATGAAGCTAGTATTGCTACAGGGTAGGTGATGTGACAACTGTATTGTTACAACCTATTGTTGGAGCACCAAAGTTTCAAATTAAACCATTATCTCATAGCCAGGTTTGGCAATAAGGCTAATAAAACATAATTTTTGAGAAATGTGTTTTAAATATGTGGTAAAGCAAAGAAATGAGTTAAAAAAAAACTCTCATAAATTTTATATTTTAAATTTACAGACATTATGTTTTCTACATTATAGAACAATAAGTTTGTTTCTGTAACACTATAACAAGTGTATCAAATTAAAAACTGAATTTTAATTTCACAGAAATTATAAGATTGTTTACTGGGGCGACATAAGGTTGGTGAATGATCTTTTCAAACAGAATCAATGTTTCACAAGACTACCTACTGATATAATCAATGCTGTGATCATTTAAATTAAAAAGCTTAGACACTAGGGAATATTTATGATTATGGATATCCAAGTGTTCTTTTATTCCCACTTGGATTTCCCTTTTAGTGTTACTAACATTATTTGCCACAGATCTGCAAAGGTTATGACAAATTGTCTTAGCTTTGGCTGCCACTGTAGACAATGATTCCTCCAGAATACTAAAGGCACCACACACAAATCATGCAAGGTTATGGTAATCAGTGTTGCGGCCTTAAGATCAAATGCCTCTTGAGTCTCAGGACTCTGGCAATATCCCAACTTGCAGAGATGGTGCAGAAATTTTCAGAAAACTGTATGGCGGAAGTCAGCGATACCTACTTCAATAGGGCGAGAAGATAGGCAGTGTGGTAGCTGAGGGCTGACAACATTATTGCAAAGTACATAAACACCTAATTTAAAACAAGCATTTAATGGTTTTGTATCACTTCCTTCATAATAAATGTATAAGGAATTTGCATACATAATTGTTACTCAGATGGTAAATATCCTTGTGTTTGCTATTACTCAAAATTCAAACTAGCCTCTGGAAACTGAAATAAATTAATGGACCAAAAGCACATCTATACAGTCATGAATTTATTTACTGTTTCAGATGTTACCTACATGCCTCTGAAAATGTTATTGTGTGTATGTAGATGTATACAATACCAATATTGAAGCAAAATGCATACCAAATTCGAAACGGATGATTCTGTTTGAGATACACACAAGACTACTATAAGTTTTGTATCTGATTCATCATGCAGTTTTATACTGTTACTGTTTAAAAGAACATAAAACTAAAATGTAAAAGTATTTATGTAATGTCAAACCTGAGATCTGCCATTATATCAATATATAACACAAACATCAAACTGTACTGTCAAACCTGAGATCTGCCATTATATCAATATATAACACAAACACCAAACTGTACTGTCAAACCTGAAATCTGCTAACATATCAATATATAACACAAACACCAAACTGTACTGTCAAACCTGAGATCTGCTAATATATCAATATATAACACAAACACAAAACTGCAGAGTTAAATCTGAGATCTGTTATATACATCTATCACATGCAAGCACGTAACTACAGTGTCAAATGCAGCTTCACAGAATTAAATAACTGAATTAAAAAGAATAAAAGTTCATAACAAATGAGAATATCCTCATCACCTTCTGTGTGATTTCCAGCAAATGAAAGAATCTTCTTAACTCACAAGCTCTGTGTTAAAAAACTAGCTAGCAATTGTTACGGCTCCGTAAAATTAACTGAAATAATTCAACCAAACAGTTGCATAAGTCTACTATACTGTGTTAATTGTCATAACTAACATATATGCATTTTCAAAATTTCCACAGTCTCACAAGCACTAGAAAATATTCTTTGTTACTGACGTTACTGGAATTCTTGAAAACATCATGCATGGCTGGTTTCGGCTATATATGGAAATGATATTTCGTTAAAATTCCTCCCCTTCATCGAGTCTTCACATAAATGTGTGATTGCTGCCCCATTCCTGTATTGTGTTATTTCAGCATCAGCACTGAATGAGGGTATTCGATTGGATCCAACGTAACCACATATACATCTCCATAAAGATCCTTAAGTGTTTTCCTTTTCAATGGAGGAGCATTAACTACTGCAGCTTTAACTACTTCAGCTTTAACTACTTCAGCTTTAACTACTTCAGCTTTAAGTACTTCAGCTTTAACTACTTCAGCTTGTATGTTGTCTAGTATTGGAACTCCTAGTACTGCAGGAAGCTGCAGTAGTGTATGAAGACCTGGGAGGTAGTACACATACTTCTGCGAGTTTATCTTTATCAAACTTCTCTGTCTACAGTATTGTTTCACACTCATTGGAACAAAATGACCTTCACAGTTATCTAGGATTAGAACTTCTAGTACTGCAGGAAGCTGTAGTAGTGTGGGATGTACTTCTCATCGGTCTGCTCTGCTCTCAGTACTTCACAAGTGCAGTCACTTTTTTTCTTGCACTTCCACTGCATTAATAATATGATGTTTAAGAGTTTAAATCATTGATATGGTTGGTGCTGCTTCCTGGCACATTACTGTTGAAATGGTTTTTATAGGTTTGAGCAGTTTGAGAATATCCTCTGCATCTGATATATCACCCTCTGATAAAGTGTTTAAATCTGACTTTTCACTTTCTCTGACTTGTTTTCTAACTCAAAGAGAGTAGATATAAATGGCAGGATGCTGTTCTAAAATAAATAATCAATCATTTCATAAAAACTATCCCATTGTATCTGGACATTTTGAATGAGTCTGTGTTTTGGTAGCTACTTGTTTGTTGTTATTCTTTTTTAGGGTTTAACGCCATTTTTCAGCACACGATAGGCTATACATGGCGGCCAGTATTATTGGTGGAGGAAGAACCCGGGAAAACCCCAGAAAGAACCAACGACCCACAAGAAGCTACTGGCAAGCTTTCTCACATAACTATATTCTGGTAGCTGCAACAGTTCATGTTTGGATTTGAGCAAGGTAGTAGCGGCTGCACTTTGATGAAAGAGACAATACGCCAGAACCTTCCAAGAAGGCGTGACATCTGATGAACTTGCATCTCTCTCAAGGTTGTTAGATTTAAAGCACGTGTTAAGCACTCGATACATGGTGTGAGATTTGAATAGCAACATCAATGTTATTAGCAGTATATCTTACACTCGATACATGGTGTGAGATTTGAATAGCAACATCAATGTTATTAGCAGTATATCTTACAGTAGCAAGTAACTTGTGAGGTCTTTCCAGTTGCCTTACTGGCATCAAATGCTTCTATATTTTTACCAGTGTGTGACTCATGCAGATGTTTTGTCAGTAGAACAAAGCATTTAAGGCACCAACCCATGTCAATCAAATGAACTGTGACTGTTATGTAACTCTCTGTATTCCAACCATCTGTAGAATGGCAACTGATTCTGCCTATAGTACAGCATTTTGCACGTCTGGTCATGTGTGGTAGTATAGGTCTGGGATGATTTTCTCTGTGAAAAGTGTATTCTTGATTGCATGATGAAGTGAGGTTATAACATGAATTAAATTTGTGAATACTGGTGAATCAACCACTGAGAAAAGACACATATCATGTGCAAAAAAACATTGCTATATGCTTAGTGATTGTCTCTGATCTTCACATTGATGAAATTAATGGAGATTTCAAAGCTTCAGTTAATCTGAGCTGACCAGTGGTTATTCAATATGATGGCATTGAAGCAAGTGAAACAGTGGCCTTGGGGTCAGAAACCATGTCCTCTTTAACAGGAATTTAAAATCATTGGGTCATGACATCTTATCTTATCAGTGTGTATGTATGTGTGTGTGTGTGTGTGTTTGTATATATATATATATATATATACACCTACCTTAGTGTTCAAAACGTGAAACAAACACTTTACACTCACCATTTTCTTCCATGACCTGGACAGCTTCTGTCAGGTACTTTTTCTCTTTGAGAAACTGCACCTGGTCCTGCCAGCGTGGCAATCTGTCCAAAGCATCCAGCATTCTCTCACGATTGTTGTATCTGTGAAACAAATTGGCAGCCATGTAGCTGAGTCGCTCTTCACTGAACCTATCAGACGGCTTGTTGATGATCAAAATCTGTGGAATGGGTTCTCCTCTCCGGTAATATTCCTGTAATTAAATACAGACATCCCTCTATACAAATCACCTCAGTAAACCAGTCTCCAGTAAAATATGGTGTCATAAATCCAATTATACTTGTTGACTGAATTGTTATAATAAATGGAGCACCTCAGTATAAAATCAAGATTTCAAAACTGAGCAATCATGTGACCAATGAGCCCAAAAATCAAAATGAAAATCTTAGAAATCAGAACTGATATAACTGTAGTTGTTAATTTTTCATCCCCATAAGTTCCTAGCTGTGATTATTCTTTATTTATCCAACAAAATGACTTTTATAATTTCTTGTCTCATGCTGAACAAAGAGAAATACTTGTATTTTGTTTTGTTGTTCAGTGTTTCCCTTTACGCACAGTTGTGCGTCAGATACGCACGTTTAAAAAAATTGATGCACTTTTTATTGCCATGCGTATTTTTTATGCAAAGGATGTACACGCTGCGATGTGTTCAATCTCCAATGCAGTGGACGAACGATGGCATTGTTTCTGAGATCGAGTGTAGGCATTGTTATGACAGAGTAGCTTCCCCTAATCTCGCGAGCTCATACCAGTCTGGTTCTAGTGTAGGCTTTATTATGATGGAATAGCTTCCCCTAATCTCGCCATTACGCGATTTCCTTCAAGCTCAGCAGCATGTCTTGCAAGCAAAGGAGCATTGATACTTTTCTAAGTAGAAAAAGACAGCCAGAGGAAAACCACGCGTACCAAGAATCGTCAGCCAAGAAGGTGAAGGATGATGAACATATACAAGTAACTGTGGCGCGTAATTTCAACGATAAATGGAAGAAAGAATTCCCCTGGATGGAGTACAATTCATCTGCTGGAATGATATGCAGGACTTGTGTTCGGGCGAGTGCAAAGACTTCCAAAGTGAAGAATCCTTTTGTGACTGGGTCAAAGAACTATCAAAAATCAGCCCTTGTTCGCCATGAAGAATCTGGAAACATATTATCGCAAAAGGGATTATTTCGCAACAACGAAATCTGGAAGCGTGCCGAGAAAATGCAAAGAGCAGGTAGACGCTAGCCTTATAAATAAAAAAATGGTGAGAGTATAAATTTCGTTTAAGAAGCATTAAAATTATTGTTTGATTATTGAGCTTGTTTGTTGATTTTTAATTTTAGTACGAGATATAGTGATCATGCAATACACGTAATTTCATATGTTCAGGTAAAAAAAAATTAGGGATGAGATGAAAATTTGTCACCATTATTTTGACCCCAACATTTTTCATTTGACCCCCAGTTCTGACACCAAAGGTTTTTTTTTACCCTCAGTCTTACACTCCTAGGGGATACACTGGTTGTTGTAGGTCTAGCACCATTTTTCAGGACATTTGGCAACCAGTATAACTGGTAGATGAAGAACTTGGGAAAATCATGGAAAGAACCACTAACCCACAGGAGGCTAATAGCAAGCATTCTCACATACCCACACTGACCATGCCCAAAACTCAAACCCATAGAAATAACATGCTTTAAAAGAAATAGTATTCAGTATGCTGGGTCTCATCAAGACAGCAGTCAACTACTTCTGGTCCCTCTGACACAGTGAGTAACTCATTGTGCACTTAGTTTTGTAAAAGCTCTGGGAATCATAGACTTGATAATTAATAAGGGAATGTTTATTACTATCAACAAGTTGACTGGTGCAAATAATATACCTTTGTTTCCTGTGCTATCAAAGAATTACTTATAAAATTGGATGTGCCTTTGAATAGTGCACTTGAACAATTGACTAACTCTGGGTATGCCATGCATGCAGAACAAATATAAACTACCTCTTGTCATTATATTAAACCAATGGCCAAACATTTTCCCACTGATCCTGGAAAGTCCAATAACACTTACTTTTATCACAACTTTTCAGACCTGAGACATTTG
Source organism: Unio delphinus (assembly GCA_029339505.1). Taxonomy (NCBI): domain Eukaryota; kingdom Metazoa; phylum Mollusca; class Bivalvia; order Unionida; family Unionidae; genus Unio; species Unio delphinus. The sequence continues at coordinate 16,442,025 of JAQISU010000046.1, forward strand.
ATGCCCTTCAGTACGACACCTCTTCTAGCAGACAAATTCCTTGTGGTTGATTCTTGCCTCCACCATGCCTAAACATCCACATTGAATCTTGATTCAAACATTTTTAAAAAAAGCCTACATTCAGCAGCTGGCAAGCTTTCCCAAATTGGTCCAGCCAAGACTCAAACTCATGCAAACAAAAATGAGTTGTGTGATTTGTAACGGGAAGTACCACATGCCACAAAGCCATCTGTGGCCCATGTTATTATAAGAGACTGAACCATAAAGAAGCACATAATAGTGAAGAACCATTGCATTTGTTGGACTCTCTATAACAGTGTTATAACCATGATAATCAAGTTTCACAGATCCAATGACAATACTGTCAAAGGAAGAATTGTGTTTTTCTTCAACTTCCAACAACCATCACCAGAGTTTCTGTTACACTGGTATGTGTGGGGTTTTAGCAATAAAGCTTGCTTCTGTAATGGAAAAAGAGACTGTTGATATTCATATACCAACAAACTATAAACCATATTTAAAATCTTTAAAGTTAACTGTCTTAACAAGTATGTAAGAAGCTGACTTATTCTTTTCATATCGTTGTAATCCCTTATCCCTGCTGAAGTTGATCAGTGGCTGTTGGCCACAACATAGCACCAGGTTGGCATACCGATTAGATGGATTGTAAGGGTTTTATATTTGATACAAAAAGAAACAATACAAGGCACTCTGTTTCATAGAAATTAATCCAAGCTGACACCTGTTGCTTCATTCCATTAACACTGAAGAATCATGGCACAGCAATCAATAAGTTCACTTTTTGGAACGGTACTAATGATAAATCTATCCCAGATCCCAGTATAAGTGCTAAAGATAAAGATAAACATATGTTCCAATCTCAAATGATTTCTTGCTCTATGGAAAATATCAAATTCATGAATGGATAACTACTGCCAATAAATTAAGAGATAAGGGGTTTCTTTTCAATGAGTAATTACATGTTTCAATTTCACAAATTTCACAAATCAGCATCAAGACTAAATCAGTTGCACCGCTGGGACCTGAAATTACCCAATTCATTTTAAACACTTTGTATTAGCTATTAGCTACATTTAATGATGATCTGAGAATTTAATGATGATCTGAGAATTTAATGATGATCTGAGAATTTACCGAATCACAGATAGGATAAAATTTGGAACAAACTAAAGTGTCATGGTGTTGAATGGCGATGATGTACTCTACAAACGCAGTTCCTGTCAAGGGCAGAAACTCATTCCATTTCTTACTTGAAAGTATTGTTTGCAACATAATTTTCTGCACCCTATGCAAGTGATATACCATTCTTTGATAAAATTGGTTGATTAACATTTACACTAGTAAAATCTGGTTTTAAACTGACTTTTTCCATCCTTACCAGTTTGAGGTACTGGTAGTTTCACAATCCTAGCAGAAACACCGCATTACTGACAGAAATGGCTGGACATTAAAACTTTACTTCTCTGTCCTGATTATTCATGTAGTAATGATTATTCAAAATTTTCAATAATGTATTATCCCAAAAATTAATGTACTTATCGCCATTTCATCAATGCATCCAGAAGAATCAATGCTAGCAGATGCAATTTTTTTTAACTCTATATCCTTCTCACTTACATTCTTTGAGTCATAATAATATCCTGGATATATATCTTTGAAAATCTATGTCTCTGGCAACCATATCTGTATAAATTGAACAGCGCATAGGTTTCTAAGTTCACAAGTAAAAATCTAGACAATTTCATTAGACCAATTCACTTAAATATTACTGTATTGTGTTCTTGCTTGAAAAATAGAGTAATTCTTAGTGCAAATAATTCCAATGAATTGCAAGATAAAACACAAACATATTGAATTATGTGTATCTCAAAAACTAAATAGTCAGTAAAAGTATTTATTCTCAACCAGAAGGTGCATATTTTTAAAAATGTATACAATACCTCTGCCTTTATCTTGTATCTCTTGAGTGTATCGATGGCCATGTCATAATTTTCATTTTCATATAGAACCTCCACTGCACGGTTGAAATTCCCCACAAGCTCATAGCATCTGCTGCTTGCAAGAGGTAGCCCGAGTCGACGGTAGATTTCTCCTGCCCTCTCAAACTGTGAAATACATGTTTCAGTGTAAACACATTGTGCCTAAAAAGCTTTGAAATTACAAATGTTTGAACATTTAGCAAGTTAACTCATTCACAAATACTTTAACAGTAAAGATTCTAACAACACTGATTTCTACTGCTCATCACGCTGCATCTGGAAATACATTAAGGTGTGTGTGTGTGTGTGTGTGTGATTTGGATTTTTTATTTAGCTTTAAAAAAATTTCAGTCATATTGGTATGATGTCTGCAGTGCAGCAGTTTTTGGCTTATGCTGCAGCTGGAAATGCATTAAGGTCACAATGCTATAAATTTTAATTTCATATGAAAGCAATCTAAACAACAAGAGGATCAGCTTCATCCCCTGGACTATGGTGACATCAATGGGTGTCATAATCTTGTCACATCACTAAATGTATGTTAATGATATCAGCGCAGGTGGTAAGCAAACAGGTAATGGCTTTGATCACTGTAGCAATACAAACATTACAGCAGGCTTGATTGACCAGGAATCCAATAGACATTGATGAAAACAATATGGTGGCTGTTCAACAGTTGCAGTCTCACAGCCATCTTGTTGATGGCTGATGCTGATTAGCATATGTATGAATCTGGGAGTCTTAACAAGAATAAATCTCACAACCATCTCGTTGGTGGCTGATGCTGATTACCACATGTATGAATTGGGCAGTCTGAACAAATAGCATATGTGATGAATTTGCAGACTATTTTTCTGCAGAAGTATACCACATGATTACCATGTGCTGATATGCAATTCATGTGACTGTATCACAATATGCAATGCTCTGAAATGGCCATCCCACTCAGTCCTACAAAACTGAGCTTTAACCAATAGGCAGTTTAGTATATAAATAACAAAGCCATATCTCATATCTGAAGATACAGTGTACCAACCAGAGAACTATAATCACCTAAAAGGGAGCTCACTCTGTTATTGGCTCTTAGGTATCCAGCTGAAAAAATTTAATGGATAAAAACAACAGAGTATGAAACTCCTCTTGCGTTTTTTCCCCAATCAATATTAATTGTCCAAGCAATATTAAATGCATGTGTGTGCTAGCAATAGTAACTGCACGTAGGTGTGTGCTAGCAATAGTAACTGCATGTAGGTGTGTGCTACCAATAGTAATTGCATGTAGGTGTGTGGTAGTAATAGTAATTGCATGTAGGTGTGTGGTAGCAATAGTAATTGCATGTAAGTGTGTGCTACCAATAGTAATTGCATGTAGGTGTGTGGTAGCAATAGTAATTGTATGTAAGTGTGTGCTAGCAATAGTAACTGCATGTACGTGTGTGCTACCAATAGTAATTGCATGTAGGTGTGTGGTAGCAATAGTAATTGCATGTAGGTGTGTGGTAGCAATAGTAATTGCATGTAGGTGTGTGGTAGCAGTAGTAATTGCATGTAAGTGTGTGCTAGCAATAGTAACTGCATGTAAGTGTGTGCTAGCAATAGTAACTGCATGTAGTTGTGTGCCAGCAATGGTAACTGCATGTAGGTGCATAGCTGCCAACCCCCCCGAGTACAAAATTACTGATTACTTGTGACAAAAACACTGATTTTCAGGAACAAATACTGATTTTTTAAAATTTTAATGCATATGTAACTATTTACAACATATACAACCATCAGTAAAGTAGGACAGTGCCTTGCATAATTATTTAATGTCAAAGATTCACATGTTGCACACTTGTACCTTTTGAAGTTGCACCACGTTCCATTCGGGTGCCCATTCAGAAGGTGCATGAGTGCAACACACTCACACACTAGCTGTTTATAGTAGCCCTTCCCACGCCTTGTTTCTTTTTCAATCATTGATTCGAATGTACCAATTTTCTTTGATTACCTTAATTCTGAAATTTACTTATTGATCTGTTTTCGTTCAAGCATATGAGTTATCCTTGCGATTTTAATGTCTGATAAACGTATGCAAAATAAACTGCCAGCAACAATAGTAACTGAAAAAGGAAGGTTTATTTCTAAAAGAAATTTAATAAATCAAATTTTGATTGATGTACATTAAGGTTCTCTCTGGCCTTTATCTACGTCGTAATTTCAGGCTGAGCTCAGTGTGATGAAGCAGGAATCAGATGTTTATTAGCGTTTTCGTGCTCTTGCATTTCATGGGTGCCTCCATGCCCAATAGCGAAATCACATTACACAAATTGCAAACGTCAAGTTTTCTCCTTTTCTGTTATGTTTTCACAAATCTTTAAAAGACGGCACAAATGTCCTTCCAGTTGTTTCCTTCTATTTTTCCTGGAGAAAATTCTGAATATTCCGCTTTCCTATTTAACATGGTTAGAAGCTGAATATTACAAAGACGAGATACATCAATAGCGGTAACTATTGTGAAATCCAATATGGCGGATAACGACAGGCATGGTAGTCTCGATTTCACATGAACCAATCGTATTGTAGAACTGTATTCGTATATACATGTGATATATTCTGTCAAAATAAAACTGAGTGCCCGTTCTAAACTGACAATTCCAAAGAAATTTTATTATTATTTTTTTAATTAGAAAACGCATTTTTTGCAAAAAAAAAACGTTCACCTGTATTCAGGTCCAAACTATGGGACAAATACGGAAAAAAAGGGACAGTTGGCAGCTATGTAGGTATGTGGTAGTAATAGTAACTGCATGTAGGTGTGTACCAGCAATAGTAACTGCATGTAGGTGTGTGCTAGCAATAGTAACTGCATGTAGGTGTGTGCTAGCAATAGTAACTGCATGTAGGTGTGTGCTAGCAATAGTAACTGCATGTAGGTGTGTGCTAGCAATAGTAACTGCATGTAGGTTTGTGCTAGCAATAGTAACTGCATCTAGGTGTGTACCAGCAATAGTAACTGCATGTAGGTTTGTGCTAGCAATAGTAACTGCATGTAGGTTTGTGCTAGCAATAGTAATTGCATGTAGGTTTGTGCTAGCAATAGTAACTGCATGTAGGTTTGTGCTAGCAATAGTAACTGCATGTAGGTTTGTGCTAGCAATAGTAATTGCATGTAGGTTTGTGCTAGCAATAGTAACTGCATGTAGGTGTGTGCTAGCAATAGTAACTGCATGTAGGTGTGTGCTAGCAATAGTAACTGCATGTAGGTGTGTGCTAGCAATAGTAACTGCATGTAGGTGTGTAGCATATATAGCATCACCTAAATATTTTAACATACAGATTTGTAAGAACATAATTGAAAGTAAAGTTTTAATTATATAGCTTAGACCTGAAGAAAAAAAAAATGAGATCAGGATAAAAAAGGTATTTAGACAAAATCTGTCCATATATTAAAAATAATTATATTCATGGAAAAGTGAACTTTATAATTTATTTATTGTCAACAAATACTTTTCAACCCTTTTTAACTATGTGGTTGCAATGATAACAATGAACATTAATTTCACTGTCATGTTTCAAGTTAGCAATCTGTGCAAATATGCATTACTTTGTACAGATTCACACTATACTGATTATAAATACTAAATTTTGTCTTTTTTAAAGCTGTTCTGTGGATTTGGCTTAAACAGTCAGCATCTTTTCTGAAACAACTCAGCACATGCAGCAGATAGGGCAGTTAGAAACAAATCAACACTGGCAACAAGATCATGCAAAAACAACACAACACTATTTGGGTAAATGATAGAATACCTGTCCAAGTTTCTCAAAGAGTTGAGCTGCCAACTCCCTTTCCCTTGCATTTTGAAGACAGAGTGCTGCCTTGGCAGGTCGGTCACACTCCAGGTACAACTCTGCTGCCTTGAGAAATTCTTCACACATGGCACGAGGACTGTCCTTCATGCGTGAAGCAACAAGTGCCCTCTGGTGGGCAAGTGCAACCTTTTGTTTCACAGTCTCTCCTGCCATCCCAAAGCATTTAGCTGCCACCTCATACAGGGCATGCTTCATAAAATCATCACCCCTTCGGATCCAGTCAGCTGGACTGGATGTCTCAGCAAACATTGTGTTTGACAGATCTGGAAAATTAAGACAAAGGTTATGTCTATACAGTATTTCTAATAAATCCATAAAAAAAACTTTGCATCAAAATTTGCCAATTCATACCACATCCTCTTAAAGAAATTACCAACAAAATCAAACTAGAAACTCACATAGCAGACATCATTCCTATAGCACCTTAATGCAGTAAGCATAGGCACCTCAAACTTAACTCGAACATGTGACAAAAATCAAATATAAAATTTTGTCACTCCATTTTTTAAAAATAAACAATATATGCAATAATCGGATTGAAAAATAAAGGTAAGTGGCAATTTAAGTTGCCAAAGATTTTGTGCCTTTAAAATTGTCTTTTAATACAAATCCAACTTGGATCATACAGGAGTTTAGCTTTCTAATTTTAATTTTAGAGAAATTGTAATTTTGCTACAGACAGAATCAAGTTCCCTAGGTGATATTTAAAATGAAATTAGAATTCTTTTGGTATCAGTGCCAGACTAAAAACAAAAATGTATAAATATTATTGAAATCATGATGCTAAAGTAGAAGTTGTTTCCGGTCAGGCACACTAATTATGCCAATTGTCTGAAAGAGACACCATATCTGTCAAACATTCAATAAGTCTTGTACAACTTTTTTATATTTACTGGCTTCATCCAACTCCTCCACTGTGAGACATTTGACAAGTTTTCTTGCTTTGAAGTACTCAAACATTGGTGCCCTCTTCTCAGCATCTGCATCAAAAATCCATACATTGACCCTTGCCCTAGTCAAGGCTGTATACAGGTGCTTGAGCTCTGAGTTCAGAACCTTGTGCTGGTTGGCATCAAAGGGCAAAGGTCGAGGTCGTCCTTCCTGTTGAAGCACAGCTGGAATGCAAGACATTCATATTGCATTGTGAGGCTGAATCTAATTTAACTTCTTTTCTTTAAATTAAATGAACAGTCACCTGCTAACACTATTATTTAAAGTCATTGATCAGACTGATTGTAGGCTATACAACAAGAGACCAAAGTTGATCTTATTTCACTCATATAAACCTGAAAGCCAAATTCTGGAAGACAGTGGAATTTGATTAGTTGCTTTAGATATTTTGTATTATTTGCACTGGTTGATTGTCGTCATTTACAAAAATTAAACCTAAGTCAGTTCAGTCATTTCTGAGAAAAAGCTGTTTAAAGATTTAGCTCTGGTTAGTAATGGCAGTTATAGGTGATTTGTGCTAATTTAAAGGGCATTTTATGCCAGAATGGTCACAAATTTGGTTTAATTTTTTTTGTTTCTGAAAAGATGACATTTTAAGGTTTTTATATTTCATTTTGTTTATTAATGACAGCATGAGATTGGATGATGGATCTGTAAATACTGAAGGCATTCCAGAAGAAAGCAAGTCTTATATGACACCGAATGATTGACTGAGGAACATGGATGACAACAAAAGGGAATAAGATCAATGAGTGTGGTCTGGATAACGGAATAAGGACAGCCAACTGGAAAGGTCCTTCGTTACACCAATATTTTGTCCATGATGTTGGAATGTATCAAGGGCTGTTACCCTGTTTTTTTGGTGATGGGGACCAAACATTTGTCATTAGATATGGACAAAATTGGTCAGCTGAAGTATGGAGATAGAATGATGTGATGTCAGGATATCATCTCAGTCATTAAAAACCCACCATGTTCCTTTGCATATGTTTTAAAAAATGTCTCAAGAGTGTTCATATGTACGTGTGTGTGAGTTTGTGTGTTTTCAATCATGCATGTTGATGAACAGAATACTCTGTGTGCCGACCACATACTTAGTTGTTCTTGTAACACCAATCCATCATACCTTTTTTATATAAATTTATATATTTGCCTGTATCTATGTAGATAATTGTAAGCTAAATGGGAAAAAAATTGATTTTGTACTAATTGTGTCGTCTTTATAAAATAAAAACTTTATTATTGTAATTATTACACATCTCTTACATGAGCCAGGCATGAATGAGAAATTTATATGGACATAGATGAAACAGTGGCAACCTGGGCTGCTTGAACTGGGTAGGGCAACCAGACTGTTGAACCTTGATTTATTACATAGAACAAGGGCAATCAGACTGTTGAATCATAATTTATCCAGCAGTACAAGGGCAATCAGAAAGTTGAACCATGATGTAACACATAGTACAAGGGCAATCAGACTGCTGAACCATGATGTATCTATCCCATAGTACAAGGGCAATCAGACTGCTGAACCATGTATATCCTATAGTAAAAGGGCAATCAGAATGTTGAACCATGATTTCTCCAATAGTACAAGGGCAATCAGAACTATCTGGAGGTTCATGCATCGCATTCTGGATGCCATTTAAAAAAACATTCTAAAATCACCAGTTTGATCATGCAGACACTTCGCATGAACAAATAGGTAAAGTTTAAAAGCGTCCGGGGTGCTGCAGTAAAGTTAGTCTGGTTAACTGACTAATTTCAATTTCACTAATTCTAAGATGAAACCCATATCCAATTAAATAATGGATGAACCACTTATCCGGCTTTTTCGGCAACAATAACTTTTCTGTAGATTTGCTAGTACCGTATTTTCCGGCCTATAAGTCAATACTTTTTTACCTGGAAGTCAGGTCTTCATCTTATACTCCGAATTGACTAATATATGGATTGTGTCATTGAAACTTTATATAAGTTACGCTCATAGCTACAGGTAATAAAATGAACAACAACATGGATGTGCTTTCAATTATAATAAAGCAAGCATGGACTGTTTATTCAGCTGTGTCAATTGATAACAGAATATAGCACTGATTTGTTCAGAAGTAAAATCACAAGCATGTTAGCATTGGTAATGCGATTTCACGATTGCCGGCAATATGGAATATCATATAACGATACCATTACTAGTGTAAAATACAAAGCCAAGATATTGACCTGGTCTCATTTTATACTCCGAATCGACTTAATATATGAACGAAGGATGGAAAATTTACAAAATTGGTGAATTTGACTTGTACTCCGAATTGACTTATAGGCCGGAAAATACGTTATGTATTTTAAGGGTAATCTTCTTGCAAAATCAGCTGCCAATCCTCGAGTACAAAATTACTGAATGCTTGTAACTAAAATACTGATTTGCAGGAACAAATATGGATTTTTAAATTTTAATGCATATGTAACTATTTACAACATATACAACCATCAGTAAAGTAAGACAGTGCCTCACATAATTATTTACTGTCAAAGATGCATGTATTGCACACTTGTACCTTCTGGACTGGCACCATATTCCATTTATGTGCCCATTCAGACGGTGCAAGAGTGCAACATACTCAGACACAGGCAATGTAACAACTTTCATTGATGATCTCAATTGTGTGATTTTCTTACTGAAGCATATGAGCAATCCATTGCAATTTTACTGTCTGGAAAACGTGTGCAAAATAAATTGCCAGCAACACTAGTAGCTGAAAGAGGAAGGTTAATTTCTAAAAGAAATTTGATAAATGGAATTTTGATCGAATTACATTAAGGTTCTCACTGGTATTTATATACATCACCTGGACGGCTGAGTTTTGTGTGATGAAGCAGCAAGCTGAAGTTTATTAGTTTTTGTTTGCTCTTATATTTCATGGGTGCTTCCATGCCCAATCGCAAAATCATGTTACACAATTTGCAAAACGTAAAGTTTTCTTCTGTTTCCATAAATCTAAAAAAGACAGTACAATTGTCCTTCCAGTTGTTTTCTTCTATTGTTCCTGGAGAAAATTCTGATTATCCCACTTTCCTATTCAACATGATTCGAAGTTGAACATTATGAAGACGAGATACAGTGACAGCGTAAACTGTTTGCAAAATCCAATATGGCAGATAAAGACAGGCATGGTAGCCTCGATTTCGAATTAAACAATCATATTGTAGAACTGCATTCCTATATACATGCAATATATTTAAATCAAAATGGAACCAAGCACCCATTCTAATCTAAAAATTCCAGGGATTTTTATTATTAGTTTGTTTTTGCTAAAATGTTAAAACTCCAAAGCACACCCACCCACACACAGATGACATGGGCAGAGACAGCTATACATCAATACTATCATGCCCCATGGGTCTGGTGATGTCTTACACAAGATATTCATGCCTTATACCCAGAATGGGGTCATTACAGTTGTCCTAATGTAATGTAAATGAGACAAAAGAAATCATTGCTGTTCAGATTGTTGTGTTGTACAGAGAAGGCAAGCACTGTATGAAAAAAGCAATGTTGATTTTATGAGACACCACCTTAACAGGCATTTTATATATATTTAAGTAAATTCATATTCTTGATTAACAACAAAAGCATACAGAATGTAAAAGAAATGAGTGATGAACTCTGTAACAATCTGAAATACAATTAAAGAAATACTTCTATTATTTTATCCATGTAGCAGCAGAGAGGGTGAACAGACCAACTTTTACAGGCGTCGATTTAGCAAACTGAGGCTTTCTCGAAAATGCTTAATATAAGCCTCCATTCATCAAAATAAAATTAAAAAAAAAAACGGCGCCATTTTTGTTGTCACCATCCCCTTTGCTGCTTGGAACTTTCAGTTCTGAGTTAACGATGCTTGGAAAATTCGTGGAGTTTTCGGGTAAAAAAAAAGACGCCATTTAGTTGACGTTCACCTCCTCGGCTGCTAATGCGCTAACTAAATATTTGATCAAGTCCGACACGATATCTTGTCCGAGGGTCTGATAAATTTATCGTTACAAATCCGTGTGGGATTGTCTGAGCGTGGCTAAAGAAATTTCTAAATCGATTATGATCCATATCACCACTGCACCAAGTTTGCCAAATATTTCTAAGAGTATGAGTATCAACTCCGTTAAATACACACAGCATATTGCAGTTATCTCTGATCACTTTTGGTATTTGAGTGTAACGTTGAGTGATATATATCACATCGGTGTTTTTATGTCTGCCTCTGGAAAATATTCTAGCAGGATTCTTTTGATTATCTAACATGATATCATCATATACGACTAAATTGTTAATACTTCCATCAATATCATCAATACTAGGTGCCTCTTCGATATCGGTTATAAACTCAATAACACCATCGCCGTTAATTTCTTGTGCGGCATCATTAAAATCCTTTAATACTTCATAACATCGTTGATCGTCTACACTCGGAGCAATCATGTACAATTTATCCCACTTCATCCATCTCGTTATCAAATTAAGTAGCAATTGTGTTTTACCACTTCCAGATGGTCCGATGATAATCGCGCGAATAGAATTTGGTAACATTGCATGGTGTCTAATAGGTTCCCGTCGTCGAGTAGCTGAATAATCAATTACATTCATGCCGTTATATAATATAATTATGGATCTATATTGTGTGAAGTGTAGGACGCGTACTGGCACAAATGACTTGACGACGATTACAACGAAAAATAATCGATCAGCGCTTTCTGGTAAATGCGTACAATGTAGTACGAAAAAATTTAGATTTACTTCCACGAAACCTTTAAAAAAAAACGAGGAGGTGATATTGCAGCCAAATTGACAAAACTCCCAGGAACACCGTGGGCAAAGTATCCAGGAGAAAAGCACCTTCCAGGATATAGCTACTGTGGACCGGGAACACGATTAGATATCAGACTTGATGATCAAAATCAGCCCCGACCCGGCGAGTATCCAATAAACGCTATTGATAAGGCGTGTCATGCTCATGATGTCGCTTATAAAAGCAGCAATCTTCAACATAGACATCTCGCAGATGTAAAATTAATTCATGCGTTAAATGCTATTCCTGATAAATCCTTCAAAGAAAAATTGGCTTCGTGGTTGGTAAAATCTGCTATGAAGGGTAAATTGATGTTAGGTGCTGGTAATTGAAAATGCTAGCATTTTAATATGGAATCTATTTATTATTCTCCGAGAGGATACTGGAGAGGTTACGCAGCAATTAATAAACTCGCTAGCGCATCAAAGGTGAAAAAAACTACAGCGGCAAACTGGTTATCTAAACAAGCAATATGGCAAATTTATCTACCAGCGCCTAAACAAATTAATTATTCGCATTTTGATGTTACAACACCTAATGAAGTTCATCAAGCTGATATACTATTTCTGCCGCATGACAACGGTTACAAATACGCGTTAACGTTAGTTGATATTGCAAGTCGATACAAAGAAGCAGAACCGTTAAAAACAAAATCATCTACTGAAGTAGCTTCTGCATTTGAAAAAATTTATCGACGAGGTCCTCTGCGCTGGCCAAATCTGTTACAAGTTGATCCTGGCAAGGAATTTCAAGGTGTTGTTACATCTACGATGAAACATCATAATGTCGCCATCAGACGAGGACACACTGCGCTACATCGCGATCAGGCAATTGTTGAACGGTTTAATAAAACCCTTGCTGAGCGGTTATTCGGATATCAATACGCAAAAGAATTCATCCAGGATAAACGATCCCGTGAATGGGTCAAGAGATTACCAGCTGTGATTACCGCAATCAATAATGAGATTACTAGAACAATTAATATGAAACCTGTCAACGCTATTAAGAAGGCGTCTATCAAAATGGAAATCCAAGGAATTTCACAAAAAGATTTCAAAGAACCAATTCTTGGTAGTAATGTCATTGTAAGGTACTTATACGAACCAGGAGAGCTTGAGGGTGGTAAAAAAAGAGCTACTGATCCTATTTGGAGCGTCACTACGCATAAAATATCCGGCATAACACGATCAACTGGTAGACCTCCAGTCTATAAACTGGATTCAACTGCTCCTCAGCGAGGATTTACACGCGAACAATTACAAGTGATTCCCGAGGATACTCAATTGCCACCGCGTGGTCTTAATTAGCACCCAGGGTGCTGTCACCCCGGCGTCTATTACACTCAAGACAGGTCAACATCACATTGTTTCTGACATGACCGAGATTGTTATCTTTTCTATCTACGGTGAATTGGCGAGGATCTTTATCCGAATACTGCCAACGCATTATACAATTGCAACTCGCGCAGTGATTGTTCTGTTGTTGCTTTAGTGTCTTAATTAATTCAGCATCAATGTCAAATTCTCTTTTATTTTTTTTATCCTGTTGTTTATAACCAGAGAGTTTTTTTCTGATTATATTATCATCGGTGTGTATATTACTTATTGTATTGTCATTATCATTAACCACAATTCTTCGAAGTTGGTTTATTCGCCGTACTCTGGATACTGCGAGATAAACTAAATTTGACCACTCAATATGATTATCTACTATCCAAAGAGTTGTATCGGATATAGTCAATCCCTGTGAAGAGTGTATTGTTGCTGCATAACCTAACGTCCATGGGGATTTATCAGCACCTAATGCATCTTTAACGACGCTGATATCAACCAACACAATATCATTTAATACTAAATTCTGCTTTTGTTGTTGTCCAGGAATGTCAACGTCGATATTCTGCTTTCGTGTATCCTTAGGTCTATAACAGAGTGGTACTGGAAGCATTGCAAATTTTTCTTTATGTAGCGCAAACAACTTCATCTGAAGTGCGTCTCTGACTATTTTTCTACTCGCGATTATTAAATCATTTGGCTTCCACATTTCCCAAAAATCATTCATGGGAGTTTCAGAGATTATTTCACGCGCTATTTCACATTGGATTTTATCCGGTTGTAATCTAATTAGCGCTTTGAACTCGCGTAATTGTTCATCAAGTGATCTATGGTCGGTATTAATCTCTTCATAATAATCTACAAATCCTTTTAGCCATTCATGTGGAGATCCACCAACAAATGGCTGCGGTTGACCGTGATCCCCGCACATGACGACTTTTGTATTTTTCAATAACAACCATTCAAGAAATATCTGTAATACTGTCAATGATACCGTGCATATTTCATCCCAGATTATTATTTCAGGAATAAATTTATCACCCATTCGATCAGGAGTCCAATTATCGCCTTTCCATCGAAAGAAGCTGTGATAAGTACAGGCTTTTACTCCCCGCGCTATCATCTCTCTGGCGAGTCTGTGAGTTGGTGTTAACACAATCATGTTTGTGAAATCCGTAGGATTTTTACGACGAAATAATTCGATTGCACGAGTTGTCTTTCCTGATCCACCACAGCCGTTTAAATAAACTGTCTTGTATCTACAAATCGGATCGGATACGGGCGGTGCAGTAGAAAATTCTGATTGAATCTCTGAGATATTATGGTTACTTTTCAAGTATTTATCATCCATAGCAACGTCTGCGGATTTACAATACTCATGTAATGTTTCTTTTTTAAACCTCCAATTTCCCCACGCTTCCTTAGGATCTGTGAATTTAGCTACATCTGATTTGTATTTCTCATGGATATACATCGAATCAGTAGCTACTCTAACCGCGGTATTAGGAAATCTATTTATCATCGAGAATAGATTAATACAAGAATAGGCTAGCATAGAACTTCTCAAATGTGTGTACTGACAACTATATCCATCACAGTAGGTAATAACCGTACCTAATTTCTCACCATTGGATCGAAAAGCATCCCTACGGGTTACAAATTTTCCTTTTTTTATTAAATCGGTTATGATAAAATCGTATTCTTCATTGTCTAAGATCAATCTCGAAGAATATTTTGCATTGTCAAATCTTCCACCTTGAGTGAATTTACCGATTATTCTTCGTCCGAGTTCTTTAGCCTCTCTATTCCTACCTTCGAATAACCTCTTAGACCAATCTATGATTTGTTCCTCGCTGAAATTCTTCGAATTTCCATCTAGAAATTGTTTTCGTTGTTCGTTAATTATTTTTTCTAGATCGGGTTTTGGTAACCAAACATCTTTCTGCGCGTTATAACAAATAATCGCTTCACTGACAATTAACGATGTTAACATACCACAATCGATCATATATCGCAATAGCACAATTGGCATCCACGCTTTTTCATACATATGTCTACCAAGCCAAAGATATCTACACGGATGTAACCCTGTAGCTAATTCGAATGATATCACACGAGCGAACCCGGTTAAATCAAAATTAGAACTGCTAGCAGTTCCAGGCAATGGACCATTAATCGCAACACGAGTCATTTCATGTGTGGGGTGTCCAAATCGTTTAAAATATTCAGAGCATTCTCCATATCCGAGAAAACTTCCAGGATAACACGCGGATATATCAATTGAAATCATACCATCACGTGAGTATTTCGTATTCCACAATCCTCCATGAACCAATTCGACGCAACTCAACTTCACATCCTCCAGAAAATCACTTCGTGTTGGACGCCATGAGTTTTTTTCTCGTGCGAAGTGAGCTACCACTGATGGAATCGTGAAGCTATCCGTAAGTAGTTTTTCATTAGAAAATTCTTTAGAATTTTCAGGTGAAAATTCATTAGCGATTTTTCTCATTTTAGTATCTAATTCTTCAGTTCGATATAATTCACCATTTGGTTTTACAAACTGATCAAATCCTATTTCCGGATCCTCATTACTCCTGAGTAACCACATTGACACAGGGTCGTCTTTGGTTAATGTGTGAATAGCATCAAATAATTTCTCTTCATAGAAACCATCCCAAGAAAATTCTTTAGGAATATATCGAACAGTTCTTTCTCGTGGAAATATATTTACCGCGGGTGTCCACGCGTGTTTGTTATGATCAATAATTTCAATTGGAGCTCCTCGCGATTGATATTTCGGTTCGTATAATACTTCTCCGGTTATCGTTGCTACCGATATTGGAAATTTTAATAATGCTTCTAATTTAGCTATATCGGAAATCGTTGCCCCGCGTTGTTTCACTGTTAGTTCCCATTCGGTTATTTTTTTTCTTCGTAGATCAGTTAATTTATTTCCCCGGGATGCATTTTTGAAGTGTTCTATTAACCGTGTTGCTACACAATTAAGTGGCAAAGCCACTGATGATGAAAACATCGGAGCTAGTTTTGCAATATTAGGATTATTATTTATTGGATATAACCCATACACAACTGCTGTTACAGGGTAAGATTTCTCATAGTATGGTTTGTCAATCCCAGTTAGAGTTCCTGGTTTGGAATCTCTACTCACAATAACAGTTTTTTTATCCTTAAGGATTGGGTCAAATTTATCTCTGATAATCCATTCACCTTCCTCTTCGATAATGAATTTTATTCTAAAAAAATACCTCCGTAGAGATTTCTTGCCAAGGTGTGAAAGTATCACAGCTGCTCTTATATCATTCATAGTAGCATCAATTATGGGTATATTGACATCTTCATCAATAATTCGAAATGTCGACCACGTATGAGATGCTCCATCACGCTTAAACTCATTAAAACAGTCGCTGATTTTACTCAATAGTGGTTTATCATCTACTAGACTTTTAGGTATATCAGAGATTCTATCGAGATTAAATCTAACATTTTTCCAAGGCTTAATTTTCGATAATCTCTTGAACTCCTTCATATTATAATTAAAACAAGTATTTAAATAAGAAAATTTTATATAATGAATCATTGCAAATGGCTTATGATTGGATCAAAGACTCCGTGTAACAAATCATGCAGAAATGAATTCTGTGGGTATCTTATGCAGAGTGTAAGAAACGGTTCGGAGGGACCTCTACCATGCTTGCATTGTGGGGTAGGTGTAAGAGGCAAGTCGCAGTTATGCATTAATTGCGGGGGTAAGCGTTATAGAGAGTTAAAACGTTATTATGACAAGCGAAGAATCAAAAATCCTGACGACGTCAATGGCAAAATCATAAAAACTACGGATGATTATATAAAAAGATTTTCCAATGTTATAATTCAGCCAATTAACGAATTAGACAAATAGATATATTATATATAAATGAGCCAAGAATTTCAAAGACATCCTGTTATTAAAAATTACGAAGCTTCTAGTGATGGTGTTGTTAGACACAGTAAAAATAAGAAATCTGTTGGGCGGGATAATGGTATGGGTTATTTGATATTTAAAGCTGGAGGGAAAATGTATCTCAATCACCGTTTCGTTTATGAAGTGTATAATGGATTAATCAAGGATGGCCTTGTTATTGATCATATTGATGGTATTAGGACACATAATTCTTTGAATAATTTACGAGCTGTTACACAAAGTGAGAATACTGCATTTGGAAATACTGGTACTTGTAAATCAATTGGGAAGAGACCAGTAAGATCGTTTAATACTGACACGGAGATGGTATTTCAATCAATGTCAGAAGCTGGTAAGTATTTCGATATTCACACCTCCTCGGTACAAAAAGTAGCAGAGGGAATTTATAAGACCGCTTTTTCAAAGCGTTTTAAAAACAAAATTCAGTTTTCTTACGTAGGGAGATAACTCCGTTAGGTATAACACGTGTGAAATCCGTAGGATTTCCACCAATGACAGAGTTACGGATCTTAAACACGGAAACGCGTTTCTAACATTGATTGGAAAATCTTCGATTTTTGATTGGCTGTTATAATTAAATAAATCTGAACAAAACATAATCAATTTTGTCTTTTTTCAAGTATTAACAGAACTGTTTTATAAACACGTCGTATTTAAACATTTTTTTTAATGTCTGTTTCAAGTATTATGCGTGTTTTCAACATTGTCAGTGATCGCTAATAAACAAACAAATAATTACAATCACTACACCTATTTTATATCACCTCGTCGTAATGAGTGTATATATACAAATTCGTTCTTATTATAATTGGGCATTTAGCCGAAATTCAAGTGTAAACAAAACCACACCGTCACTCGTGGTATGAACGTTATTATTGACATTCAAAACCAAAGTTTCGATTTTGTGGTTTTGTTTACACTTGAATGTAGAATAGCCCGCGTCATCCATTGTCATTGAAATCAATTCATTGTGTCACCTATAATCTATTGTTGTACCGTCCTATGTGTATAACCGCCTACCACACTAGATCAGGGGTTATTGTACCGTCGTCATTGTCATTGAAATCAATTCATTCATTGTTCACCTATAATCTATTGTTATGTGTTTGTCGGTTGTAACCGTTGAGCGCGCTGCTTGATGTATAAAACACCAAGGGGGTTCAAAACGGTAAATGTGCCGTCGTCATTCATTATATATAATCATAATCACCTATAATCGCATTAAGCTTCTGGGTATACTAAGATGATCAACACCTTAGTGTATCCAGAATTCATTTTGAAAATACTTTGCATTTAAACAAATATATTTTTATATATATATGAATATTGAAAATCTCAAATTGATTATTATTGAAATCAACAAGTTGAAGGATGAAAATGTAAAATTATGTTCAGGTTTGGATTGTGATCAAATTATGACCAATTTCGAGGATATACAATTTGCAGAACAGACCGGAAAATATGTCCTATCTAAAAAATATTTTTTAATTAAGAATATCCAAAAGCTTATACGTGAGAGCTTAGTAAATACTGAAGATGTTAATGTCTTCGTACCATTATGTAGCATCGTTGAACGTGTTCGAAAGCAATTAGGATTAGAATATGAACAAAAGAGACTTATTAATTGTAAAGTGAGACAATTAAAAACATTAATGGAAAACTCTGAAGGTGATGAGCCCACGCGTAGAGAGCCTCCTTTGTTTGTATAACCGATACGGTATGAGGAAGTAAAATTATGTGTGTAACAACAAGGAAGTATTAAAATGATTTGCATTTTTAGGTTAGTGATTTCTTTCGAAATGATTTGCATTTCTAAAATGATTTGCATTTCTAAAATGCTTTGGATTTTTTAATTTGACAATAGTAATACTCTTTCAATAATGGTAGGAGAATCATTAACCACGAGATTAGCTAGAGAAAGACTTGAAGCTATCCAGAAAATATTACCCCTTCGTGATAGAATCCGCGAAAAACTTCAACAACGGCAATTATTTCAGACTGACTTCACAGAGGATACAGAACAACTCTTCAAACCTATTGTTAGTGCAACTGAGGGTGTGAAAACAGCAACTGAACGGGCGATATACGGAGATGTCCCTAAAGAAGGTCCTAGAACAGAGAAGCCTCTTCTCCCTGTGTTGGAGAAAATAGCAAAACGAACTAAACAAACGAAACAAGCTGTACAAATACTTCCAGGTGAAATCGCAGGGGAGATGGAACTACAACGACAGCAAGAACGAGAAGAACGAGAAGAACTACAACGACAGCAAGAACGAGAAGAACTACAACGACAGCAAGAACGAGAAGAACTACAACGACAGCAAGAACGAGAAGAAGAGGAAGAAGAAGAACAAGAAGGCGCAGTTTCCACGAAGAGTCGTGTTTCCTTTATAGACAAATTCAAACCTGAGATTGTATCACATATACAAGAATTTCAATTTGAAAAACCCAGCGATTATACCGCCTTTGGTGAGTTTGCTGTCAAGAGTTATATTATAAAAGGGGAAATTCTCAAAGACGAGTATAAGGATAGTAAAATACCAAAAGATGAATGGTATGATTGGTTGTATAAAACGAAGAAGAATATTAGGAATCTTAGTGAGAAGAGGAAAGAAGAACAGTCGTATATAGAATTTCAGAATGGAATTAAGGAAGGAGTAAAAAAAGCTAAATCAGACCCTAAATTTCTTAGATTACCAAAACAATCAAAACCCGGTTCAGAAATAAAAACACAAGGTGCAACTGGTACAACTAAAAAAACAGGCAGTGGTTTAGTTGGAAACTCTAATGTAACATGTCCCGGCAATATTCTCGGTGATATAGCACGATTAGAAATACTTGTAGGAGGAAAACGAGCCGGAAATAACTCACCAGAAATAATCAATGAAGCTGCTGATATCTGTAGGCGATTATTTCAAGGTGGTATCATGGATATTGCAACATATAGAGATTTCATTGAAGAGTTAGCCGAAAATCCTGCGGATTTTTACGGTTATCATAGCGATTAGATAAATATCAATTTGGAAATGCTTTAGTATTTGGAAACACTAGCATTTGGAAATGCTAAAGCATTTGGAAAAACACTAGTGTTTTTGTATATAGAAGAATGATCATACACTACAACCATGATAAACCAACTAACGTCTACGTGGTAAACTCACGATTACCAAAATACCGAGTATACTATGGAGATGGTCTCGGTAATACTATAATGGGATTATTTTCAAGAATGGCTCCAAAAGTGGCTCCATTTGCAAAACAAGCAGCAATGAAAGCAATTGATGTTATCCGAGATAAGGGTATTAACACTGTTGGTGATCTTGCTAGTAAGGCATTTTCAGCCGCTCGGGATAAACTAACAGCGCTAGTTCGACGACGAAATTCTTCGAATTTCCAATCAAAACCTGGAAATGCTAGCATTTCTAGAATGACTTCACTGCCATCTACTGCAGTAATGCCTACACAGGTTAGTAAAATAATAAATAACGCCGTGGATAAAAAACTACAATCATTAATGACTAACGCCCAGGATAACATAACAGCAAATATGATAGCCGGAAGTGGGCTTCTGGGAAGTGGTTTTAAGAAGATTCGACAGAAACGTTAGAAATATTTATTTGAACAGGATTTCCAATTATTATAGTTATTGTAGAAATGCTAGCATTAGAAATATTTGTGTCAGAATCACTTGTGATTCTATTTATTTGAATAGGATGCTCAGTTGTTATGGTTATTGTAGAAATGCTAGCATTATAAATATTTGTGTCAGAATCACTTGTATCAGAATCACTTGTGATTCTACTTACGTTATCTTCATTATCAGATATTTTCATCATCATTATTAAAATACACCCAACTAAATAATTAGTTTATAAAAATTATTTTTATATTATAAAATATTTATTTTTTGCTAATTTTGTTAGATTTTTTATTTTTTTTACTCATTTTTCTAGTGTTTTTACTCATTTTTCTAGTGTTTTTATGCAATTCATCGACAAAATTTCATGAAATCGAGGATGAAAACCCCAGGAATTCATTTAGAGAAAATCGATTTTGATCAGATTTTTTATCCTGTGAGGCTAAAAATATGTTGTTTCATCGAATTTTCGATGTTTTTTTTATTGATTTTGTATTGTTTTTTGGCTAATCCGTCGACATAATTTCATGAAAATCGATTTTCTCTAAATGAATTCCTGGGGTTTTCATATGAAACTATTTTAAAATAATTTCAAAATTCTTTCAGAATTTTTGATTTAGACCATCGGATATATAATAAAAATGTTCAAACAAAACCCTGATGTTGCATTTGACATGGAAGCCCCAGTGCTTAAAGATACTTCTGTACGTGATTATCAATTTTTTGCTTATCACGCAGTACAACCTAATCTTCGAGGAAGAATTGAACTTCAAGTTCATGATACCAGTAAATACTTTTTACCCGCTGAAGCCTTTATTGAAGTCGAAGGTGAACTTGTAACAGATGTTGTAGCTAATACACCATATGCAGATAATATCCAAGTTGGTTTTGTCAATAATGGTATCATGGCATTATTTGAAAGTGCTAGATATCTCATTGATGGAAAAGAAATCGAATCTATTGAACGTGAAGTTGATGTAGCAACAACAATACTAGGGCTAGCAAGATACTCTGACGATTATACAAGATCGGCCGGTCCATCTATGATGTTTGCAAAGGATATTACTGATAATGCTAGTGGTACTCAGTATCTAGTAAGACGCCCACAGAATCGTGCTGATCCTGCTGTTGATTTTGAGGTTGCTGGTGCTGTTGGTGCTGCTGCTATTGCTGCTGCTGGTATTGAAGATATGATTATAAATACTCTTCCTAATTACAATCTAGGATTTGCAACAAGAATAGCAACATTACAAGGAGATCGTCGACGATTTTCATGTGCGATTCCGCTCCATCATATATTTGGATTTTGTAGAAACGTCAGAAAAGTTATTTATGGAGTAAAACATACAATAGCACTAGTAAGAAAAGGTGATGATAATAATGCAATCTGGCGCGCTGCTGGCGTTGCCGCTGGTAAAGTAATTTTATCAAAACTATCACTATGGATGCCAGTGTTGACTCCATCATTGTCAGTAGAACCGCGGTTGCTATCATTTATGGATCAAGGGGGAAAGAGATTATTAAGCTGGTTGACAACGTCCACAGATACCATGGATTCTAATATTGATGGTACACTTACATGGCATTTGGCAGCACGACAAGGTGTTTCAGCTCCACGGCATATTTTTATTGCTCTACAGGATAAAGCGCGATTGGATAATCAAACACGTTCTCATATGATATTTGATCAAATCGGATGTAATGAAGTTTCACTAAAAATAAACGGACAACAAGAACCATCAGAGGATATACAACTTAACTATGAAAATAACCACATTGCACGAGTTTATCATCGATTGCTATCATTTATGGGACGTGATCAAAATGTAGATACTGGTCTACAAATATCACAATTGGATTTTAAAAGTCTGTATCCGATTTATTACTTTTCCCTAGAACATCTTGACTTGATGAAACAGTCCGTAGTTGATATACACTTCCGAGCTCGTGTAACCCGTCCTGCTGGTATTGTTAATTATAGAGCGGTTGCTGTTATTCTCAGTGATAAGTCAATGATACTCGAGGGTGTTGGTGGACGAATGAGATTGGTAGATGCACCAGTTGAAAATCTATAATTGAATTTAGAAATACTTGCATTGAAAATTGCAAAGCAATTTGAATTTAGAATCAATCTATTTTGTATAATGTCGTATAGTAATATCAATGTTACGTTGACACCTGGTCAGCTAAAAAAATTACAATCCAAATCAGCTAAGCAATGTGGAACCACAATAACGCTGAAACCTAATCAAATGAATGGCGGAGGGAATAAACTATCGCTGACGAAAACTCAGGTTAATCACTTCAATAAAGCGTTTAAAGAAAAAAAAGGAACTCAAATTACTTTTTCTAAAGCTGCTATCGCCAATATGGAAAAGACTGGTGGTATATTCCCGTTGTTAGGGTTGATTCCAGGGTTGATTGCCGCAGCAGCCCCAGCGGTAGCGAAGGCAGCAGCATTAGGAGCTATTGGTACCGCAGCAGGAATGGCATTGAAAAAGGCAACTGGAAAAGGGTATAAAAAAAAAGGAAAGGGTCTAAGACTACCAGGAACCCCGAGTTCATGGTACAGCGGAAAGGGTCTTCGAATTCCAGGAACGATATAGTTCCTATGTCCAATTTTGATTTAATTGATACCGCTAAAAAATTAAAAATAAAAAATTTCAGAGGGGTTTTTATGAGAGATCAGTTACCGGCACAACCAAATGATGTTGAAACCGGTATTATTAATTTAGATAACAGCTCCGGACCTGGAACTCACTGGGTTGCATACGCGATTGATCCACGTGGGATTATTTATTTTGACTCATATGGATTAGCGCCGCCGAAAGAATTTATGCGTTATATAAAAGATTTTCCAATGAAGACTTGGTATTCTACGTTACCAACACAAACAATGCTTGATCCACCAATATGTGGTAATGAAGTATTAAACGTACTTGATGCTATATCCAAAAGATTTTCGAAACCACCTCATATAGTAGTAAATGAGTATACTAGCGGCAAATCTCTTTAAAAAATTCTGAAAGAATTTTAGATTAAAAATCTTTAGATTGAAAATCCATCGGATTTAAACGATGAAAATATTTCTATAATAATGATTGATATTTGGGGACGATCTTTATCATCGCTGAAAAAACCTGATAGTGGAGTTGAAACCGTTGATAACAAGGATGTTAAAAAATTAATCGAAGATGAAATAGCTGAAATATTAAACCTAGCAAATGTTGATCCTGGTGAAATAGTTGTATTTCAAGATCGTCAGGGTAAATTGAAAAGTAGTAATATCTCTCTTAATGATATTTTAGTTAAACGACGAGACGCAGTAGAGGATACTATCGCGTTATTTTCTGATGAGGGTAAACTCAAACCAGGTGTACTTGTTTCAACAATTACGGATAAATTAACAACATACGATAACACGGTGAATTCATTAAAATCGCTTAATGATAAGTATGATGATCATATAATTGTATTTGATCAGTTTACTACATTACAAAGAAATATAGTTGACAAAATTGATAAACCCCTGCTAGAATTTTTTGGAAATCCACCAGTGACCACACCAAAACTCACCACAATAAAAGATTCTATATTGGAACTAGCAACTCTTCAATCCGAATATGAAAAACACACGAAACTATTTATGACGTTTCGTAAAAACCTCATGGACAAGTTTATTGGGAGCCCATTTGATAAAATTGAAATAACACTTCCCGATATTAAAAAATCCATCGATGAACTTAAAACATTCAACAACGCAATAAGGGATGATGCAATGAGAATGATAAGCGTTGTTGAAAAAGTAAAAATTCCTCATAATAAATCTATCGTCAACAACGTAGTATACACGATTCAATACGGATCATTTATGTGGACTCCCACAAACAATATTTTAACCGTAACCGCAGCAGTCAAGGGTATTTATCGATTAATAATAGTATCACCGACTCAGTTTGAAATATCATCAAGTAGTTCATCTGGAGTCAATAATACGATATCAACGATCATCGATAAGGATACAACTGAACAATTCACGATAACAAATACAGATGGAAATCTAGCCAAGGTTTCAGTAACGTGGTACGTAGAATTCGTAGTGGATTTAAGTAAACAATTAAATTGATTTAAAAATTCTTTCACGATTCAAAATTACAAAGTAATTTGTAATTGAAAATGCTAACGCTTTTAAAATAAAATGACTCCATCATCGAATCAGTATCGCTATGATCAAGTCAAAGAGTTTCAAACTAAACTCAGTTCTCTCTGTGAAGAATATCAAATAAAAATCAAAAAATACAAACGAAGAATAACCACAGTTGATATCACCGTGTACTCGGTGTCAGGAGTAATCACTGCTGCTGGAATAATACTATCTTCGGTTACAATGATTGCTCCGGTCGTAGTTCCAATCGCTATTTCCGCAGTGGCTACAATTGCTGGTATATTAACTGGGATCACAAAAAAACTATCATCGTGTAGCCAGAGTAAACTACATGATTATTTAATTAAATATCATATTGCATCTGCCGGTTACTCGCAATTATCCTCGTTGATATCATCGTCGTTGGATGACACAACAATATCAGATAGCGAATTTTCAACTATGGCTCAATTGTATAAATCAACAATGCTGAAATTAGAGCAGAATAATAATAATAATGTTGTCGCAAGAACTACTTCAACAAATAGTAACAAATACAACACCAGTGAAAACAAGCACGATATCAATAACCTCAACACGTCCCGAATTTAGTGTTAATTTTCCAATTCCTGTTCCCGTGAGCGAGATCGCACTAGCAAAACTACGAGTGTATCATAGCTGGCCTAATATTAGATCGGTAGCATTTGGTGGTCAACAACCGAATAATTCCTTGGTATTTGCAAACAAGAATCGTGAAGACGGAACACCAGATTGGCAGGTTGTTTCTATACCAACTGGGTCATATCAAATCGAACAGATCAATACTGAATTTCAACGCAGAATAAAATCTCTCACCGGAAAAGAATCAAAAATCGCTATAACAGTTCACGAACCAACATTATCATCCGCTATCGAGATAAATACAGAAGGATACGTTGTAGATATTTATCAGAGTTCTATAAGATCAGTGTTAGGATGGCCTGAATTACCACCGGATAACTCGCGAGAAAATTCGAAGGATTTTCCACCCGAACCTAAGAAATCCAATTATATCACCAACAAAATAAAACCCGTCAATGAAGTCAAAAGTTATCAAGATTATGCTCCTAATAAATTCTTGAATAAAGAAATTTTTGAATCAATTTATATTCCTCTCATTAACGGAAATTTCACAGCAATGAATAATGATTTTTCACTACTGCTAATATCTATTAAATCCGGCTCTCTCACCAAGGATGAATTTATCAACGTCGTAGAAACGGGTAATAAAATCATCGACGATATGAAAATATTTCACTCGAAAATTATTCAAGAAGTATTAAATGAAGAAATCTTACATGATAAGTTTGCGGATCTATATAAGATTAATAAAACGGAGATTAAAGATTTTAAAATCCCTGGATATAATCCGGATAAACTAAAGAAACAACTTGACGATGCTATTAATATTGGGTTCAAAAGAATCCACGATAATTGGAAAAAATCGAAGAATCCTACAGCAAATATTCTGAAATATAATAATGATCCAGAAGGCGGCGGTAGACATATTGCTCCGAACAATGTGAATATTTCAACGGTGATTGCGCTCAATTTAGTATGTGATGTTATCGAAGGAAATTATCAAATAAATCTCGAACAATCAAATCAAGCTCAGCAAGGATATATTTTATACTCATTTGCACCAACGGCTCCTCCAGGATTTCTAATTATTGAAGACCCAACTAATCTAGTCTATATGCGATGTCATAATAATTTGTTAACGAGAATTAATTTCAAACTCACTGACCAATCTAATAATCTGATTGATTTACGAGGTGAGGTTTTACAAATTAGTTTGTTTGTGAAATCTTAAGGACTTGATCAAATATTTAGTTAGCGCATTAGCAGCCGAGGAGGTGAACGTCAACTAAATGGCGTCTTTTTTTTTACCCGAAAACTCCACGAATTTTCCAAGCATCGTTAACTCAGAACTGAAAGTTCCAAGCAGCAAAGGGGATGGTGACAACAAAAATGGCGTCGTTTTTTTTTTTAATTTTATTTTGATGAATGGAGGCTTATATTAAGCATTTTCGAGAAAGCCTCAGTTTGCTAAATCGACGCCTGTAAAAGTTGGTCTGTTCACCCTCTCTGCTGCTCATGTAGTCACTTGAGGTATATCACACTTGTTTCTTTTGTCTCATTTTAACGCTTAAATCATAAAACTTCTTCATAATTTTGGTTGCAATAGAAAGAAATTTTTCATCAGAAAAGTATTATCACTATGGTGATCTGAAAGTATTATCACCATGGTGATCTGAAAGTTACATAACTCTGGATTACCTCCATCTATCTCTGCCAGACTTTCATGAGCAATGGATGAATCGGCTTGAAGGCAATCCTTTTTACTGGTCCACAACTGTTCCAAGTAACTTGTCACCACTCGCCACTCCTTTGATGCCTGTAGATGGAAAAGAAAGGATTTGATAAGAAAATGCTAACAGCATGTGTTTTTCTTGCTGTTATATCAAATTTATTCAATACATCTAGACTGCTGCTGAAATAGCCCTAGGCATAATTATGTTGAAATGGGGTAAAAAATGGGATAACAAATAGGATAATAAATGGGATAACAAATGGGCTATTAAATTTGGATAATAAATGGGATAACAAATGGGATATTAAATGGGATAATACAAAATTGATAATAAATGGGTAATAAATGGGATAATAAATAAGATGAAACGATTGCAACTTAAGTATGTCATGCACTTACACAGCTGATGCTTTAACATGAAACAGATGTCGGGTGCAAGCCTCTGGTACAGATTAAGTTAAAGTCCAAATTTCAAACTGGTTTAATTAAATGGCACCATTTCTGTTAGCATATACTCAGAACATGCTTCAAACTTTAGTTACCATATATGATGAACATACTAAGAACTTTGGTAAACAATGATGGATTAATTTTAAATAGTTATAAAAGATATCTTTGTATAGGATAATTTCTAAAAACTGTCCCACCTGTGAGTCTTTGAAGAAGTTGTACAACAGCACATCATCAAATTCAAGTCCTTTGGCCTCATAGATTGTCAAGATTAGTCCAAGTCTGAGTTCCTCTGGGATTGACTCCCGAGCTGCCTCATCCACCACCAAGATGGCCTGGTGAGCCCCAAACTCAATATGTGAGGTCTTCCGACGATTTCCACGCAGAAGCACTGCAAGATCACTGAAGCTGCAAGACTCAAGTAACATGGGCTGTGGACCATTGAAAAGACCTTGATCTTTTCTGAGTCTGTCAAAAGACTCAGGGAAAAATTCTACAAGCAAGTCCAGGACACTTGATGCAAGGGAGAGAATTCCAGCATGGGAACGGTAGTTGTGTGTTAGCTGGTAGACCTGTTTTGGGACTTCAACAGCTCCAGTTTTCCCCATGGCTTGCATCGACTGTCGTGCATGGAAAAAAAGGGACTTCAGGTCACTAAATCGAAAAGAGATTCCTCGCATTATGCTTTGTGCTGTATCTCCAGTCAAGAACATCTGGTTGGGATTCTGACAGATCCTTATCAAGAGACAAAGTTCAGCCTGTGTGAAGTCTTGAGTCTCGTCAACAAAAATCTGATGAATAACCCATGGAGTCATCTGAGTGTTTCGAAGACGTTTGTAGATATCATGAACAAGATCCGTCTCATCAAACAGACTATTCTGCTTCTTGAAGTGATCATAGCGAGTGAAGTACTCATAAATTCTGTCTCTTTCTCCTGAAAAGTTAGGGGCTCTTTTCCGACCAATCACTATGTACTCTTCCTTACTAAGGTATCCACACGGCTTGGAAAGAGCCTCAAATGATCCCTTGATGAATGACATGATTTCTGTCCAGACCAGGGAGGGGTGATAGATGACCTTTATTTTCTTCTTAATTCGTGGCCATACCTCATCTATGAATACTTCGTATGTCACTTCACGTCTAGGGTCAACCTTGTTCTGAAAGCAACAATTCAAGTTTTAATGTTTAGCATCCTTATATGTCAAAACAAGCCATATGTGTATGTGTGTGTGTATATATATATATATCTTAAACAAGTATAAAATATTACATCTGACATATCTTAATTTTACATTTTACAAGAATTAAACATTTTGGATGGCGGAGAAGATACCATAGTGAAGTTTTTGTGAAGGAAAAAAACATAGAAGAAGGAGATAACTACTAACCCTGGAAGGGCATTCAATTTTCTTTTGCCCAAGTGGGAGCCAGGGATTCAAACAGCAACCAAAGATGTGCAAAGCAAATATATTGCCACTACTCAATACATCATGCCTTTTGTAATAATGTGTAATAATCTGTTGAATTCTTATAAGAAGGTGAATATGCTGGCTGACGTTGCAGACTTACTGAAAAAAGATATTGTGTTTGACACTCAATATGATCAAGTAGATTATGTCATTTTAACCGTAATTACTAATGTCAACCATTCTCAAAGTAAAATCTGTTCAATGGGAAATTTTTGAACCATAACATAGATCTCTATGGGATGGCATGTTTGCACATGCATCATAAAATTAATTATAAGGCAATCTCACTAGAAAAAAAGCCGTTCTAAGAGAGCTTTCTGTCTAGCCTAATCAAAACTAAAATTAACCATTTTAAAGAACAAATCAGAATTATATTTTCCAACCAGATGCTACAAGCTACAACACTCTTAAGTAAGGCATCTTAGAACATGAAAGCCATCCCAAGAGGAATAAACACGATTCTTTCCTATATAAGTGGGAAAAATCAGAGCATAAAATGTGTAATCTATGTATTACTAGTAACAATATTGTTACCGTTATTTTGCGGACTCTATGACATTGTAGCTAATATATATGCAATAATTACAGTACACTGTATAAAATCCAAAAATTTGTTGTTACTATGAACATAAATCAGAAGGTCAAATTACTTGACAAAAATGGGGAAAATCCATGAGGATTATTTCCAGAATACAAACAGAAAACATACTGAAAAAAATGTTTATACTCAACACTCACTTTAACTAGTCTACATATCAAACTTATGAGAAATGATCGTGATGTCATGAATTCTGCAACAATCACAATCCGTGTGCTGTACTGCATCACTCTCATATTCTTGTTTACAAATTTGTAAAATGGTTTTGATTTGTCCTTCTTTTGATTTGCTATCTTTTGATTTGTCCTTCATTTGATTTGCTATCTTTTGACTTGTCCTTCTTTTGATTGGCTATCTTTTGATTTGTCCTTCATCTGATTTGCTATCTTTTGACTTGTCCTTATTCTGATTGGCTATCTTTTGATTTGTCCTTCTTTTGATTTGCTATCTTTTGATTTGTCCTTCATTTGTCTTTTGAAGTTTAAAAAGACCCATCTACTCTAATAAGTTTCATCCACATGCTAAACTGCAAAAGCCTGTATCGCGTAATATCTGATGAAATTTAACAGTAAAGACTGGTACACTAACAACCTGACTCAATCAATCAGTATAAAAAATCTGCAATGCAACATTTCAAATTTAAAAAAAACTATTTGATCTTCTTTCAAATAGGTCATATATAGTGGTTATAAACAGAAAATTAGATAAGTACAGGTAGATCTACCCTTTATGCTAATCTTACATAACAGTCGTTTTGTTTCAATACAATATTCTCTAATTTATATAATAACTGAAATTAAAAAGATGAGAATATAAATGACAAACACAACATTTTATTGCTTTATTTCTTCCCTTAAGAACAAACTTAAAGACCTAATACTGTTTCCTAACTTAAATATTTTCAGCATTTTTAATGTTTTCCAATTTCATGGTGTTTGTTTTTGTTTTCTGTTTTTTGTAGTCATATCATTATATATGTTGTAAAGGGCTTAGTGCTTCTAAAGATCAGGCACTATACAAAGTTCTCATTATTATTATTTATTATTTTCATTTTATTTCTCAATGAACCAAACAGCATAATCAATATACAGGCGAGTATATGCTGTAATTTGGTGTAAAAAGGGTGTAATGATTACACTGTAATATGATGTAAAAAGAGTGTAATGATTACACTGTAATATGATGTAAAAAGAGTGTAATGATTACACTGTAATTCAGTGTAAAAAGAGTAATGATTACACTGTAATTTGGTGTAAAAAGAGTGTAATGATTACACTATAATTTGGTGTAAAGTGAGTGTAATGATTACACCGTAATTTGGTGTAAAAAGAGTATAATGATTACACTCTAATATGGTGCAAAAAGAGTGTAATGATTACACTGTAATTCAGTGTAAAAAGAGTGTAATGATTACACTCTAATGTGATGTAAAAAGAGTGTTATGATTACACTCTAATATGATGTAAAAAGACTGTAATGATTACACTGTAATATGATGTAAAAAGAGTGTAATGATTACACTGTAATTCAGTGTAAAAGAGTAATGATTACACTGTAATTTGGTGTAAAAAGACTGTAATGATTACACTATAATTTGGTGTAAAGTGAGTGTAATGATTACACCGTAATTTGGTGTAAAAAGAGTATAATGATTACACTCTAATATGGTGCAAAAAGAGTGTAATGATTACACCGTAATTTGGTGTAAAAAGAGTGTAATGATTACACCGTAATTTGGTGTAAAAAGAAGGTAATGATTACATTGTAATTCAGTGTAAAAAGAGTAATGATTACACTCTAATATGATGCAAAAAGAGTGTAATGATTACACTCTAATATGATGTAAAAGAGTGTAATCATTACACTCTAATATGGCATAAAAAGAGTGTAATGATTACACCATAATTTGGTGTAAAAAGAGTGTAATGATTACACTGTAATATGATGTAAAAAGAGTGTAATGATTACACTGTAATTCAGTGTAAAAAGAGTAATGATTACACTGTAATTTGGTGTAAAAAGAGTGTAATGATTACACTATAATTTGGTGTAAAGTGAGTGTAATGATTACACCGTAATTTGGTGTAAAAAGAGTATAATGATTACACTCTAATATGGTGTAAAAAGAGTGTAATGATTACACCGTAATTTGGTGTAAAAAGAAAGTAATGATTACACCGTAATTTGGTGTAAAAAGAAGGTAATGATTACACTGTAATTCAGTGTAAAAAGAGTAATGATTACACTCTAATATGATGTAAAAAGAGTGTAATGATTACATTCTAATATGATGTAAAAAGAGTGTAATGATTACACTCTAATATGATGTAAAAAGAGTGTAATGATTACACACTAATATGATGTAGAAAGAGTGTAATGATTACACCCTAATATGATGTAAAAAGAGTGAATGATTACACCCTAATATGATGTAAAAAGAGTGAATGATTACACTGTAATATGGCATAAAAAGAGTGTAATGATTACACTCAAATATGATGTAAAAAGAGTGTAATGATTACACTCTAATGTGATGTAAAAAGAGTGTATAGATTACACTCTAATATGTAAAAAGAGTGTAATGATTACACTCTAATATGGTGTAAAATGAGTGTAATGATTACACTCTAATATGATGTAAAAAGAGTGTAATGATTACACCCTAATATGATGTAAAAAGAGTGAACGATTACACCCTAATATGATGTAAAAAGAGTGAATGATTACACTGTAATATGGTGTAAAAAGAGTGTAATGATTACACTCTAATATGATGTAAAAAGAATGTAATGATTACACCCTATGATGTAAAAAGAGTGAATGATTACACTGTAATTGTAATAGCTGTCATGTATGTAAATAGATTTAATAGCAGTTTATGTTAAGAAATATTCCTTCTGATTTGATTATTACTGATATAGATGTTCCAGTGTAGAAATCAAATATATGTACTGTTCATCAAACATAATTCAGCTCTTAGGATACAGAAGTAGCATAATCCATTTGGAATTTAATTTTTCATGACTACAACTTACCTGATGCATTCCAGCAACATGCGTCTCCTGATCTTCATCATCCATATCATCATCTCTGTCATCATATGCTTCATCTTCCTCTGCATCTGAATCTTCATTCAAAAAGGGCAAGATACTGAGAGGGCCATCATTTTCCGACCACCCCTGAATATCTCCCTGTTAATAACAATATGACTGGGTTAGTTTTAAGATACTGAGAGGGCCATCATTTTCCTACCACCCCTGAATATCTCCCTGTTAATAACAATATGACTGGGTTAGTTTTAAGATACTGAGAGGGCCATCATTTTCCGACCATCCCTGAATATCTCCCTGTTAATAACAATATGGCTGGATTAGAATTGGTCTGGTTTCAAAACAAACAGTATATAAAAGCCCCATAATTAAAACAAATAAAAGAGCAAAATGAAAATACATGCCCTTTATTGTAAAATTACTTGATAAAATACATGCAAACCATATCAGTGTCGAATTCTAAAGAACAATTATACTGTATGAATATTAATTTCTGGATGACCATTAGGACTGGCTAGAGTGATTCAAGTCCATAAATTTATTAAATGTTACCTTCAAACTACCATCCTCCTTCCTGTCAAAGAAATATGGGGCACCAATCGATGCATCCAGCATCAGCAGGAGCTGTCGAGATGTGAGAAACAGTGGGAACAAAAACTCATCCACATCCTGAAGCCTGCTTGGTAGATTATCTGCCTCTCGATTGAAATGGTCGTTGACGATGTCACATGCATGACTCAGCTCATGAAAGTTCTTCTGCACCTCACTGCACAGAACAGAATTTTTGGTGATGAAGATCTGATGGATATGGTCAAACTGGGAAACATCATTCTCCTCCTCTACTGGAATGCCAGCAGCTTGAGCTCCTGCCCAATGAAAAGCATGCCTGCATTGAGTTTCCTGTTAAATTCTACCCTGATCTCTGTACTAGATCTATGACTACTCTACAATGACTTTGATTTCTGTACTACTGCTTATAAAATGTACTACCATAATATTGCTTAGATTACAGCTTTGACCACTTTATTTATTGCTTATATTAATGTACTACTGGAAAGATGACTGTATCACTGCAAAGACTACTGTTCTATTGCTTTAAGCACTTCATTACTCTGTACTGCTTCCTAGATTACTCTACACTGCTTTAATTCCTGAAATACTGCAAAGATTACTCAACCACTGCTCTGATTACTGTACCACAACTTATTATACTAATGCTTTGCCTGCCGTACCACTGCTCTGATTACTGGACCACAACTTATTATAATGCTTTGACTGCTGTAACGCTGCTCTGATTACTGGACCACAACTTATTATACTAATGCTTTGACTGCTGTACCACTGCTTTGATTACTGGACCACAACTTATTATACTAAGGCTTTGCCTGCTGTACCACTGCTCTGATTACTGCACATCTACTTTGATCACTGTATTATTGCTTAAATTACTGTACCACATACCTATATTACTGTTACTTTAAAACTATACTACTTTCAACACTACATCAATTCTCTGATCACAGTACTACTGCTTAGATTAATCTACAATAGCTCTGATCACTGCCCCAATGCCTATTTTACTACTGCTATTATTACTATAATACTGTTTTAATCACTGTACTGATCTTTTTGATCATTACTACTGCTTTGATCACTGAACTGCTGCTTTGATCACTGTACTATTGCCTTGATTGCTGTACTACTGTTTTGATCACTGTACTATTGTTTTGATCACTAATATTGCTTTGATCAACTGTACTACTGCTTTGATCACTTTACTATTGCTTTGGTCTGAAGAACTGGGAAATGCCTGTTAAATACCGCTAACCTGAGGGAAAATACAGGAAAGCTTTCTCATATACCTGCATTGGATGAGCCAGATACTTGAACGGGTTAGATATCAGAGATTAGTAAATGTGAGCACTTTAGACCACTTTACCACCTGGGGCCTCAAAAAGTGAAAGTAAACCAACAAATCTATGGAGTGTCATGTGACAGCTCAAGAACCTGAATATCTGTGTATATTAAGTAAAAGACGATTATCATTCTTACTGAGCAATGAAATTTGCTATCAGCATTCCATCCTTCTGTTTCAATGAAGATCTGAACCTATCCGATTATATTATTGTTTGCTTATGCAGTGGTAAGTGTGTTCATGATCTCACTGCTCTAAAGTTATCCAGGAAGAGATTTATTTTTAAAAAATGTCTTGGGTTGAACATCATTACTAAACTTAAGAGCAGAGTTCACATTAAAAAATTATGTCTCTGGGTAGTAGCCGATACACTCAACAAAATGTGCTTCTCTATCAATAGACATAATGACATGATGTACACAATTATTCATCCAAAAAGCAGTTTAAAAAAAGCAAATTTCATAAAATAATATTCTGAACTTAAACAAATTTAATGAGGTTAATGTGTTTTACCTGCTATACAATACTGCTCATTTCAATTTAGTTGTAAATATTGTCTATTCAATAAGAAGGATATTATCAAACTGTGTCCTGTTTCTGACTTGACACTGGTCTTGCTCTTCTTAATGAAATAAAATGCATACATTTTAAATAAGAATATCCTTGTCTCTTTCCCATAATTTGATTTCTAAAGCGATTCAGAGGTAATCAATGAAATGGAAATTAGAATAGAAAGTACACGTATATTGTTTTGGCAGATTAATATCCTGGTAGATATGACAAATCCAGCCTTGAAATCAAAGATGGGTATTGAAAATATCATTCAATATGCTTTCACATCAATGAAATCCACACAATTTTATTGTCATGTTATTCTTCTGATAATTTTACTGAAACAATTAACCAAATCACTGTACTTCACAATATTCTCTACATTGTTATCAACGAGGAAACACCATCCAAATCTTGTCACATCAATAAGATTTTTATATTCAGTGATTAGAAGTTAAGGAAAGTTCAAAATGGCCTTTAATTTCATCCAACGTATTCATCTATCACATGAAGAAAAAGGTCAAAGCTGTTGCAATTGACAACATTTTCTAATAAACTGCACAAGTAAATAAGTTACCTCGCTGAGCCTCATCATTCTTGACTGATTGAGCACTGCTATCAGCGTCATCATCTGTAACATAGAAGAACAATTTCTGAGTCAAACAGTAAAGTTTATTTATTACACAATTCCTGTGACATATTTTTTTTATTGGATAATTTACAATGTTTGCCTGTACTGTAGTGTCATGACATCGTTTATTTCTCAATGCCAGTCTATTTTTGTAAGGTTTGCATAAAATATTGTACTGTCACCATTTTAAAACAATAGCATTTTTTTGCTTTAAATAATGTACTAAAACATTTTTCAAGGCGAGAGAGGTTTAATGTTTCATATCCTGATAATGCATCCCATTTACCGTGAGAAAAGTTGATAATTATATATAAGCAACAAGACGACAACGATATCATGATATTCCCAAATAAACTTAATGAGAACCAATCTAATTTTTTATTGTCAATTTTTATACATAATAGCTTTCTGGCACAACTCAAAATGTATTAGTCCTATTGTCTTAATGACTACTGACAAAGTCACCATGAATCTTTCACTCTAACCATTACCACTTCCTTGGGTTTTTAAACATTTTTCTAAAGCTATGAAAATAAATTCTAGGTCAGCAACCCAAGGCCAATTTTTGTTTTCCCATCATTATTATAATAGTCGATATATTACGATTTACATTGGACACTGAAAAAAGATCAGCCAAACAAAATTTATCTTTACAATGTTTTCCATTCTCTTTATAACTGACCCGACTGGTCACATTTTTCAAAACGGGATCAAAGAAAATAGAAGAAAACATAACTGAACATAAAAGATCATCAAAAATCTGAAGTGTTTATTTCTATTTAAAGCTGAAGAAAATCATATCTGAAAATAAAGCAAATGTTGTAGTGGACAAATTTAAATTAGACTTGTATTGCTATTGTCAGGCTTGAAACAACATGCATTTAAAAGTCCCAAAGTGGGATTCAAAAGAACATGCATTTAAAAGTCCCAAAGTGGGATTCAAAGAACATGCATTTAAAAGTCCAGAAGTGGGATTTCAAAACAACATGCATTTAAAAGTCTCAACATGCATTTTAAAGTCCTGAAGTGGGATTCAAAACAACATGCATTTAAAAGTCCCGAAGTGGGATTCAAAACAACATGCATTTAAAAGTCCAGAAGTGGGACTCGAAACAACACGCATTTAAAAGCCTCAAAGTGGGATTTAAAACAACATGCATTTAAAACTCCAGAAGTGGGATTCAAAAGAACATGCATTTAAAGGTCCCAAAGTGAGATTTCAAAACAACACGCATTTAAAAGTCCCAAAGTGGGATCAAAACATGCATTTTCAAGTCCCAAAGTGTGATTCGAAACAACGTGCATTTAAAAGTCCCAAAGTGGGATTCAAAACAATGTGCACTTAAAAGTCCAGAAGAGGGATTCAAAACAACACGCATTTAAAAGTCCCAAAGTGGGATTCAAAAGAACATGCATTTAAAAGTCCAGAAGTGGGATTTCAAAACAACATGCATTTAAAAGTCTCAACATGCATTTTAAAGTCCCAAAGTGGGATTCAAAAGAACATGCATTTAAAAGTCCAGAAGTGGGATTTCAAAACAACATGCATTTAAAAGTCTCAACATGCATTTTAAAGTCCTTAAGTGGGATTCAAAACAACATGCATTTAAAAGTCCCGAAGTGGGATTCAAAACAACATGCATTTAAAAGTCCAGAAGTGGGACTCGAAACAACACGCATTTAAAAGCCTCAAAGTGGGATTTAAAACAACATGCATTTAAAACTCCAGAAGTGGGATTCAAAAGAACATGCATTTAAAGGTCCCAAAGTGAGATTTCAAAACAACACGCATTTAAAAGTCCCAAAGTGGGATCAAAACATGCATTTTCAAGTCCCAAAGTGTGATTCGAAACAACGTGCATTTAAAAGTCCCAAAGTGGGATTCAAAACAATGTGCACTTAAAAGTCCAGAAGAGGGATTCAAAACAACATGCATTTAAAAGTCCCAAAAGTGGAATTCAAAAGAACATGCATTTACAAGTTCAGGAGTGGGATTCAAAACAACATGCATTTAAAAGTCCTGAATTGGGGATTCAAAAGAACATGCATTTAAAAGTCCAGAAGTGGGATTTCAAAACAACATGCATTTAAAAGTCTCTAAGTGGGATCAAAATAACATGCATTTAAAAGTCCAGAAGTGGGATTCAAAACAACATGCATTTAAAAGTCCAGAAGTAGGATTCAAAATTATGCAGTAATGTTAAGCATAGTGATTAACTCAAAAGTTTGAAACGTTTACTTAAACATCAATGCAAGAAAGGCTATTTATGGCAGCCAGTATAACTGGTGGAGGAAGAAACTAGAGGAAAACCTGGTGTTACGTGCATAGGCTATAATAAACAGTAACATAGAAGGAGTGAAAATAACAAGCTTGTAAAACTTAATAAACAATTTATTGAGTACAAATATTTTTCAGAAAAGAAAAAAAAACTTAAGGTTTTAAGAATCAATTCCAAAATTAAACCAAAATAATTCAAACTATTATCCACTTGAGAAATTGCAAAAGTCCTGGTAATAAAATGTCCAAATAGTTCTAAGTTCGAATTCCAGCAAAGTATCCAATATGGAAGATGATGTCACTTGATGAAATCAGTTCTTGTTAATAAAATCTCTATGAGCACAACTCTTTCCCAGATAAATAATAAAAAAATTCCTCTTGATCCAAACGAATGAACACAATTTCCAGTACAAGGTAATTTATAATAACTCAAAAAGACACAACTTACTATTCTAAAAGCCCAATTCTTCTACTGAATAGCTCGCTTCAAGACATCACTTATATACCTGTTTTTACGTAAACAAGAAAGGGGTCATGACCTTCTAAAATCTCTCAGAACAAGTTTACATTCAAAAAATCACGTAAACAGCGTATGACCCAACTAAATTAGAAAGATGTTTATACTTACTCCATTTTGTCCTTAGAACCAACCAATCATTTTAAAAGCTTGTTTACAACTCTGAAACTAGGTCAGAAATGAGGTCAACACCTGGTGTTTACTCTGAAAGTACAGGTCACCCCCCCCCCCTCTTCAATGAACGAATCTTAAAACTTAAAATGCCAAATTTAAATCTAACAGACAGACAATAAAAATAAATATAAATGACTTATATTAAATATACATAACACTGGTAAGAACTAACGACCAACAAAGTGCTACTGGCAGCTTTTTCACATATCCAATTTTT
Source organism: Unio delphinus (assembly GCA_029339505.1). NCBI lineage: Eukaryota > Metazoa > Mollusca > Bivalvia > Unionida > Unionidae > Unio > Unio delphinus. The sequence continues at coordinate 16,480,969 of JAQISU010000046.1, forward strand.
AGTAGCAATCATGGATATAACTGCAGAACAAACTATTGATAAAATAAAATTTGGAATCAAGATTTTTCAGTGGTCAAATGTAATCTTACTTTTTCAGGAGAAAGAAACCAACCTGCTTCTGGCTCTTCATTAAAACTGTTCTCTTCCCCTCCCCCTTCTTCTTCCTCCTTCTCCTCCTCTTCCTCATGATGAAAATATTCTAAAATACGTGGTAGGAGTGGGGCACCTGCTTCCTTAGCCTTTGTCCAATATGACAAGAATTGTGACCAAAGACGATACAGACAACAGGTTGTCTTTCCTGGAAAAAAAGAAAACATCCCGATATATGTAGGGAAGATAATGACTGTCTGCAGTGGTGTCCTAGTCACCACCTGTCCTTGAACAAATGGCATTTTCTCTGTAGAGTAAATAAACTGTATTTGAACACAGTTATCTGTAGTGTACATAAACTATACTTGTATCAATGCCATAGTTATCTGTTGTGTACAACATAAAATGTACTTGTATCAATGCCAGTTCTCTGTAGTGTACATAAACTGTACTTGTATCAATGCCAGTTATCTGTAGTGTACATAAACTGTACTTGTACCAATGCCACAGTTATATGTAGTGTACATAAACTGTAATTGTACTGCCAGTTATCTGTAGTGTATATAAACTGTACTTGTACCAATGCCACAGTTATCTGTAGTGTACATAAACTGTACTTGTACCAATGCCACAGTTATCTGAAGTGTACATAAACTGTACTTGTATCAATGCCAGTTATCTGTAGTGTACATAAACTGTACTTGTACCAATGCCACAGTTATCTGTAGTGTACATAAACTGTAATTGTACTAATGCCAGTTAACTGTAGTGTATATAAACTGTACTTGTACCAATGACACATTTATCTTTAGTGTACATAAACTGTACTTGTACCAATGCCAGTTATCTGTAGTGTACATAAACTGTACTTATACCAATGCCACAGTTATCTGTAGTGTACATAAACTACACTTGTATCAATGTCACAGTTATCTGTAGTGTACAACATAAACTGTACTTGTATCAATGCCATAGTTATCTGTAGTGTACAACATAAACTGTACTTGTATCAATGCCACAGTTCTCTGTAGTGTACATAAACTGTACTTGTATCAATGCCAGTTATCTGTAGTGTACATAAACTGTACTTGTACCAATGCCACAGTTATCTGTAGTATACATAAACTGTACTTGTACCAATGCCAGTTATCTGTAGTGTACATAAACTGTACTTGTACCAATGCCAGTTATCTGTAGTGTACATAAACTGTACTTGTACGAATGCCACAGTTATCTGTAGTGTACATAAACTGTAATTGTACCAATGCAACAGTTATCTGTAGTGTACATAAACTATACTTGTATCAATGCCATAGTTATCTGTAGTGTACATAAACTGTACTTGTATCAATGCCATAGTTATCTGTAGTGTACATAAACTGTACTTGTATCAATGCCATAGTTATCTTTAGTGTACATAAACTGTACATGTATTAATGCCATAGTTCTCAATAGTGCGAATTCTACAAACCTGTACCACTGCGACCCAGTAGAAGTAATGGAGCCTTGGTCTTTAGTGTGATGATGGCATGTTCCAAGTCAGTGACGCGGAATGGAAAGTCCACTTTTATGTCTATATTCTGCAGAACATGGCTGACAAGAGCAGAATTGAAGGAGTAGAACTTGAGAATATGGTACTCTGTCTCATTTGGACTTGCTGGTGGGAAATATTGTTGCAGCTTTTTCTGTTGCAGATCAGACAAGTTGTTGAAATCAACTTCCACCTCTGCTTCAGCAAAGAGCATAGGGATTCTCCTTTCTGTATTGGTTTGAGGCTGAAAGGATGGAATGCCCCGGAGTTTCTTCTGAATAATACAAGACTCTCCACGGTGATGAGACTTGATGATTCTTTCGGCGGATTTCTGAATAGATCTGGAAAAGAAACATGGTGTTTAACTGTGCCAGGATAATATTTAGAGAGTCAACAATATACAGACTTGTCTGGAGGTTTGATTGCCATGGGCACTTGAGTTGAAATAACTTGCATAGAAATTCAGCCAGTGAATGTCCCTAACCAGAACATAATAGTTTATTAATAGTAACACAGCACCTGCTATGACTGCATGATTGAAATTGCCAACCTGGTAAGAGGCTAATGGCCTGAAGATATTTGTTTTTGTTTTTTTTATGGTTTAACGCCATTTTTTAGCACAATATAGGCTATACATGGTGGCCAGTATTAATGGTGGAGGAAGAACCAGGAAAACCCCAGTAAGAACCAACGACCCACGAGAAGCTACTGGCAAGCTTTCTCACATACCCACATTGGCCGAATCCGAGACTCGAACTCACGCAGACAGAGGTGAGATCGCAGTGATCCGTAACAGACAGCGCTTTAGACTACTCGGCCCTTTGGTCAGATGAGGTAAAAAGTAGCCCTAAGGTCAGAGGAGCTAAAACTCACCCTATGGTCAGATCAGGTAAAAACTCACCCTATGGTCAGATCAGGTAAAAACTCATCCTATGGTCAGATCAGGTAAAAACTCACCCTATGGTCAGATCAGGTAAAAATTCACCCTATGGTCAGATCAGGTAAAAACTCATCCTATGGTCAGATCAGGTAAAAACTCATCCTATGGTCAGATCAGGTAAAAACTCATCCTATGGTCAGATCAGGTAAAAACTCATCCTATGGTCAGATCAGGTAAAAAGTAGCCCTATGGTCAGATGTGTTAAAACTAGCCATATGATCAAATGAGGTTAGCTCTATGAAGACAATGGTTATTGTTGTTGGGTTTAATGCCATTTTTCAGCACAAGATAGGCTATACATGGCGGCTAGTATAAATAGTGGAGGAAGAACGCAGGAATGAAACACCGAGCCACGTGAAGCTATTGTCAAGCTTTCTCACACCCCCACATTAGCCAAACCAGAGACTCGAACCCATCCAGACAAAGGTAAAATATGGCAGTGATCCACAACAGCGAGCCCTTTAGACCACTCAGCCTAATCAGGGACCCTTAACACATAAGGTAAAAACTTGCTGTAGCACTGCATTAAATTCTACAGGCCTGCTTATGTTTGCTAGTTCAAATGATTCCCATTTATTTTTCATTAAAACAGCACATAATCAGATCTTGTGAATTCATTTGTATCACTCAAAGTTCTAATCAATATGGATTGTTACAGTGATCTTAAAAATATAATATCAACTATGATAACAAACACATCTACCAGTAAAAATACATAATCCTACATAATTTCATTCAATCTCAATGAGCTTTAGGGGCCCCCGAGTAGCCAAGTGGTCTACAGCACTCTCCATTACGGATCTATGCCATCTCACTTCTGTCTGCATGGGTTCGAGTCTCAGATTCGGCTAATGTAGTTATGTGAGAAAGCTTGCCAGTAGCTTCTCGTGGGTCAGTGGTTCTTTCCAGGGGGTTTCCCAGATTCTTCCTCCATCATTAATACTGGCTGCCATGTATAGCCTATTCTGTGCTGAAAAATGGCGTTAAACACTACAACAACGAGCTTAAGATTAACAGGACTGAGATGAGAATGTGAAAATGCTGACCTATGACCATGATCTAGACAACAGGATGATAAAAATACCCTCTAGTAATGATACATAAATGTTATCAAGTTGGTTCATTATGGCATTAAAATCACAAAGCACAACGAGACATATGAAAAAAGAAAGAAACATAAAAACAATGTTTCCAGATTCCTGCATGGAGGATGTTTGTGAGTGTACACAATGTCTGTATGTGAGAAACAAACTAACATGTACCTGTACAGTTTGTCATGGTCAAGTACAATATCCCAAACTCGGATGATTTCTGAGTAGATTCTTCCGCCAATGACAGAATGAATAGCTCCCTCCTCTTCCCCGGCCAATCGCTGTTCTGCTGTCTCACTGCAGCGTGGGGAGAAAGCAATTGCAAGCTCCCACAATACTCTTCCACCTAAAGAAGAGGTACACAATTAAAAGCAATGAATAAAACCAAAAATTTTAAAGGGGATACTATAGTCATTTAAGATTGCTTTTGACTAATTGTCAACCAGTCATCGGTAGCTAATAACTAGTAATTTATTATTACTTTTGCCATTGCAAGTCATTTTGAACTAGCAAACAGTCATTTAGGATTGCTCCTGACTACACTGCCATCCATCAGTAGCTACTAACTATAGTCATTTAAAATTGCTTTTGACTACACTGCCAGTCATTGGTAGCTAATAAGTAGTCATTTAAGATTGCTTTTGACTACACTGCCAGTCATTGGTAGCTAATAAGTAGTCATTTAAGATTGCTTTTGACTACACTGCCAGTCATTGGTAGCTAATAAGTAGTCATTTAAGATTGCTTTTGACTACACTGCCAGTCATTGGTTGCTAATAAGTAGTCATTTAAGATTGCTTTCATTGATTAGCAGTCACTGTGAACTAGTGAACAGTCATTTAGGATTGCTCCCGACTACACCGCCAGCCAACAGTAGCTAGTGAACAGTCATTTAGGATTGATCCTGACTACACTGCCAGCCAACAGTAGCTAGTGAACAGTCATTTAGGATTGATCCTGACTACACTGCCAGCCAATAGTAGCTAGTGAACAGTCATTTAGGAATGCTCCTGACTACACTGCCAGCCAACAGTAGCTAGTGAACAGTCATTTAGGATTGATCCTGACTACACTGCCAGCCAACAGTAGCTAGTGAACAGTCATTTAGGATTGCTCCTGACTACACTGCCAGCCAACAGTAGCTAGTGAACAGTCATTTAGGATTGCTCCTGACTACACTGCCAGCCAACAGTAGCTAGTGAACAGTCATTTAGGATTGCACCTGACTACACTGCCAGCCAACAGTAGCTAGTGAACATTCATTTAGGATTGCTCCTGACTACACTGCCAGCCAACAGTAGCTAGTAAACAGTCATTTAGGATTGCTCCTGACTACACTGCCAGCCAACAGTAGCTAGTGAACAGTCATTTAGGATTGCACCTGACTACACTGCCAGCCAACAGTAGCTAGTGAACAGTCATTTAGGATTGATCCTGACTACATTACCAATCAGAAGCTCCTTACTTTATTGGTAATCATCACAGGAAAAATATTATATACACATTTTTAAATAATTGTGATGTGTTTTTATACTGAGTACTATCTTGAATTGTTAATTTTCATTAGATCCAATAAAAAATCAATAAATGATACTTATCAGTAATTATAATGACAGCAGATAACAGGTAGTTTTTTTTAAAATTAACTGTAACTGCATAGATTATGCAAATATTGAATCTATCAATGAGTATTTCTGACAAACTGAATTTGATCAAAGTGACCTAACTTGGGAGGGGATGCAGAGCCCCAAAACAAATGAAATTCAGTCAAAGTGACCTAATTTGGGAGGGGATACAGAATCCCACTGCCATACAGCTTCTTACCAACTTTCAAATCTTAAGTTTAGTTCTGTGCATAGTCAAGTACAAATCTCAAGATTGACATATGAAACCAGTTATGCATAATTTCATACACACCTACACAGATGCAAATCTTAACATACTGACATAAATATTCATATATATGTGTAACCAATTATGCAAACTTTCTGTATGCAGGAATACAAAATGCAAGCAATAACTTCTAGCTTAAGCACCACGATCAACATCGAAACTCCCTCATGAAAATGCAGATATGTTGTTAGTCAAATTGGCACCATTTACAATCAGAACTAATTAAATTATTGCAAGAAGTCTACAGATTCTGGAAAGGTATCCATAACATTATTTTCAAAATGGTCACTATGGTAGCCATCCAGTCAGTCCCATATCATTTTCAATTAGGACCATATCATTTTCAATTAGGACCATATCATAGGACCATATCATTTTCAATTAGGACCATTCAAACATGACACAAAGTCTTCTAGTGAAAGAAAAGAAACAAAACACTTAAGCAATTATCACCATTTGTTTTGATGATGTGATTATAATATCAGGTGGCTTTGTTAAAGGTCACATATTCAGCATTTTTACCAGTAGACATCATGGTCTTGTAGTGATGGTCCAATGAAAATATGACCATCCATTCAGGATGAGTGGTGACACAATTTTCTTAATGCCAACTACGTTGGCTGTACTTGATATTTCAGAGATCTAATTTGCATTTAAGACCAAACAAACATTTAGTCAAAATTAAATCAAAGGGGCAGATAACTTCTGTAAATGATTTGGAAAATCAAACTCAAGCAAGGTCTTATAGATATAAACCCATTAAAAGCCAGAAGGACTGGTGATCATTGTGAATAACACCGGTGAATGACACTATGGAATAAATGTCACAAAATTTTATAAAATGCAACAAACATTGATGCGAAAACAAAATTGAGGGAAATTAAAAATCAGGGGGCATGACTCTATATGAGGAACAGATATGGTGGAAGTTGAAATAATCAGGATCTCATTAATACTGAGCTGAACATTAAATAACTTCAACACATCATTGGTAAACTTAAAATATGGAAACAAAAGATAGATAATGGAAAATCACTGATTAAAACTCTTTTGCTTCATGATACATAAATTGGAAGTCCCCTATTTTGGAGTCTTATCAATTTAAGCTGCATAGCAAATTAACTTGAACAATTCAAAGTAATGCTATACAGTAGAAACTAAATTGTTGATGGACAGATGGACAACACTTATTACTGGTTCTGATAAACATGATCAACTGAGGCCATTATAACCACAACCAGATATTGCAAAGGATACCTTTGGACACCTTGGCTTCATACAGCTGCAGATTGGTTGGCACTTTCTTCAACTTCTTGCACAAGTGGGGCTGCCATTCCCCACTAGCCAGCAGGTGAATCTTCCGTACTATTATGGTCTTCATATCTGGTGGTAAGTGCTTATCTCGCAACTTTTTCCACACATCTGCAGTACATTCTACCTCCCAGGCCAAGTCATCAAATACCTATAAAAAGCGTAAATTCAAAAAATTAATGTCTGAAATTTAAACAGAGAATATTTAACGCTTCTGGAGAATTGATCTAGGTACACACAAAACTATAAATACAAAATCACAAAACTACCATGGTATGTGCTTATCTCGCAACTTTTTCCACACATCTGCAGTACATTCTACCTCCCAGACCAAGTCATCAAATACCTATAAAAAGCGTAAATTCAAAAAATAAATGTCTGAAATTTAAACAGAGAATATTTAACGCTTCTGGAAAATGGATCTAGGTACACACTAAACTATAAGTACAAAATCACAAAACTACCATATACATGCATTTGACACTTTAACCCCAAAATACACAATGTCATGAAACTATTGTGTGTTTATTTTGGGGTGGGTGCGTAAAAATAATCAATGCAGAACAAAAGGACCAAGAAGATGCAATACATACCACCTGGCTTACATCAGTTTACAATTTCACCAAGATGACTTATGCAGCATAGTCAGAAAACAAGGTGTGCTATCTCTGACCTTAATATCATGCCAACTTTTCCTATTTTACAATGTTCTGATGAAACTTCTTTCCAAAGACAGAGGCATAATTAATATGAAGTCTATTACCCATTATCTGAGTCTTCAAAGAGCTTTTAAAGAAAGCTTTTATTTAAAGTTAACTTTAATGTAAGGACACATTGTATGAAATATAGACTCGAGTAATATCAAGTGAATCATGATGGAATGGATAAAAGATGACTGGATGATTTATGATGGAAAAGAGAAAAAATAATGGAAAGTATATTAGCAGGCATCTTTAATTAATCTGTAATTCTGAAACAACAAGCAAGGCCAGCATTAAGGGTTATGATGAAATGTTTAGCCAATGTTTCAAATACATACTTTGTTACCTTATTATCACTGTGTGTAAGACATATCTGCAAATACCTGAGAATCAATTGTGATCTCTTCCTTCTCCTCCTCTTCATCGTCTTCAGACTCTTCCTCTGCTTCCAAAGCACTTGTATCTGCAGCATCACCAGGCTCTGCCTCTTTATTTGCTTCAGGATCAACCTCTTGATTCACATCCTGTTCCCGCATTATCTTCTTCTCCTGCTCGCTTTTCTCGGAATCTGCACCTGTAGATGCACTTGCTTCTTTAACCTGAACACTCTGTTGTGGAGATATCGTGGACAGTGTTGTCTCAGTTGGTTCTTGTTTTGTTGCAGAAGTGGAAGGTTTGCTTACTGACAAACCAAATACAGACAGCTTGCTCTCATCCAGGAGTCTAATCATTTCTTCAATTTTCTTTTTCCGAGCTTCTCTCATTGTGGAAGGTTTCACCATTTCCATAATTTTTCTTCCTGTTTCATCTACTATTTCTTCCTGTGTTGAATTTTCATTGAGACTGTTGCCTTTTTCAGAGGAACTACTTTCTTTCTGGGGCACCTCTGCAGTTGCAGCTAGTCGGAGGAACTGTTTCCGTCTATCATTTTTCCGGACAATATAGTCTATTGGAAGCTTTCCCTCTGAATTACGAACGCTGGAGCTCAGTTTGTGTGCACAGAGTGTCTCTATCACTTTTACTACAGTATTACTGACTTTACACTTTGCAAGAAGGTGGAATAAGCAGTCTCCATTGACATCAACTTGAGATGGGTCAAGACAAGCAAACGTCTTGGGGTCTGAGTCAAACTGGTCCAACAATGTATCAAATAATGTGAAATTACCTGAAAAAGATCACAGTTATCAATATTTTTTCCACTTTCTCACAAAATATTTTGACCATGCAAGCACAGATGTCCAATTTTAAACAGACTTATTGGTTACCTCAAAAATGGAAAATACTGATGACAATAAATTTGTTAATTATTTGAAACCAGAAGTGATAGCTTGACCTTTCCAGTGAAATTAACTGCCTAACCTGGAGTGAAAGCTTGACCTTTCCAGTGAAATGAATTGCCTAATGTGGAGTGATAGTTTGACCTTTCTAGTGAAATGAATTGCCTAACCTGGAGTGATAGTTTGACCTTTCCAATGAAATTAATTGCCTAACCTGGAGTGAAAGCTTGACCTTTCCAGTAAAATGAACTGCCTAACCTCAACTGATAGCTTGACCTTTCGAGTGAAATGAATTGCCTAACCTGGAGTGATAGCTTGACCTTTCCAGTGAAATGAATTGCCTAACCTGGAGTGATAGCTTGACCTTTCCAACATGATTAACTGCATAACCATATCATGCTAATAATCACAAAATACAAACTTTGCTTAAAAAATACAAAATTGACAACTGAAGACCTCTTCTCATTACCAACATGAAAGAATTTGAAAGAAACAGGCCACAATGAAGTTATGTGTAAGCACCAAGTCATTTTAATTCTTTTTTTCTTCTGAAGACCTGCCACTTCTGTGGCCTAGTGGTTAGAGCATCAGCTGCGGATGCGGGAGGTTGTGGGTTTTATCTCCTGCCGAGTCATACCAAGGACTTATAAAAATGGTACTAACATTTGCCTCACCTGACACTCAGCAATAAGAGGTCAGTGTTAGGACTGGTTGGCCTGCTGTCAAGATAATGTGATTGGGTATGTCATCATGATATATATCTGCGACATGATGCCCCAGTGCTAGACATCACTAAAACTGCCCCACTGCAGCCATCATAGCGATATGACTGAAAATTTGCTAAAGCTATGTTAAAATCCAAATCACACACACACTCTTCTGAAGACCGTAATGCACAAGATATTTCACACCAATTTAGTATTAAAGGAAATATCTGTAAGAAAATAATACAGTATTTTACATTAATGTAATATAAACATTCAAAACTCCAGTGATATCAGAAACAAGTAATGTTTCAAATAAATGACAAAACAGTCAAAACCCCTGAGATGGTCCCACATGTTGGAAAGGTGTAGAAAACAACTGAACATAAAAGACAAGTTCATAACAGCTAATACAGTTGATAATAAAAGACAAGTTCATTACAGCTAATACAGTCGATGTAAAATGATAAAACTAACCTTTGTCTTTTTCGAGTCCAATCAAAAGTGCAGCATGTATTGGTGTATCCCCTGCAGCTAATGAGAGAGCAGATGGACTAGCACCTCTCTTCAACAATTCTGCAACGACTTTGAAATGACCTTCACTTATGGCTGCTTGAAGCAACGCTCCTCCATCTGTATTAGAAAGAATATTATATATATATGCAGCTTACATCGAATCGTAAAATATCAAGAACAATCAATAAGCTATTAATGACATACGGGGAATCAAATGAAAAAACTATATTGTTATTTAAAAAACTATATTGTCATTTAAAAAACTATAATGTTATTTAAAAAACTATACTGTTATTTAAAAAAAAACTATATTGTTATTTAAAAAACTATACTGTTATTTAAAAAACTATAATTGTTATTTAAAAAACTATACTGTTATTTAAAAAACTATATTATTATTTAAAAAACTAAAGTTATTTAAAAAAAACTATATTGTTATTTTAAAAAACTATAGTTATTTAAAAAACTATACTGTTATTTAAAAAAAAACTATATTGTTATTTAAAAAACTATACTGTTATTTAAAAAACTATAATTGTTATTTAAAAAACTATACTGTTATTTAAAAAACTATATTATTATTTAAAAAACTAAAGTTATTTAAAAAAAACTATATTGTTATTTTAAAAAACTATAGTTATTTAAAAAACTATACTGTTATTTAAAAAAAAACTATATTGTTATTTAAAAAACTATACTGTTATTTAAAAAACTATAATTGTTATTTAAAAAACTATACTGTTATTTAAAAAACTATATTATTATTTAAAAAACTATATTTTTATTTAAAAAACTATATTATTATTTAAAAAACTATATTGTTATTTAAAAAACTATACTGTTATTTAAAAAACTATATTATTATTTAAAAAACTATATTGTTATTTAAAAAACTATATTATTATTTAAAAAACTATAATTGTTATTTAAAAAACTATACTGTTATTTAAAAAACTATATTATTATTTAAAAAACTATACTGTTATTTAAAAAACTATATTATTATTTAAAAAACTATATTGTTATTTAAAAAAACTATATTATTATTTAAAAAACTATATTGTTATTTAAAAAACTATATTGTTATTTAAAAAACTATATTATTATTTAAAAAACTATATTGTTATTTAAAAAACTATATTGTTATTTAAAAAACTATATTATTATTTAAAAAACTATATTATTATTTAAAAAACTATATTATTATTTGAAAAACTATATTGTTATTTAAAAAACTATATTATTATTTAAAAAACTATACTGTTATTTAAAAAACTATATTATTATTTAAAAAACTATATTGTTATTTAAAAAACTATATTATTATTTAAAAAACTAAAGTTATTTAAAAAAAACTATATTGTTATTTTAAAAAACTATAGTTATTTAAAAAACTATACTGTTATTTAAAAAAAAACTATATTGTTATTTAAAAAACTATACTGTTATTTAAAAAACTATAATTGTTATTTAAAAAACTATACTGTTATTTAAAAAACTATATTATTATTTAAAAAACTAAAGTTATTTAAAAAAAACTATATTGTTATTTTAAAATACTAAAGTTATTTAAAAAACTATACTGTTATTTAAAAAAAAACTATATTGTTATTTAAAAAACTATACTGTTATTTAAAAAACTATAATTGTTATTTAAAAAACTATACTGTTATTTAAAAAACTATATTATTATTTAAAAAACTATATTGTTATTTAAAAAACTATATTATTATTTAAAAAACTATATTGTTATTTAAAAAACTATACTGTTATTTAAAAAACTATATTATTATTTAAAAAAACTATATTGTTATTTAAAAAACTATATTATTATTTAAAAAACTATAATTGTTATTTAAAAAACTATACTGTTATTTAAAAAACTATATTATTATTTAAAAAACTATACTGTTATTTAAAAAACTATATTATTATTTAAAAAACTATATTGTTATTTAAAAAAACTATATTATTATTTAAAAAACTATATTGTTATTTAAAAAACTATATTGTTATTTAAAAAACTATATTATTATTTAAAAAAACTATATTGTTATTTAAAAAACTATATTGTTATTTAAAAAAACTATATTATTATTTAAAAAACTATATTATTATTTAAAAAACTATATTATTATTTAAAAAACTATATTGTTATTTAAAAAACTATATTATTATTTAAAAAACTATACTGTTATTTAAAAAACTATATTATTATTTAAAAAACTATATTGTTATTTAAAAAACTATACTGTTATTTAAAAAACTATATTATTATTTAAAAAACTATATTGTTATTTAAAAAACTATATTATTATTTAAAAAACTATAATTGTTATTTAAAAAACTATACTGTTATTTAAAAAACTATATTATTATTTAAAAAACTATACTGTTATTTAAAAAACTATATTATTATTTAAAAAACTATATTGTTATTTAAAAAAACTATATTATTATTTAAAAAACTATATTGTTATTTAAAAAACTATATTGTTATTTAAAAAACTATATTATTATTTAAAAAACTATATTGTTATTTAAAAAACTATATTGTTATTTAAAAAACTATATTATTATTTAAAAAACTATATTATTATTTAAAAAACTATATTATTATTTAAAAAACTATATTGTTATTTAAAAAACTATATTATTATTTAAAAAACTATACTGTTATTTAAAAAACTATATTATTATTTAAAAAACTATAGTTATTTAAAAAAACTATATTATTATTTAAAAAACTATATTGTTATTTAAAAAACTATATTGTTATTTAAAAAACTATATTATTATTTAAAAAACTATATTGTTATTTAAAAAACTATATTGTTATTTAAAAAACTATATTATTATTTAAAAAACTATATTATTATTTAAAAAACTATATTGTTATTTAAAAAACTATATTATTATTTAAAAAACTATACTGTTATTTAAAAAACTATATTATTATTTAAAAAACTATACTGTTATTTAAAAAACTATATTATTATTTAAAAAACTATATTATTATTTAAAAAACTATATTGTTATTTAAAAAACTATACTGTTATTTAAAAAACTATATTATTATTTAAAAAACTATACTGTTATTTAAAAAACTATATTATTATTTAAAAAACTATACTGTTATTTAAAAAACTATATTATTATTTAAAAAACTATACTGTTATTTAAAAAACTATACTGTTATTTAAAAAACTATATTATTATTTAAAAAACTATATTATTATTTAAAAAACTATACTGTTATTTAAAAAACTATACTGTTATTTAAAAAACTATATTGTTATTTAAAAAACTATATTATTATTTAAAAAACTATACTGTTATTTAAAAAACTATATTATTATTTAAAAAACTATACTGTTATTTAAAAAACTATATTATTATTTAAAAAACTATATTGTTATTTAAAAAAACTATATTATTATTTAAAAAACTATATTGTTATTTAAAAAACTATATTGTTATTTAAAAAACTATATTATTATTTAAAAAACTATATTGTTATTTAAAAAACTATATTGTTATTTAAAAAACTATATTATTATTTAAAAAACTATATTATTATTTAAAAAACTATATTATTATTTAAAAAACTATATTATTATTTAAAAAACTATATTGTTATTTAAAAAACTATATTATTATTTAAAAAACTATACTGTTATTTAAAAAACTATATTATTATTTAAAAAACTATACTGTTATTTAAAAAACTATATTATTATTTAAAAAACTATATTATTATTTAAAAAACTATATTGTTATTTAAAAAACTATACTGTTATTTAAAAAACTATATTATTATTTAAAAAACTATACTGTTATTTAAAAAACTATATTATTATTTAAAAAACTATACTGTTATTTAAAAAACTATATTATTATTTAAAAAACTATACTGTTATTTAAAAAACTATACTGTTATTTAAAAAACTATACTGTTATTTAAAAAACTATATTATTATTTAAAAAACTATACTGTTATTTAAAAAACTATACTGTTATTTAAAAAACTATACTGTTATTTAAAAAACTATATTATTATTTAAAAAACTATATTATTATTTAAAAAACTATACTGTTATTTAAAAAACTATATTATTATTTAAAAAACTATATTGTTATTTAAAAAACTATACTGTTATTTAAAAAACTATATTATTATTTAAAAAACTATACTGCTATTTAAAAAACTATATTATTATTTAAAAAACTATATTATTATTTAAAAAACTATACTGTTATTTAAAAAACTATATTATTATTTAAAAAACTATACTATTATTTAAAAAACTATACTGTTATTTAAAAAACTATATTATTATTTAAAAAACTATATTATTATTTAAAAAACTATACTGTTATTTAAAAAACTATACTGTTATTTAAAAAACTATACTGTTATTTAAAAAACTATACTGTTATTTAAAAAACTATATTATTATTTAAAAAACTATATTATTATTTAAAAAACTATATTATTATTTAAAAAACTATACTGTTATTTAAAAAACTATATTATTATTTAAAAAACTATATTATTATTTAAAAAACTATACTGTTATTTAAAAAACTATATTATTATTTAAAAAACTATACTGTTATTTAAAAAACTATACTGTTATTTAAAAAACTATACTGTTATTTAAAAAACTATATTATTATTTAAAAAACTATACTGTTATTTAAAAAACTATATTATTATTTAAAAAACTATACTGTTATTTAAAAAACTATACTGTTATTTAAAAAACTATACTGTTATTTAAAAAACTATACTGTTATTTAAAAAACTATATTATTATTTAAAAAACTATATTATTATTTAAAAAACTATATTATTATTTAAAAAACTATACTGTTATTTAAAAAACTATATTATTATTTAAAAAACTATACTGTTATTTAAAAAACTATACTGTTATTTAAAAAACTATACTGTTATTTAAAAAACTATACTGTTATTTAAAAAACTATACTGTTATTTAAAAAACTATACTGTTATTTAAAAAACTATACTGTTATTTAAAAAACTATACTGTTATTTAAAAAACTATATTATTATTTAAAAAACTATATTGTTATTTAAAAAACTATATTATTATTTAAAAAACTATACTGTTATTTAAAAAACTATATTATTATTTAAAAAACTATACTGTTATTTAAAAAACTATACTGTTATTTAAAAAACTATACTGTTATTTAAAAAACTATATTATTATTTAAAAAACTATACTGTTATTTAAAAAACTATATTATTATTTAAAAAACTATACTGTTATTTAAAAAACTATATTATTATTTAAAAAACTATACTGTTATTTAAAAAACTATACTGTTATTTAAAAAACTATACTGTTATTTAAAAAACTATACTGTTATTTAAAAAACTATATTATTATTTAAAAAACTATATTGTTATTTAAAAAACTATATTATTATTTAAAAAACTATACTGTTATTTAAAAAACTATATTGTTATTTAAAAAACTATACTGTTATTTAAAAAACTATACTGTTATTTAAAAAACTATACTGTTATTTAAAAAACTATATTATTATTTAAAAAACTATACTGTTATTTAAAAAACTATATTATTATTTAAAAAACTATACTGTTATTTAAAAAACTATATTATTATTTAAAAAACTATACTGTTATTTAAAAAACTATATTATTATTTAAAAAACTATACTGTTATTTAAAAAACTATATTATTATTTAAAAAACTATACTGTTATTTAAAAAACTATATTATTATTTAAAAAACTATACTGTTATTTAAAAAACTATACTGTTATTTAAAAAACTATACTGTTATTTAAAAAACTATATTATTATTTAAAAAACTATACTGTTATTTAAAAAACTATATTATTATTTAAAAAACTATACTGTTATTTAAAAAACTATATTATTATTTAAAAAACTATACTGTTATTTAAAAAACTATACTGTTATTTAAAAAACTATACTGTTATTTAAAAAACTATATTATTATTTAAAAAACTATATTATTATTTAAAAAACTATATTATTATTTAAAAAACTATACTGTTATTTAAAAAACTATATTATTATTTAAAAAACTATACTGTTATTTAAAAAACTATACTGTTATTTAAAAAACTATACTGTTATTTAAAAAACTATATTATTATTTAAAAAACTATACTGTTATTTAAAAAACTATATTATTATTTAAAAAACTATACTGTTATTTAAAAAACTATATTATTATTTAAAAAACTATACTGTTATTTAAAAAACTATATTATTATTTAAAAAACTATATTATTATTTAAAAAACTATATTATTATTTAAAAAACTATACTGTTATTTAAAAAACTATATTATTATTTAAAAAACTATATTATTATTTAAAAAACTATACTGTTATTTAAAAAACTATACTGTTATTTAAAAAACTATATTATTATTTAAAAAACTATACTGTTATTTAAAAAACTATACTGTTATTTAAAAAACTATATTATTATTTAAAAAACTATACTGTTATTTAAAAAACTATATTGTTATTTAAAAAACTATATTATTATTTAAAAAACTATACTGTTATTTAAAAAACTATACTGTTATTTAAAAAACTATATTATTATTTAAAAAACTATACTGTTATTTAAAAAACTATACTGTTATTTAAAAAACTATATTATTATTTAAAAAACTATATTATTATTTAAAAAACTATACTGTTATTTAAAAAACTATATTATTATTTAAAAAACTATACTGTTATTTAAAAAACTATATTATTATTTAAAAAACTATACTGTTATTTAAAAAACTATACTGTTATTTAAAAAACTATACTGTTATTTAAAAAACTATATTGTTATTTAAAAAACTATACTGTTATTTAAAAAACTATACTGTTATTTAAAAAACTATATTATTATTTAAAAAACTATATTATTATTTATTATTTAAAAAACTATACTGTTATTTAAAAAACTATATTATTATTTAAAAAACTATATTATTATTTAAAAAACTATATTATTATTTAAAAAACTATATTATTATTTAAAAAACTATATTATTATTTAAAAAACTATATTATTATTTAAAAAACTATACTGTTATTTAAAAAACTATATTATTATTTAAAAAACTATACTGTTATTTAAAAAACTATACTGTTATTTAAAAAACTATACTATTATTTAAAAAACTATACTATTATTTAAAAAACTATATTATTATTTAAAAAACTATATTATTATTTAAAAAACTATACTGTTATTTAAAAAACTATATTATTATTTAAAAAACTATATTATTATTTAAAAAACTATACTGTTATTTAAAAAACTATATTATTATTTAAAAAACTATACTGTTATTTAAAAAACTATATTATTATTTAAAAAACTATACTGTTATTTAAAAAACTATACTGTTATTTAAAAAACTATACTGTTATTTAAAAAACTATATTATTATTTAAAAAACTATACTGTTATTTAAAAAACTATATTATTATTTAAAAAACTATACTGTTATTTAAAAAACTATATTATTATTTAAAAAACTATACTGTTATTTAAAAAACTATATTATTATTTAAAAAACTATACTGTTATTTAAAAAACTATATTATTATTTAAAAAACTATATTGTTATTTAAAAAACTATATTGTTATTTAAAAAACTATATTATTATTTAAAAAACTATATTGTTATTTAAAAAAACTATATTGTTATTTAAAAAACTATATTATTATTTAAAAAACTATATTATTATTTAAAAAACTATATTATTATTTAAAAAACTATATTATTATTTAAAAAACTATATTGTTATTTAAAAAAACTATATTGTTATTTAAAAAACTATATTGTTATTTAAAAAACTATATTGTTATTTAAAAAACTATATTGTTATTTAAAAAACTATATTGTTATTTAAAAAACTATATTGTTATTTAAAAAACTATATTGTTATTTAAAAAACTATATTGTTATTTAAAAAAACTATATTGTTATTTAAAAAACTATATTGTTATTTAAAAAACTATATTGTTATTTAAAAAAAACTATACTGTTATTTAAAAAACTATATTGTTATTTAAAAAACTATATTGTTATTTAAAAAAAACTATATTGTTATTTAAAGGCCTTTCAAGCAAAAATAGTACTAGTATGGTCATAATACAGTGAAGACTAATTATAACACTCCCTCCATATATCACTTCTCATTACCTCCTAAGTATGGATTAAATAACATTATAACACTTTTTACATATATCACTGCCCATCTTGTAAAATGTATGAATGAGATTATAACACTCCATCAGTATATCACTGCCACTCGAGTAGTCTGTATGGAATAATAACCAATTCTAGTAGATTGAATGAATGGAATAATACCAATTCTACTAGCCTGTATGGAATAATACCAATTCTAGTAGCCTGCATGGAATAATACCAGTTCTAGTACCCTGTATGGAATAATACCAATTATAGTAGCCTGTATGGAATAATACCAATTCTAGTAGCCTGTATGGAATAATACCAATTCTAGTAGCCTGTATGGAATAGTGCCAATTCTAGTAGCCTGTATGGAATAATACTAATTCTAGTAGGTTGAATGTAATAATACCAATTCTAGTACCCTGTATGGAATAATACCAATTCTAGCAACCTGTATGAAATAATACCAATTCTAGTAGGTTGAATGGAATAATACCAATTACAACACCCCCTCAGTATATCACAGCCACTCTAGTAACCTGTATGGTACAATACAGATTCTAGTAGCCTGTATGGAATAATACCAATTCTGGTAGCCTGTATGGAATAATACCAATTCTGGTAGCCTGTATGGAATAATACCAATTCTAGTAGCCTGTATGGAATAATACCAATTCTAGTAGGTTGAATGGAATAATATAAATTCTAGTAGCCTGCATGGAATAATACCAATTCTAGTAACCTGTATTGAATAATACCAGTTCTAGTAGCCTGTATGGAATAATACCAATTCTAGTAGCCTGTATGGAATAATATACCAATTCTAGTAGCCTGTATGGAATAATACCAATTCTAGTAGCCTGTATGGAATAATATAC
The DNA here is from genome assembly GCA_029339505.1 of Unio delphinus. Lineage (NCBI taxonomy): Eukaryota > Metazoa > Mollusca > Bivalvia > Unionida > Unionidae > Unio > Unio delphinus. Next base: position 16,500,138 of record JAQISU010000046.1, read on the forward strand.
CAATTATAACACTCCCTCAGTATATCACTGCCACTCTAGTAACCTGTATGGGACAATACCGATTCTAGTAACCTGTATGAGACAATACCGATTCTAGTAGCCTGTATGGAGTAATGCCAATTCTAGTAGCCTGTATGGAATAATATCAATTCTAGTAGGTTGAATGGAATAATACCAATTCTAGTAGCCTGTATGAGCCTGTATGGAATAATACCAATTATAACAATCCCACAGTATATCACTGCCACTCTAGTAACCTCTGTCGATCGATCCTAATTATAATCATATTAGTTTATCTTTATCCCAAATCAACAAAACAGAAAAAAAGTTTTCCCTTGCATTAAAAAATTCTAGATTTAACAACATACGACAATTGAACAATGACCAAAATTTAAATGACTGCACCTGAATTATTAATTGGCAGCTCCCACTGATCTATAAACATGTTCAATGTTTGATCATTCATATAATTTCAATATATAACCGATCTGCCATTTTATCTATCCCAGAGACACTCATATACAGATTTATAAAATTGTAGAGTATTCTTACAATACAGTGATAAACACCTGAAATGACACAATGCATGTCATAAGAATCCTCCAGTAAAACTTTCATGATATTCTGATGCCATGTCATGTTGTTAAACTACAGGTTGAACACCATAGAAACAGAACTGCTTGAATATTGTATGAATTGTGTGATGGCAGATCTCTATGTCATGTTCTTAAACTACAGGTTGAACACCATAGAAACAGAACTGCTTGAATATTGTATGAATTGTGTGATGGCAGATCTCTATGTCATGTTCTTAAACTACAGGTTGAACACCATAGAAAAAGAACTGCTTGAATATTGTATGAATTGTGTGATGGCAGATCTAGGTCTATGGTCTGTACTTGAAAGTAAAGTTTAAGCAACACAGATCAAGATGTTTGGAAACAGTAAATAAGTGCCAGAAGGTCTGGGCTTACCATGCTGACAGTTGGGTGTGTTATACATTCCCAAACTTACCGTCCTTGCCAAGCGAAGCTCCACTGCTCAACATTGAAACAATAATATGCAGCTTTACATCCTCTGTGGTCCTGAAAGAGGTGTCCTCCACCACCTCAACCATGTCAACAGAAGTAGCAAAACTTTTCATTTTATCTGAGCCATTATTGTTGCGGTATTTGCGAACAATGGCATCCACTTGCCTCCACTTCTTCCCCTTAATAAGCTCTTTGGTCACTCGATCACACATGATCTCTGACATCTTAGTAAGGCTGTCAGGAATCTCTGCATAAAGAAAGGAGATATTGTATATCTGTTATATTAACACTAATATATTAACATTAATAATGCTATATTAACACTAATAAATTAACATTAATAATGCTATATTAACACTAATATATTAACATTAATAATGCTATATTAACACTAATATATTAACATTAATTTAATAATGTTATATTAACATTAATATATTAACATTAATAATGATATATTAACACTAATAAATTAACATTAATAATGCTATATTAACACTAATAAATTAACATTAATAATGCTATATTAATTAACACTAATATATTAACATTAATAATGCTATATAAATAAATTAACATTAATAATGCTATATTAATTAACACTAATATATTAACATTAATAATGCAATATTAACACTAATAAATTAACATTAATAATGCTATATTAACACTAATAAATTAACATTAATAATGCTATATTAACACTAATAAATTAACATTAATAATGCTATATTAACACTAATATATTAACATTAATAATGCTATATTAACACTAATAAATTAACATTAATAATGCTATATTAACACTAATAAATTAACATTAATAATGCTATATTAACACTAATATATTAAGATTAATAATGCTATATTAACACTAATAAATTAACATTAATAATGCTATATTAACACTAATAAATTAACATTAATAATGCTATATTAACACTAATATATTAAGATTAATAATGCTATATTAACACTAATAACTAAGAAAATGTAGATTCAGCTTCCACATCTATGTTTCAATTACCAAACTACAAAATCAAATGATCGAAATTATCAGATAACAAATGAGGATTCATTGTGTTGGTGTCCAGTGTTTTAAACACATTGGTGTCTTTGTTATGTTGAAGAAATGTGAATTACGCATCATTCCTAAGAACACACTAAGGCAGTCAACCAAAGCTGGTCTGGGTAGGTATTGAACCAACAACCCCTGGCTTGTGAGTCTAATGCTCTAACATCTTTGCAATTTTAGTTCCCTATTTCAGTTAAAAGAAACAACAAACAGAACAAAATTAAATGTTTAAGGTTGTTCAAACATCTACCAAATTTCAATGCAAGGTGATGAGAGCAAAATGTGTAGCAAGGTTGTGAGGTTGGATCTATCATACAACAATTAAATTTCTGAATCGAGACAATTTCATAAATATGCTGGAGGAATGTTACTTTATTTGCATATGTAAATATACCTCAACACTCCTGCATTGCAACTTTATAATAGATGAATTTACACTATAATCTCACCTATGACTACTTGCATCCAGCTGTGAGCAAACAAGGAAAACAACTTTTGCACCAAGAGTCCCAAGTAGTATTAGATTTTATTTGTTCATCTTGCCGATGAAAGTAAGGTGGTTGTGATCACTAAGCACAATAATCAAAGGACTTGAACAAATTTAAACTTTAAAAAACATTCTAATTGATCCAAACATGGAGTGAGAGTGACCTCATCAAAAGCCTGACCAATACATGTGTCAGCTAAAGGAATACTTTCCTTATCAAAATCATTATCAAGAGCTTTCTTTGCCATAGCTCTAGAAACTGCACATGATGGGTTTAAATCAGGGAATTCTTTATCAATAGGATCACCTTTCTGACCTTTCAGTTACAAGTGGATTAACCACAACCTTTTCTTTAGCTAAGTCATTGACTTGTAATAAATGAATGTCCTCAACGGGTAAAGCAAACACTGTTCCTACTGTCAAAGGTCCTGAGACTAAGTCTGATGACAAATTAACAAAGCTGCACTCGACTCTCTGAATAAGAACACCCCCATTAGAATAAGACCTCTCAGAAAAAGGGAAAGTAATTGATAATAAAATACTCTAAAGCTCCTGTGTCCTTTAAAATTTGTATAGAGACTGGATTGGTCAAATCACCAAAAAGTGATATAAAACCCCTTAGACATAAATGGTTCATAATTCTCCATAATAAAATCAGACTGGAGTTTATTTGACCCAACAAATGTATTGCTGTCAGTACATGACTGTGACCTTGACCTCATAGAGATAAGTGCATTTGGAATAGGTATGTCTCGATTATGATGCTTATTTTTCAATTTATAGCAATCAGAAATTTTCTTCTTACAATACATACACGTAGTACATTCTAAACACTGTGCCAGATTTAAATTTGTATCAGTCTGAACTCTATTTCTACTAAAAGACTGCTGAGTGGAAGACTTGCTTAAAAAAAACTTTATTAAGAAATATTTATTAGCATTATGAGCAGCATTTTCCAACATTTCAATCCTACCAGATGAGGCTTAATGTCACTATGGAAATGGTTCTTGAACTCTTCAAGTAATACAAGCTGTCTGAAATTTTCGTGATCTTGATCAACTCTTTTGGCTCTGCACCACCTATCACATAACTGCCCTTATTTTCTTGCAAACTGGACATGAGTTTGCCCAGCTTCTTTTATATAGTTTCTGAATTTTTCGTGATAAGCCTCGGGGACTAACTCGTAACCCTTTAAGATGCATTTTTTCACCAGATCATAGTCAGATTTTTGCTGTACTGATGCAAAGATGTTTCAGGCTTTACCAAAAGGTGCACTCTGTAATAATAGAGTCCAATGCTCACAATGCCATGTCTACTTCTTTTTCACCAAAAGGTGGTCACTAACCTAAAATTCTTAGTAATATCAAAACTTGAATTTGTATGTGAAGTGGGAATGTGCATTTCACTTGACAGCTCTTTTTTTAAAATTCTAAATGTATATTCCCTTTCTTCCTTCTCTGTATGCATTTGCATTTGTTTGTCTCTCTCCTCGTCTGTTACTATTTGGATTTGGATCTGTTCTCTATCTGTAACTATATTTGTTCTTCTTGTAATTGCACCTCTCTCTCTCTCTCTCATCTAACTGCATTTGCATTTGTTCGATCTTTAACTGCATTTATCTGTTTCTCCTCTTTATGTACCAACATCTTTCTCTTTTTTTATCAAAAACATTTGTTCTTTCTCTTTATCCAATTCCAACTGCTTTTGTTTTTCTTCTTTATCTTTCTGAAGTTCCAGCTATCTTAACACTAATTCCATCTTGTATTTTAATTTTAATTCTTTTACTTTATGTCAGAGTCTGATACAAATTTACTGATTGAAATTGAAACACTCTTTTCCACCAAATTATTATAGAACCAAAATATTTTGTCTTTTTTGCTTTTGGTTCAGAAAGATCATACTTTCTGGCAAGTTTAATCAATTCACCTTTATTCAAAAAATCCAGCTGCTCTTAGGTAGGTTTTAAAGAAAGATTTCCACTTTTGATGACACTGTAAAAATGCCTGTTGATTTCACAATTTCTAAAATTTGGGATTTAAAAATTTCAAACCTATGGGGAATTTAAATTTCAAAAAGCAAAGTTTCCTGAAATATTTTGACCAAAATTCATATATCCCAAGGACAAGTACCCCAATTTTCTTGTTACTTGTTTAGGCTCTTATAAAAAATTTAACTAGTAAAAAGTGAAATAAACAAATTTTGTAAAATTTAACATAATTTATTTCCCTAGGAAAACAAGTTAAAAATGAGAAAAAGAACTTGATAGTTTTATGAATCAAATCCAAAATTAATCCAAGAATTTGAGAAAAGAAGTCCTATTATTAAAATGTTCTAAATGAAACCGAGTTCACAAATTCTAATGAAATTCAAAATGAAAGATGATGAAGTCATAAATAGTCAGTGAAGTGCTGCATTGTCAAAAGTATTTTGTTGAATCACAGAACATATTATTCCAGGTATTGAAATCTGTACAAACTTCAATAAATATCATTGTCCAAGAATTAATTTAGAGAACTAGAATTTGCAGGGGAAATTAAAAATAATTTGAAGAAAATAAAATAAATAGCACCATACTGGACACATGGACCTCTCACAAGTTAAGGCACAAATGACAATTCCTTCTAAAAACATGAATAATAAGTCTAACTAACAAAACTGATTCATGGATTGAGATAAAGAGTTCGTCCTTCTGGGAAAACGTTATTTTCACATACTAAAAAATATAGCCCTGATTCCACTGTCTTACTCTGAGAAAGAATTTTAAAAAATATACATAAAAACTATCACTGGTTTTGAATCAAGGTCAGCACTGCACCAATGCTTCTATAAAATTATTTATCAAAATTAATAGTGAGGTCCAACAGAACTGAATTGAATTTCTGGAAAATGTCAAATCCAGTAAGTTACATTACAATAAGATGTAAAGGAATTATAAAAAAATGTAAACAAACATACAATTAAATTAAATCAAATTTATATTAAATCAAATATACATAACAGTATCAACTTTATGATGCACCAGCATCACCATTGATAGAATAAACATCAAAATAATGATACACTATTATTAGTGTTAAAATCGACTACATGATGCACCAGCATTACCATTATAAGTGTAAACATCAATTAATTGTAGGGCATAACCGATTAGCATTTTTCTACTGATTTCCGATTCCAGATTTTGGGCATTAAATTTTTCCGATTCTGGATAAGATTCAATTAATCGGAAATGCTAAATCGGTATTTTTTTTCTAAAAAATTTCATCTTCCGTTTCCGGGTTTCTGGTATCTGGTTTTGCCGTGTCTAGCATGTTACTTAGTACTTTACCATATCCGGCTAAATTTCCGGTTTTCACCCACCAGTTCAAATAGATTGTCTCACAGCATGGTTGTGTTGACCATATTGGACTTTAATGACTTCTTATTTAACTTTATTAACGCACTATCAAATGACACGCAGTGTTAGACATGGTACTATAGAAATTCAACTTTATTATTTTTATTATCCGAATCGGTTGCTCCTGCCTTGTCTGACTCCGATTAATCGGAAGTTCATACTATCCGGTGGAATCCGATTTCCGGATCAAAAGTCGGTTATGCCCTAATTAAATGTATCACTAATTCAGTAGAAAATATTGCAGATCAAGATCTCTTGTTGCATTATATGATGATAGTCTGCCAATACAAACTGCCAAGTCTACTATGTATGGTGGAGGGGTATGTCCTAACCGTGTTGTGTAACAATATTTAATATTTCAGTTAGATCACAGTTCATACTGACAATGTTGCACATCTAAAAGTCTAACTGCTCTGTTTGTACTGAATTTACTCTGATGCCTTTTTCCTTAATAAGTAAATCTATGCACATTCAAGTGGTTGCTTTTCTCTCTCTTGACTGCCATTTCAGTTCTTTGAAGATAGATAGTACCAAAGGAATGTTGAGGTGGGTTGCAGCCTAATGCGAGTAGAAATAGTTAAACCAAAGAAAGTGGTCCTTGGGTTTTTCTTGGTTACTATCAATACTCAACCAAATTAACTGGTATTGAATAGTAACAACACCAAATAGGAACAAAATGGGTAAATTTATACTTTTGGGGAAAAAAATCATGCATGCATAATTCATTATTATGCAAGCACATATTCAAATATTTTGTAAAATTTTATGAGCTGAATTTTCACAAATAATGTGTCCTAGATGGAACCCTGCATGTCTGTATTGGAGACATGATTAAAAAGTAATATTTATGTTGCCAAGTCAGTATGTACATCTGCAAACGAAGCAGTGTCGAGGAAGACTGTAAAATGGACAACTCCAATAAACACTAATCTGCTGCTGAAATGGTCAATAATGTCATGGCTAATATGGTTTTAGAGTCGGTAGCTGTCAAATTACCAAAATATTTTATGATTTATGTCTTAAAGTGGAGACTTAAGACAACTGAAGATTAATTAATTAATTAATCAATTAATCTCCCTACCCTTGAATCGATTTTTGCAACACTGTAGATCAAGTTCTCCTCTGACTGTGATGGGCAAACAATGTATTATTATGGGCAAACAATGTATTATTATGGGCAAACAATGTATTATTATGGGCAAACAATGTATTATTAAATCGATAAGCACTTGATACATGCTAGGCATACGTTGAAAGTGTTTCTTGCAATTTTACATCTCTCTTATTTGGAAGACTTGGTCAACATTATATATCGAAAACAACAACCAAAAAAAACCAAACCCCAAAATAATGGCAAAAGACTATCACAATAATTTTTGAAACTGTTAATTCAATCAATGTTTATAATTAAATCTATAAACCAAAAGAACTGTGCAACTAAAAGATCAGAAAAATCATGTCCCCCAACTGTGAAATTGTCAGAAAAACATCCACAAAATTAAAACAGTATGTACAATTAAAAAATTAAAACAGTATGTACAATTATCAATGAAAATTCACAAATATGTGATCCATTTCTTGCAAGATCTTTAATCAACAACATTGTACCAATTTTACATACAGATTGGGGAGAGTTCTAGATGACCTTCACTGACTCCAATCATGATGCCACAAGATGTTCTGTGTATTGAACAAATGTTTAAACTGGTTAAGCATTTAATATCTGGCAACTGAAAACGGGGTGGGGTGGGGGCAATCTGGATTCCATAAGATATACTACCACAAAAAGGAAACTGTGAAGGGCCGGATATTAAAGGTAGAAGAGATAATTTCAAATGTTAAAATGATCAATGAATGTACTTGATGGAGAAATTTCACATTGTAATCTGAAGTTGCCAGAACATGTAAAGTCTTTTACCCTAGAGTCTGCCATAGTCAGTATCTAAACTTACCTGGTGTAAGGGTTTCTCCTAACTTAGCAACGATGATACTGATCACTCTATCTATAGCTTTCCTGTGTCGAGTGGTTGAATGTTGAGACTCCAGGACCCAGACCAACTTCTGGTACCCATCATCCAAGTCTCCAAGTCTGAAGTCCAGTTCACTGTCTTGGATCAGCTTGTCACATCCATTGCATCCACTGGGAAGCTGCATTGCTGCTGGACTTGTCCCATGTCCCTGATCTTGGATTCCAACTGGAGGTGATCCTTCTTTACCTGGACTTTTGCCCTTATTGGGTTTTTTCTGTGCTTGTGCCTGAATCTGTGTCTGTGACTGGGCCTTAGCTTGTGTTTGTGATTGGATCTTAGCCTGTGTTTGTGATTGGACCTTAGCCTGTGTTTGTGATTGGGCCTTAGCCTGTGCCTGTGTTTGGGCCTGAGTCTGTGATTGGGCCTTAGCCTGCGCCTGTGTTTGGGCCTTAGTCTGTGATTGGGCCTTAGCCTGTGCCTGTGTTTGAGCCTGAGTCTGTGACTGGGCCTTAGCCTGTGCCTGGGCCTGAGTCTGTGATTGGTCCTTAGAATGTGCCTGTGTTTGGGCCTGATTCTGTGCTTGGGCCTTAGCCTGTGTCTGTGCCTGCTGATGCATCTCAAGCCACTTTGCCAGCTGCATTTCTTCAAATTTGTCACCCATTTCTTTTTGTTTTATGTCTCTGGCCCTGATGCCTTCATCATGGAACTTTTTGATCATACAGTAATTTTCTGTAAAATATAAATTGCATTGTGTGCTGTACTTTAATATATGAAAAACATGATATGCATTTAATGCACTTATCATACTTATTTATTGCTCTGTTTCAATCTGTTAATTCTTTTCTTTATCTTTTATACTATTTTGGAAGGCCTCCATTGTCAACACAATGACTCCCATGTTTTTTTAGATTATTCGGGGCAAGTGCGCACATTTACAAAATTCTAGATGCAACCATGTTAATCTTGTACAGAACATGCTTTGCAGACATTTATCATAATGAATACTTTAATCTGATTATTGGTCTTCTTTCCATATGGTCATGCATCTATCCCAGTGTTTCCCTTTACCCTCATTTGTGCTTCAGAGACCCCCAATTTTTTTATTTGACCCCCAGTTTTGATAACAAAGGTTGGTTTTTACTCAGTCTGACCTCAAGTTTTGACACCAAGGAGATATTTGACAGTCTTGCACCCCTAGGGTATACACTATATCCACACATGATTCCTCACTGTTAAAGTTTACATTTCCCTCAGTGTTAATGGTTAGACTAACATCAGTGTGTAAGTTTAAATTTAACTCAAGTGTTAGTGTAGTGTTTAAATTGTACTTATATGAATTGTTAAAGTTTTGATTAACATCAATAGCAAAGCTGAATGCAATGTTAATGTTTACAATTATTTCAGTGTTTAAATTCAGATTTACCGTAGTGTCAAATTTAGACTTGCATCAGTGTTAAAGTTTAGATTTACATCAGTGCTAAAGTTTTGATTTTTACATTAGTTAATTTGCCGTTACCTCAGCTTTGAAGTTTAGATTTTTACATTAGTTAATTTGCAGATACCTAAGTTTTGAAGTTTAGATTTTTACATTAGTTAGTTTGCAGTTACCTCAGTTTTGAAGATTAGATTTTTACATGTTAATTTGCAGTTCCTTAGTTTTGAAGTTTAGATTTTTGCATTAGTTAGTTTGCAGTTTCTTAGTTTTGAAGTTTAGATTTTTACATCAGTTAATTTGCAGTTCCTTAGTTTTGAAGTTTAGATTTTTATATCAGTTAATTTGCAGTTCCTTACTTTTGAAGTTTAGATTTTAACATCAGTTAATTTGCAGTTCCTTACTTTTGAAGTTTATATTTTTGCATCAGTTAATTTGCAGTTACCTCAGTTTTGAAGTTTAGATTTTTACTGTACTTGTTTTTCACATAATCAGACAAGTTACAATGGTCTGAAAGAAAATATTTAGGCACAAGTTTTGATACAACTTTGTATTGTATTCACCAAATATTCTTAAGCATTTTATGAAAAATGTCTTTTGTTAGTGGTAACTGATAAGTGAGATTCCTTGGTGCATTGATTGTGTACAAAGAAATGATCCATGTCCCTTGTGTCCGTGTTCACATTATTAAACAGAAAGTATAAACATAGTTCACTGCATTATAATGTGCCTCAGTATAGCATGTGTATATGTATGGCTCCCATGTTTTGAATAAATATTGTTTTCATATTAAAGATACTTCAGTACCTGAAATAGGGCAGTACAGTCCATGGCTACTCCAAATAGCATCAGTGACCACTGCATGTTCATGAAATATGAATGCCATTGCCTCATTGACTGAGGCTGAGTTAATTAACACTTAATTATCCAGATGAACGGATTAGAAGACATATAAATGTAGTCCTGTATGGCCCTATCTCATTCATGATGGTGAATCCTATACAAATCATTGGTTTTACAATCATCAAACATAGCCAAGGATTTTAGTGACAAAAAATGTCCAGCTGCTTTTGCCTTATTATTACCTTCAATAAAAATAAGATGTGCTTTCAGTGACTGGATATTGTAAGCAACATCTCGAACAGTTTTCCCCTCAAGGTTCTTTATATGAGGGTTGACAGGAGCTTCTGCCAAGAGCATCATAATATCATATCTGAGCTTGTTATCCTGACAAGGTTCACGCAGAACGACATGGAGTGCTGTATTTCCATCCTCGTCTAGGAGGTCCTGTTCATTCTTTGGGAGTACAAATGTATCCAGGATGTACTGCAACAGAAAGAGGCTCCTTTGGTTTTTGGAGCTTCCTGCAACAAAACAGCACATAATAGACAATTGTGACTTTTTTTATAGTAGTAGCAGTAATAGTAGCAATAGTAGTAGAGATAGTAGTAGTAGCAGAAGTAGTGGTACTGGTAGTACTAGAAACAATAGCAGTAGTAGAAAAAGTAGTAGTAGTAGCAGCAATAGTAACAGTAGTATTAGTAGTAGAAATAGTAGTAGTAGCAGAAGTAGTGGTACTGGTAGTAGTAGAAACAATAGCAGTAGTAGAAAAAGTAGTAGTAGTAGTAGCAGCAATAGTAACAGTAGTATTAGTAGTAGAAATAGTAGTAGTAGCATAAGTAGTGGTACTGGTAGTAGTAGAAACAATAGCAGTAGTAGAAAAAGTAGTAGTAGTAGTAGCAGCAATAGTAATAGTAGTATTAGTAGTAGGGGCAGTAGTAGTAGTTAAATCTAGAAGTGGCAGAGGTAGCAGTTAGATTTAGTCTAATACTAAAGTGATAGCAGAAGTAGAAGAATTTATCTGGAAGTAGTAGTATGATTACTTTGGTAGTAAAAGTAGTAGTAGAACTAGTTTAATAATAGCAGTGATAGTAGTAGTAGCAAAAGTAGAAGACTGTTGGAGCTTCCTGCAAGTAATAGCAGTAATAGCAGTAGTATTAGCAATAGTAGTAGTATCAGTAGTAGTAGTAGTAGTGGTAGTAGTAGAAACAATATTAGAAGTAGCAATAGTACTTAGTATCAATAGCAATAGTATTAGTATCAATAGTAACAGTATCAGTATCAATAGCACCAGTATCAATAGCAATAGTACCAGTATCAATAGCAATAGTATTAGTATCAATAGTAAAAGCATTAGTATCAATAGCAATAGTATCAGTATCAATAGCAACAGTATCAGTATCAATAGTAATAGTATCAATAGCAATGGTATCAGTATCAATAGCAATAGTTTTATTATCAATAGCAATAGTATCAGTATCAATAGCAATAGTATTAGTATCAATAGTAAAAGTATTAGCATCAATAGCAATAGTATCAGTATCAATAGTAACAGTATCAATAAAAATAGTATCAGTATCAATAGTATCAGTATCAATAGTATCAGTATCAATAGCAATAGTATCAGTATCAATAGCAACAGTATCAGTATCAATAGCAATAGTATTGGTATAAATAGCAATAGTATTAGTATCAATAGTAAAAGTATTAGTATCAATAGCAATAGTATATCAATAGCAATAGTATATCAATAGCAATAGTATTAGTATCAATAGTAATAGTATCAGTATCAATAGCAATAGTATCAGTATCAATAGCAATAGTATTAGTATCAATAGTAATAGTATTAGTATCAATAGTATTAGTATCAATAGCAATAGTATCAGTATCATAGCAATAGTATTAGTATCAATAGTAATAGTAGTAGTAATGCTAGTAGTAGGTGCAGTAGTAGTAGTAATATTAACAATAGTAATAGTAGTATTAACAGTATCGATAGCAATAGTAATAGTGATAGTAGTAGTAGCAATTGTAGCAGTAATAGTAGAGTAATAGTAGATAGATGTGAGATGATGTTGGACCTATGACACGTTGGCATATTTGATCATTTTATTTTTATCTGTCACGGAAAACATTTACCATGGGTGAATTACTTCTCTATTCCTGAACGTATGTCACCCACCCACCATTGTTTAGATCGCTATCTGCATCTTTTATAAATGTGTACTCTGTGTATATGTGAGTATAAAACCTTGCCCTGGTCCTCGTAATGTTGTCATGAGTATTCATGAATTCATCAAGGAAGTCTTCTAAGGACATCAACAGTTCTACAAACCCTGGGATACCAACATTAAGTAGAAACAAGTTTGCATGTTCACAGTTATTGTGCCATAATCATTTCCATGTTGGATCATGGGTGTGTCAATCTGGAAATTGGCATAAATAGTTTAGAAAACGAATTATCTTACCTTCCATGATTTTAGAAAAATCAAAGCCAGAAATACGATGTTAGGCCATAAATTAGTGACTTCAACTGTCCGGTGGAGTTTTATTACCAGAATAGCAGGGATGCTGGATGGTGATGGAATCAATGTGACCAGCAAAGAATCACATTTCTCTTGTCAGACTTTTGTTGAACAATAAGTTAGAACTAATCTTACTGTTCAATATTGAAAGTTGTTGGTTATGCAGAACTTTGTGTGAAATACATGTAGTATGCATTTGATAGGGACTATTTCTAACTGTATTACAATTCATAGTATGCATTTGATAGAGACTATTTCTAACTGTATTACAATTCATAGTATGCATTTGATAGAGACTATTTCTAACTGTATGCCAATTCATAGTATGCATTTGATAGAGACTATTTCTAACTGTATTACAATTCATAGTATGCATTTGATAGGGACAATTTCTAACTGTATTACAATTCATAGTATGCATTTGATAGAGACTTTCTAACTATATTACAATTCATAGTATGCATTTGATAAGGACAATTTCTAACTGTATTACAATTCATAGTATGCATTTGATAGGGACAATTTCTAACTGTATTACAATTCAAAGTATGCATTTGATAGAGACTATTTCTAACTATTACACAATTCATAGTATGCATCTGATAGAGACTATTTCTAACTGTATTACAATTCATAGTATGCATTTGATAGGGACTATTTCTAACTGTATTACAATTCATAGTATGCATTTGATAGGGACTATTTCTAACTGTATTACAATTCATAGTATGCATTTGATAGAGACTATTTCTAGCTGTATTACAATTCATAGTATGCATTTGATAGAGACTATTTCTAACTGTATTACAATTCATAGTATGCATTTGATAGAGACTATTTCTAACTGTATGCCGATTCATAGTATGCATTTGATAGAGACTATTTCTAACAGTTTTACAATTCATAGTATGCATTTGATAGAGACTATTTCTAACAGTTTTACAATTCATAGTATGCATTTGATAGAGACTATTTCTAACTGTATGCCAATTCATAGTATGCATTTGATAGCGACTATTTCCAACTGTGTTACAATTCATAGTATGCATTTGATAGAGACTATTTCTAGCTGTATTACAATTCAAAGTATGCATTTGATAGAGACTATTTCTAGCTGTATTACAATTCATAGTATGCATTTGATAGAGACTATTTCTAACTGTGTTACAATTCATAGTATGCATTTGATAGAGACTATTTCTAGCTGTATTACAATTCATAGTATGCATTTGATAGAGACTATTTCTAACTGTATTACAATTCATAGTATGCATTTGATAGAGACTATTTCTAACTGTATTACAATTCATAGTATGCATTTGATAGAGACTATTTCTAACTGTATGCCAATTCATAGTATGCATTTGATAGCGACTATTTCTGTGTTACAATTCATAATATGCATTTGATAGAGACTATTTCTAACTGTATTACAATTCATTGGATTATCAGTACACTATACTCTCACTCGATTCGCAGTGAAATTTACTTGTCTGTTTTGTTAAGTTCTACATAATCATAGGAATGAATATATAAATAAGATTAAGACTAAAAATGCTCTCATATAGAATATTTTTGAGTTAGAATGTTTGAATTTAATTTCCCCATACAAATTGTTACATTATTATGCTCTCAGATAGGACATTTTCTAGGGCAGAATGGTTAATTTAATTTCCCCATACAAATTGTTACATTATTATGTATTCGAAAGGCTTTCTTATATCCCTCCTGTGTTATAACATTCAATTGAATATAACATTTGGTTTGTGTTGAATATCAGAGAAAATCAGCTCCATTAGAAGATTGTTATCACATGATACATCAAAACCAGATAAGCTGTGGCATAAACGAGATGGTTGTCGGTTAAAAAATCACATCATTCATACTTAGTGGTCTAGCAAAGGATATAAAGTCATGATAATAGCATTCCTAATCATATCTAGAATATTGGGTTACTAGTTCAATCCAACTGAATTATGAAAATAAACGTATTTCATTTTTTTGCAGAGTAAAGCAAATATGATAAGTCCTTTAACTACATCAATCCAGTTATGTTGATTAATTGAAGAAAAACTCATGTTTATTTTGATTAACTGAAGAAAAAATCTCGTGTTTATTTTGATTATTTGAAAAAAAACTCGTGTTTATTTGAATTCTGTTTTGACAATGACTGAAATATTGCGAGTCAAGTAATGAAATCATGTTACACACAAACCTACAAATAATATTAGGAATAAAAGCGGGGCATTCAGGAAAACTGAAAGTGAAAAAATGTACTTTCTACATGTTTCCACTTATTGTATTGCAAACTGTTTAGTTAACGCAGGGTTTTGTATTGAGATATAGATAACCAGTAGCAGTGATGATGGTGCATGATATGTTCCAGCTGGTAATGAGGCTGAAAGTCTATTTTTTACTTTTAATGCTATGCTTTTAATGTATTACTTAATTTGTAAATTATGGATTGCCAGTTTAAACTTCAAACATAATTCTTAACTGACTTAAACTGCCTCCAAAAATGTGTTTCGTAAATGATCAGTAATAATTAGACGTTCAAGAAAGTAACTGCATGGAAACATATACCCCTAGGATCATCCCAAAATAAGGTCACAACATACCTGCTTTAATGGTCAGATAGGCAACAGCATGGAAATATGTGTCCCCAGGATAAAATGAGATCTCCTGATGGTTACTGTGACAAAAAACAAAGTAGTGAATGACCTGCATCAGCCAGGGGTGCAGCTCTGCTTTTTCAATCTTACACAATGGCTTCAAGCTGACTGGGAATTTAGCTTCCATTGGCACATTCGTACATGCCTGTAGATAAGCAACATGCGCCTCATCCCACTGGCCATTAGTAATGAAGCTGTAGACAGCTCTGTACCAGAGGAGTTCATATGTGTTAGGAATCTCTGGAATTTTGCCAGTCAAAGGAACTACAAAAAAAAAAAAATTTTTGTTTTAAAATTCATAATATAACAATGAGAAAACTATAATCTAAAGAAATCACTTAACATTCTTTGACAATTCAAATTTAAACGTTCAATGATGGGAAGAAAATCCACCATATGAAGAAGTCATGACTGTAAAGTCTGGACATTAAGCAAGTACGGAGAGAATATGCATATATGGAGAAATCAAGCTTATTACCATAGTTAAACTCAATACTGCCAAATACTTTTCAGTTTTCTGACCCAAAAGAATACATCATGAAAGAAAAGGTTTATATATACAACCCTGGACAACAGATGAACAGTTATTTTAACGTCATGTGGGATAAAGAAAGAAATCTGTCACTTCAATCCATTATATAGGAAATCCTGATAGCATAAATGAAAAATATTTGCTTGCTACAAGAGAATAGCAAGGATATTTCATCTCTTGGGTGAAAAAAGTTATAATTTTCATTAATGACTTTTCTGCTTATGAAAATTTTCTCACACACTGAATGAAATAAATCTCTTATTCCTTCTTTTCAAGAAAATATCATCTATATAATTATACCATATTTTTGCACATTGAAGACGCATCTAATTATAAGACGCACCCATATATAAGATGCGGGTTTTGACGATTTGTATAAAAAATATTTTAAATAAGACGCCCACAAATATAAGACGCATGCGGCCTAGCCATCTGCCGAACTGAGCAATTTATCTCCAGTGGTTACCTTTCCTTTATCATGAATGAAAATTTGTCCAATATTCCATCACCCGTCGGATGTAAACAAGGCTTCATTACCGTTTTTAGTTGAGATCAAAGACCAATAGCGGGTGGGTTTAGTACCTGGTATCTAGATTCTAGAACAATAAACGCCGGATGTAAAGGCAGCTTCATTGATCCGCTAGGTCAAGTCTTCAGCGGGTGGGATTAGTACATAGACCAATAAACGCCCGATGTATGCGGTTAGCATATATAATCATGGGAACAGTCTCTTGTTATATATAAATGAGTCATCAATTTGCTTAGCATTTTTAAAATTTATAAAATTGTCACGATGCAGAAGCAAAAATCATATACGGCATGGGAGAAAGTGAAAATTACGACAATCATCAATGGCTTCAGAAAGTGTGGGATAATTCCCGAACTGGCTAGCTATAACAGTTCTTCGGACAACGACTCAGCTGCATCCGATACCACTGACACCAATTAGGATCAATTAGCATCAGTTATGGAGTTATTCCGCAACAACGACAGTGAATTTGATTCAAGTTTTGATGGATTTGAAGCCGAAACTGATGACGATGAAAATGAAGATGAATAAAACAATATGGTACATTGATTTTTGATCAAACACAATTTAGTAACTGATTATATTGTGAACACTTACCCAATTGTTTGTACAGCTAGGAATGAAAATCGTGAAACGTGAATATCGACCTCAATAATCGTCCTTCAATATCACACAATGTACCGTTCATTCGTGTTAAAAAATACTTAGATAAGATATAAGACACACCCTGGGTGCGGGGTACATAAAATTTTGTATAAGACGCCCATTAATATAAGACACACCCTGGGTGCGGGGTACATAAAATTTTGTATAAGACGCCCATTAATATAAGACACACCCTGGGTGCGGGGTACATAAAATTTTGTATAAGACGCCCATTAATATAAGACACACCCTGGGTGCGGGGTACATAAAATTTTGTATAAGACGCCCATTAATATAAGACACACCCTGGGTGCGGGGTACATAAAATTTTGTATAAGACGCCCATTAATATAAGACACACCCTGGGTGCGGGGTACATAAAATTTTGTATAAGACGCCCATTAATATAAGACACACCCTGGGTGCAGGGTACATAAAATTTTGTATAAGACGCCCATTAATATAAAACACACCCTGGGTGCGGGGTACATAAAATTTTGTATAAGACGCCCATTAATATAAGACACACCCTGGGTGCGGGGTACATAAAATTTTGTATAAGACGCCCATTAATATAAGACACACCCTGGGTAAGGGGTACATAAAATTTTGTATAAGACGCCCATTAATATAAAACACACCCTGGGTGCGGGGTACATAAAATTTTGTATAAGACGCCCATTAATATAAGACACACCCTGGGTGCGGGGTACATAAAATTTTGTATAAGACGCCCATTAATATAAGACACACCCTGGGTAAGGGGTACATAAAATTTTGTATAAGACGCCCATTAATATACAACACACCCTGGGTGCGGGGTACGTAAAATTTTGTATAAGACGCGTCTTATATACGCGAAAATACAGTAATCCTTTAATTTCTAATAATTTGCTGTTATTTTTAGTTTTCACAACCATATGGAGGAAGCTGATGCAAACTGTGATGAAGTGTGTACCAAAGTCACATGAACTTGATCTGATTCCAACATCATTGTTGCTCAAGTGCTTAGATCCAGTATTCCCTTCAGTAACTGATGTTATTAATACATCTCTCTCATCATAGAATTTCCATCATTTTCCAAAATGCCATTGTAAAGCCTACGCTGAAGAAGTCAATACTCAACCATAACGATTTAAAGAACACCACCCAGTCTCTAATCTCTAGAACTCGTTGAAAATGTTGTTCAACCCAACTTGTATCTCATCTGAATTCAAAAAGTCTTTTTAGCAATGTACAGTCTGCATATTTCCCTTGCCACATTACTGAAACTATTCTTCTGAAAGTATTTAATGACATTCTCTCTGCTTTGGAAAGCATAAAGATTACAGTCCTCAACCTCCTTGATTTGTCTGCAGCAATTGACACAATAGACCATGATATATTACTTCGATATATTACTTCATGATATATTACTTCACCGTCTCCAGCATGTATTTGGCATTCATGATATTGCCTTACAGTGGTTCAAGTTCAACTTGGAAAACAAGACACAAATTGTGTCTGCAAATGGAATATACTCCAGTCCAGTTGATCTATGTGGTGGTGTTCAAAAAGGGTTTGTTTTTGGACATGTTCTCTTGATTCTATACACTCAGCTCCTCTCAAGTGTCATAGATTATAATCCAGTGTCTCACAAATTGTACGCTCATCACACCCAAATATACAAGTCTAGCCTCCCAACTTAAGTCGGTGCTACCATCCAAGGTGTAGAGAGGTGCATTTCGGATGTAAAATCATGGATGGCATGTAACAAGCTGCAGATGAATGATGATAAAATTGAAACCATTCTGATCACAACATAAAGACTTTCTCAAGCACATCCTTTACCCCAAACAATAAATATTAGAAACATCAACATTAAATTCACACAAACAATACAAAACCTAGATGTTACTCTGGACAGTACTCTCACATTGGACCAACACGTCATAAACATATGCAAAGTTGCATATCTTGAGCTGAGACGCATCAGCTACATTTGCAAATATCGTTCAGTTGATGCCATTAACACACTTGTGTGTTCATTAGATCTTTCAAGACTGGAGTATTGTAACTCAATTCTGTCTGATTCATCTCAATATCTATTCCATAAACTTCAAACAGTTCAAACCACAGCTACTCGGATCATCCTTAAAGTACCACGATCAGAGCACACCTCCCAGCTGCTCTGTACCCTACACTGGCTATCCATTCAATCCAGAATCAAACACCAAATTTGTTGTATGTGCTACGTTTCAATGACGGACTCCAGTCCAACATACCAATCCAACCTAACCCATATGTACACACCAGCAAGATACTTACGCTCCTCTTCTGGCAATCATACACTCATTATTCCCACTATGAAAACGAAGTCATATCGACAACGTTCTTTTGCATACTTAGTCTATAAACTTGGAAAGAATTGCCTATGGAAATTAGACACAAAGACACAGTGATCATTTTCAAGAGTGCTCTTAAAACTCACCATTTTTGACTGCAAGAACAAACGTAAAGACCTAATAACGCTTCCTACTTAAATTATATTCAGCATGTTTTCTTTTATAATTTGATGTTGTTTTTTTTTAATCATATCATTCTATATGTTTTTTTTATGTTATAGGTGTCTTCTAATGTTGTCAAGTATTTGGAGCTTCTAAAGCTTAGGCACTAAACAAAATCCTCATTATTATTAGATTACCTAATAAGACAAAACCTTAAAGCAATACAAATGCCCAGTAACTCAATTTAAAAAAAATATATGGAAACAGGCATAAACACAAAAAAAGGATCAAAATTTAAAACCAAACCTGCCCTTGATTTTCTTGACATATTACAGAATTTGGTTTAAAGCTTCATTTTAATAGCTTCTGAGTCGTAATGATACCGTGACTTAGAAATCAAAGGGATACATGGATTGACAAAATAACAAAGGCAGCTTAAGGCGATGTAAGTAAAATTGATAAAATATTTACACTTGGATCTTTCCATCAGCTGGAATGTTTGTGTCATTTCCATGAGTATTTCCACAATGGTCTTGTCATTCAGTTTCTCCCCACACTTCAAAGTATTAACCAGAGCACGCAGCGAGATTTCCTGATTGCCAAGTCCTCGTTGTGCACGTCCCACACGAAGATGACTCTACATTAACAAAAGAGTCAAATATTATTTTTCTGGCATCTAGCATATGTGTATACAAGTGTGTGTGTGTGTGTGTGTGGTTAGGTAGGTAGGTAGGTACATATGTATGTATGTATGTATGTATGTATGTATGTATGTATGTATGTATGTATGTATGTATGTATGTATGTATGTATGTATGTATGTATGTATGTATGTATGTATGTACGTACGTACGTACGTACGTATGTATGTATGTATGTATGTATCAAGCCTCTGAAATCCCATGTATATTCTAACAACATAGTTTGATCAACTGCAAATATCTCCTGTTGGACATTTGGATGTTTTGAATGTACATCATTATTCTTATACTTAACCACAACAACTGTACAATTTTAAAGCAATGCAGTTATCATGTGTTGCTGATTGGTTCTTCATAATAACAATCTATCATGTAACTTTGTATGAGTAAATCCAAATGATGAAGTACTTTATAAATAATTATTCACCAGAATGATGGAAAACTATTGTGTATCCATCCTTGATTACCAAAGGAGACCTGGACTTGTAGGTTCTAGCCATATTCAGTCTGATACAGTAAATATCGTCTGAAAAATGTTATATTTAATTTGTAATGTTTGTAAAAAGAATTCTCAGTTTTACTTGACCTTGTCCAAATCAACTTCATTTATTTTAATATAATACAAAGTTAATATTTCTCTATAAGTAGAGGCTAAATATTTGGATCATTATTAATTTAAAGATGTTCATCTCAATCTGAGTCTAAGACATTTGCATTCCCTATGGAATAAACCTGATGTTTCGCCATGTTCTTCATTATAATTTTAGTTAAATTTGCTTAAATCATTAGAATGTTCTGGCAATCAACATTTACCCTCATCCTGGTTCTTGTTTTTATATAATTCTATCAGAAATTACTAATCATGGCATTTAGCATTGGAGGCAGAAATCAGTCTTACTATTACATTTGAGTGCAAGTATTCATTCAAACTTATTATTCACTGGAAGTACAAAGTGCTCAGAAATAATAATCTTGGACCGGAACATCAATCTGGAATTATAGTGATTTCAGATAAGAACATTTTTTGATTATATTAGTGTCATGCATCAAAAGGCTGTTAGTACACCACCACAGTAAAGGCCAATGTTCGAGACTACAAGCACATCAACACATTCAATATCAAAATATATTTGGAATTCCTCTGAACTCACTTGAAACATTTGGACATGTTGATTTTTACAAAGCTCTGTTATGTTACTTATTTAATATCATAGAGTTGTCACAATATGTAAAAGATCTTTTCAATGACAACTATATATGAAAAATGAGAATGGAAATTGAAACACATTAACCCAAAGAGTAAACCACTAATACAAATGAAATCAAATATCAAAATAAAATACATTTTTATCAATATTTTTCTTCATTTTGTATGTATGTATGTATGTATGTATGTATGTATGTATGTATGTATGTATGTATATATATATATATATATATATATATATACCATAAGATGTTTACAAAATATTCATTAAAAACAAATGAGGTTTGTAGAGTTTACCTTTAATGAATAATATATACAAGTGGTATATCATTGATACAGCATACATACTATATATATATATAATTTATAATATCACATGCAAATACACATATTTTCCCTTTAAATGGAGTTACGATAAGTTCAGGGCAACTGTGTATTGACCGAATGAATGAGCTTGGCACATCCCTGCGAGTGTATCTGCTACAAAATGTAGTTCTTCATCTTTTCTTGTTGTTCACAATTACATATGCAAATTTTATAAGTTTACTGTCTTCTTGTTGAGTTTCTATTTTTATTTTACATTTATTAAATCAATATAAGACAAACTCATTATTTAAACATGTAATAAGGTTTTCATAAAGAAAGTAGTGCACAACAAACACGGTTAGCTTCTTGTACACTGAACATGAACTGTCAAGCATTCACATATTGATGTATAGAAATCAGCATGGTCAGGTCTGCATTTTGGCCTGAATGAGACAGGCACGAGTGTCCTATATGTAAGTGGTACAATAATACCACGTTATGTCTGCATTTTTTTTATTATCTGTAGATGACAGGCATAAGTGTCCTATTTGTAAGTGGTACAATATGATGTTATTACAATACCATGTCATGTCTGCATTTGGATCTGTAGATGACAGGAATGAGTGTCCTATGTGTGAGTAGCAATGTCTCTTTTCGGATTAAAATGAGATGCCACTTTCCAATGATGAGGTGATGTTCTAAAGATTGATTATGGAGTTATGGAGTTACCTCCCATGTGCCCTTACAACAATCACTTCATACCTTTTTTACCTGTTTATCTATATCATTTCTCACCTATATATCTATACAATTTCTTACTTGTTATTCTAATAACACCTTTAGGTGATGTTTTAAGTGTCAATGATTATTATGTTGGTTTAAGAGATTCTGGTATGCAAACCACTAAACGTTTACAGCTCCTGCACCTTCCACATGTACTATGAATGGGGCGAGGTGTATTACTGGAAAAATGTTTTCTTGGATACATGTCTGTTCATTGTTGTGGCCGTTTTGTTATCAACATAAAATAATGATACTATACTACATCTATCTTATTGTATAACTCTGAAAAAGACACCAAAACCTTTAACCTTCCAATCTACCTTATTGTAATATCTTGATAAAAGACACCAAGATCTTTAACCTTCCAATCTACCTTACTGTAATATCTTGATAAAAGACACCAAAACCTTTAACCTTCCAATCTACCTTATTGTAATATCTTGATAAAAGACACCAAGATCTTTAACCTTCCAATCTACCTTATTGTAATATCTTGATAAAAGACACCAAAACCTTTAACCTTCCAATCTACCGTATTGTAATATCTTGATAAAAGACACCAAGATCTTTAACCTTCCAATCTACCTTATTGTAATATCTTGTTAAAAGACACCAAAACCTTTAACCTTCCAATCTACCTTATTGTAATATCTTGATAAAAGACACCAAGATCTTTAACCTTCCAATCTATCTTACTGTCTTATCCTGATAAAAGACACCAAGATCTTTAACCTTCCAATCTATCTTACTGTCTTATCCTGATAAAATACACCAAGAGCTTTAGTCATCTACTGACTCTTTTCATCATGTGTACTTCACAATGTTCTCTCCCCTCTCGGACAATCTAATCTGACATAGGTGAGGTACAAATTCTGAATAAGATTAAGAGATTCTAATCTGGCATAGGTGAGGTACAAACTCTGAATAAGATTAAAAGATTCTAATCTGGCATTGGTAAGGTACAAACTCTGAATCATATTTAGACATCAGTAAGGCATTTGTAAATCCTGAATATCAGCATACTAGCTTCAAGTTGTTGTTGTTATGTGTTTTATGTTTGTTTATTTGTTTGATTAGGATTTTTAACATAGCTTTAACAATTTTTAAGTCCTATTACTACGATGTCTGCAGTGAGGCAGTTTATAGTGATGTCTAGCACTGGGGCATCATACTGCAGACATGCAGCATGATGTCCCAACCAGTCACGTTATCCTGACACCAGGCCAACCAGTCCTAACACTAACCTCTTAATACTGATCGCCAAGCGAGGAAGATGTTATTAGCATTTTGTAAGTCTTTGGTATGACTTGGCCGAAGATCAAACCCATGACCATCCACTTCCATGGCGGACGCTCTAACCACTGGGCCACTGGAGCGGTGTGTGTTTTATGTAATTTCTCAGCACATGGTGGGCGATACATCGCAGACTAGTTAACTGGTTAAGGAGGTACCCAGGGAAACTCACATAAGAACCACCAACCCACAAGAACCTGTCTCATATACCCACAAATGGTCGAGTCTGAGACTCCAACCGACACGGACATGGGATGGCAGTGATTGGTAAAGATGAGTGCTTTATACGATTTGGCAACCAGGAGTCCCATCTATCACCATTAATTCTACCAAATTAGTGATAACACTGTCTTATCATTCAATAGCAAGAGATAAAAAGCCCATACCTTGTACCAATGTCCATCGTATGACACACTCTTCATGGCATCATCAAGCGCTTCGTGAAATTTATTCTGGCTGAGAAACACTGCTGCTCGATTCCCATACAAAGCAGCAATATCTCGTCCTGTCATTCCTTTAGGCACCTGACTGCCAAAGTGTTCAAAGATCTTAATGGCCTTAGTGTAGACTTGTAAAGCCCCTAGCTGGTCTCCTGCCTGGAATCTGCTATTTCCCACTTCTTTTAACCATGGTATATCAGCAGTATTGACCTCTAGAATTGAAAGACATATCACTACCATTAAACTTTTACAGTAATTGTGTGCTATACTCATCCTAAATAATGATCAAGATTCACACCTGTTCAATGATGTCAACATACACTTATGTCACAGATTTGCATGGTGTGTGTGTGTGTGATTTGGATTTTTAGTGTAGCTTAACAATTTGTCAGTGATATCATTACAATGTCTGCAGTGTGAGTTTATAGTGATGTCTAGTCACATTATCCTGATACCAGGCCGACCAGTCCAAACACTAACCTCTTAATGCTCAGTGTCAAGCGAGGTGGCTGCTAATACCTTTTGTAAATCTTTGGTATGACTCAGCCTGGGATAAAACCCAAGACCTCCTGCATCTGAGGAAGACGCTCTAACCACATGGCCACTGGAGCAGTCCTTTGCATGGTGCATAGATGTAAATACAAATGGGACCCACATAAGAACGACAATGCGGTCATCCAATTACATTGGAGATCAAAATAAGAACAACAATGCTGTAATCTGATTGATGTAGGGATCAACATTTAGCAAAGAAGAATGCTAAATTTATGTAGAATTTTTATAACCAGCAATGAATTTAGCAAAGAAGAATGCTAAATCAATGTTGTAGTTTTATGACTGTAGCAATGAATTTAGCAATCAAGAATACTAAATTAAAGCAGTATTTTTATGACTGTAGTGATGAATTTAGCAATCAAGAATGCTAATACCCATGTCCATACCATAATCAAATTTATGTAGGAATCCAATTAGCATCAACAGTACCATAATCAAATTTATGTAGGAATCCAATTAGCATCAACAGTACCATAATCAAATTTATGTAGGAATCCAATTAGCATCAACAGTACCATAATCAAATTTATGTAGGAATCCAATTAGCATCAACAGTACCATAATCAAATTTATGTAGGAATCCAATTAGCATCAACAGTACCATAATCAAATTTATGTAGGAATCCAATTAGCATCAACAGTACCATAATCAAATTTATGTAGGAATCCAATTAGCATCAACAGTACCATAATCAAATTTATGTAGGAATCCAACTAGCATCAACAGTACCATAATCAAATTTATGTAGGAATCCAACTAGCATCAACAGTACCATAATCAAATTTATGTAGGAATCCAATTAGCATCAACAGTACCATAATCAAATTTATGTAGGAATCCAATTAGCATCAACAGTACCATAATCAAATTTATGTAGAAATCCAATTAGCATCAACAGTACCATAATCAAATTTCTGTAGGAATCCAATTAGCATCAACAGTACCATAATCAAATTTCTGTAGGAATCCAATTAGCATCAACAGTACCATAATCAAATTTCTGTAGGAATCCAATTAGCATCAACAGTACCATAATCAAATTTCTGTAGGAATCCAATTAGCATCAACAGTACCATAATCAAATTTCTGTAGGAATCCAATTAGCATCAACAGTACCATAATCAAATTTCTGTAGGAATCCAATTAGCATCAACAGTACCATAATCAAATTTCTGTAGGAATCCAATTAGCATCAACAGTACCATAATCAAATTTCTGTAGGAATCCAATTAGCATCAACAGTACCATAATCAAATTTCTGTAGGAATCCAATTAGCATCAACAGTACCATAATCAAATTTCTGTAGGAATCCAATTAGCATCAACAGTACCATAATCAAATTTCTGTAGGAATCCAATTAGCATCAACAGTACCATAATCAAATTTCTGTAGGAATCCAATTAGCATCAACAGTACCATAATCAAATTTCTGTAGGAATCCAATTAGCATCAACAGTACCATAATCAAATTTCTGTAGGAATCCAATTAGCATCAACAGTACCATAATCAAATTTCTGTAGGAATCCAATTAGCATCAACAGTACCATAATCAAATTTCTGTAGGAATCCAATTAGCATCAACAGTACCATAATCAAATTTCTGTAGGAATCCAATTAGCATCAACAGTACCATAATCAAATTTCTGTAGGAATCCAATTAGCATCAACAGTACCATAATCAAATTTATGTAGGAATCCAATTAGCATCAACAGTACCATAATCAAATTTCTGTAGGAATCCAATTAGCATCAACAGTACCATAATCAAATTTCTGTAGGAATCCAATTAGCATCAACAGTACCATAATCAAATTTCTGTAGGAATCCAATTAGCATCAACAGTATCATAATCAAATTTATGTAGGAATCCAATTAGCATCAACAGTACCATAATCAAATTTATGTAGGAATCCAATTAGCATCAACAGTACCATAATCAAATTTCTGTAGGAATCCAATTAGCATCAACAGTACCATAATCAAATTTATGTAGGAATCCAATTAGCATCAACAGTACCATAATCCGTTTCATGTATTGGTAAAATTACCCGAAACATCAACACACATAAAACTGTTAACTTAATTTTTAAACAGATATATCAGAATGGAAAAGTCAATAATATTCCGCATTAACATGGCAAATACTTAACACCGAGAATATTATGTAAGAAATCTGAACTAGGGCAGTTGTATGAAAATCAGACTTGGTCAATACATTAACCCGTAATGTGCTAGTCGCGCTGTCGGTTGATGTCTCATAGTACTTGTCACGACTTAAGTTGTTTTCTAGGTAAGAAACAATGTACACATCATATTACTTCAACTCGCCATGACTGCTTGTAAAACTATATTTGATTGGTTTATAAAGGACTGGAACAGACACTCCGCTGTACTTCAATATGCATGTGGCACCTGTAAGAAATGTAAATGGTTGACGCTGAATACGATGATTTCTTTCAATACTGGCTTCTGATAGCGATGATGATAATGACTTGAAGTATTTGAGGAGAAAATTATTGGAGCTGGTGAAGTGTTGATGGAATTTCCCGTGAGTGACTTTGAGCCTGGAATTGACATGGAGTCTGAGGTACATGCTCGCTTGATGTGAAAAGATGTCATGCCTGTCAACCTCTCCCCAATTCACTGGTAATTCAAAATTAAATGTCATGCCTGTCAATCTCTCCCCAATTCACTGGTAATTCATAATTAAATGTCGGGATTGTGAATACTGAACCTATGGACTATTTGAGACTTTTTGGGATGATTGTTGTTGCATCTGATAGTAGATCAAACAAATCACGATGCAGGTCATAGAGTTCATGGGGCAGAATGAAGGAAAACTGTTGCCCGAAGAAATAGCAGCTTGTCACACCTGAGCATCTAAAACCCTATTTTGCACTGATTATAGCAATGGGTTTGGTACATAAATCTGATCTTGATTCCTACTGGGCTACTGATGATGTGATATCAACCCCATACTTAAGCAAAAAATTAGTATGGGATGGATTTCTAGCTATTCTATGCAGTTTACACCTGGCAGATGAGAACAATAAAGGTGACACTTTACACAAGATCCGTCCAATGATTTGAAAAAATGTGAAACATTTGCTGAGGTTTA
Source organism: Unio delphinus (assembly GCA_029339505.1). Taxonomy (NCBI): domain Eukaryota; kingdom Metazoa; phylum Mollusca; class Bivalvia; order Unionida; family Unionidae; genus Unio; species Unio delphinus. The sequence continues at coordinate 16,528,165 of JAQISU010000046.1, forward strand.
TTCACCAGATGATGATATTAGAATAAATAATAGTTGAAATTTTTCATGAACATTTAATACTGACTCTGGGGGTCTAAACTTGCATCTGACCTAATTGTTGTGGATGTTTATAAAACTGTTACCTTTTCATTATCTGTGATTTTCACAATTTAGATATAACATTGTGACAGGCATTACATGTATATTGATATAACATTGTGACAGGCATTACATGTACATTGATATAACATTGTGACAGGCATTACATGTACATGGTTGAACTAGTAAATAATATAATGTCTTAGATAAAAAAACAAACAAAAATATGGATGAAATATTATTGTAACTTGTCATTTTACCTGTATTTACACCTGTACATGCAAATATATTAAACTTACACACGTGTTTTGATGCTAATCTTAAAGTTTAGACATGCACCATCATTTTTCATATAGGGTTTGTGTATCTATTGTGCATATTTATTGAAATACATGCAATTTAAAAACTGAGCAGTTTTCTTTTAATTTCTTTCAAACAATTCAGCATTGAGGGATCTTGTATTGCCAAACAATATAGCACTTTAAGTGTTAATGACAAGAAAAGAACTCAATTGGTATCCAGTAGGAACATGAAGTCTTTGTAATTATTTGAAAATAAAAACTTACTGCAGCAAGCCTTCAGGAAGATATCAAATATCTCTCCATCATAACTCCTGTCAAGACAGTCAACTGGGAATTTACCCTCCTTATTTTTCAATGCTGCATTGAATCCTGCACCCAGCATTAATTCTGTTACTCTTTTTAGGATCCCTTTCTCAGGTAGCGGTCTAAATTTGGCTATGGTATGGAAAACTGTGTCACCATTTTCATCAACTAACTCAGGATCGGGTATCAGCCGTTTTTCCTTGAAAATCTGACTCATAAAAGCCTGGAAATCATTCAAAAGAGCTGTCCTGCCTGGAAAGTAAAAGATAATCTCATTACGTCACACAATCTGATTGAAAGGTGCTAAAATAGAGACTATTTTAGTAATGCTCATCCTAGAATACTTACTCAATCACATTACCATTAGGAAATAAACTCCATTTTATCTCAAATCCAGCAATCCTAAAAACACCAAAATTTTATATTTCCATACAGACAAGGGAAAATAACTCTTACACATTACCTCCCCTTCCCACTGCTAGTAGTAACAATGAAATACAAGTTTACCAGTTTATAATGTCCAATACATAAGCAAGAATACTTGTATTTGTGGTATTAGTTGGGAGGTTTTAGCAATAATATGATTAGGTAGGTTATTTCAGAGAAACATAATTATTAAAAAAATATATTTTCCATCAAATATGTTCTCTTACTACATTACTGATATTAGCATATATTGTTTTTTGTTGACTGCCATTTTTCAGCACATATGCGATACATGGCTATTAGTACAATGGTGGAGGATAAAACTCATGAAAATCCCAACAACCAAACCACAGGAAGCTAAATGCTTTTTTGTGTCACATACCCAAATTGGCCAAGCCCGACACTCAAACCCTAGCTGACAGAGGTGAGATGATCATGAATGGTTAAACCTAAAACCAAGTGTTTTACACCCCATTACTAATATTGGCCCCATTTTCACAGGTAATAGACATAGAAAAAAGCATGTATCAAAGGCACCCTTTGAATGAAGAATGACTGGATTCGGTATATGAATGATAAACCATTTTCCTAATGTGATGACACAACCTGTGACAATAACAGGATAAGAAAAGAAACTCTGCCTTACAAACAATTCTTGATGAATCCAGTAAAAGTGGTAGGCCCATAAGGAAGGTGTATTTATGGCAATCTAGTTTGGTGGCCGTCTCCATACCTACCAAATTCAAGTCTTATCTCTGTGAATCCATACCATGCAGATCAAAGCATTGTACATGCCAAAGTTTCTTATTATGTCTCAAAACAAATGTTATGTTCAAATGCAAGACTCACAGAGATTTCTCTAATCAAATATGCTCAGCTCTTTGTTAGACCAAAGAGTAAATTATGTGTTTTGCCCACCTCAGTTCAATTGATATGGCCTTCACTGATGCAAATCTGTTATCAGGCTTCACTTTCGCTTCTCCTCAAAATATACTCTGCCTAGGTCTGGACATACTTCAAATATATACCCTTCTTTACAGAAGGGTATATGAAGAACTAAACATGAGAACCATTCAAGTGATAGTTGCATAGAAATCATAATTATTTAACAAAACAAAAAACACTAAAAACATGAAATAAATAATTCCTTGGCATGATATAATGAATACTCTATTAAAAGTAAAAAAAAAAAACAACAGCCATTTATCACAACAAAAGCATACACATTTAGATCCTGCATTTGATCTCTCAGAATTAAAGTAAAATTATGACTGACTTGTAAAATAACATGCAAGATCGTTAGCAGCAGAGAGGAGGCATCTTTTATCTGCCCATGACATCTTCTTACAAAATCATGCATTGTGACCAAGTTGGGCCAGTAATCAGAAGGTGTAACAAAATATCATGAACTGCTATTATTCAGCTGGAAAACATACATTTAAAAGTCCAGAAGTCTGATTTATGACTGATGCAGTGACGGTAAACATTTTCTAAAACTTAAAAGCTGGTCAAGTTTACTTGAACCTTGATTACATCCAGTCAGTTTCACAAATTGCAATTCCAAACCCTGTAGAGCTCAGTGGTTTCCTGATATGTCTCAACTCTCTGCAATCCTTTAAAAGATGACTGATGGCAATCATCGTTCCCACCATGTAACATTCTCAGATCAACACATGTCCATTAAACATAATTTTTTCTCTTCCTAACTTTCCCACAAATCGGAAGGTTCCTTTCTATTCTATTGTACTATTTTAAAAAATTCAAAAGTGGTACAGTCACTTTCCTCCTGACATGTCACTTGCTTGACGGCATTCTAAAAATAATAATCACCAGCTTGAGCATGAAGACAATTTTCATAACAAAATATGCAGTTCAAAATGCTTGAGGTACTACAGTAATTAGTCTGGTTCCCTGACCAATTCTATTGAATCTAAATAAAACCTGGATCAGAATCATACATGAACAGACCTGTATCTGGATTTTACCACAACAAAATCATATTTATTTAATTTGTGCTTTTATAAAGTTTGTCTGTATTTTAAAGTCATTTCTGTAAAATTTGCAGCAAAATCAAAAGAGTTGGCAGGTCTGCTTTCAAGGCTAAAAATAGCATTAAGCTTGACCAGGGTTTTCCCATCATGTGGGGAGGCAAAAGTGAACCTAGATGGGTTGCGTCATGTTTTTTTCTACATGGGTTGTATCATGGGTTTTTTTCTAGATGGGTTGTAACTTTTTTTTTTAAATTTTACCTAGCATAAGGGAGAACCTGACGGCTGCATGTAGTGATGTGTTTTTATCATCACTAAGGCTGAAGAAGGAAGCAGGACTTGGTGAATGCATCAGCATCATAATTGCAAGGGGGTCCAACCATCTTGCTACTGTCTTGGGATCCTCCACCTCCAGGAAGTGGAAGAGTGTCTTCAGTGGTACATGTTCTGTACTTAGTCCTATTGCCACTCCTTTTACAAGTTTCTGGATCTCAATTCTATCATCTGTAAAAAAAAAAAAGTAATACATGTTTTGTACTTAGGCCTATTGCCACTCCTTTTACAAGTGTTACGTATATTTAATAGAAGTCATTTATATTTATTTGTATTGTCTGTCTGTTAGATTTAAATTTGGCATTTTAAGTTTTAAGATTCGTTCACTGAAGGAGGGGGTGACCTGTACTTTCAGAGTAAACACCAGGTGTTGACCTCATTTCTGACCTGGTTTCAGAGTTGTAAACAAGCTTTTAAAATGATTGGTTGGTTCCATGGACAAAATGGAGTAAAGTATAAACATCTTTCTAATTTAGTTGGGTCATACGCTGTTTACGTGATTTCTTGAATGTAAAATTGTTCTGAGAGATTCTAGAAGGTCGTAACCCCTTTCTTGTTTACGTAAAAACAGGTATATAAGTGATGTTTTGGATCGAGCTATTTAGTAGAAGTTGGGCTTTTATAATATTAAGTTGTGTCTTCTTTTTGAGTTATTCTAAATTACCTGGTACTGGAAATTGTGTCGATTCGTTTGGATCAAGAGGAATTATTTTATTATTTATCTGGAAAAGAATATGTGCTCATAGATTTTCATTAACAAGAACTGAATTCATCAAGAGACATCGTCTTCCATATTGGATACTTAGCTGGAATTCGAACTTAAGAATTATTTGGACATTTTATTACCAGGACTTTTGCAATTTCTCTAGTGGATAATATTTTGAATTATTTTGGATTAATTTTGGAATTGATTCTTAAAACCGTAAGTTTATTGTTTCTTTTCTGAAAAATATTTGTACTCAATAAATTGTTTTTTAAGTTTTACAAGCTTGTTATTTTCACTCTTTCTATGTTACTGTTTATTCGAGCCTAAGCACGTAACACAAGTCTCTGGATCTCATTTCTATCATCTGTTTAAAAAAAAAATGTACAAAAGTTGAAACTGAAAACCAAACCCGATCATTTTTACTTAGCTGTTTCGGATGGTACAAAACAATCATCATTTAACGCAGACTACTTTATGAACAATGGTCAATGTACTTGATAACCAATGGTCATTATATGCGTTGACAATGGTCAGTGACTATTATTAGATTGTCTGCAAGGAATGATCAAAAATTCATATAATAGATGGCATATCTTAAAAATGGATTTATCAGTAACATAATTTTGTGGGTTCTAAAATAAACAAGACTGAAAATGTTAAAACTAGTAAAAAGTTAATAACTTTTGAATTGACATCTTCTGATACTTTTTAGAGCTGTAACAAGATCACTTCCCAACTTTCCTCTAAAATAATATGTCTCAATTTGTGATGATATGTTAAATTTTGTTGAGTGGACAAAATGCTTTCTTTGTAAAGGAAGTGATAAATGTGTTGACACATGAATTTTTGGTCTTTTTCTGGTACCTTGTTTTGTTCAAGGTTAATTTATACGTGTGTTAATCCACAAAATCTATTTTTAGCCTATGCTGACCTTATTATGATCTTGACAGTTATATATGTTGTAATCATCAAAGAAAAGAACTTGACAGATGTGTGAAGCCCAAAAAAATCTATCATAACATTGTTAAGCCCATTTTATGTAAACATTGGCTTTAATATTATAGTAATCTTACTTTAACATATACTTTAGTCAACATTTCTTTCAGTAATGGACACTTTACATTGGGAAACATGTATCGATGATAATCTGATTACTTACCTAATGTCACACTATGAATTAATTATTGATTCTGGATACATGGCTGAGAAAAAATGGCTGCTTGTGAGGGGAACATTTTACATTTTTGTATTAATATGCTGGCCGCTGGTTGTCAGAGGGGTGGCTGTTCTTGAACGGTACTTTTAAGTACAAACTCGTTGGTGCCGAGGGATTCTGGCCATAAGAAGCGGGTGGCCACTTGTCAGGGGGACTGTTCAAGAGGGGGACTACTGTATCTCAACACCAGACCTCCTTCCCTAACAAGACCTTCTCTGTAAGGCAATCCACTATTTTACCCTAAGTTGGGCCAGTTTTAAGTATTAAGTAAAGTGTAGCAAAATATCATGTACTGCTATCGAGCTGAAAAACATGGATAATTTTGTAAACTTACAATCACGCTCCTTCAAGTTCTTGAGGTCAGGTCCAATCATCAGGTAACCGATTCCCCACCACTCTGCAGTCTTGCCCAGTCGTACGAGCAGGGGTTCCCACCATTTCTTCTCTACATACTTCAGCATGTCATAACACAGTCTTGCCTCATGTTCTGTGATAAATACAAATTACTTTTCACCAGACCTGCTTTGAAAATGATGATGGTAATGACGATGCTACTGACTATGCAAAATAAATGCTTTTGTCCCCGATATTCAACCTAATAAATCCCGTAACTGTTATTTGTAGTATTTCAGGCAAAATTGTAGTATTTCGGGCAAAAGACAAAAGTTTTATTATTCATTTAAACAAAAATTATGGTGTGAAATTTTTGTTGTTGTAGGGTTTAACGCCGTTTATCAGCACAACATAGGCTATACATGGCGGCCAGTATTAATGGTGGAGGAAGAACCTGGGAAAACCCCAGAAAGAACCACCGACAAACGAGAAGCCACTGGCAAGCTTTCTAATATACCAGCATTGGCTGAATCTGAGATTTGAACCCATGCAGACAGAGGTGAGATAGCAGTGATCCGTAACAGAGAGCGCTTCAGACCACTCGACCACTCAGTGCCCCTGGTGTGAAATTAAAAGTATTATTAATACAAGCCTGCCTGTTGTTCCTCTATTTTTTAATGTAGTGCATTGGATTTGACATCAATAGTCAAACTGTAAAGAAAGGTGAAGTTGCAGTCCATGGGTAACCTAGAATAGACACATACAGCGTCTTTTGATTTTCTATTTGTCACAAGCATCTGAAATAAGCAAACTGTTCTTTAGATCTCAGTAATTTGAGTCACTGACTAGTCCAGGTAATTTTTTTAAGCATGAAAAAAGACTTATGATCTGAGTAGATTTTAAGTCAGTGATGATTTTTTTTACAGGATGGATTAAACTGAGGAACCAATAATCTTGCGTGGAACATAAATTTGGAAGAGAACAACATATACACATAATTAATGATATTGTTGTATTATAATACATGCCAACCCCTGACGTGGTAAAGATGTAATCTCTAAGTGCTCAAAAAGTGGAATCCAGGCAGAAAAAGCGTAATCCACATATAACATGCTAAAATTTAAATAAACAATAATTTATGTGCCCCTCTCGTCTTTTAACATCTTTACTGTTTCAAGTTTTCATATGTAGCACTTTTATCTTTACACAAACATATCAACTAGAACCCATCATAAGACTTTTAGCGCCAAATATTAAATTTTTTTCCACGTGGCCTGAAATATGTCACATGATGCTGCATTCATTATCTTCATATTTAGATGATTCTATTGGGGGGGGGGGGATAATTCATCTGTGAAATTTTTTAATAGAGATATTTTGCTCCCATAATGCATAGACTAAAATAAAATATACTTTTTAGCGCCAAATACCTTTAGACTGGTTCTGCAGTAAATATAAATTAGAACAGAGAATCTGCGCATAAAGATTCAATTAAAAAACCAGTACCGCATAATGTAGTGAAAAAATCGTAATGATTATGCCAAAAGCATAATGGTTGGCATGTATGTATTGTGCACATAAAACAATATTTAGAACAATAATTATAACAATAATAATATTAATAATGATAAATTTTTGGTACTTATTATTTTTTCAAAAAATGATTTTAGAAAGTGAACCTGTGTAAAGTGGTTATCTGTGTGCAATGGAAAGTTTTGCGTTATCTCATCAATCTTGCCAGCCAATGAAGCTCAAAGGTTTGCCCACCATCACAAATTGTCAGCCAATGAAACAAAGGAATTCCCACCATCAATCTTGTTTGCATTTGAAACTCTAAGAATTACCCACTACCAATTTTGCTATACCTTGAAACTCCAAAGAATTACCCACCATAGAAAATTGTCAGCCATTGAAATTAAAAGGATAACCAACCATCAATCTTGTTTGCATTTGAAACTCAAAGGATTACCCATCATCAATCTTGTCAGCAAAAGAAACTCAAAGATTTAACCACCATCAATCTTGTCAGCAAATGAAACTCAAAGGATTACCCAACATAGAAAATTGTCAGCCAATGAAACTCAAAGGATTACCCACCATACAAAATTGTCAGCCATTGAAACTCCAAGAATTACCCAACATAGAAAATTGTCAGCCATTGAAACTCAAAGGATTACCCACCATACAAAATTGTCAACCATTGAAACTCAAAGGATTACCCAACATAGAAAATTGTCAGCCATTGAAACTCAAAGGATTACCCACCATACAAAATTGTCAGCTATTGAAACTCAAAGGATTACCCAACATAGAAAATTGTCAGCCATTGAAACTCAAAGGATTACCCACCATACAAAATTGTCAGCCAATGAAATTCTAAGGATTACCCACCATCAATCTTGTGCAGGAGGCATACAGACTCAAACAGAAAGTTTTGCTTGATATCCTCGGGTGTGTCCACACTATTGAAGAAACCATCAATAAAGGCCTTGAAAGCATCTGTCAGCTGATTCAGGCTTTTCAGAACTGTTGCCTTTCTCCAATAGCCCTGAAATAAATATCAAGAAACTTACAAGTATTCATTTGGCTTGGAATTCTTTTCTGAAGTTGAATATGATTGTCTTTATTGATAATCTCATTCAATTTAGTGCGTCTGACATTGTCAGACAGAATATACCATTAATTTATGAGTGTGTGTGATTAGGAATTTTAATGTCGCTTTAAGAATTTTTCAGTCATATTGCTATGATATCTGCAGTGAGACAGTTGATATTGGGGTATCATGCCACAGACATGTAGCATGATGTCCCACCCAGTCACACTATCCTGACACCAGGCCAACCAGTCCTAACACTATCCTCTTAATGCTGAACGTCAACAGAGGCAGCTATTAGTATCATTTGTGTAAGTCTTTGGTATGACTCGGCTAAAGATCGAATTCACGAACTTCCGCTTCGCGGTGGACATTTTAACCACTTGGCCATTAATTTATGAAGGCATGACAAAATAAAGACAGCAAAGTAGCTCTGCAAACGATTGAAATAAACGATAGAAATAAACGATAGAAATAAACGATAGAAATAAACTAATTTCATGGATTAGTAAATGCTATCAGAGATTTTCATATTTAAAGAAGCCCTAGTGAACCTGCAACTGTATATTTTCTCAATCAATATTTTTAAAATACTTTTTCTTGATCCTTCTATATCTAAAGTGTATTATTTTCCTACATTTTGTGCAATGTACTATTTGAAATTACACATATTGTAATCTATCTTGTATATCTGACTTTTCATCATTTAAAAAAAAAGAACTTTGAACAAGAACATGTAACTACATTCGGCAGCACAGGTTACCTCCCCTGCTTATAGTTAACATGGTGCAGGGGATGGGTTGGTCAGGAAGAGAGAAACCACTTGGATTTATTTTTTAAAAAACAACTGAAAAAAGCAATGTTTACCTTGCATACAAGTAAAGAATTATTTCTAGCTCTGCTGAATTTCATAGGTAACTTGTTCAGCAATTCTGATGCACCTTAATAGGTATAGGTTTTGTTTGATGATAAAAGTCTCTATTCCAAGTTTTACAAACATCAGATCAAAACTATGGCCTCCAGAGTGGTAACAAGCTTGACCAATCAAATGAAAGATGTTGCCTCTATAGTACACCACTCCCTTGATAAATTGCACCCTGATAACACTTGAATGCAGGGTCAGGTGTTTAACCCATTTTTAAACCAGAAAATACTAAAAAAAATTATCCCTATTTCTTGATGATGAAAATTGGTAACGGAAATTTTGATATATCGCTCATTTTATCATCTAAAATGGTAGGTAGAACCTGAAAATTTTAATCTACGTTATGAAATATCAAATTTAAAAATAGGTCATACAACTTTTACATTTTCGCTCCAAACAACATTCCTAGTACACCACAAGTAACTATATGTGGGAAAAATTTTATCAAGGAAAATGTCACTTACACTGAGCAGAGGCAGTACTTTAATAAATAAATACAAATTAAATTTAAAAACATTTCAATTGAAATTTGTGTTCAAATTCTTTCTTTTTGTTCCTTTTAAGCGCAAGTCATAAATGCAATATGTTACTTTGTAATTAAAAGGTAAAATGCGTCAATCTACTGTAACAGCTTTGTATGAGAGCATTTCTTTGTGAACCCAATTAAGTGCCAGCTGTGTTTTGATAACTGACTTATGGAAATATCTGTTATATTGTTGCACTAAATTAAAAGCTGGCCTCCTTTGTATTATCATGTTCATTATTTTCTTTTGAATCAAATAAAGGAGTTTGAATAAAGAAAAGTTAAAATGCATGAAAATCATACAGACTTAAAATTTAAATGCTACTGTCGTATGTCATGTGAACTCACTTCATTTGATCGATCAAACATTGTTATAAATGTCTGTGTGTATGTAACATAAACTACCTTACATTAACTGAGTCTTTAATAACTGTGATCAAAGATAGCAAGGAAGCCAAGAAAAATTAATACTTTGTAAATTAAAGAGCTTCTTTTCACAAACAATTACCACTGTGGGCAAGCGAGTTTCAAAGAATTCTTGAACTGGCACTTTGAGATATCCTCAAGGATGATAAAAAAACTGAATTATTAAATCCAATGAAATCACACAATCCATACTGTACTAATTGAACAATACTGAGTTTTGATGTAGACCACTGTATCATGAAATGAATGTCGCGTTTAAAAAAAAAGAACCTCGTGTGGTAGTGTATCAACAGTTCGTCTAGTTTCCTGTTCTGTGGACTCCTGATTTTGTAGGATGCTATTAAACACCAGTACAGGAACCAGCCTCCTCAATAAAACAAAACGCAGTGTCGCAATACAGACTTTTCTAGTACATGTGATGGTTCTTGAAACCAGCTGGAATGATCTTTTACATGTTGGACATTTTGAAAATAAATATTATTTCAACAGTATCATCAACGTGACTGCAAAATGATTATTCAGTGCTCCCCCACCCCAACCACAATTCTCTCAATGTAGACAGTTATTTTTTTAAATTTTAGAGGTTCCTTGGTAACTTGCACCTCGCTCATAGTGCGGCCTAAGTTTATGGATCCCATTGTGTGCGATTTATCAAGGGAGAGGTGTAGTAACAAGAAAATATTAATGCATGTACACATGGTCTTCTTACAAATGTTCTTGGAAATCTATTCTATTATATCCAAAAAACAGAACCTGACACACACACACATATTAATCTCAGACTACCATGACATTTCTGTAAATACTGATCTACTAATAATTGTCTCCAAAATACAACAATGTCTCATTACACTGCCATTAATGTTAACCATTAAAAGTGTCCTGTATTATAGGTTTTTTTTTAATTTTTTTTTTTATGGTTTTACGCCATTTTTCAGCACAATATAGGCTATACATGGCGGCCAGTATTAATTGGTGGAGGAAGAACCCGGACAACCCCCAGGAAAGAACTACTGACCCACGAGAATTACTGACCCACGAGAAGCTACTGGCAAGCTTTCTCACATAACTACATTTGCCGAATCTTACAGAGATGCTGCCAGAAATTTTTATAAGAGGGGGAGGTCCCCCACACCTACATCTAGAGGGAGGGAATCATGGGGGGACAATGTCGAATGTAGCTGATGGGTGACAATATTATTTTAAGGTATATGCATACCTAATTTAAAGCAAGCATTTAATGACTTAATATCACTACTTTGCTATCAAATATATAATAAGGTATCTGCATACCCAATTCACTTTGCTGAGCTGGTAAATATTCTTCTCTGTTTCTTATCACTCCACTTCTTCAAAGCCTTTGGGAACTGAAAATCGTTTATATGACCCCCTTGAATCTGAATAGTCATCAGTTTATTCACAGTTTTTGATGTTAATCTATTCCTTAGAGCAGTGTGAATTCTGTTTTGTGAACTAAATCCCCTTTCACAATCTGCTGTTTGTAGTGGAAGAACCGCTGCTAATTTGGCCAATTTAAACAAATTCGGAAACTGGTCTTCGTGATATTCAAACATAATTTTCCACAACTCAATCATGTTGTCTCTGGGATATTTCTGTTGTAGAATCACATTTTTTGCAAGGCTGTATTCAGCCAAGGTTGCAGCACCATCAATAAGAGCCTTACTGGTTATACTACCAATTTTCTCTCCAAAATGTTGGATTAGAGTTTCCATTTCAGTTAGACCATGATCAGCAACCTCTTCTTTTGAAAGAAATGACAAATTTTTCAGTCCCAAAGCAGCAAAACTTGTGGCTATTGTTGTATGTTCTGCAGGAAATCTTCTATTCATCTGATCTACAAGCTTATCACAAAAATCTTTCTTGGCCTGATTAATTTCTTTGCTTACTTCCTTCTGGTCCTTTTCTGTTTCACCTTCTTTTGTTCCAAGCTTAACACCCTTTATAGAAGCACATTTACCAGCGCCATCCATCTTAAGTTCATTTAAAAACAGAGTCTGATGATGGCTTTTCCCTTCCTTAGCTCTCTGGGCAGCAGTATAAAACCCATCCAAAACAGGTTTGACTGCAGACACATCCAGTTGCTGTTTCTGAAAGGTCATGCTAACAGATGCCAAAGATGGTATAATGTCCATCAGAAAATAAAGCATGGCAACAAACTTATAGTGTGTAAGATTCTCATACATATATGCACATGTTTTGCTGTCCTTTTTGTGTTTTTCAAAGTAGCAGACCAGAGGCTTCCATGAATGGTACACTGCATATAATGCACTGTAGAATGCCATCCAACGAATTCCATGTACTTCTTTCATAGAATATTCATCTGAGTCCAATACATTTTGAATTTGTTTTAGTTCAGCTGTCCTTGAAGATGACTTCTTAAAATATCTGAATATCTCCTTCAAAACATTTTGAAAGGTTTCATTTAAGAAAGCTACCTCCTCTGCAGCCTTGGAAGAACATAGGTTTAATCTATGTGCCATACAGTGTACAGAAACAAGATGGGGATTCTTTTCTTTGCACCGAGTTGCAACACCTGTTTTTTTGCCGGTCATAATGGAGGCACCATCACTACCAAACCCTACAATCTTATTGAAAGACACACCTCTTTTCTTCAAAAAATTCTCCAGTTCTGCTGTCACATGTACCTCTTTCACATGCAAATTTCCAAGAAAAAGGGTTTGTACATTTAAATCATCACTAACCACATTTGCATACACAACAAGCTTTTTACTGACAGAAATGTCAGTGCTTTCATCTATCATAACACTAATAAATTCACTAGACTGCATTTTCTTATCAAGATCTGCTGTGATTAAATCCGCAAAAGTGTCGATGAATTCCTCCCCTGTGCTGCGAGATACATAGTGTGCATTATCCCCTGACATTAAGGACTGTAATGCTTCACATCCATTCAATTTCTGCAACTCAATCAAACTAGAATATTTTGCAATTGGCAGGCTCTCATAGGCAATGTAATATGCTGTCCGCATGGCACAAATGACAGCATCTTTTTTTTCCGCCATTTTTGAAACTGCATTTACCGCTGCAGACTGGAATTCTTTCTGCATTACACTTTCTCTAAGTGCTTGGGCATGATCTGCCGATTCCATATGCCGTGTCAAAGTTGATGTTCGATAATTTTTGCAACCACTTTCAGCTGTAAATGGATTATCTTTCTTACATTCTCGACATAAAACACAAGACATCCCTCCTTTTGGTTCTTTCCTTAACCAGTTGTAGGTACTCAACCACTTATCTTGGAATTTTGGTTCCTTTTTTCTCTTTTTCTCAACAACCGGTTCCTCTTCCACGTGCCTTGTGGATGAGGTGCCGGCTATTTCATTGTCATCGGTTTGTGCAACGTCTTCTGTTCGCATCAAACCATCACAGCTTTCATCTTGCTCTATAATATCGTCCGTAGCAGACGACCTTACCGTAAAGAAATCGGTTATCTTCCTTTTCGACATTCATCAAACTAAACACTTCTTACGCTTTATAAATTTCCGTTATGGCTGATCAATGGATCAATTTGTCATACCCCTCTAGGAGACAATTAAATCGGAACCCCTTAGAGCGTGTCCGCAAAATACCCCCCCATCCGCAACAGATCTCAATCATACAGACGCTTGTACACAAACGCTAAATCTAACTCAGTATAGCCTGATTGAGCTCATGGACGAACAAAATTTAATTTGAAAAATGTTTATTTTTAATTTATGTTTTTTTTTTTTAAAGCGCGCATTGGGTATAAAAAATTGTGGGAACCGCAGGTAACTTAGGTGAATTTTCCCCCATTGATTTTTAGAAGTTGCGTGACTAGCGATCGTTACTGCGAGAAACCCGGGATCCCGCGGCCTGGCAGCATCACTGATCTTAAGACTCGAACACACGCAGACAGAGGTGAAATGGCAGTGGTCCGTAACGGACAGCGCTTTAGACCACTTGGCCACTCGGGGCCCCGCTCCTGTATTATAGTAAGGCCACCTTATATCCATACATATTATCTGGACTGAAACAATATGCCTATGCATCCCGCATCCGAGCTGGATGCTCTAATCACCTAGGCAACAAGAGCAATCACCTGACCTGTTGTCCTGGCCAACTAAAACTTGGCTGAACTAAGTAAAACTTTACAATGTACTTGTTGTCTCTGATATATATCTACATCTCTTGAGTAAATACGGTTTAATTTTCTACTCTTAAAATGACCAGATATTCAACATCACTTAAAATTTAACGCACTTTCACTTTGGTCTATTTTGCCTGCTGTTATCAGACTACACTTTGGTACAAAGAAAGTTGGCTTCCTTTTTAAATACATGCACCTGATGTAAGCATGAAACACAAAAACTTATGAACATATGTTGGAGTTTCATACCTATCACTCAATTTCTTCAAGGTGCTTGCATTTATGGAGGCACTTTTAAGAAATTTAAACATTTTGATGGGGGAAAAGTCTCTTTCAAAGAGCTTTCACACTTCTGTACGATGCAAACCCGTGAGAAGTTGTGATAAAATGTCAAAATTTTGTGTATTCATACAGCCGTCATGTACCATAACTGGGAATGACTATTAGCATGGCTGCTGTGCGCTTCATCTATAAAGATTATTGTAAAGTAAAAGCCAGTTATCAATTTTTGTTTTTTTTCTCTCATGGACTAAGCTCTAACTATTTGCATACCATATCATAAATGTTATAATCCAAAACTGCAAAAACACCAATGAGAAATCCAACAAAATCTTACCTTGTGCCATTTTGTATCACAATTCAGTGACGCTAAAGCATCTTGTAAGGCCTCAACAAATTTCTCCAATCCACTATAAACGGCTGAGCGGTTGCTGTACAAAACCGCTGCCTCGTGCATAAATTCTTGATGCGTCCCTATCCGAGATAAGGCCTCTGTGTACAAATCTATCGCTGTTTGGTAGTTTCCAGTTTTCAATGCACTGTTTCCAGTTGCTTTTAGGGTTTCAACTTGATATTTTACCACCTCAACTGCAAATTAATGTCAAAACTTTATGTAAAGTATATTCAACACTTCAAACATAAAACCATATACCAATTTCACATAATAATAATAATACCCATTACAGTAACAAAAAACAGAAACTCTTCACATGTTTCTTTGTGAATACTCAACCATAATGCCTTAGGAGAACTAGTCCAACCTCCTAAGGTATTATGACTTGGTAACATATCTGAAGAAAAAAAACAATTTTGCAAAGAAAAAATTATTTTTGTAAGAATACTTACCCAATCATAATATCTTGGAAGGTAGTAGTAGTTAGCCTAAAGTGTGTGTTATGATTTGGATTTTTAATGTAGCTTGAACAATTTTTCAACTATGTCACTACAATGTCTGCTGTGTAGCAGTTTATAGTGATGTCTAGCAATGGGGCATCATGCCGCATAATGTCCCACCCTTTCACATCATCCTGACACTTTCCCAACCAGTCCTAAAACTAATCTTTTAATGCTATGCACCAAGCAATGCAGCTGTAAGAACCATTTTCACAAGTCTTTGGTATGACTTGGACTGAGTTCAAACACACAACCTCCCATATCCAAGACAGATGCCCTAACTACTAGGCCACTAGTTCTTTTCAAGTGCTATGATTGGGGAATGTATCTGAAGAAGAAACAACACTGTTGTCGCAGGCAAAAGAACCGTCTGAGTAATCAAAGCATGTATTAACTGTAAAGGTAAGCATTGTTTCCTTATATACACCCCACCCCATCTATGGTATCAGTACTAGGTACCAGAGAGATTTTTTGAGTTTAGTTTCTTACCGTTTACTGTATATATTCACTTGTAAGCCGAGTCTAAATGCAACTGTATAGATCCAGATCTGCCAACCCATAATGCTGTCCGATCTGGGTATGTACAGTTCATCTGGAATAATCAGACGTGATGCTGTCCGATCTGGGTATGTACAGTTCATCTGGAATAATCAGACGTAATGCTGTCTGATCTGGGTATGTACAGTTCATCTGGAATAATCAGACGTAATGATGTCCTATCTGGGTATGTACAGTTCATCTGGAATAATCAGACGTAATGCTGTCCGATCCGGGTATGTACAGTTCATCTGGAATAATCAGACGTAATGCTGTCCGATCCGGTATATACAGTTCATCTGGAATAATCAGATGTAATGCTGTCCGATCCGGGTATGTACAGTTCATCTGGAATAATCAGACGTAATGCTGTCCGATCCGGGTATGTACAGTTCATCTGGAATAATCAGATGTAATGCTGTCCGATCCGGGTATGTACAGTTCATCTGGAATAATCAGACATAATGCTGTCCAATCCGGGTATGTACAGTTCATCTGGAATAATCAGACGTAATGCTGTCCGATCAGGGTATGTACAGTTCATCTGGAATAATCAGACAATGCTGTCCGATCTGGGTATGTACAGTTCATTTGGAATAATCAGACGTAATGCTGTCCGATCTGGGTTATGTACAGTTCATCTGGAATAATCAGACGTAATGCTGTCCGATCTGGGTATGTACAGTTCATCTGGAATAATCAGACATAATGCTGTCCGATCTGGGTATATACAGTTCATCTGGAATAATCAGATGTAATGCTGTCCGATCTGGGTTATGTACAGTTAATCTGGAATAATCAGACGTAATGCTGTCCGATCTGGGTATGTACAGTTCATCTGGAATAATCAGACATAATGCTGTCCGATCTGGGTATGTACAGTTCATCTGGAATAATCAGACATAATGCTGTCCGATCTGGGTTATGTACAGTTCATCTGGAATAATCAGACGTAATGCTGTCCGATCTGGGTATGTACAGTTCATCTGGAATAATCAGACATAATGCTGTCCGATCTGGGTATATACAGTTCATCTGGAATAATCAGATGTAATGCTGTCCGATCTGGGTATGTACAGTTCATCTGGAATAATCAGACATAATGCTGTCCGATCTGGGTATGTACAGTTCATCTGGAATAATCAGACGTAATGCTGTCCGATCTGGGTATGTACAGTTCATCTGGAATAATCAGACGTACAAAAATACAAGACCCTGATCTTCTTATAGAGATATAAGAATAAGTTTAAACCCAAGAAACGTATTTCTGACTATCACGAGACAATGAGAAGCCCGGTGTTAGCCAATTTCAAACACTGTTACAAGAACATGAGAAGACCCGTGTTAGCCAATTTCTAACACTGATACAAGAACATGGAAAGACCCGTGTTAGTCAATTTCTAACACTGCTACAAAAACATGGTAAGACCCATACAAGATTATTTCTGACATTGTTACAAGAACATTGGAAGACCCATGAAAGATAATTTCTAACACTGTTACAAGAACATTGGAAGACCGATAATTTCTAACACAGTTACAAGAACATTGGAAAACCCATATAAGATAATTTCTAACACTTTTACAAGAACATGAGAAGACCTATGTAAGATAATATCTAACAATGTTTTAACATTGGAAGACCTATGTAAAATAAATTCTAACACAGTTACAAGAACTTGGGAAGACCTATGTAAATTAAATTCTAACACAGTTACAAGAACATGAGAAGACCTATGTAAAATAAATTCTAACACAGTTACAAGAACTTGGGAAGACCTATGTAAATTAAATTCTAACACAGTTACAAGAACATGGGAAGACTTATCTAAAATAATTTCTGACAATGGAGTCATAACAAAATAGAAAACCCAACTACTTTGCTAATCATTCTTATGTCAAAGTATAATAAATTAAAATTTGTTTCAGTTGCACAGACTTACTTTCAGCCTTCTTCATAATTTGATAAATTTGTTCAGATGGTTTTAGATACTGGATGGGAAGTTTTCCAAAGGCATCTGGTATATCCATTCGGCATCCATGGTTCAAAAAAAGGCGTACAATGGTCTCTCCAACTGTGGAGTTCAAACTGCCAGTTTGGATCAACACATGGTATGGTCCATTACCGCTCGAGTCAACTGCATCTCTCTGCTCTGGAGTTGTAGAGTACTTCTCTAGCAGGTACTTCAGTAACAACACAGAACCTTGAAAAAATACATTATAAATACTGTGTATCAACACCTTGTGTAGATAACAATAAGTTTATATTCCAAGATTAAATGCAATCTGCCATAATTTCCTTGGTTAGGGCTGTTCCATTTAAACATACAGGGAAGGCAGTTTTTTTAAATATATGTCTGGGTACCTTGATTTCAAGAGTTCATGTTAAAATGATAAGAAAATTCTAAATTGTATCTATGGGTGAATACTCCACATTAAATTTGTCTTTTTCCTGGGTCCTACATATATCTTACTGGAACAGCCCTTACATTAAATTTATACATTATTGTAGATATCAGTTTATTTGAACTTGCCACATCACCAAAGGTATACAAGGGAAGAGATCCTTAGTTTCATCAGAAGAATCAATGTTTACTGGTGTTAAAACAATTTACAATTTTATGCAAGTGTTGTATTGTTTTTAACAGTTCTTGACTTATGGTTCCAAGATCATAATTATGAATGGGTTTCAGATTGGAAACTTTATTTAGAACCAATCAAAAGTGATGCTACAAAAATATTCTTTCAAAATTGGCAAACAAATTCTCAAAATCTCCAATTCAAGCTAAAGTACTTCATGATTTCCAGGCTCATATTGGAATAAATGAATTATAATCTCTGCGTTAAAAGCCAATCTTTTTTGGCACAGACAATCAGCATGAATCTCGACAATTCAACACCTGATAAAGGTGGTAGTGAAATACCTGTTCTAAGTGCTATATCAATTCCAACATGAACAGGTGGTTTCTTCAACTGAACACCGATCTCCTCACTAGAAGCTCCATTCTTTAGCAAATGGACTGCCAGCTTGCTGCCCCAGGCATTCATCTCAGAGTTGGAGAGACTGGATAGCAGGTTGCCTACACTGATTTTCTCAAAGGTGCATCTCGCTGCAATCCCATCCAGCAGACTGCAAGGCCCACTGAAATTGAAATGCTTTCCATTTACTTCCGCATAATTTTCAATAAGCCGCAACATGCTTACTCTCTGAATGTATGAAAAGTGTCAGAGATGCAATTAGTCCATTGACTGCTAGAACCATCTGCACTTGGTAATACAAGGTGTCACAGGTATAGTTATTGTTATACAGTAGAACGAAAAAATAATGCTTGTAAAATAACTCTAACAGTTGGTCCCAGATGTCCAGAAAAAAGTCGAATACTGTTATCTACCACGTGCTGTGAACTATTCATATTTTGTCAGAAAAAACTTTCATCATTCTGAATTTTAAGGTCACTAATTGGTTTTCAAACATTCAATACATTTTATTGACCAATTTTGTTTTGTTGGTGCAATTGTATTCACCTTCAGCACATAGGTGTCAAATGTGATGGCAAATAATGTTTTACAATAAAAAGTGTAATCAACACATAACCCCATTCTACATATAACCACATGATATAAATGATTTCATGAGTTATCCAAGTGTGTTATAAACAAGGGAGTGGTGTAGGTGATTGAAGGATAGCATTGCAAACAGGATAACTATAGAACTCTGTTGACTAAAAATTGGTGTCACTTAGAGCTAACATTATCACTAGACAATGCTGGTACACTTACTCATGAATTCCAAGAACCAGAAGGCACACTCCATCCCAGTTGTTGGTATTTGCTAGTTTCTGGATAACTCTTGATAATAAATGGAGATTCTCAATCAACTGAATTCCTGCTAGAGTTTCTTCTACCAGAACTGTAACAAAGAATCATTTTGATTTTCAATTCTGTAATCATCACTAAATATTTTGAGGCAACTTCAGAACACATATCCCCATGATTACAACTTGGAAGAATTAATTGATATTTGGGATCTCAGCAAACACTTAACCCAGAACCCTTCAAAATATGTTCCTAAAATAAAATCTCTCTCTTTTATAAAATCTTGTGACAGTCATCACTGGGACCAGTATAATGCGAATTATCCAATATTCATACTAGAATAATGCAAATTAGGCAATAATCATACTAGTATAATGCAAATTAGGCAATAATCATACTAGTATAATGCAAATTAGGCAATAATCATACTAGTATAATGCAAATTAGGCAATATTAATTCTAGTATAATGCAAATTAGGCAATAATCATACTAGTATAATGCAAATTAGGCAATAATCATACTAGTATAATGCAAATTAGGCAATAATCATACTAGTATAATGCAAATTAGGCAATATTAATTCCAGTATAATGCAAATTAGGCAATAATCATACTAGTATAATGCAAATTATCCAATATTCATTCTAGTATAATGCAAATTAGGCAATATTCATTCTAGTATAATGCAAATTAGGCAATAATCATACTAGTATAATGCAAATTAGGCAATAATCATACTAGTATAATGCAAATTAGGCAATAATCATACTAGTATAATGCAAATTAGGCAATATTAATAATATGTCTTTCTCTGAATTAATTAATAACATGAACATGTCTGACTCATCCTGTGAAGTCAGCATACTTTGTATTGGACGGTCAGCATACTTTGGATTGGACGGTCAGCACACTTTGTATTGGACAGGTGCTTAATGTTTGTTTTTAAAATTACAGGAATGCCTCGAGATAATATTGTTTCACTTTCTCTTAGCTATAGCCCATTATATATGGGTCTTGAACTGGTCAAGTAAATGTGTACAGATTCTATCAACCTCATAATATGTCTGGGCAGTGGCAGCAAAAACAATTAATAATAATAAAAAAATAATAATAGCAACAAAAATAATAACAGATGCAAATCCAACAACAGGATGAATTGTGAAAATTTTACAAATATCATAAAATCTTCACGTTGCTTGCTGAACATTTATCAATGTATACATCTCCCATCTTGCCCATACAGTGGAAATTCATTGACATTTTGTGGGTAATAATTCTGAAGGTTTCGGGAAAAATCTCATTTTCATCAGTACTTTTTTAGTTCAATGTCTGTCAAAGAGGCCCTATTGCTTCCATGGAAAAATAATCACTAGTTGGATAATTCCTGTAGCATTTTGTCACACCGAGTCCAATAGTTAAATCAAAGAAAATTGTATTCCTTATATTGGATTATTGACAATTATCATGTAATTATTTTTTTTTTGGTCTGCAATTAATGGAATGTTAATATCAACGAGAAAAAAAACAACTGATCTTTTTGGAAGGTGGATATATAAAAAAAAGCGTAATAAATATACATTTGCACGTAATTTAGTGAAAAAAAGCATAATGGTTGGCATGTATGAAGACTGTATCAAACCAAGAATGCAGTCTTTGAAGAACATAGGTGCAACCATGTTTGTTAGTAAATAGATTATCTATCTTATATATTTTACAGGTAACACATAACAACCTTTATTTTTGGTTTGATCATCCTTAACCAGCTGTAGGTAATCAACAAATAAATGCTGGGATTTCAGTTCATTCTTTGTTTTGTTTTTTCCCCACCCTACAAATGCTGAGGAAGAGGGGCCAACTATTTATGTCTCGTCCATTTGTATGACATCTTCATTTTGTGTCTGAACATGATGGCTTTCCCCATCCTCTAAAGTATTTACTGTAGAAGAAGATCTTAGTTCTACCATTTGGACATTCATAAAACTTCCTGTTTGCTATACTGCATACAATTCGGTTATGGCTGATCAAGTGAACAATTTGTCATACCCCTCTATGAGACAATAAAATCTGAACCCCTGAATAGTTTCAGATCGCCATCATAAAGATGCTTGTATTCAAATGCTAAATCTACCTTAATACAGCTTGACTGATATACCACCAAAATGGACAAGAAAGTCTTGATCTGACAAACCATTATTTTAAAATTTGTCTGCTTTAAAGAATAAATAAATAAACAAAAAATACAGCATGCATTGGAAATAAAACATTGCAGTAAGTTCCAAAACTTTGTGTACCCCTCCCATCATTGTTTTTTTATAAGCTGATACACTATGTATTTTTTTTATAATAAACTGCAATCCAGGGGCAACACCTCTGCATCTACACAAAAGAATATAAAAATCAGCATATTCAACCATTACATGCATTCTACAGAGAAATGAGCAGCATAATGTGTGAAAAACAAATCAAGCATACCTGGTTCTTTAACTTGTGGAATAAGTGTGACAATTTCTGCCAGAAAGGACACTGTATCATTATTCCCTTCTGGATTTTGTTCATGAAGTATCCTAAGTCCATTGACAAGATAAGAAAGACCTGCTTCCGCTCCCTGACCCATTTTACAGGCCATCCCTGCTCTCCAATAACCCTACAACATAAAAGATAGAACTAGAGTAATAGTATCCAACAACCCTACAAGGATAAAAAATAGAACTAGAGTAATAGTATCCAATAACCCTACAAGGATAAAAAATAGAACTAGAGTAATAGTATCCAATAACCCTACAAGGATAAAAAATAGAACTAGAGTAATAGTAACCAATAACCCTACAAAATAAAAAATAGAACTAGAGTAATAATATCCAATAACCCTACAAAATAAAAAATAGAACTAGAGTAATAGTATCCAATAACCCTACAAAAAAAAAATAGAACTAGAGTAATAATATCCAATAACCCTACAAAATAAAAAACAGAACTAGAGTAATAGTATCATACTGATTTCCCATTCTATAATGTGCAAAATATCACAAAGTGTAATAATATTTATTACATGATGTTCACACTTATTGATTGTTGGGTTTAGTGCTTCATGGCATAACAACAGGCAATTAGAGTTGTGCTTCATGGCATAACAACAGGCAATTAGAGTTGTGCTTCATGGCATAACAACAGGCAATTAGTGTTGTGCTTTGTGGCATAACAACTGGCAATTGTGCTTCATGGCATAACAACAGGCAATTAGAGTTGTGCTTCATGGCATAACAACAGGCAATTACAGTTGTGCTTCATGGCATAACAACAGGCAATTAGTGTTGTGCTTTGTGGCATAACAACTGGCAATTGTGCTTCATGGCATAACAACAGGCAATTAGAGTTGTGCTTTATGGCATAACAACAGGCAATTAGAGTTGTGCTTTATGGCATAACAACAGGCAATTAGAGTTGTGCTTTGTGGCATAACAACCAGCAATTGTGCTTCATGGCATAACAACAGGCAATTAGAGTTGTGCTTTATGGCATAACAACTGGCAATTGTGCTTCATGGCATAACAACAGGCAATTAGAGTTGTGCTTCATGGCATAACAACAGGCAATTAGAGTTGTGCTTCATGGCATAACAACAGGCATTTAGTGTTGTGCTTTGTGGCATAACAACTGGCAATTGTGCTTCATGGCATAACAACATGCAATTAGAGTTGTGCTTTATGGCATAACAACAGGCAATTAGAGTTGTGCTTTATGGCATAACAACAGGCAATTAGAGTTGTGCTTTGTGGCATAACAACCGGCAATTGTGCTTCATGGCATAACAACAGGCAATTAGAGTTGTGCTTTATGGCATAACAACCGGCAATTGTGCTTCATGGCATAACAACAGGCAATTAGAGTTGTGCTTCATGGCATAACAACTGGCAATTGTGCTTCATGGCAAAACAACAGGCAATTAGAGTTCTGCTTCATGGCATAACAACTGGCAATTGTGCTTCATGGCATAACAACAGGCAATTAGAGCTGTGCTTCATAGCATAACAAAAGACAATTAGAGCAAAGTGCCTTGCTCAAGGACACCCCCCTGCTGCTGACCCCAGCTAGTCCAACAGTAGGATTTGAACCTGTAACCTATCAGTTGCAAGTACTGCAAGATATGTAGTCAAGTCATGACAGCTCCAGCTTATAATTGTTGCCATAACATCTAGTTTCCATTATGTTACATTCTCCAATATCACCAGAGGTGTAACAATATTTATCACAAGATGGTAATTTTTTATTGATGTATTTTTGGTAACACAATCCTTAGCAATATTTCTAGGTAGCATCTGAGCAATGCAAAGTCCTTACACCACATGCTAAACAAAAAAAGCATGCAATTTGATTAATATAATAAAACACTTTATAAAGAATTTTTCAACAAAATTATACAATGGCTAAAAATTATACTCTTGCACAAACCTTGTTTCAATATACATCTCTCCTTTAATAACAAGTACCAAAGAATATGCCACTGTTGGTTGAATATAAAAAATTCAAAATCAAAACTGTAAACGAAACCTTGTTAAATCACTTGTTTTATCACTGAAAACAGCAGGAACTGCCCAGAAATTTTTGAATCATCATCATACAATTCACAACTTTTGATAAGAATTCATGTATATTCTTGTAATTTTTGTAACAGAAAACAATGCTCAGCATGCTATGAAAATCAATACAGTATTTAACAATATTTCAGTTCATGAAAATATCATTATGTCTACTCGTGTTAGTACATAAAGAAATAAATATAAGTTAAATATAAGTTTGGTCAAATAAAATTCATAGCTTACTTCTTTTAATATGGTTTCAATGTAACCAACACAATTGTTATATGCCTTCTTCTAATCCAAAGCCAAAAGTGACAACCTACTGTCACCGCTGTGTCTGTAAGCGTTTATGAGAACCTAATTAAGTGATGAATTATTATCTCTACGCTGAACAGAATAAATTCCAAAATATAAACCTCAGCAGAAGTTATCATAATTAACTGCACTTATCATGAGGAACATTTTCGTACATGCCTTGGTATCAGTTTCAAATATTTCCTGTAAACTTTCTGTAAGTAGTGCCTTGTCTTTTACATCAAGACTAAAAGATGTTACTGCCATGAAAGTTCTATATGGTTCAGAATACGTCTGAAGAACTTTTCACCAATTTTAGATTCAGACATATTGCTACAATGATTAATATTGCTTAAAATTTTTAATTCTTTGATTGAAGTCATGTTGACACTTTTCAACAATCTTCTAAATTACAAAATTTTAAATTTTACCAACAAAATCCAACATGTGCAAAAAGCGAAATTTGGAAATGTTCTGAATGTTGAAAGGATATTAATGCAGCAGTATTTAATATTAGTGTGTAATGGAGAAAACAGAATGAATATTCCTCCCAGGGATGCAAACTTTAGACATTGTGTGTCATGTGTGTATTGTCTGCAATATTTTATCCGCTTAGCCATGGGAGGTAGTTACATATCTGTATACTGCTTACATAGACACACCAAAAGGTATTCAAAATAATTGGTTTTCATTCAAGGGGTCACAAACAGGAAATTGCATACTTTAATATCTGCATTAAATTTAATTATAAGAATTAAATCTATTTAACAATTAGGATACTGACAAGACATCATTTCCATGTGATTTTTTTTTCTCCACACGATGACAAACATTTTAGTAGTGTTGTTCCGATTATCGATTATAATCGATCATCAGTTGGTTGAGCAGATAATCAATTGTGAACTCTATAATCGATTGTGTGTAAAGGGAGACTACTTTTTAGGTGTATGCGAAGCATAGGTTAGTAAAACTCCCAGCCACTAAAGTTGACCTGAAATTTATTAATTCCCTTCACAAATACAAATATGAAAACTTATGATTCATAATTAGGAACATATAGTCATTATTACATGGTCAAGTTGTTAAATTGTTGAGTTAATAAATTTAAACACATTTTGTTGATTTGTTTTAGTTAAATTGAAATAATGACAAACAAGAAAAACATGTCCTTCTATACTTTATATTATAGAAACATCACATATGAACGAAAGAATTTTGGGTGATTGTAGCAGTATTTCAGTTACATTTGCCTGATCAGCCATAAAAAGTTGCATTCATTTAACAACGTTATTGAACAAATATAACACACAATGTAATATTATTGTCAGGTTAAAGTATACATGTCATTAATTTAAAAGAGATTACTCCTGTACATTTATAAACATATTGAACTCTTGATCAAAAATATAACTGTTTAACAAAAATTAAAATTTGCTCTTAGTAACCAATTATAATCGATGATCAGTTGGTCAAGTGGAACCGATTATCGATTATGAATTTCTGACAGATTCCCATCACTACATTTTAGTTTCCTATTTTCCCTTACAAGAACAAGCAAATAATAAGATCTATGTGGAGATATCCCTGCAAAAATGTCCTAACTGTAACTGGAAATTAAGATTTCTAAACATCTAAGATTTGACAATTTTCTACATTAGCATTAATTTGAACACTTAAGTCAGATTATTAAGAACAATGAGCAAACTCCTGTTGTTAATGACAGGAGCATAATCTGAGCTGTCATGCACAATGTGCCAAGTCAGATGGTTTTATGTGTTAGAAATGCAACATGAAAGTGACATCCAAACATTTTGTAAGTGTTTGCAATGGCCACTGCCTTGATTTCAGCTAAAACTTAACTTTCAAAAGTTAGAGGTGGGTAAATGCTTGAAAACTATTGTCTTGTTCTGATTTGTAATATAACAAGGACACTTCAATTAATTTCTTATATGAAATAAACTTATCCTCTGATGAAAGAAAGAAACAAAAAAATATCTTATACGGAAAGAGCAATTCAACCCCATAAATTAAATGGCCTGCTTCTAGCACTACTCATGCAGCCATTTTGCATGTGTGATTTATATTTGTATTGTAGCTTTAACAAGTTTTAAGTACCACATCCCACTCAATCACATCATACTAACACCTGACCAACCAGCCCTAACAAATCCTCTTAATGTTGAGCGCCAAGCGAGGTAACTGTTAAGTGACATTATTATAAGTCTTTGGTATGATTTGGTCGGGGTTTGAACCTCCAGCTACTGCATCCAAGGTGGACATTAACTACTTAGGCCACTGGAGTGGTCATACAGTCAAAAAATGAACCAAAGAACTAAATGTGGCACAAATCTAAGTGTAAATTCAGTGTTTTCTCTTGCTGTTTGATTTTTAAAATAGAAGTGGTTGTTATTTGGAATAGAAATGTCCATACCTAAAACTTTACATGTTTGAATGGTGGAATAAATTTATAAAATGGTGGAATAAATTTATAAAATGGTGGGATAAATTTATAAATTTATAAAATGGTGGGATAAATTTATAAAATGGTGGGATAAATTTATATTTTGCTAGAGAAGCTCAATAAGGCATGTCTCTCATCAAGTCAGTGCATAAGTTTGCTCAGATTTCTTTAATAAAGTAAAATCATTAACTTGATGCATGCTAAGTCAATCAACATTTTCTAAATATACTAAATATATTTTGAATTCTCTTTTGTTTTCAATACATAGGATTGAAATATCATTGATTGTTATAATGGTATCTGATTACAAATCACTCATGATGTCACAGTCTCCATGAGTGATTTTCATTCAATGCCTGTTAAAATGTCAATCATTAAAGTTGACCAGCCCATCCATGGTGGATATCCCATTGGCATGCTGGCTGAGGCATAGAGGTGATTTTGTAGATATTTACCACTGAGCGAAAGCGGAGTTACTAATGCCCCCGCATTGACGTGTGGGGTACTAAAAATAAACAAGCTAAACAAGTCTAAATATAGTTAGCCTGCAAGTTACTCTATCCAAAAGTCTTGAATAAAAATTTCACAATGATTAGGTTTACAAATCTTGAAAATAATATTTGGTTTTCTATCCATAAAATTAATGTATGTCAGTGAAACTGATTTTTTTGAAAGAAATTTTATTTAAAATTTAAAAACTTGGGAAAGACTACTGGGCACGCTCAAATACGCTTGCAGTACTTTTTGGAGCCAACCAATTCCAAGCATTATTGAAGGAAACAGCCAAAGTTAAAGCATTTTACAAGCATGTGTAAACCCACTTCCTTCAACAAGCTAAGTGATGGACCATGTATGCAGAATGGGGATCATTTTTATGTGATATGTACACATATCCAAGCACACTGTCCCATCCTTGAAGCAGTTCAATCCTAGCTTTTTTTGGCTGGAAATCAACACCTTTGACAAGCACAGAACCAGATGATCACCTAATTAGTATGGTACACTGGGCTTTGATTACAAGCAGCCAGTGAATAAAAATAAAACAATACCAGGCTGATATTTATTATGCTTGTAAGAAAGGAACCAATGGACTAGCAACCAAGATTAATTAAGGATGCACTTGATTATATGGTTCTGCTTGGAATGTGGCAGGTCACTGATTCTGATGAATTGATGCTGCCATTATAGGTTTACTTAAATTTATCAGCGCACGATATGCAATACATGGTAGCCAATATATATTTTAGCGGAGGAAAAATAGAAGAAAAAAAAAAAAACAGAAGAAAAACTGAGAACAACCATAAACCCACAGGAAGTTAACAGCAAACTTTCAAATATATCCACATTAGTTAAGCATGAGACTTGAAATCTTGCAGATGTAGGTGAGGCATGAGTGGTCTAAAAAAGCAAGCAGCTTACACCACTCATGCACCTGTATTCCCTTGAAGTGTTGTAAAGGCCCTCAAGTCAAAAAAAGGTCTCCTCGACATAAAAAAAATATTTTTCTAAATCTTGCAAATTTCTAATTTTGACAACTTACTCCTGAAACATTTGTTCCCAATCTATCGATTTCTTTTCTGCAAGCTAGTGGGCCCTGGGCACCAATTCCAATCTTACCAAAAGTCTGAACCTGAAGAATACCAAACTCACCTTTGGCCGATCTGGAGCTACTGCAATACAATGTTCTGCACTTTCTAAAGCCTTCTGGTATTGTCCCAACTTGAAAAAGCATAAGGAATGATTTGACAGTGTCTTCCAAAAATCATCTTCATGTAAGCGATTCTCAAGGTCAAAATTTGCGAGACAGTTGAGGACTAAGCTGTACTGGTTCAATGCTTCCTTGTATTCTCCTTCCATGACTTTATGGTCAGCGATCTCTCTGTGACGTTTTATAAAACGAGCAAGCTCTCGGGCTGTAAAATAAGAGTGGAGTCTACCTAGATACATCTATCTACACAAATTTTAACTATTTCTTTTCCTTTTATATTAACTACATCTAAAAAAAATAGTTTCTTATTTATATCTAACCACTTCATCCATTCTTTTAAACTTCAATTCATTTTTACAACCTAAAAAGCAATTAATAACAACAGCACTCTAAATGGCCCATTATAGACCTGTCTTAGTTTTTAACAGACCTCTAAACAGATAATATGAAGAACCCATTTCTCTTCCTTTAGTCAGAGTGACCGTTGTCCTGATAGCCAGATGACAACAACAGGCTTCTCTCATGCAGCAAGTGCAAGCCATCCACAAAATGTGGCCCAGGTCCTAAATGTACAAATAATATTACGGTGAAACAACACTTTATTTTTTCAGTCCCAAGCGATTATTTTCAGGAACAAAAAAAATTGGTGTGTTCTATTGCACTGGCTGTAAATTTTATATATATATATATATATATATATATATATATATATATATATATAGTCGGCTCCACTTATTCGCATGGCCTCAGGACCGATGCTATGATATGCAATTAGGCGGCATATGCACTAAACTGGCGTTCATGTTATGATGAGTATCTGATGCAGCATCCATACTGATACCAATTATTTCTCCAAAAGAAACCCCCATTTGGCCTAGTTCATTTAAATGTGACGCCATTTGCTCTGGTATCGTATGAAAGTCGGTTTTGTCAGTAGATCGAGGAGTAGACTTGTGGTCAGTGCTCCAATTTTAATCTATCGAATTTAATGACCAGACTGGATCGGATTCTTAACGAGGGCGATGTTAGTTTGTGTTAAAGCTAAAGAGTGTTAAAGCCGTCGACCATGCTTGGTTAATTATTATGGTTGTCTATTTTTGCATCTACTTGTGATCAACGGAGATCTAATAGCTGTGATGTTGATATTAACAAACCTCATTAATCAACATTGACCACCAATGTTCAGTATCGGTTTCTTTTCATTTTGAAAGGAACAATTTTGAACAATACAGTTATCCGAAGCAACTTAACACATAATAATGCATGTTCGGACCAGAAACATGTATGCAATTATGTGAAATATGTATATAAACGATATGCAATTGTCCGAAATTAATATCCGTTGAAAACGATGGTAACAAATTGGGACCGACACAAAGCTACACAATAAAGTGGAATAGGCAGTTATACGATATGCACATATCTGGAGCAGACTGTATATCGTATAATTTAAAACAACATAAGATATATTACATACTACATACTAAGCATTTCATGTACGGGCTAAACCACCTCAAGTAGATGTACAAATCAATTTCAGTATTTGGTTTCTTCTTAAATTTTCTTTCTCACCAGAGGTTGTTTAGGGGGTTGTGCTAGGGTTGGCAATAAAAGAAACAGGGACAGTCAGCCAACCATAAACCTATCTTTTTGAGCCTCATCAATCTTTGATCATTGGACTCCCAAATCAAGTTTCTTTTTTACTCAAAGCCACAAAAGTCTGGATGAGTTACATGAATATAACTGTGAAGAAAGAATTGTTATACTTTCAGTTTGAGAGAATCTGAAATTTACAAGAGCTGTAAACTGATAGGATTGTTTCTTAAGTCTCTCACATCAATGCAAGTCAAGGCAACAGTCCCCTTCACTACAGTATCATGTGTAGCTGTCTGTGGTGAGATTTCTACATTTTAATAGTATTCATGAAAAATACCTCATCATGGTTCTCAACAGAACCTCAGGTCTTGATGGGTGGAATTTAAATTTTACCCACTTCTGATGGACAGAAATTCCAACCTGTGAATTTTTAGGACTCGTTGATTTTGACCAGAGTATCAATCTTCCTAGCATAATGATACACTGTCTATATGTACTATTTTCGGTCTGGTTTTGTTTTTGACCAAAACCACAAATTTAGTTTCAGTCAACCTCAAACAAGGACCCACTGATGTTAAAAGCTTCCACGGATACAGCTAAACAACAGTTCGATTGTTTCAAGATTATTTTTTACATTTAAGACAAGAGGAAGAGGGAATGAATAATGACTTCAATGGATTAAGTTTTGAACCAAATATTGGTGTTTGTATGATTTCCTATGAACATCCATGTACATACTGCATGGCAGGACAAAAATATCATTTGAAAGGCCATCTATTGCATAGCAATTTCAGTTACAATCTAATGCTTCCAAGAAATATAAACAAAATTTATTTTTTAAAAACAATAAAAGTTAGTACAGTTGTGCCGAGTATTTCCATATTACAGCAACCAGTGGGAGACAGTGTAACTGAGACCCTAAATGTAATACTGGATCAAATCAAATGTGTGGTAATAAAGTTATGAATACTGACGCGTGTATGCAACAAGCTGTTTACTGACTTTACTCTTGTACTCAGCCTAGTTGAGGGCAAATGTGGAATTTTTATGAGGTGTTAGTAACAAAGTCTTTTAATAAAACAATCTGCTGACTCTGGATTTCTGTATTGTAGAATCGTTATCTTATC
The DNA here is from genome assembly GCA_029339505.1 of Unio delphinus. Classification (NCBI taxonomy): domain Eukaryota; kingdom Metazoa; phylum Mollusca; class Bivalvia; order Unionida; family Unionidae; genus Unio; species Unio delphinus. Next base: position 16,559,757 of record JAQISU010000046.1, read on the forward strand.
CTTGCATTGCTCAAGACATTTATAGTGGAAGTTAAACTGTTACATATTTAAGTCTATTTATAATCAAAACATAAGTACTGGCAATGAAACATAAAATTCAAGATTATATCTCTCATGTTATGTCCAACACTGAAACATTCTGTGGAGGATGAACCTGGCTTGGAGGAGTACTGGACAGCGGTCAGCAAATTTAAATACCTAGTCACAGAAAAACAAAAGCTTCAAATTAAGTCTGAGCATGGTTGTTTGTCATTGCCACATACTAACGCTGATTTTGAGAAGACATTCTCCATTCTTCGGAGTAGTTTTTTTTTTTTTTTTTTGGGTTTAACGCCATTTTTAAGCACAATATAGGCTATACATGGCGGCCAGTATTAATGGTGGAGGAAGAAACCGGAAAAACCCTGGAAAGTACCACCGACCCACGAGAAGCTACTGGCAAGCTTTCTCACATAACTACATTAGCCGAATCTTAGACTTGAACCCACGCAGACAGAGGTGAGATGGCAGTGATCCTTAACGGACAGCGCTTTAGACCACTCGGGGCACCCTCTTCGGAGTAGAATACAAACTCTATTCAGTGTACAGTGGTCACCAAAGCTCAATCTGAAATAATGTTAGAAGCAATACTTACCATCAGTAAGATCCGGGTATAACTGTAGAAGTTTCTCACGTATAGAAAACTCCGGCGGGGTGGACATCGGTGGTGGATAGGCCATCCTGCCTTCGATTCCAGCAAAGCCACCACTACTTTATAAAAGACACCAATCTCTTAATCCTGAAGCTGTTGAAAATAAAATATAAAATATTTACAATTTAGATAGAAACATGCATGGAGAATATTCCAAATCTCACTACATACCCAGAATTCACAGATAATCAGTGTTGCTGGTAGACAACAAAAATGTGTGACTATTTCATCCTCAATTCTTTGTTATTCTCAATTAATTTTAATCAATTTCTGATAACTGGATTTTTAAATACAGTCATAAGAAAGTTTCTTCCATTTCAATTGGCTGCCATATTTAATTACACATTGCCATTATTTTAAAAAACAACAACATGCTGACCTTGATTCCAAGCTGCCTCAATCAAATTTGGTCAAATTTTCTCAAGCTCTTTCTCTGATAAAAGAAAAAACATCAACTGCTTTTAAACAATGCATACTAGATGCATGATGATGCCAAATTCACAGCTAGGCTACACAACTAGGTCAGCTAAATAATCCATATAAAAGCATTATCACTAATGCATCAAAATGAATGTGATTGGATAAATTCAAAAATATAACCAACAAAACAATTATATTACAGAAGCATTTTTATCCAATACAGATGAAACTCAAATTGGAATATATATGCTGTTGGTCAAAACTGAAACAATATCTGGATCACAACAAACCACTTTTTACATCTCTCAAATATCCCCGCTCCCTCTATAACCATTATGCTCGCTCCCTCTATAACCATGACACAAAACCGTTTAGTCATCAACACATTATCCTGTGAGATAGTGCCCAATATGACCAATTTCCCAAAAATCAATGAAAACAATGCACAGAATACAATGTATGATGCCTACAGATTTAAAACAAGAGTCCCTTGAAGGGATTGACACTCTACTGGGTAACAAAGAATAAATGTAAGACCTTTTGTGATATGCTTCAGCAGTAACAGGATTTTCAAATTAGCACAGACTGTTTGTCTATTTGGCATCATGTTCATGTAGAATAAAGTGGACATCATTCAAAGTCTTTTGTAACACAAGGGAGCCATAACTGATGCATGACTGGCACCATTTTCAACCATTTAAGTAAAAAAAAGTACATTTGTGCAAATGCCAAACTGAGATACATGTTTGTTTAATTAGGATTTTTAATGTAGCTTTAACAATTTTTCAGTCATATCACTATTATGTCTGCAGTGAGGCAGTTTATAGTGATGTCTAGCACTGGGGCATCATGCCACAGACATATAGCATGATGTCCCCCCCAAACACATTATCCTAACACCAGGCTGACCAGTTCTAACACAAACCTTTTAATGCTAAGCATCAAACGAGGCAGCGGTTAGTACCATTTTTGAAAGTCTTTGGTATGACTCGGCCTGGGATCAAACCGATGACCTCCAGCTTCTGCGGCAGATGCTCTAACCACTAGGTCACCAGAGCGGTTGAGATACTTTGGTTACTTACATCCTGCAATGTTATTACTAACTACTGCATTATCAATGATTTAGGAAATATCAATGGAAATATTAAGTTTCAAATATGAACTTGAAATTTCCCCCTTTAACTTTCATTTTTGTAAGCATACAAGTTTTTGATATGAGACCATCGTTAGTTTTTTTTTTACCTACCTTTACATATATAGAATGTTCTTCCACTATACAGCAGCAGTTATAGTCGATCCTGTTTTCTGTATGACTATCATCTGAACAACAAAAGCCAAAGTCAAAATTACAAACATGTATAAATATAATACTTTTCAGCTATACACCTGATAACCCATTCCAGGTCAACGATGAATAAGCATTTACTGAATATATATAACACCAATACTACAATCTATTGTGAAAGTAGGTACTTCCTGGTATACTGCCAAATAGGTATGTCAGTATGCTTCACAACAGCAAGGTGGAATTTGGACTTTTGCGATTCTTTATACTTTAGATTTTAAAAGCATAATAACACATACCTGTGGTAAACATAAGATACAGCAATTTTTAACTTTTGAAAAAATGTTTTAGTCAGAATAGATACTAGATTAAGAGGAATCTACTATGGTTGTGGCATGTGTAGGTCTTATGTACACATCTTATATCATGAAAACCAGTACTTTTCAGACCTGTCATTTTCATAAATTAAAGAAATGGGGAACCTGGGATTTCTTTTTTAATAATTCCAGCCCAACAAAAGCAAAATCTGGTTATAGACAAAACAAAATCTATCCATTATACATGTATCAGCTACATACAAAATTATTTGTCTTCAGACTAAAGCTAACAAAGTTCTTGGTTAAAGAGAAAATCCCAGTACCCCATCCCCCTTAATAGTAAGTTCTGTATATGTTCCAGTTGAACAATAAAGAGAAATAAATTTAAAACAATACAACAGAGTCAAATTCTATAAAAATGTATAAAAGCAACTTCATTCAATTCATATGGTACACTGTGAATCAAAGCATACTTGTATCTGTAACCAAATTGAAATCAAAGTCAAAACATTCTACAATAAAGGCGTCAGAATATTCACTTTCAACTTCAGTTTGAACACTAATAAAAGGAAAGACGTGAAAATTAGTTTTTATGGTTCTGAAAGCTCAATAAGCAAACCCAAAATGAAAGCAGTGACACTACAGGCCTATTCAAGAAATTTAAATTATTGGGAAGAGTTTTTCGCGTCAATAAACAAATAAGCAAAACCAAAATGAAAGCAGTGACAGCGTCTATTCAAGAAATTTTAATTTTTGGAATGAGGTTTTCCCATCAATAAGCAAAATGAAAGCAGTGACACTACAGGTCTATTCAAGAAATTGTAATTTTTGGGAAGAGGTTTTCGCATCAATAAGCAAATAAGCAAAACCAAAATGAAAGCAGTGACAGGTCTATTCAAGAAATTTTTATTTTTGGGAAGATGTCTTTGCCCTCAAGCACTGTACACTTTTAATGACTAAAATGCTTCATGCTTTACCACATTTTTTTATGGAGTTTTCAGTCTTTATATTTTGCCAAATAAGCGAAAAATGTTTATTTAATAATATCCAATACTGAATCCAAAATTGATGAATTATCTGCCTCGTTATTACTCTGAATACCAATGAGACAGACCACTAAGGGTGGCCTAGTGGTTAGTGTTCACCTCAGATGCAGGAACTTGCAGGTCATATCAAAGAGTTATCTAAATGGTACTAACAGTAATTTTGCTTGGCATTCAGCATTAAGAGGTTAGTGTTGGGGTTGGCCAGCCCAGTGTCAGGATAATGTGACTGGGTGGAACATGAAGCTACATGTCTTTGGCATTATGCCCCAATGCTCAACATCACTATAAATTGCCACTGCAGACATGGCGGTATGAATTAAAAATTTTTTAAAACTATGTCAAATATCCAAAACAAACACACACTAATGACACTAGGTACACAACACTACTTTTAGCACATTATATGAGCAATTCTATCAGATTTAGGAGATGAACAGGTTTAATAATTTCAGCTTTTACAAGGCTTTTAGTTTGTCAAGAGAATCTAAAAAATGACAAAAAAAATTCCTGCTGAGGTTCCACAATACATGTCATTCAAGGAATAAATTATGGCTGTAATTTCAGAAGTATAATATGACCGATATTTAATTTTCTGCTCAGGTAGGGCCCTATGATTTTGGTAAAAAAATAATATCTAGCTGTGCAAAAGCTATAAATTATAAGTCTACATCATCACTATGTCAGTAATAACAATATTCTATCAATTCAAATCGTGGCTGCAACCAAGGTGAAAATCATTCTAGACCCATTCCTCTTGAAAGCCTTCAATGACTGCTTCGTTCTCCGAATCACTGCCAAGCATCGTCTCTTTCATCAAGCTGATTAAATTCTAACCTATCATTTAAGAATCATCCAAATTGTCAACATTAATGTCGGTACCATTGTTGTTAACATCCATGTTTACATCATAATTGTTGTCACATCATTTTATTCATTGATTTTCAAACTAAAAATTCTTTTCCTACCAAGATTTGTATTCTAATTCAATTTCAATGTGCATGCATGCTTTAAAGGCATACAGTCTAAGTAAAAACGAATAAAATTATTTTGTTTTTTTTTCAGTTCGTGATTACTTATTTAGTTGAAAAATTACGATTCAGGCTGTTACTGAGGCCAAAATCAGGCTAGTATCAGTAATTTTGTGATAAAATACGCGATTTTTAATTATTGTCTGCAGACAAAAATTCGCTATTCGCCACGCCTATATTCATGTAACCTCTGTGTTGATCTATCCCGAAGATTAAGAATTTTAGCCATGCGCAAACACGTGTTTACAAAAATAATGGCGTGTCCACAACTAGAGCGAAAGCAACACTTAGATTCTGAAAGGAGGAGGGAAAAAAAGCAGTTTGGGCAAATTATGGCAGCACACGCATATGTATTGGTGACCAGCATGAACGATGGAATAAAAAGAAGTCCACTTTGAGCCTGGAAAATAATCCAGAGGTCGCCAAATTCTTGCTGGATACTGGTGAGTCTCAATTTGCAATGTACAGTCAAGTTTTTATACCGCTGTTTTATTTCTGTATTGTTAACTCTTTATCAAAAATCTTAAAATAACATATTTTATATAAACTGGCATTATTCCATTTAGCTTGAAATAAAATGCCACAGCCCTGCAACATTATCGCTGAAATCCGCATGTACATAACATACAGTAGCTTTTTTTTGAGGCTACCAATGGGGGTATTAATGATCATCTTCATTTTCGCACGCAACCATAGTATATTTTATGCATGACCAAATTAAATAGCACACTATGTGTGCATAAACGCCCGTGGGGATGTTGCATAATTCCTTACCCCACGGGATAAATTAAATAACTTTCTTTTGAAAGATAAAACAGTGAAAACAGTGTTTACCCAAATGCATATGCTTGTGTATGGGGGTGGGAGGTCTGCTGATTATGTATGTACACATATACCTCGATAGTAATTTGTCTAATATGTAACCTGAATGACTGGGTTCAGTTGGTGTTTGAGTTTTAGTGGACAATCGACAAACTTTTTAAAGTTACACAGCTTATTTATTTGATGCAGCCAGACATTCAACATTGGTGTACTATCTGTTATATTAAATACATAATATTATTAATCCTTGGTCTTTTCTGTGTGGATTAAATATAGGCTGTTCTACAGAATGGGGAGGGCAATTTGCATGTACGCAGATGGGGTGTGTGTAAAAAAAATAAAGTATGCATGTGTACAAGGAGGGAGGGGTCAAGCTTTACCCGATTTGTGTGCACATGCCCATTGTTGGAATCAGATTTTGTTTCCTGAATTTTTACTTTTTTGCTTGCAGTCTAATTCATATCGGTCTGAGCTATACACAGACAGATAAACATTTGCAGAAGTAGGATAAATTGGGAATTGGAAGTAAAAAGTGGCCAGGAGGAAAATGATGGGTCAGAAGAAGAAAAAACTCCAACTTTTACCCTTATGCAGATGCAGAATGATGTTTCTAGCACACCTAGACATATATCTAAGCAAAAAATTCTTGGAAGCAGATGTATTTCAATGTATTCAAAATTAGCCCACAAATGCATTCCCTACCCCCATTTCAGGTGACAAGGAAAAAAATTTGTAGGGGTGAAATGAGTTGATTATTCTCTGCCTGTATAATGCTACTGTACATTGGCATTTTCATCAAAACAGATTAATTGGGATTTATAATTTTGAAATAGTTCTTTGCATCTGAATCAATTTATTTATTTAGTTTTTTTTACTTTGTTTCAGAAGTACAGCAGAACTGGAGAATTTCCAGAAGTTTGATTTTATTGTATGCCTCCAAAGAACATTCATATAAGCCATCAGCTTTCAGAGCTAGGAATCTGTTGGCAACTCTTGATCATAACAATCATATTGACAGAGATGTGATTGTAAACACAGATGGAAAAATAAGGTAATAAACTTTATTCTTGTTTGTTAACATAATAATTAATTTTCATTAAAATATTAATGCTTTACCTGAAAGTTGATAAACCATCTGTTTGTGGTACAATTTAATCTTTTACAGAAGAAATTTTTTTAAATAAATTTCATAAACCAATTTTGGTTAGAATTAGTCTAATGTAATTAGAAAATTCTGTAAATAATCTAAACATTTTTATGTTATATGGGTTAGATACAGGTTTGCTATATTTACATTTTCATCTGTAGCAAAATGATTTGTTACATGTAATTGTATGCAGTTTTTATTTGGACTTTTGAGAATTAAAAAAATATAAAATGACATTGTCAGTGAAATGTTTGCATTTTCTTGTCAGATACCAAAGGTCATTCAACAAAAAAGTGAGAGATGGTCTGCAAACCCAAAGAAAGCTGATCAACAGTACCTGTATATTCCGGAAATAATTATAAAATTATTGAAAATGAGGTTAGATGATAGAGTTGGAATGAACCAGCCAGTTGTTTTGGTCATAAATGATCATAGCCTAGGTGAATATCTGATGTACTTGCTCCAATACCACCACCACCTACAGAAGAGATTGTTACAAAGCAGAAATCTCATTTTAAGTTAAAATGATTTAGGTCTTTTAGTCAGGTAACACCTATTGATATCAAATTGTTATGGAGAGACTATTCTAGTGATTGTATGATAACAAATGATCCCTACCATGGACCCTTATCGACTTTGACTGTCTTTCTTGAAGTGTCTACTATGAGCCAAAGTCCAGCATCTGTTTGATTTCCAAGATTCAGTTTATCTTCAGACCACTGTTGATTATGTTCTTAAAGTTTTTAAAAAAACATGCATTTGAACCACAAGATGTAGGACCTTTTCAAACTTTTCATACCCATTGCATTTATACTTGTCTTATATGTATGTTTAGATTGAGGTAAATGCAGTGTATTTTGGCCATATGATGTATTAAAAAAAATTACAGCAGAAACTATTCATTGTAATTCATTTAATCTTATAGGAGTAACAAGATTAAAATCGTGTGATTGCAAGTCGGTATTATTTAATAATTAAGTACCTTTTAATAATTTTATTTTCTACATGTTTTGTGTAAAATTGCAGTCAGAAAGATTTCTAGCATACTTTGAAGAAGAAAAAATGTACATAGGAGCAAATGACTTCAATCCATGTATGTATGTATGTATGTATGTATGTATGTATGTATGTATGCATGCATGCATGCATGCATGCATGCATGCATGCATGTATGTATGTATGTATGTATTTTCATGAAAATGAATTAAATCAGAAAACAGCATTGAGCTTAACCACATTGTTTCGAATTCCACAACATAGTATTGTCCCATATTTCTTATTTCATTATTAAATATTTAGGCTAAATTTTCTAACACAAAATATTTAGACTTTGTTTTAATTAAATTACATATTTTCCTGATTTTATTTGCCCAATTTTTTAAGAATACAATGTAATAAAGTGGTTTATCACAGGTGCAGCGATGTCTGCCATTACTGGTTCACATAGTTTCAAACTAATTTTATAAAGAAAAAAATGCTGTTAACTTCTGGGGTTCTTTTTATAAAAAAGAAATCAATTAGAAATGATTTTTACTGATTATATTTGTTAACAACAAATTACTATTTACATACTGGTGTTGACCGTTCCAGTGGCCTAGTGGTAGGAGCATCCACCTCAGATGCAAGAGGTTGTGGAGGCCTTGATCCCTGGCAAGGTCATACCAAAGACATAAAAATGGTATTAACAGCTGCCTCATTTGGTGCTCAGTATTAAGAGGTTAGTGTATGGACTGGTCGTCCTACTGTCAGGATAATGTAACTGGGTGGGATGTCATGCTACATGACTGCGGCATGATGCCTCAGTGCTAGATATCACTATAAACTGCCACACTGCAAACATCATAGCAATATGACTGAAAAGTTGTTCAAGGTATCTTAAAAATCCAAATCACACACGCTGTTACAATTTTGAAACAGAATTTGGTATATTTTCATCACTGTACAGTAGACCCAATTTCATGAACTCAGAAGTGATATATTGCTGCTAACAGGGTTAAAGGTCAGTTAGCAATTAAAACACCTCTGTGAATGTGTAAGAGTTTGTCTGCATAGGCTAATTGGTATCAACACTGCATAAATACATGATGCCTTGGATTACAACACTGCCAGAACTTAATAGGTACATCAAGGAAGGTATAAAGTACAACCAGTCATTTTATGTTTAAAAAATCAAGAGGTCAAAGTCTCCTTGCCTGATAACATGACCCCTGCATTCCTGAATTTGATATGTATATCTGAGCCAGTTTTGCGTTGTACTTAGTACATTATATATACTATTCAGTATATATATATGTGTGTGTGTGTGTGTGTACCTAGCTACCCTAATTTTAAAAGAAATGCAATAGGAAACATACATGGGGGTGGGCTTAATTTCAATATTTGTTTCTCTGCAGTAGTTTGTTTAGGTGATGTACTAAAGTTTGGCATTGAGTAAATGGTAATCACTTGTGTCAAAAGCATAGAAACCAAGCACAGCATGCTAAAACATCAATGTAATTTCTATAGAACTGTCTAGTATTTTGGAATAGGATGTCTGTAATCAATCTTTTATAGTAATGGTACACTAGTTTCTCATATAAAAGGCTATGGGAGACAAAGAAAAAGGAAGAATGGAGGCAGAAGTGTGATGGACTGAATGGAATTGGACTACCAGTCCAGAGAAAGATCATACAGACGAGTAGGAACACAGAACAAGAGGAAAATCTATTACACTAAGTCAGATGACAATATAGGCCATAACTTGGTTGAGTTAAAGACGAGTGATAGGATTTTAATTTGAATTTCATTTGAGAGATGACTGTTATTTAATGAGATTAAATTGTTGTTTATTTGACTTTCACATTTTGTGTATTTATTAATTTAACTGTTGGCACCACTGGCTGGGGGCTCTGAGCACTGCATCTATCACTACTTCAATTCCTCACAAAAACATGCCAAGGGGGTCTTTTGTAATAATTTAAATAATATTGGGAGCACCCCACCCAACCTAAATAACATGGAAAACTTCTATATGTGCCATAATTATTCTTAGATGATATCCTTCAGTTTTTTTACGCCTGACTGTACATGTACTCTTGAATTAAAGTTATACCTGTACGTGCACATTTGTACTTATATAAGTTTTGTACATTTCATAACATATAATAGTTAGTTTTACAGTGTATGCAGTTGTGTACATTCATCTGGGTATTCATATAAAGGGTATAATTATTTCTATGGTAAATGAACACATTTTAAAAAACTGAAAATTTGATGCATTTAATTGGTGTCAAGTATATTTGATTTAGTTGTAATAAGATGGCTGATGATGCACATATTATGTGATATAAGCATTCACGGTTGCTTTAGATGAACTAGTATTTTAGTCTTAAAAACCTTATTCTGTTTCCAGAGCCATTTTGTATTACATGATATTGTAATTAATGAGCAGTGTCTGGATAGAATAGTATCCTAGTGTTTGTAGTTCTGTTGATATTTGCAAGCCAATCTGTATTCATGAAACACTGCAACAAGTTTTGCTTTCTCAACTCAATATGAATATGCGTTATTTATCATTTAACTTAATGTGTTACTGTATATACACGATTAAAATCATGTTCACCAGTGTACTTTTGTTTTTTATATTGTTTGCATCCCAAGACAATGCTAGTCAACTTCAATTCATCCTATGTTTTTAATAAATAGTCTCCTCACAGTTGCTTTCAAAACATAGCCATACATATAATCATTCTTTAGTGGGTAGGTAACTAAAAAATGTTTAACAAAACGTGTTCATGCAAAATAAAAATTGCATACTACAAAAGAAATGTTTTATACAACAGAAAATCAACATAAATTATATTATTCACACATCATATAATTGGATAGATCATCCAAGTCTTCCTTGTGTAAAGCCATGGTACTGGCCAAAATTATTTATCCATTATACCCCATACACAACAGCTTGGAATGACATGTCTGTTGCCAGTACTTAGGTATCCGTTAAGTCCATAATATAAACTGCCTATTAGCAGTATGCCTTTTCCCTTGGTTATAATCATTATCTTCTGCTGCCAGGACATCTTGAATATACCTCTGTGCAACAAGAAGCACGACTTCATCTAAAACAACCAGGTCGAAGTCCTGCAGAAATTTTTTAAAAAATTGTCAGTAAAAAAAATTCCAAATAATATAAATCCATTAAATATTATGTGGGAAAATATTAATTTTTGTGTTATGCAATGAAGCAAACGTGTAAATATACAAACAAATGCACAAATCACATCGACTATCGGATACGTGAACGTGATGTGGTAATGCAACTGCCCAAGAAAATCAACTTTATTCTGAGCCAAAGAAGCGACTTTAGCGAGACTTTTTAATAGTGGTTCTGATTACAATGATACAAATTATCATATTTTTAGTTGGTTTATCTTACAACGTAACAGAATCACACAAACACGAGAAGTAAACACTTTCAAGAATGGCCCTTTAGGAACCCCTTATTGTCAGGATTTTCCATCATATTGACTTTTTTGCCTACTTCTTGTAATTTATCATATATAATGAGAAATCTATAAGCAATACATATATTGTGGGTGACTATAAAGAACTAAGGAGAAGGACAGACGAAGAATAAGGCAATAATTACATCAAAAGAGAATCATAGGCTTACCTCGACTGCCATTATTTGTTGACACGCGTCACTTGACACTGCGACTTCGGAGAATATCGGTAAATTCCGTTTCTGCATAATTAATTAGCAATCCGTACAGAAAATCGTTGTATTTTCATTGATTAAACTTACAGATGTACATTTTTTGAAACTGAATTACCTGTAATTACTCATTATTTCTACTATACTTTTCATAATATCATGCATTTGCAAGAACAAAAAAGTTGAAAATCTTAGGTTGTATGCCTTTAACCATTCCTTGTGTTGGTAAAGAAGTACAAGTGTTTCTAAAAACTATACATCCGTACATAGTAGAGTACAACCGTAGTAGTATTCATGATAAAATAGGATAATACCACCACAGGTGTATTCAGGATAGAATGAGGTATACGACCATAGTTATATTCAGGATAAAATGGGTTAAAAAAAAGGAAAGAAAAATGCCCCATGTCAAATGAAAATCTCAGCCCATACGTCATCTAGCTCTGAAAATCAAGTCATCCAGCTCTAAAAATCAAGCAATTCCTAAAACCAGGGATTGTCCTGGGCTTCGCCAATGTCGCAAATTGCGATTTTTTGGGCGACAGACTTTTTGGTTATTTAATTTGTACAAACAATCATGGATGCATTGGAATCAATCTGTACTCAAATGATCCTTTGTTTGTATCGACAACCCCATCTTAGCAGTGCATTGTTACATCATAATCTACTTATGCTGACATCTGGGCCGAGTACTGTATGCTGTGATACAGTCAATCATGTTACCGTACTATACCTACAACTGCCGACTTCTGAAGACGCGAATAGAACCGCTAAAATTAATTGAATGGCTAATCCTTCTGTTTTTTGTTTTTTTACATATACCAATACAATAGCTTTGCTGAACCTTCATAGAAAACTGATAATCTTTGAAGTACCGACTACTGTGTATACATGCAAAGCAAATGGAAAAAATCTCAATCACAATTATGTCTGTCGCCAGTGCAATATTATCATGAGCAACGAAGTTAGACGTTGTGTGTTCATCATCTCCTCCTAAGTTAACAAAATTAACGGCGTTTGGATTTAGTGCAAATTCATCAGACAATACAGTCACTGAACCCGATGATAAACCGTGCAGTCCAACATCATGTACATGTAGTGCTTCAAGTGCAATACCACATTATGATGAACAGGGCAAAAATTCCTAAACATTTCTAGACAGTTGGAAACTTGGGCGTCCGTGGCTGAGATATGATAAAAAGTTAAAACAGATGTTCTCCGATGTATGTATCAAGGCAAAGTTCGTCAATTCATTTACAACTGGCTGTTATTTGCTGTGTGATTCGGCAACTGACAGTTTATACCACGATGAACGCAGAAAAAACAACGTTAAACTCTTAAATGTATGCAGCTGGTGGTAAAAACTGCCCAGTCAGGTCAGTAAAATACTACCTCGCACACATTAATCCAAGAGCTGAATCACTGTTTTATCACACTGATAAAAATGCTATCGAAAATCCCCAATTTTGTCAAATATGGTATGCCACAAAATGAGTTGGACAGAGACAATTAAGCAGTTTTATGCCTGACATATGCAAAAATACCCATATATCTGCAAGATATACTGCTCACTCTCTTTGTGCCAAAGCTTTGAATGCAATGATCAACACCAACCTTCCTGCTAGGTACATTATGTATCTGTCTGACCGCTCCAATGAACAATCATTGAAACCATAAACAAGGCCCAGCACTTAACATAAACAAAAAATGAGTAACATTCTTTCCAAATGATGTTCAAATGTAACATTGTCTGCTCAAGAATCTTTTGCAGTACTCACTTTCATGCAAATGTAAATATTCAAATGACCTCAACAAACTCAAGAAATCTAACTCAAGAAAATGTTCAAATGACCCCTATAAACCCAAGCAGTACATATCAAGTAATTGTTACTGAATCTGCTCAAAATCTGTATCAAACACTATATGCCAATACAATGAACTCTATGACAAGTTCATCCAACTATCATTTCAATAAATTCACCTTCAAGTTTAGTTGCAACTGAAGAAAGTGAAAACAAGTTAAGAAAATGCATGATTTGCAAGTTAAGTGTCAACTATCCAGTCTAGAACAATCATTTTTGTCATGTATAACTCCTGGTACTTTTTTTTATGTCAATTTCCAATTAATAATTTTATATAAATTTTCTAAACTTATGTCCCAAACTTAATGAGAGGGATATGGTTATGAACCATTGTCACTAAACAAATCATGTAAAAAAAATAGAGAGATAAAATGATCACACACTTTGCCGAATCACACAGCAAATAACGCCCAAACAGTTGCCGACTCACACAGCTTACATAACGCCCTTCGGGCGTTATTTGCTGTGTGATTCGGCAACTGACAGTTTATACCACGATGAACGCAGAAAAAACAACGTTAAACTCTTAATTAAACTCCGCAAGAAGAAATAGCAAAAAACAAATAAACAAGTTTTGTATAATTAAAAATAATTATTTATTTCTCAAAATACAGGAAAGAAAGAATCCCTAAATTGGGTGTTAACTTATGCTAATATATACGGTCCAATATTGCCAGATGTTGACTCGTGTAATTTTCATTCATGGGAATGGAGATCCTATTTTGCTTGTTGAGAAAATGTATACAGCATTCAGTGATCATTCTTTTGGGATTTAGGAAGCAATAGAGCATTTAATGGAGATTTTGGCGAACTTCGTAATTTGCTCGGAATTTATATCACGTGGCGGGTGGTCAGCTGACCGCAATAGCCACATGATAGGTGGTGGACAAAATATGGCAAATGCTTCATAATCAGCATCAACTTTCCAACTACGTCAACATCGTTTATCGAGTTGGAAAATGCCAATTCAACAGCGATGCTGCCGCAAATATTGACGAAATTTAATATTGGAACCATTCTGTCTTATATGCGCCCCCGTCTGCCCCTGCCCCTTCATTGTCGATACTTTGGGCTGATTGGGCACTCATTTGGCGCCCCCTAGCCACCGGGCGAATGCCCCACCTGCCCCCCCCCCCACGCCACTGGGTAATAACAGTCATACATGTGCACAAGTGGTGATGCGGGATGCTGACATCAGAAATAAACTATGCATCTCATCTCTCGAGAATTTAACGAGAATCTTCATGTACAGATGTGAAAAATTTGACTTTGAAATTGCATTAAACAAGGGGTCAGCCATAAAATCGCGACGGATCTTCATGTAATATTTTTTTAAACATTTTGTTAATGCTTGTTGTAATCAAAGTATTAACTAACCCATTTTTTGTAATTTTCATTGCCTGTTACATTAATAGACTAAATTAACACTTGGAAAAATGTACACTACTTGTTCTGCCAATACTTTTTGTTTGAAAATTGGTGACAAAATAATGATGTTGGCGATTTTTTTAGCGACAGATTTTTAAAAGCCAGGACCATCCCTGCTAAAACAACTCAAGATGGTGCCTTGGGGTATTGCAATGGCAGCTTAAATCTTTGACTTGATCTTGAAAGCCATCTGCCTACAAAGATAAACTACCTTTCACAATGTAGGATATTTGGGCCATAAGACAATGTCATATACAGGATGAAATGGACTAAAAGATGATTTGGTTGTACGTGTACAGCCATTAGCCACTTTCACATGCTGGCGATAAAGTGATTGTCAATTAGCCTACCATAAAGGTTCTTCTGAAAGAGAAGCTCTAAAAGCTCTTAAAGGTAAACTCCCTGATTGTGTATTCAAATGAGAATGTGCAAGTAGATTGTGTATTCAAAGCAGTATCTGCAAGTAGGATTTACAACCTGATTTATACACAAACAAGCCATTGGTAATCTTGAGATCTTACACACACACCCCCCCCGCATCAATGGAGCAAGACCATCCAGTCTGCAATCTAGTCTGTGTTTACCATGTGTGATATTAAAAGCCAGAGCTTTCTGATATTAACCACAAGGTGTCGAATACAGTAAAACTTGTCTTGAAAGACCACTGCTATGTGGGACCACCTGTCTTGAGAGACCACATTCGCTGTACAAAAATATATTATATTGCATTGTGACCTGTTATGAGACCACCTGTCTTGAGAGACATTTTTGGGGCAAAAGAGGTGGTCATTCAAGACAGTTTCTACTGTATGCAGAAGGAAAGTTAGTTAATGTTAAAAATTCGTCCTAAACATTTTGTCTCCTAAACAACAGGGCTACGAAAGTAAACAAGAATCAGCCAAAGTTCCTAAAACACAAATTTTGATTTTAAAAAATTGAATTTCCCCTTTGGAAAAAACAAACACTGCGTGATAAAATTACCTCATATTAAACCCCATGACCCATTCTGCCATAGGAACATATCTAATATATATATCAAAATCTCTCTTTTATAGTATGATAGACATGGGTCCTATGTCCAGAACAGGTAAATGAGGTAATCTGAGCTAATTTTGTCAATTGGTATGATTTTCCACAAGGACTCCTATCATTACTTACCATTTAACTGGTCATACATATAAAGTATAAATTATACTAAAAATTAAATAATAACAATAATAATATATTTGCCTGGGGATACAACACTGAATCCAATCAGCTGGGTTGAGGGATTGTCAGAAGCCATACAATAATATCATTCAGTGTACATAAAATAATCACAGGGCAAAGTCTATTTTGCTTTCCCAATACAAGAAAGCAGAAATATTTTTTCTGTGATTCTGTCACCCATTTTGCTTTGTTACATCCCAGTGTCTAAAACTATGTAGTAAGACATGGTCAAACCCAACAGACATTCAATTTTCCAAAACATAAATGTATTTCCCCGAAATCAAAGTGAAATAAATAAAAATAACTTACAGTAATGTATGAAGTCCTAAATATTTCCTAAATGTACTATCAAATTCATAGTAACCTTGAAACAATCCAAATGTATTATACATGAAGGTTCAATAGTGATCATGATCAAATGAAGAAACACTGTTTTAATATCCTAACGTTAAACCAGTGTATCCCCTAGGGGTGCAAGACAGAGTCAAAAGTCTCCTTAGTGTGAAAACTAAAACATGATATATTCACAGTATTAATGGACTCACCAGAACATGCTATGTTGACAAGAACTCCATTTTGCTAATGTGTGGTGTACTTTGATGGATTTATTTGTTGACATAAACTTTGGCAATAACCTTCAACAGAAAGAAATATCATTAACCCAAGTGATTTATATAAAAACTATGTTATAAATAACATATGATTTAGATAAAAATAACAGACTGGTAGCATGACTATGATACCCTCCAATGATCATTTGTTCTTTAGATTTAAGAACAAAAGTCTCAAGAAGGCACACATGGTCGCCATGATGGTTACTAGATCTGTGCCATTTTTACTTAGGACCAAACAAAAATCTCTGTTCAAAAAAAAAAAAACAAGACATGCTTATACAGTAAAACCTGTTTTGAGACAACACTTCTAAGAGACCAGGATCACCGTGTACAATTTTGTTGATTATATAGTGTTATGACATGTAATGAGAGACCATAATATTTTGTCAGAAGGGACGGTCTTTCAAGACAAGTTCGACTGTATAACAATCAGAATATATGAGTAGCAATAACAAGATTTTAAAGATGGCCACCATAGCAGTCAGGCATCCTGTTCACCTAAACATGGGGAGTCAGACATGGGGATGAAACTGTGTGGTAATTTCTCTGATTCTCAATCACAATAGAGCTTAAAGCCTTACGTATAGAAATAGAAGACATGTTCATTGTCTCCATGACTTCAAGCAAACGTTGAGGCATGGTACTTTATGGGGCATAGCATAAGACTCCTAATCCGATGAGTACTGGTTCAATACTCATCAAGGTCAGCCCAGGTTGGCTGTAATGTCTATCCTTGTGAAATTCAATTAGTTACAAAGCATGATACAGTCAATATTAAATGTCCTGTTTAAACTAGTAAAAACAACACAAATCCTGCAAACATCAAACCTGTACCCCATCCAGGGGTGGCTCTTGGAATATTTTCATCAGGAATGGGACATTATACCTCATTTACTGGAAAAATGAGTGGGTCCATTTCAAGATTTTCTGGCTCAATGGAAGCATGCTAATATAAGCTTTCAGTGTTTTGGTTCAGCAGCTAGATGTCGCCACCGATGTTCAGCACCAAACTTTGGCTTTGACTGAGGCAAATGAGAGATAAGCATAAATATCTCTTGTCCTATAGCCAAAAAAATATACACAGTAATTCAAGTTTTTCTATTGTTTTCCTAGGCTGGCAGTTGTGTTGGTAATGGTCTCTAAATCATTAGCTGCTCAAGCAAGCTTCTTGATAACTGCTAAATAAAGTGAAATGCCCATGGAAATAAATTGAAGACTTTTTAAAAAAAACAGTTGTATACTTTACATTATGCTCCCTTCCCATGATAGATCTGTTCTTGTTGTTTTGGGCTTAACGCTAATTTCCTGTGCATGCTAGGACAGTATAAAAGGTGGAGAAAGAGCACTGGAAAACCCCAGTACAAACAAAAGACCCATAAAAAAATATCAGCAAGCTTTCTCACATTACTACATTGGTTGAGCCCAATACCCAACCCCTCACAGACCGGTCTGTTGTTCATCCTCTGCCATTTACACATGTGACACAGTGTCAAGTGCCAAATTTTTCGCTAGTGAAATTCATTAATCAATTCTTAGTCTAGCCAACAATTAACTGTCTTGGAGTAGAGTTTGGACAAAGGAATGTTTACCTAACTGGGTCATGCTGTTCGACTGTTTATAGTGAAAACGGACTGAGTGTATCACAGGCTTTAAAAGTGGGAATTTCTCAAGAAAAGCTGTCAAAGTGATTTGAAACAAATGGTAGGGTGATATTTCGACCCCAGGTGGCATTTTTTTGGCATCTTGATAGACGGTTTTCCATATGTCTGTAGGAATAACATTTATTCTGATTGGTCAAATGTAGAAGGAGGGTTGGGTCGAACCCTAGAATCGGGGAAATATATTCTCTGAGCTTATGAGTTTGAATTAGTCTGAAAATTTCTCTGCAAGAGAGAACCGAAGGTAGAACTAATTACCAGGACTCCGAGCGTTCTTTGTAAGAAAGACGTTCGTAAAAAAATTGTGGTTCCAGGTTAAACTGAATGTGGAACGATTGTAAGATGCAAAAAACACAAGGAATATAGTTTGTTTGAAGAAAGAGTTAGAAATAGCGAGGAAGTCGAAATTCAAAAGGAGGGAAAAGAAGTCAGAAGTCAGAGTTGTGAAATCCCACGTTCAACCAAAGGGCAAGTTAAAGTAATGACGCACGCAGAAGGAAAAGCCAGTCGACGAACAAGGTCATTGTAAATTTCCCAAGCAGTCCGATGTTAATGAACACTAGATTTCATGATGAAATTTACTATCAGTTATTAACGGCTAAATTCATCTATTTTATTAGTGTTTTGAATTTTTTATTAATGTATCCATTATTTTAAAGCTTCGGTTTTAAAGTGCTTCTGAACGAAGAATATTCAGAAGGAAAGAAAATTGTAATTTACTGTGTCATTCTTCTCTTGGTTGTATTTTAATTAAATTCTTATTTTATCTTTACGGGGGCTCGTGTGTTGTCTTTGTTCAAGATACCATCTCAGGTTACCATATCCATTCGAACCGGGCAAATCACACCGGAGAGGTCATTCCTTAGATAAACGAGTATTAGCGGGAGGCGGTTTTGAGTGTTGTTTTTCCAAGTTGCGCAATACCTCTGACCAGGGACTTGTGCAATATTGTACTAATAGCACTTGATGACCGAGCACGCCCGTTACACACAGCAAGGTACTGTTAAAACAATATACTGCCATTTACACATTTGACACCAAGGTACATGTACTGTTAAATTAATATTCGGCCATTCACATGAGTGGCACGTTTGAAGAACTAATAGATTAATATTCTTCCGCTGCTAGCTACATGCAAAACTAAACTGAAAAGCACAGCCTACATCTATCTTTGTGCTCTTGCAGATGCCAATCTATGCACAATTTATTTTGAATTCCCATCAATCATTTTGTAGGAGATTGCATCACTGACAAATAAAGGGACAGACAGGTAGGTAATTTAGAATGCTTACTACAGACAGAGGGATGGACAGATTGAGTAGTTCAATCTACACTAATCAGCCATATGTAACAGTGCAGTATTAACAATGGGATGGGCAGATTGAGTAGTTCAATCTACACTAATCAGCCACATGTAACAGGGCAGTATTAAGAAAGGGACAGACAGATTGAGCAGTTCAATCTACACTCATCAGCCACATGTAACAGTGCAGTATTAACAGTGGTATGGACAGATTGAGTAGTTCAATCTACACTCATCGGCCACATGTAACAGTGCAGTATTAAGAATGGGACAGACAGATTGAGCAGTTCAATCTACACTCATCAGCCACATGTAACAGTGCAGTATTAAGAAAGGGACAGACAGACTGAGTAGTTCAATCTATACTCATCAGCCACATGTAACAGTGCAGTATTAACAGTGGTATGGACAGATTGAGTAGTTCAATCTACACTCATCAGCCACATGTAACAGTGCAGTATTATGAAAGGGACAGACAGATTGAGTAGTTCAATCTACACTCATCAGCCACATGTAACAGTGCAGTATTAACAAAGGGACAAACAGATTGAGTAGTTCAATCTATACTCATCAGCCACATGTAACTGCAGTATTAACAAAGGGACAGACAGATTGAGTAGTTCAATCTACACTCATCAGCCACATGTAACAGTGCAGTATTAAGAAAGGGACAGACAGATTGAGTAGTTCAATCTATACTCATCAGCCACATGTAACAGTGCAGTATTAACAGTGGTATGGACAGATTGAGTAGTTCAATCTACACTCATCAGCCACATGTAACAGTGCAGTATTAAGAAAGGGACAGACAGATTGAGTAGTTCAATCTATACTCATCAGCCACATGTAACAGTGCAGTATTAACAGTGGTATGGACAGATTGAGTAGTTCAATCTACACTCATCAGCCACATGTAACAGTGCAGTATTAACAAAGGGA
This sequence comes from Unio delphinus, assembly GCA_029339505.1. Classification (NCBI taxonomy): domain Eukaryota; kingdom Metazoa; phylum Mollusca; class Bivalvia; order Unionida; family Unionidae; genus Unio; species Unio delphinus. The sequence goes on from JAQISU010000046.1 coordinate 16,580,222, forward strand.
CAAACAGATTGAGTAGTTCAATCTATACTCATCAGCAACATGTAACTGCAGCATTAACAAAGGGACAGACAAAGTGTAAAGTTATATTTCCTATGTTCTTGGGTTTTAATTCACATGTCTTACTCTTAAGATTTACTGGAACATTGCCAACAAAAAGGTTTTGGTTTTAACAATCATAAATTCCTTTATTTGTGAACAGTTTCACTTCAATAACAAGTGTTGTGACTTCACAACAGTTTAGACAAAATATTTAGACTCCAGCTGTACATGTACGTGCACTTTCTAAAATAAACATACTCAATATTCTCTTTTAATTCCAGTCAATGTCTATTTTGCACAGAACATATAGTTTTAATATTCCTCTGTAAATAAAATAATCTTACCGCCTGAAGAAACAGAAAATATGAACTTATCTAAACCTAATCAACCCCTTGGATTTCTGTCTCGTTGGAGACAATAAAAAAATATGATGTACATGTATCTACAGATATTATATAATGGCAAGTGATACTTGTACATATTAATGTGTTGCTATTTTAATCAGAACTTTTTAAAACCATCTGATCTAACATTGTAATGGCAAAAAGAAAAAAAAATCATTTTTTTTAAATTTTCATTTAAATGGCTGTTCAAAGACATATGTGCTCTAAATAATGTATACTCATTAATAAGATTTTTTTTATTTGAAAAAAATCCAATTCAGTGATTTTTGGACTCTGAATAAATTCAAAATACTAAGAACAAATAAAATGGTAGTCTTGTTTAATGTACAGTAGAACTTCAATTATCCACCAAGGTGCAGGTCGAAATCATGACAGATACAAGAATAGATGGATACAAGAATATGTACATTAAAAGTATTATACAATATATAGGATCATCAAAAAATAGTCTTATCTACTGTCACGTTGTAAGGAACAATAGCCAGATTGCAACATGTATATTCTAGACTCTGAGACTAATAAATCAGCATCATATCTGTTACGAAGGTCAACCCTGTGAACAATGAGGTCGTAAATCCACCCTTGACAGACTGCCGGGGAGAGGGCAAGGTCTGCTAATTATGTAAACCATGATGAACATCCACTTGGCGTTGAGCAAGGCGTGTCCACCATTGGAATCGCAAGATTAAATCTAGTATCTTGAGTACTAAACGTCGATAAACCATCTTACAGCTAAGTTATAAGCAACTCCGACGTTATTCGAAAGTGGAAGGAAACTTTGATATTCTGGGAATTACAAAGGAGCTTCAGACAGGTCAGTGACTGATTTGCTCTATTGTTGTAATCTATTATGACAAAGTAATTGTACTTTATGTGTAGTATGCATACTTCATTCCTAGAATCATTAGTACATAGAATTATCATTTGTAGTGTTTGATTCATTTGTAGTGTTTGATCTATATGCATATTTTGAGATACAAGCAATGTTTATGTAAAGAATTAAGATTGTAATTCGCTGTTGGGTTAATTCGTAGTAACCTCATGCATTTATTCATTTGATATTTTAGATCGGCAAATGTTGAATTGAATTATAAACTTTGTATAATAGTTGCAACATTACTTAATAGTGATATTTAACTATTGGTGTATTTTTTAAGAATATCATGTGTAAGGATTTATCAGCACATGGATATGTGAATATCTGCGTACACTTTGTAGAAGTGTAATGTACAGAAATGAGTCTGATTATGTGATATTGTTCTGTACAATAAGAATGAGAATATACATGTATACATATACTGAAATCTATTGATATAATCAAAGTTCTACTGCACTGTATAACCCATTGTCAACCTCCAACAAACAATTATTGTTACATCATTTACATGTTACATTGGCCTAGACTTTGGGCTGCCTTGAAGGCATATTTGTGAGTCATTAACCTGCAAAAATTTAAACTTGCAAGACACAATAAAATTGATATATTGTACATGGAATGAATGTAGCTACATTGAATTAGCTGAATGTGTTTTATTTTTTTATAATACTGAGCATATGTATGAAAACAAAAATGCTTTTAAATTGTTTTCTTGAAACACGTTACTTAAGACCAAAACCTATACCCAACATAAAAGGGTTATCAATTTTACTGGACTCCAGATACGAGGTGGGAAAAGTGGCAAAAAACAAAAATGGATTTTTCCAGGGTCAGAACTTGAAGAAACAGGTTTTGGAAATAATCATAGTTAAGATAAGTTGGCTGAATGTAATCCTGTTTATTATCTTGGTTTCACCAAAAAAAAAAAAAAAAAGATCAATAGTTAAGAAAACTTCAAACTTTGGAGCAATGCTAATTAATTATAAGTACAGTTGACTCGGGTTAACTGCACAGCCTCAAGTTCATCACGAGACTGTGCAGTTAACCGGAGTGTGCATTTAACCGAAGTATGGTACAGTACAGCTTTAAATCAGCATGGCACGAATATATGTGAAGAATAAATTTAAAGAATGATTAGAATTAACTCTTTCAACTTTTACTTAAATGTTAAGATTGTTTTCCTTCCTCCGAAGACAACTTCACTGATTCAACCAATGAATCAAGGAATTATAGCAAATTTCAAGAAATTCTATAGATTGGTTGTTATTTGGAAACTGCCATCAGACATTAATGGGTCATCTCCCAAAGAAAAAGCATTCAGCTCCAAAGTCATCTGCATTCTGTTTTTCGCTGTGTTGTCGTTTAAATTAAATTCTGTTGCGCATTTTCCATCTTTCCAACCATCCATTTGATGGTTTGAAATCATGCAAACTCAAACAGTTTAGTGCAATGTTTCCCATACTGTACTATGATTTTTCCCACGCTATTGCCCCCTAGTGGATGCGGATATACATGTATATACCACCTATGGCGTCCTTTACATGTCAATCATTAACAAAGTTGCATTATTTGAAGCGCTACAGCAGAGGACTGGCAATAACTGATCATGACTATACATTTTGCAGTTAACCGGAGTAAAATTATATTGAATAATGTGCCACTGTCAGAAAATTTATCGTGCTATTATCCGGAGTGTGCATATAAGCGAAGTGCAGTTATCCGAAGTTTGTTCCCATCGAAAAGCATTGGAAAAAAACTGGACCGGCATGACTACGTGCAGTTATTCGGTGTGTGCAGTTAACCAAGATGCAGTTATGTGGAGTCAACTGTACATGTACAGACATGTAATGACTTCTTAAGTCTCAAAGTTCATATGCTATTTTTCACTTTATAATAAAACAAGATCTTTACAAGCTTTAGACACTTTAAACTCCATTACAAGCCATATCCCTTTGTGACCATCCATTTAGCATGTATGCAGTGGCGGACTTAAGTATGCACATGGGGAGATTACGACCAAATGCCGTATTTAATGACCTACAAGTCAAATTCATACATTTCTTTCTTAAATTTTCCATCTTTTACCCATATACATGTCACTAAGGAGTATAATAATTAATATCAATACCTTAGCTTCATCTTTTTCATTGCTGATTACCAACAATATGGAAATTGCATCACAGATGCTAAAGTTTTTTTCCACACCAAAATGTAATTGTAATATGTGTGCATGTGTGAGAGAACTGTACAGAGATTGTAGATGTTAGTTCAGTTACCTGACGACTGAATTTGAGAGAAAAAGCACTGATACACTTGCTGGTCTACCGCTGTTAAAACTATTTTTAAAAAAAACATTTAAGTTGGGGGGGTACTAAGCAAATTACTTACGTACACATGAAGGGGTAGGGTGAGAAAAAAAGGTATGCAGAGAACTCGCCCCAACATATCTGGAGAAGTCACCCCTGAGTGGTTGGAGAAGTCACCCCACTTCGTCTGGAGAAGTCGCCCCCAAATCCAGATAACCTTTTCGTAGCAGAATTAAAACATCTTTTACGTGGTTCATTTTTAGATTTTTATTTATACGCAATCACAAAAGAGATATTAACTGTAATCATAAAAACAATATCATAGTAATATTTCTAAGACTATATCCAGTCTTCAAATAATCTAATGAATGACGACAGTATAGTGATTAAAAAGGATGATTAGTCAAACACTATCATTATTATTTTTTTTATCAATCAAGAAGATTATTTTAAATAAGTTGAATGTCAATTTAATGACGAAAACTACTACAGACATATTGGCGAAGATCCGTCAATAGAAATTAAATAAAAAATTTCAACACGCATTAATGGGATGGCTACAAAAAAAAAATCCATATATGAGGAATTTGATACTTTCCCTCTAGCATGCGTACACCTCAATTCTACATATTAACCAAAAACTCATAATGAAACCATATATTAAAGATACAACAACTTTCATTAAAAAGTTGAAGTCTATTACACAGCTATCTGTTAATTTCAATCCTGGTATTATTAGATGTAACATCACTATATACCAACTTTCCGCATGCAGTTGGTATTGAAGCGTGTACAAATGTTCTTGATTACAATCCTAATAATAGCCCACTATCTTGTGAAGATATTTGTATAATATTAAAACTTGTCTTGGAAAATAATTATTTTCAATGCAATAATATGAAATACAATTTATACATATACATAATTGGTACGGCAATTTGTATTAATATGGCTCCTTTATACGCTTTCCTTTCATGGGTAAATATGAAGAGGACTTTCTTCAAAACGAAAAGTTTAATTCATCCCTTTGGTTCAGATTTTTCGATGATATACAGTCGACTCCGGTTAACTGCACACCCTCAGGCCTGTCACGAGACTGTGCAGTTAACCGGAGTGTGCAGTTAACCGAAGTACGGTACAGTACAGCTTTAAATCAGCACGGCACGAATATATGTGAAGAATAAATATAAACAATGATTAGAATCCACTCTTTTAAGTTTTACTTAAATGTTAAGCTTGTTTTCCTTCCTCCGAACACAATTTGACTGATTCAACCAATAGATCAAGGAATTATAGCGAATTTCAAGAAATTCTATTGATCTCTAGTTATTTGAAAACTGACGTCAGACACTGATGGGTCATCTCCCGCAGAAAAAGTCTTCAGCTCCAAAGTTGTCTGCATCCTGTTTTTTTGCCTTGTTGTCGGTTAAATTGAATTCCGTTGCACATTTTCCATCTTTCCAACCATCCATTTGTTGGTTTGAAATGATTCAAACTCGAACGGTTTAGAGGAATGTTTCCCATGCTGTGTATTGTACTATGATTTTTCTCATGCTATTGCTCTCTAGTGGGGGCGGATATACATGTATATACCACCTAAGGCGTCCTTTACATGTCAATCATTTACAAAGTCGCATTTACCGGCTTATTTGTTGGCTTGTTTGAAGCGCTACACCATTGGACTGGCAATAACTGATCATGACTATACATTGTGCAGTTAACCAGAGTAAAATTGTAATGAATAATGTGCCACCGGCAGAAATTTATCATGATATTATCCTCAGTGTGCATTTAAGCGAAATGCAGTTATCCGAAGTGTTTTCCTATTGAAAAGCATTGGGAAAAAATGGGACCGACGTGACTAGGTGCAGTTATCCGGAGTGTGCAGTTAACCGATGTGCAGTTAAGTGGAGTTGACTGTATTTATATCTAAATCATTTTCACCAGATAATTAAAGTTACTTATAATGCATCTAGTACGCATGTTTCATTTTCAGATGTAAATGTTATATAAAATATTGATAACACTATCTCTGCAAATATTCATATCAAGGAAACTAATATCCACCAATATGTGGCATAATCTTCATGTCACCCCATGTCATTTTAAAACGGTATACCACATAGCCAGTCGAAAAGTTACCAACGTATTATTTCAGATGATTGTCAATTACAAAAATTCGTTGCATAAATTCCAAATATATTTACAAAACAGAAATTATCCTACACATATCATTGATTCTGCGCTGAACAAAGCCTGTAATATTACTCAACATTGGACTTTAAACAAAGCAGTATATACATGTACAATATAGAGAGATGTAAATCCTTTCAGAATACAATCGAATCCTTCATTATCTAATCTACGTCGTATAATTAATAAATTTTAGTCTCTTAAATTTATCAAATAAATTTATATATTTACCAGTGTAAAAACACTTTACAAAAAAAAGTCAATTATCGCTTAAAAAAGACCCAAGAATTTGCAAGATTTTTTTTTATTACATGTAGTACTAAACAGGAAAAAGAAAAAGGAACATCTAAATGTAACATACACCGGTGCTCACGATGTGCAAATATAAGAGAAACAACTATGAATAATCATCGCTTTCATATATAAAATTATAGAGATCCTCAGTTTTCATCTAATATTTCAACACAGTTTAACACCAATAATAACTCTCTAAGTGAATTGTCTTTCATGCCGATATTTTATAACCAATGAATATCACAACATATGGCACTTTAAAAAATGGTATGCGTCAACAATAACCATTTATTTGGTTGTATTATTTATAATAAAACGTACAAGTCAATTTTGAGCGCCTTTTATACTCACAAAACCTCTTGTTTTACAAAACAAATCGCCGTGCATAAAAAGTGTTACCTATGTAGCATGACCTTTTTGGAATGATAGACGTATATTGATAAAGCAAAACTGTATGCATTAAGGAAAGAACGTATATAATGAGTTAACGTGTCAGCGACATTGATTTGTGCCTCATTAGTTAATTTGGGTCTAGTACGCGTGATTATGGTGTTATTATATATTAATAAATAGCGTAATCTTGTTTATTTTACATCGGTAATTTAGTAGTGAAATATTTTTTAAACTTCTCTTTTAACTTAAAAAGTTTGTTAATATTGAGAAATAATACAATTACGAACACTGACAAAAAAGAAGAAATACACTAAATGATGTAGTACGACTGATCTTTCAGAAACCGTCCGAATTCTGTGCATTAGCCATGATGATTAACTCGATAGCGACTGCATTTCTTGTGTAGGCATCAATAATGTTTTTTGTTTACCGAGTTCAAGTATCATTTGTTAATGGTTAGCAAATCTCAATGAAAAATCTGATTAAATTGTTCAGTTAGAGAGATAATAACATAACACATTGGCTTATTGATGGAGAGCGCCAATTCAGTCGATTTCAAGTTATAAAAGTCAATGTCATAACGTCATCTCAGGATGACTTAGGTTATCATGTTGGCACCATTTTACATCTAAAACTGCAGACACACCATCATGCTTACATCCTCTTATTTTTCCAAATAAAACGCATATAATGATTTGAAGAGCAGAGCGAAAAGGACAGAAAACACTTATGTTTCGTTAAGTACAGAAGCGAAGTTGATCAAATGGGAAATTTTGAAGAAAAAAAATGCATATTTTATAGATTTAATAAGTTACTAAGTTGAAGAATAACAACAATAAATGAAGCCTTGACAACCATGTAGCGAAATCTCAGAATTATTATATATTATCCTTGGGGCGAGTTCTCCAGGCAAAGTGGGGTGATTTCTCCGACCACTATGGGACGACTTCTCCTAACACCTGGGATGAGTTCTCCCAAGGCGAGTTCTCCATGGGGCGAGTTCTCCGCTATTCAGAAAAAAAGTACATCACGCAACCAATGGGAAAAGGGGGTCGAAACGACACTTTTTGCATTTGTACTGAATGGACGGCCCTTACAATAAATACAGGTATTATATTATTCTCTTTGCAAGCTGTTCTAGAAAGGCAACATGTTGGAATACATTTTGGAAGTACATCTGCAAATCGTATTGTTAACAAAGGCTAAGAGTATTTATCTGGGAATCAGTTAAAGAAGAAAGAAAAAAAACGAGTTGAGATACATTTACAACACATCTATTGAAATTATGTTCAAGAGGCTAGTGCTACAATGAAATCACGGTCGTTTATAGTAACGATGAAATCAATATTGCGTTTTCACATACTAACTTAGCCTTTACTGGTACAGCAATTACCAATTCTACAAACTCACCTTGCAAAACATTGCCCCTGTATCGTAATCTATAACCATGTTATCATTAATTAAACACGTTAGTTATGTGAAAAACGTTACATAAATACCTTCAACTCGAAAAAACGACGATTAAATCATGTGAATCAATGCACATGAAATAATATTGTCATTTTCCACTTTCGATTTATCAAATGTTATCACGCCATTGTTGTTGCGTTATGACGTCAACATACAGGTGGTTGTTAACTGGTAGCTTTTTATGACCGGAACGAATAAAACAAGTCATACCGTTCTCGGGGGAGTTACCTCCCTTGTCTAGTGAAAATACATGAAATATGGTGTCACGGTACCAATTGTTTTTCCATAGACCTCAATGCTAATATTTGGAGAGATAAATATATTTTCTATCCTAATTTAGCGTGCATCTCACACACTGTTATAGAGAACAATGTTAGATTGTCAATTTGACGATGACAAAACCAGGTACTCCTTTGCATTTAAGAGAGATAACTCTGCTGGAACTAGACAGGGGTATGAGTTATCTAGTCACAACATACCTATTTTCAGTCATGTGCATCACATTTTAAAAAAATCATAAAAAATACAAAATATGATCTATATAGGAATTAACATAAATTCACATGTTGCCAAGAGGCTAAACTATTTTTGAAGCCTAACAGAAAGTACAACTCTTACATAATCCACCAATCATAGCTTGTGTTGTTGTTTATTTCTGATTGCAATGTTCCCTACACTTTAAGCTCCACCCACCTGTACTTGCGCAATTAGTACTGTTATACCTATAGCAAACCTTGATTTTTCAAATAATTTGTGAAATAGCTCGGGACTATATAAGTATCAAATGTACTTCGTCTCGCTTGTCGAAAACAATTTTATGAAGTACTAAGCTATGTTCTATATGATTGTGTATAGAAATGTTATTGAGCTGTTTGAACTCTTGTTTTCATACCTTTGCTTCACTATCAAACTCATGTTTTGAAATAAAATGAATTCTTTTAACTATGAGTTGTGTTTTATTCATATTAGCACTTATCGAACTTCACTTTGGTGATAGGGGATAAATCACATTATGTCATATTGTTTAATAGTAAGGTCAAAGGTCAATGCACTAGTTAGCATGTACAAGTTCTACTCTTAAAGAGACATTTCGATCTAAAATAAAGGACTTATATTTGTTTCATGAACACAGAAAGTAACAACAGGGACAGGTGGACATGGCCCAATCTAATTATAAAGTATTAGCTTTGAACACTTTACACTGTCTGCATATGCAAGAGGTCACTAACGCCCAGTCCTCAAACAAAGGTCAAGTTACCCAGCCTCTTTGTCATACAAAGAGAAAGCTTTCCTCCTTTGTGTAGTGAATACAATTGATGCAATAAGTCAATCTGACACCAAATAAAGTAGATAACAGATTTCTAAGTGGTTATGTTGGATTTGGGGATGAAAATGAGGACTAAAATACAGAAAAAGGCCAAAGTTTTAAGAATGAGTATAGCGAGTCCAATGGATTTAAAAACAGGAGGAAAGTGTGCATCTAAATGGGAGATGTAGCTAATGATACTGGTATTAAAGGAGACAAAAGCAGCAATGAGAAAAATGAGAAGCGAGAGCTTGATGATATTACCTTGGACAATATTTGGAGGCAGTGGACCATAAGTGCAGGTACAATAAAAAAGGCACCTGTGATATAACATCCCTTACAGGCACCAAATATCAGGTGACATGGTGTTCATTCCCAGCTAATATAAAAGGGTGAATAATGTAGATAATATAGATGCATGTAATTCATATTTCTTCTAAATAAGAAATTAATAATAATGGGCTTCAGTTAGGCAGAAAATACCTAAACCAAACAAAGCATGTTGGATCAGTTTTCAAACTTGCTACCTAAAATACTTATACCAGAATATTCTTTATGATACAAGTGAACTATCTACAAGTGGACCAGGAGTGTCCTCTATTATGGTCTATATCATGCTTTCAATCAATCAATCCTCTCTGCGCCATCTGGTGCTTTAGGCAACAGCAAGGGAGCACCATTTCGGTCTGTCGGCAGCTATTGCTGGGGCGGTCTGAAGGGTGAGGCCTCTAGTCTTAAGGTCTCTCTCCACGGTTCGTCGCCAGGTCTCTTTGGGTCTGCCACGGTTCCTTTTCCCCTGTGGGGTCCATCTCAGTGCCACCCTTGGTAGTGAGTCAGGGGGCATTCTGCAGACATGGCCGAGCCATCTCCATCGCCGAGTTGCAATGATCTCAGAGATGGTGCTTGCACCCGCTCTGTGCCGAAGTTCCTCGTTTGAGATCCTGTTTGGCCAGAAGATCCTCATGATGCGTCGCAGGTATTTGGTTTGAAACACTTCGAGCTTGTGTTCCATGTTCGCAGTGGACTTCCAACACTCTGAACCGTACAAAAGGACGCTCAACACGTTGCTCTTGAAGATACGGATCTTCGTGTGGACGCTGCGATTTCTTGTACTCCATATGAGCTTCAGCATTGCGAAGGTCTGGTTGGCCTTGCTGATTCTTGTGACAACTTCCCTTGTGCCATCTCTTACTGCCCAGGTAAGTGAAATCGTCTAGTTCTTGCAGGGGCTGGTCGTTGATGGTGATTGGGTTGCCCAATCTAGTATTCTTCCTCAAGACCTTTGTCTTCCCTATGTTGACTCGAAGACCTATGGTGTTAGCTGTCAGTACCAACTGTTGTGGCTTCTGTTGAATATCCTGGTGCCTGCTTGCCAGCAACCCGATGTCATCGGCATAGTACATGTCATCCAGCATTGAGGTCAACGTCCACTGTATTCCATGTCTCTTGCCCTCTGTGGTGCGGCGCATGATCCAGTCAATGGCCAGTGAGAAGAGGATTGGAGAGAGAATGCATCCTTGCTTCACTGAGGATTCCTCCTGGGACCTGATGACATTGACAAGTTTCTTGGGGATGCCATAATGTCGTAGGATCCTCCACATAGAGGCTCTGTACAGGCTGTCGAAGGCCTTCTCAAAGTCCACAAAGACCACATAAAGGGATCCATTCCACTCATGAGACTGCTCAAGGATCTGCCTCAGTGTAAAGAAATGGTCTATGCAACATTTGCCCTTCCTAAAGCCTGCCTGCTCCTGGCGTAGGATGCCGTCCACAGCTGTTTTGATGCGTTGAAGAATGATGCGGCTAAAGATCTTACTGGAATGTGATTCCTCGCCAGTTGTTGAAGTTTCCCAGATCTCCTTTCTTGGGAAGTTTAACTATGATACCGGTTTTCCAGTCATTTGGTACTTTCTAACTATCCCATATCTTTTGCAGAATCTGGCAAAGAAGCTTCGGCGTCTCTGTGTCTTCTGCCTTCAGCATCTCGGGACACACTCCATCATCGCCAGGTGCCTTGCATTCTTCAGCTTGTGAATGGCCTGCTTGACCTCCTCAACAGTGATGTCGCAATTGATGTCAAGGTCCTCCTCTGCTTCAGGAATGTCAGCGAGTACTGGAGGGTCTGGGCGATTCAGGATATACTCAAAATGTTGCTTCTATCTTTCCAACTTCTCCTCCTCCACTGTGATATAGGTTCCAACTTCATCTCTCACTGTTATTGTTTATTTTTGTTTTTTAAAAATATATTAAATATATAATATTTCATATATGAATTTCGAAAATATGAATGTCATTATTAACGAGATTTCAAATTTGAAAATCAAGGAATTCAATTGTCAGATAATCTAGATTGTAATCAGATTCCTTGTGAATTTCAATATATTGATGATAGCGCTCGGAATAATAGGTATGTCCTTCCAAGGGAATATGGACTGATCAAATGAATTCAACATGCAGTAAATAATGCCCTTGCATTCTGTAATGACATCAATAAGTTCGTCCCATTATTGACTGCTGTCGAAAAGGTCAGAAGTGAACTGGGGAAACAATATGAAATCAAACGCACAATTAACTCGAAAATCAAAACAATAAAAGAGGTTATCCGCCAAAATGAAATTCCCCTTTGATTGCATCAACATAGTAAATGATAATTGACACTCTAAACGCAACCATACATGAGTAATACAGGTACAGAACAGAAATTCTATCGACAGGTATGCGCTTACTCACCTAGGACGAATTAGTACGAGTTGAAATTCTATAGACAGGTTAAGATAATGTTCGGTGATTTAATCACTACGCGGAAGTATAACACACAGTTTGAAATTCAAAAGAATTTTGAGGGTGAGTTTTCACTTACAATTTAAATCGTACATTAATTTATACTGGTAAATGAAGCACTAACGACTAAATTAGCATGTGATCGATTAGCATCAATTAAGAAGTTTATTCCAGTTCGTGTTTCCGTTCGAAACAAACTAAAAGCAACTCAGCATTTTCAAACTGATTTTTCAAAAGACAATGAACAATTATTTAAACCAGTAACCATTGCTACTAAGGATACTGTACCAATACTTGAAAAAATAGCAAAGAGATTCAAGCAAACAAAGGAATCTTTAAAAACACTTCCTGGTGACATAATAACCACTGAACGACTTCAGAGACAACGAGAACAAGAACAACGACAACTAGAACAAAAACGACTTGAACAAGAACAACGAGAACGACGTAAACAAGATGATGATGATATTATTGAAGAATAACAGGGTGATATTATTGAAGAAAAAAAGAAGAAATTCCGAGAGAGAGAGAGAATACATCTACCTGAAGAGATATTTACTACAGAAGCGATGAATAAATTAAAAAATTACACGGATGATGAATTAGCTGATTTTGCTGTTAAAATTTTAAAAAGGAAACAAAGGAAAAATATATAATGATGGATTTGAAAAATCTATAAAACCGCTGACACCTGGCATAGAAAAATCTTTTTGGCAAAACACGGTGGAATTTGAACCTCAAAAGATAGTAATAATTTTAATTTGTATATGAATAAAATAGAAAAAATAAGGAGTGGTCAACCACTATATGATCGAAACGAAGATGATGATGCACAAGGTGCAACTGGTTATAATGGGAAGGGATTTTCTCAAAGTGGAACTCCAAGGGGGGTATCAGGTAGTGGTCTAGTTCATTGTCCTAGTAATATTCTCGGGGACATAGCACGATTAGAAGTTCTCGTTGGAGGGAAACGAGCTGGAAATAACTTACCGGAAGTACATAATGAGGCGGCTGATATCTGCAGACGACTATTTGAGGGTGGTATCATGGATATAGGTGTAAACCGAGAGTTTATTGATGAGCTAGCAGACGGTTACCATAGTGATTAATTTTATGACTTCGTCGAAAATTCTTCGAATGAAAAATCCTTTGGATTGGAAATCGTTTACGATGAAAATCCGTAGGATTTTTACGATTAGATAAATAGTATTTAAATAAGATGATCATACACTACAACCACAACAAACCAACCATGGTCTATGAATTGGGGAAACAATATGAAATTATAACCAGTTGCACCTTGTGCATCATCATCTTCGCCTCGATCATATAGTGGTTGACCACTCCTTATTTTTTCTATTTTATTCATATACAAATTAAAATTATTACTAGACAGATGCCCCAAGCCCACAATTTTAAAACAAAATAGAAAAAAGTGTTTATGTGGTGTTGTAAGCCCCCTGATGTGTAGTTATGTTTTTTATTTTTTATTTTTCCATTTACTTTTTAATTTATCTCATAGGGATTATATTTGAATTTTGAATGGGCTATTTTCGGTCCCCTATTGTCTCTATAGGATTGTTCGTCCGAGTCGGTTTTATATTTCTGCCACACATCATTGCCATCTCAGTTCTGTCTGGTTCATCAAAATATCTACTCCAGAAACTTTAAAAAGTTACAAACACAGCTTCTCGGTTCATCTTTAGAATACATCGATCAGAGCATACCTCGCCACTGCTCTGTACTACACCGGCTATCCATTCGATACAGAATCAAACACAAAGTTTGTTTTCTATGCTAGGTTTTACTGACAGAATCCAGTCCAACATACCTATCTGTCCTCACCCATACGTACACACCAGCAAGATCCTTACCCTCCTCTTCTGATAATCGTATACTCATTGTTCCCGCTATGAAAACGAAGTCATATGGACAACATTCTTTTGCATGCCAGGGCCTGGCGAAGTGGAACGAATTGCCTATTGAAGTGGTCCCTTTTAAGAGTGCTCTTAAAACTCACCCTTTTCGACGTCAGGAACAAGCTTAAAGACCTAATAATGTTTTGTACCTTAAATGTTGTCAGCATGTTTTGTTTTCCAATTTTATGGTTTTTGTTTTTTGTTCATCTGTAGTGTAGTCATATCACTATATATGTTGTAAAACGCTAAGAGCTTCTAGAGAAGGTGTGATATCTCAGTAGTAGAGTACCAGATACTGATTGACCAAGCCTGTTTCAACTTTCAAAACTTTTAAAAGCAAATAAACAAACTGAAAGGCTCCTTTGCGAACATTGGAGTTTTACTGTGATAATTAGATTGTAATTCATTCTTCCGTTATCATGCTTCCTCTTCGTTGGCGACCGCTCAGGTGTCCTAGTGGTTAGAGAGTTCAGCGTGGGAGCGAGAGGTCGTGGGTTCGATCCCCGGTCAAGTCATACCAAAGACTTACAAAAATGGCACTAACAGCTGCCTCGCTTGGGATTCATTATTAAAGAGGTAAGTGTTAGGACTGGTCGGCCTGGTGTCAGGATAATGTGACTGGGTGGGACATCATGCAACATGTTTGCCGCATGATGCCCCAGTGCTAGACATTACTATAAACTGCCTGACTGCAAACAACGTAGCGATATAACGGAATGTTTGTGAAAGCTACGTTAAAAATCCTAATCAAACAACAACAAAAAATCCTCTTCGTTGGCTGCCTGCATTAGGTTTGCACAATCCACCTGAACGGAGTTGGCATATAGTTATAAAAGTGACTTTATTGTCCAGACGACCTTGAGGCAGTAGTTTGCAACAACATACTTCACCCAGGTATGATAATTTTTCATAACCTAGCTGACGGGTCATCCAGGTAAATTGACCTATTTATAACCAAGCTGGTTGGTATACGCTTCGGAAATTGTGGCAGTGTTTGTTTTACTTTGTTTATAGCAACAGGATTTACTACAGGGAAAGAACAACATACCTTGTGTATATTCAGGACGCTAAGATTTGGAGTAAGTTATAGAAAATTGTTTAGTTACTTTCTTTTTCATACGTTTATAAAACCGTACAAACATATTCATATGTCACGTGATCACAGTGGGTGACAGCTTTTAGTCGATGTATGTTGCATGTTGCATGTATCAGTCTGTCTACATACTTTGGATAATGTGGGTACGTGAGAAAGCTTCCCAGTAGCTTCTCGTGGGTCGGTGTTTTTTTCGGGGTTTTCCCGGGTTCTTCCTCCACCATTAATACTGGCCGCCATGTATAGCCTATCGTGTGCTGAAAAATGGCGTTAAACCCTACAACAACAACAACAACATTCTACATACGTATTCTTTCATATCACCCTTCTTCTTTTCTAGTCAGTGTATGGAATATACGATAGGCCATTGTGGCCAACATATCTACCATTCAAAGAAACTGAATTATGTACATATGAACATTTTTTTTAACGCTGTTCGCCCACAACTACGAAGTAACCTTAATGTGTGCATGTATATAATATGTATTTTGAGAAAAAAATATGTACAAGTTAAAATTTAGGTTTCTTTGAAATAAAAATAATTCTGCAGCTATCTGCCATTGTATAGAAATTACTGGAATTAAAGTAGTTTTTATTGTGTTAATTAACAAGTGTTGACACAACTATATAGAATGAAAGAGTTCAGACTGGGTACAAAGATGTCATCGTTTAGTCTGAGATTCCTCTGACTCCTGCAACTCATTTTGACACGTGTGTTGGGGTGTAGGGTCAGAGTACATTGCCTTTCGAAAAGTTGGAATTCGTCCACACTAGCCGGCCTAGGAAACTATAACGACCTTTCTTCGAGATATACATGTGTGAAAGCGATAAGAAATTTATTTTCTCAGATTTTGCGATTATAGCATTTTTGTTATATCTTTAGCCCGCTGACAGACTAGCTTAAACAATAAACTTTGATAAAATTTGACCCGGATCTCTATAGCTGGAGTGTCATTCACGTAAGGTGACATGTATATAACCTAGTTGGGTATTATTATACGCTAGGTATATTCTTTAAGTGTTTGGTTTGGTTTGTTGATAGCAACGGGGTTTAGAACAGGGAAAGTAGATAAATACTTTGTGTAAATTCAGGAAGCTAACATTTTGAGGGATTTATAACAAATTTGCAAGTATTAGTCTTTTTCATACGATTATAAAACTGCATTAATTAATTTTGACATTACAGATGTTAACATTGGATGAGAAATACTAAGCCGTTCGTTCGTTTATAAATGGTTTACTCAAGATAAGGCAAGACGTAATACATCATGAAATGGCTAATAAAGATGAAGACCAAGATGCCTCGAATGGCCAGGTGGTCTAAGGCGTTTGCAAGTTTGATTTAAAGAGAATAGATTTATGCTTTATTGTAGAGAACTTTCCTACAAGTTGTAAGTGAATAGTATATTTGTGGTTCTAAATATGGAAAAAGAATGGAAAAAACACAAGTAACAGCAGTCGTATTGTCATGTTCATCATTGAGAGAGAGAGAGAGAGAGAGAGAGAGAGAGAGAGAGAGAGAGAGAGAGAGAGAGGATTGTGAACGTAGCTTCAACAATTTTTGAGTCATATACAGTTCTAAATTAAATAGTGGTTATGTATATGGATTTTAGCTGGAAGTTTGTTCTTTGTCTTTTGCTACTCAGTTATAAGACCTGCAATATGTTATGTTGGCGACTCACTTCACCTAGAAATCAATACCTTTTTATTCACAGTCCATTTAGACGATACGATGGCCACATCATCACGGAAAACTATTTGCCATCTGGTACATCATAGGACTTTGGAACTAAAAGGTATGTAATATAACAACCTTGTTCCTCTTTTTACTAACACACCTGCTCGTATATATGGTGTTCCAAACCGTGGTAAACGTGTTAGGCGAAAGTTAAACACATCGCCAACAAATTAGTCGGTCAGGCTCTAGATGATATAATTATTTGTTATTTGTGTTTAGGTTCAAGATACTTCGTGAGATCTTTTAGTAAACTGATATGTCATGCAATATTAAATAGAAAATGTCTTAATTATTGTTTAACATGCCTGATATTAAAAGGTGCCCCACATTTGGTTAATGAAATTTGTTTAAAAAAATAAACACTACTGTATCTGACGCCTCACGGTGTATCTTGTGCCTTGTAAATTGGATTTTTATGGTACGAGTTGTTTTTTTCTTTCTTTCTACTGACAATAATGTTTTAATATTAGTATACCTTTTTAATATTTTGCAGTATCTATAATATAAAATAAATTTTCAGTGTGGATATTTTTTTAGAAGGTTAAAACTATGACAGTTTGCAAACTGAGTATAAAGTCAAAGATAGAGTTACAATAGCAGTAAAAAAAATCATCTGCAAGTGAAACGACAGGAATGAATCTCATCATAACCATCATCATCATAACAACATCACGAACATAATAGTAATATAAGCATAAACACGACCATATTAACAGCAATGATGTTATTTAAAAGGATCATCTGCCATTATTTCGATACCCACTCTAAAATTTAAGTTGCAATTATTTTCTTCGTGCTAAGATTTAGAATCAAATCGATGACTAAACAATGTACGTTACACTTGATAACCCCATGGCCCTGCACCGGGCATACACCACGCAGTACACGAGTACTGTAAATCAGTCAGTAAAATGACTGTGGAAAATCACTTCATTTATTAATGCAGCACACTCTATGTCGCATGTGTTGCTTAACGTAGATTTAATGCAGAATTGAAAGAGTTTTCGAAATAATTGGGTGAAATAGGTCAGGGATTATTTCCTTGCGGCAATGGAACACAGTTCTGGCTGTGAAAAGGTTGAACGCTACATACGTCACTATCGATTGGTAACGTCACAATGAAGAGACTCTGAGCCAAGAAGTAGACTGGCTCAATCTCGTCTTGAAGATAAACTTAACTAGCATTCGTTAGCCCAGAACTTTTCTTGAATAAAATGGTAACAGTCACTTGATTTCAATTGTTTTTATTTATCCTGATATAAATCAAATACATTTATTGCAGAAAATGACACTTTAGATCATCGTTTTACTAAGGAAATGTTCTAAAAAAAAACAAGTAGCTCTGGAAAAAATGGCGTTCGGGTTAATGAAAATATCGTTTTTATACATCTTCTGACAATATATTGGTCACACATTTAAGGTGCTTTACTTCCGTTACTCATTATTGAAGCACACAACTTTTGTTTGCGTGACAGTAATATTTCTTTGTTCTATGCATCCACGATCACTCCAACCCAGTCTGTAAGCATTGCAAATTGGTATCTATTTATACGAATGGCCTAGTCCTACAATGATATTTACGTTGTTTGGGTCGACTGAAACAACATAAACATTGGGGTAGATATATGTTACATTATAAGACTACAAATGGTCATTTATAATGTTCGCACTCGTGAGAACACTAAAAAATCAAAGAAAACAGGAATGGATGATTTGCCTATTTGTTGTTGTTGTTGTTGTTGTATATGATTACAGTAGTTTATCACCCAATGTAGTCCTGATACAGTTGATTTACAAAAGTATATGGAAGGGAAATGTCTGTATAGCATTTGCTATATTTGTGCTCTGAAAATCCATACCTAAATACAGTATAGCATTTTATAGATTTGTTCCCTGTAGACCCATACCTAAAGACAGTATTACATTTGATAGATTTGTTCTCAATATACCCATACCTAAATACAGCATTGCATTTCCTATATTTGTGCCCAGTAGACCTATACCTAAAGATAGCATTGCATTTGCTAGATTTGTGCTCTGTAGACCTATACCTAAAGACAGTATTACATTTGATAGATTTGTGCTACATAGACCTATACCTAAAGACAGTATTGCATTTGCTAGATTTGCACTCAATAGACCTATAGCTAATCACAGTATTGCATTTGATAGATTTATTTCATATATACCTAAATATAGATTTGTGTAATCAGTCCTATATCTTAAGTACTATATGCAAACAAAATTCTAAAGTCGCCATCAGTGCCATTACAATTTACACAAAACATTTGGAAGCCAACCACAGACAACACTATTCTGTTTTCAGTTTCATATGTCAGTATAATGATGCTGATTGACAGATACATGTATATGATAACAGACACTGATAATCATGACAATTGGGTAAAGTATGTCAGTATAATTATGCTGATTGACAGATACATTTATATAATTATTTACACTGTTTTCATATGTCAGTATAATGATGCTGATTGACAGATACATGTATATGATAACAGACACTGATAATCATGACAATTAGGAAAAGTATGTCAGTATAATTATGCTGATTGACAGCATCATGTATATGATTATTTACACTGATAATCATGACAACTGGGAAAAGTATGTCAGTATAATTATGCTGATTGACAGATCCATCTTTATGATAACAGACACTGATAGTCATGACAATCGGGCAAAGTATGTCAGTATAATTATGCTGATTGACAGCATCATGTATATGATTATTTACATTGATAATCATGACAATTGGGAAAAGTATGTCAGTATAATTATGCTGATTGACAGATGCATGTATATGATAACAGACACTGATAATTATGACAATTGGGCAAAGTATATCACTGTCACTTAATTTAGACATGATGCACTAGACATGACATATTACATATGACATGACATATGCTCCACTTGATGCATCCATTCAAGTTTCCTCAATATACAAAATTCACTGATCTAAAATGGACAATTCTAACATTCTAATGCTGTAAGTTATTTAAGGTAATCTGTATTAATTGATGTGATGCTAACTTTAAAATGAAAGCTAAAACATTGTATTTCATACCCCAATTGAGAAATCATCTGCAAAGTTAAACTTATCCCACAAAACCGAGACTTTGATTAATCAAATATTGGGAAATGGAAGTGATTGTTTTATTTCTTAGATCTGAATTATTAATATGCATATCAATATTTACACTATGTACCAGGCAGTTTTGTATTTTCTCAATTGAGCTATCACAATCAAGCTAAAACATTGAACCAGCTGCTATAATGGTTAGCAAATTATATTATCTTTATATTACAGATATGGCTAATAAATAACACCAGTCTACTTCGCGTGATTGTAGTATGATGCTCATTATAAGATTTGTACATAAATAATTGCAAATCCCAAATGTGCAAAAAGATGACATATTACAAAAGGGCACGAAAGTCTAATCCACTTATTTCAACAGAATTTAACTATGCATTTCAAATTATATTTGCACAGTTGAAGTGATTTTCGCCAATGTTACATACAAGGCTTTTACAAAAATGTTATACAAAAAAGGAAATAAAGTGTACGAATAATTACAATACAATATCAGCTACCAGAACCAGAACTAGGTCTTAAAACCCACTCATATCTGAAAACCAGTCTGGTGTTCTGAACTAACTCACAACATATAATATCCAGTCTAGTCTTTAAACCTACTCCTGATATATGTGTGTCTAGTCTTTTGTTTGAATTCACAACATACAAATATACAATCTATACAATCTGGTGTTTCAATCAATGATATATACACATCCAGTGGAGGCCCTGAGTGGCTGCATGGTCTAACGCGCTAACGATTATGGATCACTGCCATCTCATCTCTGTCTGTGTTGGTACATGGCGGCCAGTATTAATGGCAGAGAAAGAACCTGGGAAAACTTCCAAATGAACCACTGACCCAGGAGAATCTATCAGCAAGCTTTCTCACATACCTACATTGGCAGAACCCAAGACTGGAACCCATGCAGACTGGTAAGATGGCAGTGATCCGCAACAGTGAGTGCTTTAGACAACTCGGGACTCCATAATTACCTGGACTGATAGGGAGTTGATGGTAAATTATAATATGGCAAGAAGTTGTTGGTAAATTATTATATGGTGAATGAACCTTTGTTTGGATTAGCAGAAGTGGAAAAAATATTCTACTGTTCAAGAATAAAAAAGCTAAAAAGGTCAAGGTTGAGTAGCAGAAGTGGAAAAAAACATTCTATTGTTCAAGAATAAAAAAGTTGAAAAGATCATTGTTGTCAATCAGGTTGAATTGAGAGCTTGAACCTTTATGTTGTTTTAAGTAGTATTGGGGGGTGGAGTGGGAGTTCCTGAGAATGTGCTCTCCTTTAAAGATAAAATTTGTAGAAATTTAGTACAATAGGTAAATAAAATGGCAGACACAGATCCTTAAATTTCCTTTATTGAGATGTTATAGGTTTACTGTCATTTTTCAATACATAATAAGTTATACATTATGACCCTTATAAATCGAGGGGGAAGAACACCGGAAAGCTCCACTAAGAACCAATGACTCACAGGAATCTATTAGCATGCTTTATAACATATCAACACTGGACAAGACTGAGACTTGAAACTTGAATCCTTGTAGAGAGGTGAGATGGCAGTGAATGATAATAACACATGCTTAGAACACTTGAACCACATGGGCCTATACCTTTGTGAGACAGTATTGGAATGAATACTGGTCCACTAAAAGGATAGATGGAAATTAGGAAATTACAAAATTATGATGTATTTCACTGATAAATGCATGGCTCATCTGCAAATATATTATACTAGTAATAAAAGAAATAATGAGAAATGCTTTTTTCTTAAGATCAATCAGAAATAATGTTTAGTTAATTTATGCCTTGTCATCAAAACACATACACTGAATAAAAATTATAACATGCAACAATGGAGGTATTAACATCATTTAAAGCGATACCAACACTTCCTTTTCTGTCATTTAAAACGATACCATCACCTCCTTATCCATCATTTATACTGATACGGACACCTACTTTTCTATCGTTTAAACTGATACAGACATCTACTTTTCTATCATTTAAACTGATACTGACACCTACTTTTCTATCATTTAAACTGCTTTTCTATCATTTAAAGTGATAACACCTACTTTTCTATCATTTAAACTGATACAGACACCTACTTTTCTATCATTTAAACTGATACAGACACCTCCTTTTCTATCATTTAAACTGATACAGACACCTTCTTTTCTATCATTTAAACTGATACAGACACCTACTTTTCTATCATTTAAACTGCTTTTCTATCATTTAAAGTGATAACACCTACTTTTCTATCATTTAAACTGATACAGACACCTCCTTTTCTATCATTTAAACTGATACAGACACCTACTTTTCTATCATTTAAACTGATACAGACACCTGCTTTTCTATCATTTAAACTGATACAGACACCTACTTTTCTATCATTTAAACTGATACAGATACCTCCTTTTCTATCATTTAAACTGATACAGACACCTACTTTTCTATCATTTAAACTGATACAGACACCTACTTTTCTATCATTTAAACTGCTTTTCTATCATTTAAAGTGATAACACCTACTTTTCTATCATTTAAACTGATACAGACACCTACTTTTCTATCATTTAAACTGCTTTTCTATCATTTAAAGTGATAACACCTACTTTTCTATCATTTAAACTGATACAGACACCTACTTTTCTATCATTTAAACTGATACAGACACCTCCTTTTCTATCATTTAAACTGATACAGACACCTACTTTTCTATCATTTAAACTGATACAGACACCTACTTTTCTATCATTTAAACTGATACAGACACCTACTTTTCTAACATTTAAATTGATACCGACACCTACTTTTCTATCATTTAAACTGATACTGACACCTACTTTTCTATCATTTAAACTGATACAGACACCTCCTTTTCTATCATTTAAACTGATACAGACACCTACTTTTCTATCATTTAAACTGATACAGACACCTACTTTTCTATCATTTAAACTAATACTGACACCTACTTTTCTATCATTTAAACTGCTTTTCTATCATTTAAACTAATACTGACACCTACTTTTCTATCATTTAAACTGCTTTTCTATCATTGCTTTTCTATCATTTAAACTGATACAGACACCTACTTTTCTATCATTTAAACTGATACAGACACCTACTTTTCTATCATTTAAACTAATACTGACACCTACTTTTCTATCATTTAAACTGCTTTTCTATCATTTAAACTAATACTGACACCTACTTTTCTATCATTTAAACTGCTTTTCTATCATTTAAACTAATACTGACACCTACTTTTCTATCATTTAAACTGCTTTTCTATCATTTAAACTAATACTGACACCTACTTTTCTATCATTTAAACTAATACTGACACCTACTTTTCTATCATTTAAACTGATACAGACACCTA
Source organism: Unio delphinus (assembly GCA_029339505.1). Lineage (NCBI taxonomy): Eukaryota > Metazoa > Mollusca > Bivalvia > Unionida > Unionidae > Unio > Unio delphinus. The sequence continues at coordinate 16,603,549 of JAQISU010000046.1, forward strand.
CTTTTCTATCATTTAAACTGATACAGACACCTACTTTTCTATCATTTAAACTAATACTGACACCTACTTTTCTATCATTTAAACTGCTTTTCTATCATTTAAACTAATACTGACACCTACTTTTCTATCATTTAAACTGCTTTTCTATCATTTAAACTAATACTGACACCTACTTTTCTATCATTTAAACTGCTTTTCTATCATTTAAACTAATACTGACACCTACTTTTCTATCATTTAAACTAATACTGACACCTACTTTTCTATCATTTAAACTAATACTGACACCTACTTTTCTATCATTTAAACTGCTTTTCTATCATTTAAACTAATACTGACACCTACTTTTCTATCATTTAAACTGCTTTTCTATCATTTAAACTAATACTGACACCTACTTTTCTATCATTTAAACTAATACTGACACCTACTTTTCTATCATTTAAACTAATACTGACACCTACTTTTCTATCATTTAAACTGATACAGACACCTACTTTTCTATCATTTAAACTAATACTGACACCTACTTTTCTATCATTTAAACTAATACTGACACCTACTTTTCTATCATTTAAACTGCTTTTCTATCATTTAAACTGATACAGACACCTACTTTTCTATCATTTAAACTGCTTTTCTATCATTTAAACTAATACTGACACCTACTTTTCTATCATTTAAACTAATACTGACACCTACTTTTCTATCATTTAAACTAATACTGACACCTACTTTTCTATCATTTAAACTGCTTTTCTATCATTTAAACTGATACAGACACCTACTTTTCTATCATTTAAACTGCTTTTCTATCATTTAAACTAATACTGACACCTACTTTTCTATCATTTAAACTAATACTGACACCTACTTTTCTATCATTTAAACTAATACTGACACCTACTTTTCTATCATTTAAACTGATACAGACACCTACTTTTCTATCATTTAAACTAATACTGACACCTACTTTTCTATCATTTAAACTAATACTGACACCTACTTTTCTATCATTTAAACTGCTTTTCTATCATTTAAACTGATACAGACACCTACTTTTCTATCATTTAAACTGCTTTTCTATCATTTAAACTAATACTGACACCTACTTTTCTATCATTTAAACTAATACTGACACCTACTTTTCTATCATTTAAACTAATACTGACACCTACTTTTCTATCATTTAAACTGCTTTTCTATCATTTAAACTGATACAGACACCTACTTTTCTATCATTTAAACTGATACAGACACCTACTTTTCTATCATTTAAACTGATACAGACACCTACTTTTCTATCATTTAAACTGATACAGACACCTCCTTTTCTATCATTTAAACTGATACAGACACCTACTTTTCTATCATTTAAACTGATACAGACACCTACTTTTCTATCATTTAAACTGCTTTTCTATCATTTAAAGTGATAACACCTACTTTTCTATCATTTAAACTGATACAGACACCTACTTTTCTATCATTTAAACTGCTTTTCTATCATTTAAAGTGATAACACCTACTTTTCTATCATTTAAACTGATACAGACACCTACTTTTCTATCATTTAAACTGATACAGACACCTCCTTTTCTATCATTTAAACTGATACAGACACCTACTTTTCTATCATTTAAACTGATACAGACACCTACTTTTCTATCATTTAAACTGATACAGACACCTACTTTTCTATCATTTAAACTGATACAGACACCTACTTTTCTATCATTTAAACTGATACAGACACCTACTTTTCTATCATTTAAACTGATACAGACACCTACTTTTCTATCATTTAAACTGATACAGACACCTACTTTTCTATCATTTAAACTGATACTGACACCTACTTTTCTATCATTTAAACTGATACTGACACCTACTTTTCTATCATTTAAACTGATACTGACACCTACTTTTCTATCATTTAAACTGATACAGACACCTCCTTTTCTATCATTTAAACTGATACAGACACCTACTTTTCTATCATTTAAACTGATACAGACACCTCCTTTTCTATCATTTAAACTGATACAGACACCTCCTTTTCTATCATTTAAACTGATACAGACATCTACTTTTCTATCATTTAAACTAATACTGACACCTACTTTTCTATCATTTAAACTGCTTTTCTATCATTTAAACTAATACTGACACCTACTTTTCTATCATTTAAACTGCTTTTCTATCATTTAAACTAATACTGACACCTACTTTTCTATCATTTAAACTGCTTTTCTATCATTTAAACTAATACTGACACCTACTTTTCTATCATTTAAACTGATACTGACACCAACTTTTCTATCATTTAAACTGATACTGACACCTACTTTTCTATCATTTAAACTGCTTTTCTATCATTTAAACTGATACTGACACCTACTTTTCTATCATTTAAACTGATACTGACACCTACTTTTCTATCATTTAAACTGCTTTTCTATCATTTAAACTGATACTGACACCTACTTTTCTATCATTTAAACTGCTTTTCTATCATTTAAACTGATACAGACACCTACTTTTCTATCATTTAAACTGATACTGACACCTACTTTTCTATCATTTAAACTGATACTGACACCTACTTTTCTATCATTTAAACTGATACCGACACCTACTTTTCTATCATTTAAACTGATACCGACACCTACTTTTCTATCATTTAAACTGATACTGACACCTACTTTTCTATCATTTAAACTGCTTTTCTATCATTTAAACTGATACAGACACCTACTTTTCTATCATTTAAACTGATACTGACACCTACTTTTCTATCATTTAAACTGATACTGACACCTACTTTTCTATCATTTAAACTGATACTGACACCTACTTTTCTATCATTTAAACTGCTTTTCTATCATTTAAAGTGATAACACCTACTTTTCTATCATTTAAACTGATACTGACACCTACTTTTCTATCATTTAAACTGATACCGACACCTACTTTTCTATCATTTAAACTGATACTGACACCTACTTTTCTATCATTTAAACTGCTTTTCTATCATTTAAACTGATACAGACACCTACTTTTCTATCATTTAAACTGATACAGACACCTCCTTTTCTATCATTTAAACTGATACAGACACCTACTTTTCTATCATTTAAAGTGATAACACCTACTTTTCTATCATTTAAACTGATACAGACACCTACTTTTCTATCATTTAAACTGATACAGACACCTCCTTTTCTATCATTTAAACTGATACAGACACCTACTTTTCTATCATTTAAACTGATACAGACACCTACTTTTCTATCATTTAAACTGATACAGACACCTACTTTTCTATCATTTAAACTGATACTGACACATACTTTTCTATCATTTAAACTGATACTGACACCTACTTTTCTATCATTTAAACTGATACTGACACCTACTTTTCTATCATTTAAACTAATACTGACACCTACTTTTCTATCATTTAAACTGCTTTTCTATCATTTAAACTAATACTGACACCTACTTTTCTATCATTTAAACTGCTTTTCTATCATTTAAACTAATACTGACACCTACTTTTCTATCATTTAAACTGCTTTTCTATCATTTAAACTAATACTGACACCTACTTTTCTATCATTTAAACTGATACTGACACCAACTTTTCTATCATTTAAACTGATACTGACACCTACTTTTCTATCATTTAAACTGATACTGACACCTACTTTTCTATCATTTAAACTGATACTGACACCTACTTTTCTATCATTTAAACTGCTTTTCTATCATTTAAACTGATACAGACACCTACTTTTCTATCATTTAAACTGATACAGACACCTCCTTTTCTATCATTTAAACTGATACAGACACCTACTTTTCTATCATTTAAAGTGATAACACCTACTTTTCTATCATTTAAACTGATACAGACACCTACTTTTCTATCATTTAAACTGATACAGACACCTCCTTTTCTATCATTTAAACTGATACAGACACCTACTTTTCTATCATTTAAACTGATACAGACACCTACTTTTCTATCATTTAAAACTGATACAGACACCTACTTTTCTATCATTTAAACTGATACAGACACCTACTTTTCTATCATTTAAACTGATACTGACACATACTTTTCTATCATTTAAACTGATACTGACACCTACTTTTCTATCATTTAAACTGATACTGACACCTACTTTTCTATCATTTAAACTAATACTGACACCTACTTTTCTATCATTTAAACTGCTTTTCTATCATTTAAACTAATACTGACACCTACTTTTCTATCATTTAAACTGCTTTTCTATCATTTAAACTAATACTGACACCTACTTTTCTATCATTTAAACTGCTTTTCTATCATTTAAACTAATACTGACACCTACTTTTCTATCATTTAAACTGATACTGACACCAACTTTTCTATCATTTAAACTGATACTGACACCTACTTTTCTATCATTTAAACTGCTTTTCTATCATTTAAATTGATACAGACACCTACTTTTCTATCATTTAAACTGATACTGACACCTACTTTTCTATCATTTAAACTGATACTGACACCTACTTTTCTATCATTTAAACTGATACCGACACCTACTTTTCTATCATTTAAACTGATACCGACACCTACTTTTCTATCATTTAAACTGATACTGACACCTACTTTTCTATCATTTAAACTGATACTGACACCTACTTTTCTATCATTTAAACTGCTTTTCTATCATTTAAACTGATACAGACACCTACTTTTCTATCATTTAAACTGATACTGACACCTACTTTTCTATCATTTAAACTGCTTTTCTATCATTTAAACTGATACAGACACCTACTTTTCTATCATTTAAGCTGATACTGACACCTACTTTTCTATCATTTAAACTGATACTGACACCTACTTTTCTATCATTTAAACTGATACTGACACCTACTTTTCTATCATTTAAACTGATACTGACACCTACTTTTCTATCATTTAAACTGCTTTTCTATCATTTAAAGTGATAACACCTACTTTTCTATCATTTAAACTGATACTGACACCTACTTTTCTATCATTTAAACTGATACCGACACCTACTTTTCTATCATTTAAACTGATACTGACACCTACTTTTCTATCATTTAAACTGCTTTTCTATCATTTAAACTGATACAGACACCTACTTTTCTATCATTTAAACTGATACAGACACCTACTTTTCTATCATTTAAACTGATACTGACACCTACTTTTCTATCATTTAAACTGATACCGACACCTACTTTTCTATCATTTAAACTGATACCGACACCTACTTTTTTATCATTTAAACTGATACTGACACCTACTTTTCTATCATTTAAACTGCTTTTCTATCATTTAAACTGATACAGACACCTACTTTTCTATCATTTAAACTGATACTGACACCTACTTTTCTATCATTTAAACTGATACTGACACCTACTTTTCTATCATTTAAACTGATACCGACACCTACTTTTCTATCATTTAAACTGATACCGACACCTACTTTTCTATCATTTAAACTGATACAGACACCTACTTTTCTATCATTTAAACTGATACAGACACCTACTTTTCTAACATTTAAATTGATACCGACACCTACTTTTCTATCATTTAAACTGATACTGACACCTACTTTTCTATCATTTAAACTGATACAGACACCTCCTTTTCTATCATTTAAACTGATACAGACACCTACTTTTCTATCATTTAAACTGATACAGACACCTACTTTTCTATCATTTAAACTAATACTGACACCTACTTTTCTATCATTTAAACTGCTTTTCTATCATTTAAACTAATACTGACACCTACTTTTCTATCATTTAAACTGCTTTTCTATCATTGCTTTTCTATCATTTAAACTGATACAGACACCTACTTTTCTATCATTTAAACTGATACAGACACCTACTTTTCTATCATTTAAACTAATACTGACACCTACTTTTCTATCATTTAAACTGCTTTTCTATCATTTAAACTAATACTGACACCTACTTTTCTATCATTTAAACTGCTTTTCTATCATTTAAACTAATACTGACACCTACTTTTCTATCATTTAAACTGCTTTTCTATCATTTAAACTAATACTGACACCTACTTTTCTATCATTTAAACTAATACTGACACCTACTTTTCTATCATTTAAACTGATACAGACACCTACTTTTCTATCATTTAAACTGATACAGACACCTACTTTTCTATCATTTAAACTAATACTGACACCTACTTTTCTATCATTTAAACTGCTTTTCTATCATTTAAACTAATACTGACACCTACTTTTCTATCATTTAAACTGCTTTTCTATCATTTAAACTAATACTGACACCTACTTTTCTATCATTTAAACTGCTTTTCTATCATTTAAACTAATACTGACACCTACTTTTCTATCATTTAAACTAATACTGACACCTACTTTTCTATCATTTAAACTAATACTGACACCTACTTTTCTATCATTTAAACTGCTTTTCTATCATTTAAACTAATACTGACACCTACTTTTCTATCATTTAAACTGCTTTTCTATCATTTAAACTAATACTGACACCTACTTTTCTATCATTTAAACTAATACTGACACCTACTTTTCTATCATTTAAACTAATACTGACACCTACTTTTCTATCATTTAAACTGATACAGACACCTACTTTTCTATCATTTAAACTAATACTGACACCTACTTTTCTATCATTTAAACTAATACTGACACCTACTTTTCTATCATTTAAACTGCTTTTCTATCATTTAAACTGATACAGACACCTACTTTTCTATCATTTAAACTGCTTTTCTATCATTTAAACTAATACTGACACCTACTTTTCTATCATTTAAACTAATACTGACACCTACTTTTCTATCATTTAAACTAATACTGACACCTACTTTTCTATCATTTAAACTGCTTTTCTATCATTTAAACTGATACAGACACCTACTTTTCTATCATTTAAACTGCTTTTCTATCATTTAAACTAATACTGACACCTACTTTTCTATCATTTAAACTAATACTGACACCTACTTTTCTATCATTTAAACTAATACTGACACCTACTTTTCTATCATTTAAACTGATACAGACACCTACTTTTCTATCATTTAAACTAATACTGACACCTACTTTTCTATCATTTAAACTAATACTGACACCTACTTTTCTATCATTTAAACTGCTTTTCTATCATTTAAACTGATACAGACACCTACTTTTCTATCATTTAAACTGCTTTTCTATCATTTAAACTAATACTGACACCTACTTTTCTATCATTTAAACTAATACTGACACCTACTTTTCTATCATTTAAACTAATACTGACACCTACTTTTCTATCATTTAAACTGCTTTTCTATCATTTAAACTGATACAGACACCTACTTTTCTATCATTTAAACTGATACAGACACCTACTTTTCTATCATTTAAACTGATACAGACACCTACTTTTCTATCATTTAAACTGATACAGACACCTCCTTTTCTATCATTTAAACTGATACAGACACCTACTTTTCTATCATTTAAACTGATACAGACACCTACTTTTCTATCATTTAAACTGCTTTTCTATCATTTAAAGTGATAACACCTACTTTTCTATCATTTAAACTGATACAGACACCTACTTTTCTATCATTTAAACTGCTTTTCTATCATTTAAAGTGATAACACCTACTTTTCTATCATTTAAACTGATACAGACACCTACTTTTCTATCATTTAAACTGATACAGACACCTCCTTTTCTATCATTTAAACTGATACAGACACCTACTTTTCTATCATTTAAACTGATACAGACACCTACTTTTCTATCATTTAAACTGATACAGACACCTACTTTTCTATCATTTAAACTGATACAGACACCTACTTTTCTATCATTTAAACTGATACAGACACCTACTTTTCTATCATTTAAACTGATACAGACACCTACTTTTCTATCATTTAAACTGATACAGACACCTACTTTTCTATCATTTAAACTGATACTGACACCTACTTTTCTATCATTTAAACTGATACTGACACCTACTTTTCTATCATTTAAACTGATACTGACACCTACTTTTCTATCATTTAAACTGATACAGACACCTCCTTTTCTATCATTTAAACTGATACAGACACCTACTTTTCTATCATTTAAACTGATACAGACACCTCCTTTTCTATCATTTAAACTGATACAGACACCTCCTTTTCTATCATTTAAACTGATACAGACATCTACTTTTCTATCATTTAAACTAATACTGACACCTACTTTTCTATCATTTAAACTGCTTTTCTATCATTTAAACTAATACTGACACCTACTTTTCTATCATTTAAACTGCTTTTCTATCATTTAAACTAATACTGACACCTACTTTTCTATCATTTAAACTGCTTTTCTATCATTTAAACTAATACTGACACCTACTTTTCTATCATTTAAACTGATACTGACACCAACTTTTCTATCATTTAAACTGATACTGACACCTACTTTTCTATCATTTAAACTGCTTTTCTATCATTTAAACTGATACTGACACCTACTTTTCTATCATTTAAACTGATACTGACACCTACTTTTCTATCATTTAAACTGCTTTTCTATCATTTAAACTGATACTGACACCTACTTTTCTATCATTTAAACTGCTTTTCTATCATTTAAACTGATACAGACACCTACTTTTCTATCATTTAAACTGATACTGACACCTACTTTTCTATCATTTAAACTGATACTGACACCTACTTTTCTATCATTTAAACTGATACCGACACCTACTTTTCTATCATTTAAACTGATACCGACACCTACTTTTCTATCATTTAAACTGATACTGACACCTACTTTTCTATCATTTAAACTGCTTTTCTATCATTTAAACTGATACAGACACCTACTTTTCTATCATTTAAACTGATACTGACACCTACTTTTCTATCATTTAAACTGATACTGACACCTACTTTTCTATCATTTAAACTGATACTGACACCTACTTTTCTATCATTTAAACTGCTTTTCTATCATTTAAAGTGATAACACCTACTTTTCTATCATTTAAACTGATACTGACACCTACTTTTCTATCATTTAAACTGATACCGACACCTACTTTTCTATCATTTAAACTGATACTGACACCTACTTTTCTATCATTTAAACTGCTTTTCTATCATTTAAACTGATACAGACACCTACTTTTCTATCATTTAAACTGATACAGACACCTCCTTTTCTATCATTTAAACTGATACAGACACCTACTTTTCTATCATTTAAAGTGATAACACCTACTTTTCTATCATTTAAACTGATACAGACACCTACTTTTCTATCATTTAAACTGATACAGACACCTCCTTTTCTATCATTTAAACTGATACAGACACCTACTTTTCTATCATTTAAACTGATACAGACACCTACTTTTCTATCATTTAAACTGATACAGACACCTACTTTTCTATCATTTAAACTGATACTGACACATACTTTTCTATCATTTAAACTGATACTGACACCTACTTTTCTATCATTTAAACTGATACTGACACCTACTTTTCTATCATTTAAACTAATACTGACACCTACTTTTCTATCATTTAAACTGCTTTTCTATCATTTAAACTAATACTGACACCTACTTTTCTATCATTTAAACTGCTTTTCTATCATTTAAACTAATACTGACACCTACTTTTCTATCATTTAAACTGCTTTTCTATCATTTAAACTAATACTGACACCTACTTTTCTATCATTTAAACTGATACTGACACCAACTTTTCTATCATTTAAACTGATACTGACACCTACTTTTCTATCATTTAAACTGATACTGACACCTACTTTTCTATCATTTAAACTGATACTGACACCTACTTTTCTATCATTTAAACTGCTTTTCTATCATTTAAACTGATACAGACACCTACTTTTCTATCATTTAAACTGATACAGACACCTCCTTTTCTATCATTTAAACTGATACAGACACCTACTTTTCTATCATTTAAAGTGATAACACCTACTTTTCTATCATTTAAACTGATACAGACACCTACTTTTCTATCATTTAAACTGATACAGACACCTCCTTTTCTATCATTTAAACTGATACAGACACCTACTTTTCTATCATTTAAACTGATACAGACACCTACTTTTCTATCATTTAAAACTGATACAGACACCTACTTTTCTATCATTTAAACTGATACAGACACCTACTTTTCTATCATTTAAACTGATACTGACACATACTTTTCTATCATTTAAACTGATACTGACACCTACTTTTCTATCATTTAAACTGATACTGACACCTACTTTTCTATCATTTAAACTAATACTGACACCTACTTTTCTATCATTTAAACTGCTTTTCTATCATTTAAACTAATACTGACACCTACTTTTCTATCATTTAAACTGCTTTTCTATCATTTAAACTAATACTGACACCTACTTTTCTATCATTTAAACTGCTTTTCTATCATTTAAACTAATACTGACACCTACTTTTCTATCATTTAAACTGATACTGACACCAACTTTTCTATCATTTAAACTGATACTGACACCTACTTTTCTATCATTTAAACTGCTTTTCTATCATTTAAATTGATACAGACACCTACTTTTCTATCATTTAAACTGATACTGACACCTACTTTTCTATCATTTAAACTGATACTGACACCTACTTTTCTATCATTTAAACTGATACCGACACCTACTTTTCTATCATTTAAACTGATACCGACACCTACTTTTCTATCATTTAAACTGATACTGACACCTACTTTTCTATCATTTAAACTGATACTGACACCTACTTTTCTATCATTTAAACTGCTTTTCTATCATTTAAACTGATACAGACACCTACTTTTCTATCATTTAAACTGATACTGACACCTACTTTTCTATCATTTAAACTGCTTTTCTATCATTTAAACTGATACAGACACCTACTTTTCTATCATTTAAGCTGATACTGACACCTACTTTTCTATCATTTAAACTGATACTGACACCTACTTTTCTATCATTTAAACTGATACTGACACCTACTTTTCTATCATTTAAACTGATACTGACACCTACTTTTCTATCATTTAAACTGCTTTTCTATCATTTAAAGTGATAACACCTACTTTTCTATCATTTAAACTGATACTGACACCTACTTTTCTATCATTTAAACTGATACCGACACCTACTTTTCTATCATTTAAACTGATACTGACACCTACTTTTCTATCATTTAAACTGCTTTTCTATCATTTAAACTGATACAGACACCTACTTTTCTATCATTTAAACTGATACAGACACCTACTTTTCTATCATTTAAACTGATACTGACACCTACTTTTCTATCATTTAAACTGATACCGACACCTACTTTTCTATCATTTAAACTGATACCGACACCTACTTTTTTATCATTTAAACTGATACTGACACCTACTTTTCTATCATTTAAACTGCTTTTCTATCATTTAAACTGATACAGACACCTACTTTTCTATCATTTAAACTGATACTGACACCTACTTTTCTATCATTTAAACTGATACTGACACCTACTTTTCTATCATTTAAACTGATACCGACACCTACTTTTCTATCATTTAAACTGATACCGACACCTACTTTTCTATCATTTAAACTGATACTGACACCTACTTTTCTATCATTTAAACTGATACTGACACCTACTTTTCTATCATTTAAACTGCTTTTCTATCATTTAAACTGATACAGACACCTACTTTTCTATCATTTAAACTGATACTGACACCTACTTTTCTATCATTTAAACTGCTTTTCTATCATTTAAACTGATACAGACACCTACTTTTCTATCATTTAAGCTGATACTGACACCTACTTTTCTATCATTTAAACTGATACTGACACCTACTTTTCTATCATTTAAACTGATACTGACACCTACTTTTCTATCATTTAAACTGATACTGACACCTACTTTTCTATCATTTAAACTGCTTTTCTATCATTTAAAGTGATAACACCTACTTTTCTATCATTTAAACTGATACTGACACCTAATTTTCTATCATTTAAACTGATACCGACACCTACTTTTCTATCATTTAAACTGATACTGACACCTACTTTTCTATCATTTAAACTGCTTTTCTATCATTTAAACTGATACAGACACCTACTTTTCTATCATTTAAACTGATACTGACACCTACTTTTCTATCATTTAAACTGATACTGACACCTACTTTTCTATCATTTAAACTGATACCGACACCTACTTTTCTATCATTTAAACTGATACCGACACCTACTTTTCTATCATTTAAACTGATACTGACACCTACTTTTCTATCATTTAAACTGCTTTTCTATCATTTAAACTGATACAGACACCTACTTTTCTATCATTTAAACTGATACTGACACCTACTTTTCTATCATTTAAACTGATACCGACACCTACTTTTCTATCATTTAAACTGATACTGACACCTACTTTTCTATCATTTAAACTGCTTTTCTATCATTTAAACTGATACAGACACCTACTTTTCTATCATTTAAACTGATACTGACACCTACTTTTCTATCATTTAAACTGATACTGACACCTACTTTTCTATCATTTAAACTGCTTTTCTATCATTTAAACTGATACAGACACCTACTTTTCTATCATTTAAACTGCTTTTCTATCATTTAAACTGATACAGACACCTACTTTTCTATCATTTAAACTGCTTTTCTATCATTTAAACTGATACAGACACCTACTTTTCTATCATTTAAACTGATACTGACACCTACTTTTCTATCATTTAAACTGATACAGACACCTACTTTTCTATCATTTAAACTGCTTTTCTATCATTTAAACTGATACAGACACCTACTTTTCTATCATATAGACTGATACAGACACCTACTTTTCTATCATTTAAACTGATACTGACATCTACTTTTCTATCATTTAAACTGCTTTTCTATCATTTAAACTGATACAGACACCTACTTTTCTATCATTTAAACTGATACTGACACCTACTTTTCTATCATTTAAACTGATACTGACACCTACTTTTCTATCATTTAAACTGATACAGACACCTACTTTTCTATCATTTAAACTGATACAGACACCTACTTTTCTATCATTTAAACTGATACAGACACCTACTTTTCTATCATTTAAACTGATACAGACACCTACTTTTCTATCATTTAAACTGATACTGACACCTACTTTTCTATCATTTAAACTGATACTGACATCTACTTTTCTATCATTTAAACTGCTTTTCTATCATTTAAAGTGATAACACCTACTTTTCTATCATTTAAACTGATACAGACACCTACTTTTCTATCATATAGACTGATACAGACACCTACTTTTCTATCATTTAAATTGATACAGACACATACTTTTCAATCATTTAAAGTGATACAAACACCTGCTTTTCTATCATTTAAGGTGATACCAACACCTACTTTTCTATCATTTAAAGTGATACAAACACCTACTTTTCTATCATATAGACTGATACAGACACCTACTTTTCTATCATTTAAATTGATACAGACACATACTTTTCAATCATTGAAAGTGATACAAACACCTATTTTCTATCATTTAAGGTGATATCAACACCTACTTTTCCATCGTTTAAAGTGATACAAACACCTACTTTTATATCATTTAAAGTGATACCAACACCTATTTTCTATCATTTAAGGTGATACCAACATCTACTTTTCTGTCATTTAAACTGATACCGATACCTACTTTTCTATCATTTAAGGTGATATCAACACCTACTTTTCCATCGTTTAAAGTGATACAAACACCTCCTTTTCTATCATTTAAAGTGATACCAACATCTACTTTTCTATCATTTAAGGCGATACCAACACCTGCTTTTCTATCATTTAAGGTGATACCAACATCTACTTTTCTATCATTTAAAGTGATGCCAACACTTACTTTTCCATCATTTAAATTGATACCGACACCTACTTTTCTATCATTTAAGGTGATACCAATACCTACTTTTCAATCATTTAAGGTGATACCAACACCTACTTTTCTATCGTTTAAGGTGATACAAACACCTACTTTTCTATCATTTAAAGTGATACCAACACCTACTTTTCTATCATTTAAGGTGATACCAACACCTACTTTTCTATCATTTAAAGTGATACCAACACCTATTTTCTATCATTTAAGGTGATACCAACATCTACTTTTCTATCATTTAAAGTGATACCAACACCTACTTTTCCATCATTTAAATTGATACCGACACCTACTTTTCTATCATTTAAGGTGATACCAACACCTGCTTTTCTATCATTTAAGGTGATACCAACATCTACTTTTCTATCATTTAAAGTGATACCAACACTTACTTTTCCATCATTTAAATTGATACCGACACCTACTTTTCTATCATTTAAGGTGATACCAATACCTACTTTTCCATCATTTAAATTGATACCGACACCTACTTTTCTATCATTTAAGGTGATATCAATACCTACTTTTCTATCATTTAAGGTGATACCAACACCTACTTTTCTATCATTTAAAGTGATACCAACACCTATTTTTCTATCATTTAAGGTGATACCAACATCTACTTTTCTATCATTTAAAGTGATACAAACACCTATTTTTCTGTCATTTAAGGTGATACCAACACCTACTTTTCTATCATTTAAAGTGATACAAACACCTATTTTTCTATCATTTAAGGTGATACCAACACCTACTTTTCTATCATTTAAAGTGATACCAACACCTATTTTTCTATCATTTAAATTGATACCAACACCTATTTTTCTATCATTTAAAGTGATACAAACACCTATTTTTCTATCATTTAAGGTGATACAAACACCTATTTTTCTATCATTTAAATTGATACCGACACCTACTTTTCTATCATTTAAGGTGATACCAACACCTACTTTTCTATCATTTAAAGTGATACAAACACCTACTTTTCTATCATTTAAAGTGATACAAACACCTATTTTTCTATCATTTAAGGTGATACCAACACCTACTTTTCTATCATTTAAAGTGATACCAACACCTATTTTTCTATCATTTAAGGTGATACCAACATCTACTTTTCTATCATTTAAAGTGATACCAACACCTACTTTTCTATCATTTAAAGTGATACCAACACCTATTTTTCTATCATTTAAGGTGATACCAACATCTACTTTTCTATCATTTAAAGTGATACAAACACCTATTTTTCTATCATTTAAAGTGATACCAACATCTACTTTTCAATCATTTAAACTGATACCGATACCTACTTTTCTATCATTTAAAGTGATACTAATACCTACTTTTTTATCATTTAAGGTGATATCAACACCTACTTTTCCATCGTTTAAAGTGATACAAACACCTACTTTTCTATCATTTAAAGTGATACCAACACCTACTTTTCTATCATTTAAGGTGATACCAACACCTGCTTTTCTATCATTTAAGGTGATACCAACATCTACTTTTCTATCATTTAAAGTGATTCCAACACTTACTTTTCCATCATTTAAATTGATACCGACACCTACTTTTCTATCATTTAAGGTGATACGAATACCTACTTTTCTATCATTTAAGGTGATACCAACACCTACTTTTCTATCGTTTAAGGTGATACAAACACCTACTTTTCTATCATTTAAAGTGATACCAACACCTCCTTTTCTATCATTTAAGGTGATACCAACACCTACTTTTCTATCATTTAAAGTGATACAAACACCTACTTTTCAATCATTTAAGGTGATACCAACACCTGCTTTTCTATCATTTAAGGTGATACCAACATCTACTTTTCTATCATTTAAAGTGATTCCAACACTTACTTTTCCATCATTTAAATTGATACCGACACCTACTTTTCTATCATTTAAGGTGATACGAATACCTACTTTTCTATCATTTAAGGTGATACCAACACCTACTTTTCTATCGTTTAAGGTGATACAAACACCTACTTTCTATCATTTAAAGTGATACCAACACCTACTTTTCTATCATTTAAGGTGATACCAACACCTACTTTTCTATCATTTAAAGTGATACAAACACCTACTTTTCAATCATTTAAGGTGATACCAACACCTGCTTTTCTATCATTTAAGGTGATACCAACATCTACTTTTCTATCATTTAAAGTGATTCCAACACTTACTTTTCCATCATTTAAATTGATACCGACACCTACTTTTCTATCATTTAAGGTGATACGAATACCTACTTTTCTATCATTTAAGGTGATACCAACACCTACTTTTCTATCGTTTAAGGTGATACAAACACCTACTTTCTATCATTTAAAGTGATACCAACACCTACTTTTCTATCATTTAAGGTGATACCAACACCTACTTTTCTATCATTTAAAGTGATACAAACACCTACTTTTCAATCATTTAAATTGATACCAACTTCTACTTTTCTATCATTTAAACTGATACTGACACATACGTTTATATTATTTAAACTGTTACCGACATCAACTTTTCTATTATTTAAAGTTTTTATGACATTTTTATTATAAGATATCTATATTAGAAAATCAAAGGTACAAACAGGGAATGATAAAAGGGGGGTGGGGGTGGGGTGGGGTACTTGCAATGCCTAATGATGTGTTGCCCACTTGCACAAGCTGATCAAAGCATGCGTATAAAGGATGATAGATAACAGACAGTTTACTGAGTATCATTTGGCAACTTTAAAATCTCCACATAAAAATAAAAATCCCACTTTAAATGTTTTCATTCAGGCTAGTCCTATAATGTAAGACATTGCACATGTTCTTGTTTTAGTGCTATATCTTTGTATCCAAATAGCGGCCTTGTATAGTGTGTTCCGATGTCGGTTGACAATGGAATGTGTAGTCAATGTTTCAGGAATACCTCACACACTTGGCAGCCTATATCGACACTCTTCCACTACTTTTTGTGTAATTAGATAACTGCGGTCTGCGTGGGTTCGAGTCTCAGAATTGGCCTATGTGGGTCTGTGAGAAAGGCTGCCAGTAGCTTCTCGTGGGTTGGTGGTTCTTTCTGCGGGTTTTCCCGGCTTCTTCCTCCACCATTAATACTGGCCGCCATTTATAGCTTATCGTGTGCTGAAAAGCGGCATTAAACCCTACAACAACGTACTGTGCTGTCATTCTCCTGGCAGAATGAAAATATGTCACTAGCAAATGTATGCATTTTCATGTTCTGTTGACATACTTTTGAATTTGTTGCAATGCACCAGTAGTCTATGTATGCCAAAACATGTGTAAGTAGGCTTATGAGGGGGATCTGTTTCTTGAACAAAACAAAATGTTGATTATAGTTCTAAAACACAGGTTCTTTTTTTGTGTGAATTTGAATTTATTAGAGAAAAGATATCAGGGTTGTTTATGATATTCCTGAAAATTTGACTTTGGTTAAACTGTTAAGATTTGTCATGGAGATAAGTGCCGAGAAGACAAAACTGATGACAAATAGTCACAAACAAATCTCAGCCAAGATTAAAGTCAGAGGACAGGAACTGGAAACAGTAGGCCAGTTCAAATATCTTGGTTCCATAATCACTGAAGAGGGGTCAAGAACAGAAGCAGCACAAATAATGGCAGCTATGTCAAAGCTAAGATAAATCTGGAGAGACAAGAATATCTATTGGAAAATTAAAATCAGACTATTGAGAGCACTAGTCATCTCAATAGTTTTGTATTCATGTGAGATCTGGATCCTGACAGCAGAATTACAACAAAAAATCCAGGCACTTGAAATGATTATGCTACAGAACCATCCTTGGCATCTCTTATACTAATATGGACCACATCACAAATGAAGAAATGCATAACACCATCAGGCACAAAGTAGGCCATTATAAAGACCTCCTTACCACTGTCAAAAGGAGAAAGCTGAAATGGTATGGCCATGTCACTAGAGCCAACAGTCTATCCAAAACAATACTGCAGGGCAGTGTCCAGAGTGGCAGAAAGAAGAGACAGACAGAGAGTGAACTGACAACATGACAGAATTGAGCAGGAAATGTTTTGCGGAGACACTGGCATTGGCAAATGATTAAAACAAGAGGAGGGAACTGGTCAGATGTTCAGAAGCACAGTGCCTCAATGACCACACTAGGTCAAGAGACTGATGATGATAATGTTAGTCGACATCAAAACATGCCACATCAGCATGCATAGTTAGGCTATAAGACCCATCACCCCCTAGAACCAAAATATTGGGTGATGTGTAGGACTATCATTCAGGCAAGACTGGATAGCTTCCCTAGAACTAAAACGTAACTAATTCACAAGGAACTAAAACCTAACAACTTCAAAATACATAGTTATGGTGTAGACACCATTTAGCGGCAGTGGCTGGTGTAATTGTCTTTTTTTAAAAAAATGGTTTTAAAGATATTGCAATAGTGCACTCAAAATAAGTCATTAAACTGCTAAAGGTATTTAATACATGCAAAACAAGTTCAAAGGTTATATGAATATTACCCTGTCTACACATCAAATCAAAAATCAATGGTAAATGAAGCAACGTAACATAAGATGTCATCCACTTTACTCTGTTACTCCGGTATAATATGTAAGAATTTTATGCATAGATTTTATAATTCATAATTTGAAAATACTATTAGGCAATTTACATTTTATTCTTAATAAAAATGCACAGACTTGTGCTCACAGTTGCTTATCATACCACTAAAGACAGTCATATTTGTTTTTTTGGGTGAGATGGGGGCACTGGTTCTCTTCCTTGGAAATTTAGCTATATTTAAAGGAACCTGGAACCATGCTAAGCTGCCAAATAGTTTGGTTCTTGGTTATATATCTCGTAGAACAAAGGTATCAGATGTTGCATGCAAAAAATGGATATGTCTTAATGCACGAAGCTGTTGTGCTATATTCTGAATAAGAAATGTGAGACGAAATGTGTTGGCCCTGGAGCAGATGACAAAAACTGTAAAGTGCAGAAGTTTTTATGGAGGCATGGCTTTGCATTGAAATAGACCGGGTAGTATATACATGTAATGTTAATTATCAGAGGCAAATTTCAGAAAATAATAGATCTCTTTATCATTTATTTTCTTCAAATGTTGTTTAAATGCCACAGGTAGGCCTCCATGTTTCCGTCTTAAAATTAAAACTATTGAAAATGCCCACTATCACTAATTTTGTGAGGAGTTGGTGTTATCATTTTTACTAATATTATTACCCCTACCCATATCTATTCGACCACAATACAACGGCAACAAATCAAAATGAAGCTACCACATCATAACAAGTGCTGTCATTAACTTCAAAGTTTACTGCGAGAAACGAGTGCCTGTATTGATTGCAAATCATGTGTACTTTTTTCCTGTCTCATTTGTGTCTCAACGGTAATGTAATTTTTTTAATGCTTTATATTTTAAAAAAAAATAATGACAAGAAGTTTATATGTTCTCTTTTTACATAAAGTTAGTTCATCCTTAAAAAAAGAAAGTCGAATTGAAATGTACGGTCTTACCTCGCACATGATTTGATTAAAATTAATTCACCTGACAACAAAGCAGAGCTTGAACTCTGTGTATGTAAAACACGCATCTCCATGTCTTCTGGTTTTGACTGAATGCTTTAATCATAATTTGGGAGGTCTTTTGTTAAGGTTTGTCTATATAAACCGTGGAAAATCACATGGGAATTAAAAGTCTATACAAGGTTAAATTAATATAAACAGAGTTTGGGTCAAAATATTATGTTATGAAGTTTTGTTTTGAATAATGGGACAAATTGCTATAATGACATGAATGCTTATCTGATTTTCTATGTAATATAGACATGTCTACTAAGTTTTTATTGTCTACTTCAAGTGATTTTAGCTTACTCTTCTTTACAAGGTATGTGTCAAATGATTTCAGATCCAAAATCTTTACATATGTGTAACCAATGAAACTTACCAAAACGGCATGAAAGTCTAATCCGGTTATTTCAATATATTAATAATATGCCCATCAGTTCCACAATGTCTATGTATCTAATTGGAACACACAAGTTATCAATTATAATTACTTTTCACTAGCATATGACATATTTCCTAGAATCGGAAGGTGATGATTGTAATTATAGTATGTAAGCAAATTTCTTTTTTTTTCCTCTCTTTATTTTAAATACCAAAGTAGCATTCAAATTTAGATTAATGATGGCAATGCAATTATATTTAGCATATGTTATTTGGAACTGATCGATACTTTTAGAACCGTATGAATGGGAGTCTTTAGAATGTGATATTATGTGCTAAAATATGTGGAAATTTATTCCAATACAGTAGACACATATCTTTAAATTTCCTTCAATGTGATGTTGTTGTGGTGAATTTAATGTCAGAAAATGAAACATCTTTAAGTGCTTTCATTCTAGCAAGACTGGAAAGCTCCTCTGTAATACAATCTGACACATTCACAGTACAATATTGGCAAGGGTTGTAACAAGGCACCATTTAAGACAGAGACTCATACAATTATCAGAGAACCGCACAATAGCATAAAGATATTGCCACAGTTGTGCTCAGCCTAGTCACTAAATTGCTAAAGGCATCTAATACATGTAAAAATGTCAAATGGTTATATAAATCTAAATCCATCTTTGAAGTAAACAAATCCAAAATTATTGACAAATGAAACAATGTTAGAACATGAGATACTGCCTATTTTACAATGTTCATCTGATAAAAGCATTCTATACTAAATTTATATAGAAAGTATTGTTAACCTCTACTAAAACTATATCTATCAAAACATAGAGTATATGGTTTACATCTACTAAATCTATTTCTACCATAACTAGAGAGTATGGCTTACTTCTTCTAAATTTATATCTACCATAAATAAAGAGTATGGCTTACTTCTACTAAATCTTTATCTACCATAAATAGAAAGTATGGTTTATTTCTACTTATATGTCAACCGTAAATAGAGAGTATGGTTTACTTCTATGCATAGTATTTTGCCATTTTTAACTATTTCCACATGAAGAAACATATAAGCCAAAAATTTTCTTTTCTCTAGATGCAAGTTTCAAGATTCAAGTCATATTTTTGTTGAAAGAACCCATTTTATGGGTTTCTCAATATATAACTTCACTGTCAAACAGTCACTAGCTTTTTATCATGACCAACAGTAAATTTGCAGCCACTCAAGACCTTATTCCCAAAAAATGGACATGTTCAACACTATTCCCTGTCCTGAAAATATGCAAATTTCAATATGATTGGTTTGGTTCTTGTATCTAGTAGAGGTAGTCTATCAGCCAACTACAGAGTACATATTTTCAACATATTGATACTCTAAATAGATTGATTTCACAAAGAAAAATCGAATAACTTTGTAAATAAATATATTCTCTAATCGCTAGGGAGGTCCTTCTTAACACAAATCTTTTTGCTTTGCTTTTTTAACTTCAGTAGCCTATCTTAAAGTTTTTCTATTTTGTCTGAGGCTTGCATTTCTTCCACGTTATCTATGATTTGCTCTCCATGTGCCACTCAAACAGATATGTACTTTCTCTCTAGCTCTCTTATAGTTTCACACTAAAACTGCTAGTTCTACCTCGTTAATTCAACATTTTCAAGTCATCAATATTGGAAGTTACTTTGACAACCTCTAGTTCAACATTTATATCAGCAAACAGATTCGGGAATTCTCGATTTATTCTGTGATGCAAATTACGATATCTTTGGTAGAAGGGGGCAGTTAATCTCAACACACACACATCTCTCTCTCTCTCTCTCTCTCTCTCTCTCTCTCTCTCTCTCTCTCTCTCTCATGAGTATGTCAAAATTGATTTCTTATTCCCCATTGTGACCTCCGAAGTCTCGCCATCGGTTGACCCACTTGCCATGGAAGGATATTTATTATTATGACCACTTTCACTTACTATCCATGCGCAAGGCGTACACGACTGGTTTTTATTGTACTGCCTCTGATTGACATGGCTCAAGTTTACATTGACATACAATTTTACACCCACACCATCTGGCATCTCCAATCCATCGATCAGCTGATGAATACGGCGAAACACCCATACGATTTTCACTAGCCAACAGTAAAATAGTATCATATTATACCAGTATCACTAATTGTCTTGCAAATCTGCTATATTTAGCGTGGCTGTAACCTTCTCGACAGCAGTTATCATCACGTTCAAACCGAAGACACTGGATGTCAACAAAAATTTGGTTACCCCAACTGAACACCTTGGAACAAACCGGAAGTTATTTGCCTGGTTCTTGGTTATTGATCTTATAAATCAGGAGGTCTCGAGGATACGACTGAACGCGGGTTTGTGTATTAATACGCCAAGACTCTGTATTGTATTCCGAATGAGTGTTTGAAATATGTACACACCGGCGTTCGATTCAGTAGCAGACGACATAAACTGGAGAGTGCAGAAGTTAACATGGAGAAAGGATGTTCATTGAAATAATCAGGGTAGTGCATACATGCAATTTTGAATAGCAGATGCAAACTATTGGACGACGATATATCTCTTTATCGATTATATTTGTTTTGATGTATAAGGTACAGTAAGTATGCTAGTTTCCGTTAGCGAAATGAAAAACTCTGCAACATTCACTCATCTTCTAATTTGTACACAGTATAAAATCGTGTATAGACTTTTGAAGGAGAGGGATGTTTTCAGTAACTGTATTTTTACTGAGAGAAATGAGTGCTCGTACCGAATTCTGATTGTGTAGACTTTGTTGGCTGTCTCTTTCTCCATCTTTGTGTCGCCCCTGTAATGTAACTTTAAAAAAATAATTATTTATATTTTCAAAAGAAATTTTTTATTCATAGAATTAGAAAAAAAATTATGTTTAATATCTTCCATGTGCATCATCTAAATTGATTAGTTTTACTTTGAATTATGTGTCTGATTAATTTTACCTTATTTTGTGTCTGATTATTTATTTTAACTTGAAATATGTGTCTGATTATTTTTACCTTTTTATGTTCTGATTACTTTTAACTAGAATTATGTGACTGATTAGTTTTACTTAAATTATGTCTGATTATTTTTATTCAAACTAAAGTTATCTCTTATTATTAATTACTTGAATTAAGTGACTGATTCTTTTTACCTTATTATGTGTCTGAATATTATTTACTTGAATTATGTATCTGATTTTGCTAATTTAAATTATGTGTATCTAAAACATTTATCTCCGTGTCTTCTCGTTTTGACTGAACACCTGAAATTTGAGCCTACTTTGGGTAAATCCCGATCCTGTCGATAACGACTGCCTTAGAGATTAAAGTCAGATGTTATATGTTCATTTATCTCTTATTTTCACCTAGCAAGTATGTCAGAAGTAGGTTGTTAGTTATACGGAGCGGAAATGGAACGTTTTCAATGAATGACGCACGAGATTGATCCTGGGGCTAAAAATAAACCCCAGGGTCTATATTAGTTGCATATATTAATTTGAATTTTCCTGCACTGTAGGCATGTAAATGGTTATATGGCTGGGATCTGAATAATTTAAAATTATTTGGCAGGGTCCAAAAGTTTCATTGGAGTTGGGGTAGTTCCTGTGTTAATAATAAGTTGCATACATTACTTGGTTTGTCTTTTGTTTGTTTTCAGGGTTTAACGCCATTTTTCAGCACAAGATAGGCTATTCATGGCGGCCAGTATTAATGGTGGAGGAAGAACCCAGAAATCCCCGGAAATAACCACCTATCCACGAGAAGCTACAGGCAAGCTTTCTCACATACCCACATTGGCCGAATCCGAGACTCGAACCCACGCAGACAGGTGAGATGGCACTGATCCGTAATGGACAGCGCTTTAGACCACTCGGTGGTCCCCCGATTGGTATTTTCGTACCAACAATTGTCTTTATGGGTATTGAGTGATAATCTCAAAAGTTTCAAAATTGTTATACAGGGGTAGGATTTGAATACATTGCAAGTGCCAGTTATATGTGTAAATTTCTCTTTGCATGTCGAGGTGTGTGTCACGGTTGTTAGTTTGTGATCTCCATAACTTCTATGACGTGACCCAGGGGATACTTTTTTTGGTGGGTGGGGATATACATTGGATTATCATGTCACGTAGTTTGTATAAATATTTGGTCCACAGATCACAAATAGCATTTCTCTTGAGTTACTTGAAATTTATGTAAAATCACCGCCACTCCATTAGCCCTACTTTATTCTGAGCAATTTAATTTGATGTTTGTTTTTAAACGTTTTACTTTGCATTAACAGTAATAGTTGCAAAATAGTTCAAAGTAGCATCTATGCTGTACAAGAAAATAATATTATTTTAATACTATTTATATTATTTTTATTAGTTGTAATTACAATCACATTTTTCAGTTAACAGGAGTTACTTGAAACTTACGTACAATCACAGATACCCATTTAGTCCTACTTTATTATCAGTAATGTATATCATTTTTTACTCTAACGTATTTTTTATAGTTCGTTCTACATATCATAGCTAAATTTTCCTATCTTTAACTCGGTAAATATTCAGGTCATCGTCATTCAATGTAGCTAAAAAAATGTGTAATTCGTTTAAAAAACATCGTATGACATGAATTAGGGATTTTTTTGGAACGAACTATAATAGTAATAATAATACAAATAATACGACTATTACTATAATGGTGGTGGTGTGTAAAATTATGACTGTAGAATATTTTTTTTAGGTCAGAAATATATATATTTTGGCATTGTTTACTAAAAGTATATATGTCTGTATTTTATGACACTATGTCATGGTTTTAGGTCAGAAATAGATTTAAAGATGTGTATAAGTTATTTTGCATGGTTTACTAAAAGTATATATGTCTGTATTTTGTGTATTCCGTATCCTAATGTAAGTTATTTTTTATCCACAGCCGGCCTTAAACCCGTCTATAATGGCATTTTAAAGATGGAAGACAAGTTGGTAACCGTAGACTTAATTGCGAGGACTCTTCAGGTTCACAATGGTCATGACGGTAAACTGATTACATCACACAGACTGAAGTCCTATCCCAATGATGTCTGTCTTATTAGCGAGAATGAAGTCGCTGTGTGTCTGGATAACGGTACGGTTGTAATCCTGTCATTGAAATCGATAGATGACGTAAAACTCGTCAAAACTTTAAAGACAGGATTTATTCCATGTTATTCATTGGCAAAATTTAATTCAGACAAACTCATTGTCAGCGGTATTAAAGACGACATGGTGTGTTGGGGAATTTTATCGATTAGAGATGGACGTATGGACTCAACTCACGACATCTGTGAAGGGTCTCGGACTCACATGGCCGTCAAAGATAACACCGTGTACATCTCGTGTTGGACTTATGACTCCATTAATAAAGGAATTCATGTTTACAATATTCTGAATCCAAAAACAAAAAAGTTTCTGTATCAACACCAGGAATTAAAAGATCCGTGGTCAATAATGGCTGACAGGGATTATGTGTACGTGTGTGACTGGAACTCTAACACAATTCATCAGCTGACAGACAGCGGTCAGCTAGTGACCATACACACAGTGTCATCAATACTGTATGGAATATTCTATGATGACCAGCAACGATTACTTTACACCACAAGCGATGAAAGTAATGTGATAACTGTTTACAAAATGGAGTCTTTACATCAACCAGGTAATTCTATTTCATTTTACATCATACCACAAAGAAAACTACATACTTCATTTATTTACATTTCCTAATTAACGTTTGTAGATTAAATATAAGTTATATATGTTACAATTATAACCTAATTATAAAGACAAACACGTTTGAAAGATGTTCAATAAAATAAAAATTTACTAAATAAATATTTTATATTTTTTAGAGTGGAAACTGCAAGTGTCGTTAGTCGAGAGGAAGCAACTTTATTGATTTTAACTACAAATAAAATAACTTTTTTGTTTAAATAATTTGATGTCAATATAGTTGTACCAAAGTCAATTCATTCATGATATTTAAGTTTTCGGCACTTTGGTTCTCACTCCAAAATTTCATATAAAAATTATAAATCTCTATGGACTGCCGCAATGGCGGCTGTCTAGATAGCGTTCTTCATTACCAGTGCGGGGCAGTACACATCTTGTTTTTATCCAGTAGGGGGCGCTTTCATTGAGACGCCATCTGCACGCGACCGTCAATCCGGGTTATACCGGATAACACTCGGGTCACAACATCTAAAATTCTCGTGTTCTCGCAGGCTGCAAAATCTCGCGGTATTGGATCTTTCCGTTTTACATAGTTGAGTTGCACGATCTGCATTTCGTTTCAACAAATTCTTTTAATAATGATTCTTTTTTGTGAAAATAAATAAGAAACTTATTAACCAATAAAAGTCGTATAAGATATATATTTTTCCTCAAACGATTATTTATAGAAGTCTCCATTTTATCATGCTGAATATGAATGGCACATTTAAATTCCGAAAGAATCTTTTTTTCTCGTTTTACACGTCTGAATCAGCCCAGCAAAGTACTGGGTGAAAACGGCTTATATGCACAAATCAATTTTGGTAAATTTTGTTATTTTTCTGCACACATTTTAGAAATGAAATGTACACAGTAAGAGTCGGCAATGAGAAAGAGGGACAGTTTAGTTGGCTGACATTTTGTTCCAAAATATTTAAGAAAATTACATCGGATGATGTAGAAATAATTAAACAAACCCCTTCATTTTGATGTCTGCTGGTTGTAATTTGTTTTGGGCACTTGACAGCTTGGCCTTGCTTCTAGTAAGTTCAAATGTGCATCTATTAAAAGACTGATGGCTGTTCTAGGTCATTTCCACTTCCTCTAGGAAATTCCATGATTTTAAAAGTAAAATCAAATACCCCTACCCCTTCATGCTGACAACTTGCATTCTTTATAGAATTGTTTTATATTTTATAACTTATTTAATACATGTTGTTATGGTGATATTCCCTACTCTGGCAAGATTCACCTGCCAATTTTAAAAGTGCTCAAGTTAGTGCATTTGGATCAGTGTGAGACTATTTTTGGAGCAAACAAATGAGTCATTTTGTTCAGCTGTTGCTTGCTTTATATAATGCATGATTTCCATAATTTTGACATGTTAATACAGTCACAGCTTATCAATGCATGCCAACAATCTCGTGCAAGCAATTTCACACATACCAGTTACGTTTTTGGAAATGCTGCCAGGTTTACTTTTGATAAATATATCTCAGTTTTACTCAAATTGAAGATTTAAAAGTTTGGATTAATTTTCTTATAGGTTGATAAAATTGAACACCTGTAAACTGGTGAGTTTTGATGATGATTGATTTGCAAATGTTGCACAACTCTACAGTGTATAACATTGATGTACATTGAAATTACAGTCTCTGATTTTTCAGGTAGTCAATATTTTTCAATATGCCAGTGTTGACAATATGAATAATCCATCTTACATACACAGGTATTCCAATAGAAATTCTGAACATGGATGACAGATCCATACAGCTTTTTGAAGATGCTCTAAAAGATGGAAAGGAAACTGTATACAGCATTCGAATCATGGTTGTCGGACACATGGGTGTAGGGAAAACAACCCTGGTCAAGCGTCTTCTTGGAGAAGAGGTTAACATTTTCGAGAGATGTAGTACAGAAGGCATAGATGTCTATGTCAATTGCTGTGATGTTTCTTTATCGACCTGTGAATGGACGAGGCGAGAAAAAGGTATGTGGGCATACAAATATAAAATATATACGTTTCTATATTTACTGACAAACAAGGAAGTGAAATGTATTGTGCTGTGCTGATGCCTGTCATTCATTTCTATTTTGAATGGCACAATGTTTGTATTTGGGGCAAGGAAGAAACCTACATGTTTATATTTCAGGATGAAAAAGATATAGCATCAAGAGTCTAGGGTTGAATATCAAAGTGACTAAAAGAAGGAAATTTCCCACACAGTTAGCAATTACAGATTTTCAAGATGGTCATCACAGTGACCATACTAGAGATCTGATCAATACCATTTTCATTTAAGACCAACTAATCATTATCAGATGTCCTTCGGTGAAAACCCTATGCTGATATGGCCATCCATTCAGGAACAGCAAAATGAATTTCATGGTAGCAGCACAAGATTTTATATTTATAGCCAAGTCATTCATAGGGGGAATGCACGATGAAAGTTTCATATCCATTTTTTCCAAGTAGTTAAAGCAAATAGTGATAATTAGCTTGTGTTAATGGATGCATGAAAAATGGACAACATGCCATCACATTAAGACATTTGATAAAGGTCCAGTACAGCCAAAAATGTTTTTTAAAATAGTATTTTTACTTATGGAAAATATGTCTTGTGTTATGGAAGACAAGTTTTCTTTTGTAAGACAAAGAAGGCGCATATTGATTTCATATTGAAATGTTTAAGCTGTATCATAATTATGTATGAGTGCTTTATATCTGCAGATTATGATATTTTTTACAACCTGGTAGACATATAATATATGAGATTAATGTAACAGGCTTTATATCTGGAGATTTTAATATTATTTACAACCTGGCAGGCAATAAATGTAGTTTTTAATCCTCTGAGTTCTCCTTCTATGATGTAATCTTTGTTCTCTTTGTGAAAATAGGTACTATAATCCTAGTTTCATTTTTGTACCTATCTATAAAGAGCAGTTACATACCACTTTAGTATTAACATTTTTGTTTGCAGGTGTAACTGTTTTTACATATGTTAAGGCAGATCTTGAAATTCACATTGCCAATAGTGGTGGTGGTGGGAGGTCACATAATTTTTTACATAAGGCTGCAAATATCCTGAATGAGATTATCCATTTGGGACTATGAATTGTTACAAAAAGTGTTATATAACTTTTAATCTCTCACATGGTAATCAAAATTTTTATGAAACATCCTTTTATTTCATGCCAATTGTTCATCTGTGTTTTTGACAGCTTTCCATGAAAAGTGTACTATTGGACCAATCCGGACACATTCGTTCCATGTGGATATGTCCGGATTAACGAAATTTCTGGATATTAATTGAATCAGGCAAATTATGTATGTTGCGATATCACAGCGTAAATAAGTACATATATATGTATGCTTTAAATGTAATGTATATTCAATAATGGTTAAAATAAATTAATGAATACTTCTATTAATTTATTTGCCATATGTTATCTCGCAGTTAAATACCTTATGGTAAACTAATAAAATGCAGTCATTTTTTAAGTCGTTGCTAATGATTGTCGTACCCATTGTATTCGGAAATAAAGCCCTATAATGTCCACAGCTTAAATCTGTCATCTGTATTTGTATAGCCATCAATAAACTGATTGTTATATACAATTGGTAAACATCAAAGACAAGCTTAATGACAATTTTAATTTATTTTCCAAATGGTATGTCAAACAGCATGCATCGACGATTTGATCCCAGTGTGTTTATTTAGTTATTAACACCCCGTTGGTGACTAGCTAAAACATACATTGTTTATACAATCGCTGGTTATAATATGGTCACGCTACTTACTTATTGATAGTGGCCATAGATTCTCAAGGGCATCACTATTATGTTTTATGGTTTATTCTACTAACTGTATTTTTAAATATGATGTTTGGAATTATCTTATTTTTGGACAGATTATTTCTGGATTATCGAGACAAGTTTTAATTTAATTTTATACTGTTGTCCCTGAATTTGATTTCCAGATCCGGAACACGGATTTCTTGATTAACGGAGCAAATTAACGTTTAGGAATTCCGTTCCCATTGAATTGTGTCCGGATATCGAGTTTTCCAGATAAACGGAGTCCAGATTAACGAGGCTCCACTATATATATGTCATATTTCATGGTGTTTGTTTTTGTTGTTTTATTTCTTGTACTGTTATCATTATAGATGGTGTAAAGCGCTTAGACCTTGTAACAGAGTCCTTTGTAGGATTTTAAATAGAAGTTCAGGTGTTATTTCTTCAGAAAGTTAGAGCTCATTATGTAGAAAACTGTATATTGAAGTTCAGAAACCAAGTGTCCAGGACTGAAATATGAAAGTCCTCGAATCACTATTGATAACTCTGAGTACAACTGTTGGAAGCAGACATAATAGTTAGGGCATTATCTTTTGATTAGTTACATCAGAATGAATTGAATTGGCTACAGTATAGGGCTTCCCTGAGGCATGTGTGTGTTTTTTGAACCAATCACTGGACTCTCAGAAACCATTAGCTCAACTATTAGTATTTATCTGGATAGATTGTGTTCTTATAAAGCTAAGGTTAAATGGTGAAAAGTTGAATGAAAAGTCCACAAAACGGAATGACATCGAATGTGATTAAAAAAAAGAAAGAAAATCAGAGTTAAAAGTTTATTGTGTGTGTGTGTGTGATTTGAATTTTTAATGTAGCTTTAAAAAATTTTCAGTCATATCGATACAGTATCTGCATTGTGGCAGTTTATAGTGATGTCTGGCACTAGGGCATCATGCCACAGACATGTAGCATGATGTTCCACCCAGTTACTTTATCCTGACACCAGGCCGACCAGTCCCTAACACTAACCTCATAATGCTGAGCACCTAGCGAGGCAGCTGTTAGTACCATTTTTATAAATCTTTGGTATGACTTGGTTGGGGATCGAACCTATGACCTCCAGCATCTGAGACGAATGCTCAAACCACTAGGCCACTGCAGATTCCTCTCATTTTGCAAACTTTGTAGATATTTTAAGTCCCCAACTGAAATAGGGAGAATCTTTAACTTCAGTATAGCTACAATTTTAATCGGGTTACTTCCCTTGGTAAACTGACACTTATACATGTAACTCAAAATGGAAATCTATAATAATCACCATCAGTATTGACAAAACTCTGGTAAATGGTAAATGGTGAAAAGTGTAGCTTTTCGGTGTTTAGGTGGTCCGCTAAGGAGACAACTTGCCAAAATGCTCACAACACACCCTTTTATACCCAGAGAAACCAAATGTCTGGAAACCAAAGAAGCCAATTGTGTTTAGGTCTCTTAGTTGGTAACATAGCATATAGAGAAAGAATGGAACATAACCAAATGAAGACCCAGTTGGCTATGAAGCAAAATTGAGGAAGATTTAAACATCCTTAGAAAATTGAATGAACAAATGAAGTAATTTGTCTGCTGCAGGTAATAGAGTGAATTGTACGTGAAATGAATAAGTAATAAACATTACCAATAAGATATTTTGGAGTATATGGAGTTGTAGAGAACAAACATAATGCAAATTTCGTGGCACAGTGTATGGCTTGGTACTAACGTTATAGTAGTATACATGTATGATAATATGCCACAGCATGTATAACTGTAATTTAAAATACCGATAATGCGATTTCGTGTTGTCTGAGATTTCATTGTACTTTATTGATAAAACATCAGCCCCCTGTGGTATAACGTATAAATGCTTCAAGTGCAGGGTAAAACAGTTTTGATTAGATGCATACATCCATTTCAGAAGCTTTTGTAATGATATAGATTATAATGATTTGCATTTATAGCGTACTACTTCAAGTACGGGACACAAATCAATTTCCAAGATTAAAAACATTTAAATTTAATTATTTTATTTACTAGGAGGTGCGCAGCAGGTGCTAGAGTCAGCTCTGTCTTTTTATGGTGGGCGTATAACATATTTTTAACAATGTTATGGTTGATTATAAGATTATTTTAGCTAAAACATAGAGATATTTGTTATTTTTCACCTAAAGGTTGCAGGCAAATATAATACAGGCATAAACATTTTCAGGTACAAAAATGGATAGAATGTTTAGATTTTAGATGAACATTGGAAAGGTGCTGGATGAACAGTGAATAAATAGATTTATGTCCATGCACAAAGAATACAATCCATACAGACCTTTAAATTGTACATCAGAACAAATTGGTGATTAGAACAGTAATGTTCTTGTTAAACTTTCACCTAATGCTTTCAATCAGCTAAGTATATGCAAGTAAATGTAGTTTGGATATTTTCCTTGTCATGAATTTCTTTTAACACATCCTTGAAAGGACATAATATTGAATTTGCTTAAAATGCTGCTTGTCAGATTGAAAGATCAACTAGAAGTGACATGTTATTCCTTAACCACCTGCTCTAAATATGTGCAGACAAGTATGAATTGTTAAGCCCTCCCATTAACTATTAACCTTTTGACTACATGTATGTAATTTATTTACATATTAGAGAAGTATAACATTTTTGTAAAGTTCATTTTCCTTCTATATGTATTTGCACAAGTGTATCATGCTGCTTGCATCCTGTATGCACCCTTTGGCTTTTAGTCACCCTCTGTTGCGTGCTAACCTGCTTTGTAACATAGCTACATGGTGAGTGGTATATATACTAACACCATATAAGCCATTAACCAGGCAACCTGGGGGTTTGGGTTAGAAGGCTTGCACATTTTTATTTGCATTTGTACATGTATGCATTTGATTTATCATCTTAATGATGGCTCAAATTTAACAGTAGTCCACTTGCCAATGGCTAGTAAAATTTCTAGAGTTAATACACTTCAAAATTTCAATTGTTGAATTCCTAGTTAGAATTAATACATGTCCAACAATGTTTTGTGGAAATGACTAGTGAAGATGCAGCAGGACAAATACATTTCTCAAGCTTTTCATTTTATAAATCTTTAATTCTATGGCTGTGGCATGCATAAAGTCAAACACATATTTTTTCTGTAATAAATATTAAATGTACCATATTATCTAGACTCTGCCATCCCACCCAAGTTGGGAGAGTCCAAAAATCTAGACTGCCATCCCAACGAAGTTGTTTGAGTCTGAAACATTTATAGTCTCATTATTCACCATTAAAATTGAACCCTTCATCAAGGAATGTGATTGATGAGGGGAATTCATTCAGATACCAAGATAACTCTTACTCAAGGTCCATCCCGAGTAGCCGAGGAGTCTAAAGCGCTTTCCTTTACAGATCACTGCCATCTCACCTCTGTGTAGGTTCGAGTCTCAGATTTGGCCAGTGTGGGTATGTGAGAAAGCTTGTCGGTAGCTTCTCGTGGGTTGGTGGTTCTTTCCAGGGTTTCTACGTATACCATTAATACTGGCCACCATGTATAGCCTATCGTGTGCTGAAAAATTGCATTAAAACTCTACAATAACATCTTATAACAGCAGAGCATTTCGAGGTTCAAAAGATGTACTCAGAAAAACATGTCATTAAAAATAAGAAAACTAATATTCATAAACAATTGTAGTCAATTAGTTTTAAATCTTATGTCAACACAATTTAAGATTACCATACACATAAAATCTCACAATTTCGGATAATCCAGGATTCAGCACTGTACATATTTCCTGTAGACAGTTGAGAAAAACTCAGAAAGATTTGCTTTTGCATTCGTGGGCAGTATATGTCGAAAGTGATGGAATGCATTTGCTGAAGACTCATTGGCAGTATCCAAATAAAATAAAAGCCATTGCTTAATTAGAGATACTTACTTTTAAACACAGGCTCAGGAGTGGTGACTCAAAAAATCACAGCCTTTATTCAAACTTTATGAGCTCTAACCATACACCCTAACATTAATGTCCAAATATCAAAAATGGGGTGTCAAGGGTCAGAAAAAACTCAGACAAGTGTTTCATGTAGACCTTGTTCAAATAATGATGTATATTACAATTCAATAGAAATATGAAATCAAAAGTTGGAATGCGTCATCACCATTTAATGTTAAAATGGGAATCGGTTTATTAGCCGTTAATGAAGTTGTTCATTAATCTGTTTAAATTACAATTATTTTCAAAATATCCAACATGTGAAATATCGTTCCAACTGATTTCAACAACCATCAAATATACATGAAAAATCTGTGTATTACATCACTGCATTTTGTTTTCTAGATGAGTTTAGTTTTCCCGTAGCGGTTGTTAATAGTATCGTACCAAATCAGAAGTCCTTAGTGCAGGGAACTAGACTAACTGTTGAAATGCCACTAAACATGCAACATTTATTTTGGTAGACAATCAGCTACGTCATTTTTTTAAACGTTTAATTACAAGACGACTCAATTTAGTTATGATGATTACACTTAAAAGGAACTAAAAAAAACAGCACTAGAACACAAATTTGAATTGATAAAAAATTTGTATTTATTTTTTAAAGTGCTGCCTTCCCTTGGCATAAGCGACATTTTCATTGATTGAAATCTCCTTACATATCGTTAATTGAGGTGTATTAGTAATGTCATTTTGAAAGAAAATGTAAACAATTGTATGACCTAATTTTAAATTTGACATTTCATAATATTGATTAAAATTTCCAGGCCATATTTACCATTTGTAGAAAATGAGTGATATATCAAAGTTTCCATTGCCAATTTTTGATTGTGACTTTCACCAATTTCAACAAGAAATGATCGATTTTGGGGGTATTTTCTGGTTAAAAAAATGGGATCCACGCTTGACCCTGTGATTTAAGTGGGTTCATGAGTAATCACTGCATGAATTATCAAGGGAGTGGGGTATCATTATTATTATTAATATTAATCCATGATTTCCTATTGATATGATCTATAAGTACTATCTTTTGCTTATTATTAGTTTTACTATTATTGTTAATCCATGATTTCCTATTTATCAGTACTGGAAGAAGTATCTTTTACTTATTATCATTATTACTATTATTATTTTTATTATTAATAATCAATGATTTCTTGTTCATATGATTATATGAACTGATGTTAGCATATTTCACTTATTATTATTATTATTATTATTATTATTAATCAATGATTTCTTTATATGATTATATGAACTGATTTTAGTACATTTTACTTATTATTATTATTCTTAATCTATGATTTCATGATTATATGAACTATAAGAAATATCTTTTAACTATTCTTCTTCTTCTTCTTCCATGATTTCCTATGTATATGAACTGTAAGAAGTATATTTTACTTATTATTATTATTATTGTTTTTATTATTATTATTATTATTATTATTATTATTATTATTATTATTACATGATTTCCTAAGTATATGAACTGTAAGAAGTATATATTACTTATTATTATTATTATTATTATTATTATTATTATTATTATTATTATTATTAAAGAATATTAATTATTATTATTATTACATGATTTCCTAATTATATGAACTATTTAACTTTTAACTATTCTTCTTCTTCTTCTTCTTCTTCTTCTTCTTCTTCTTCTTCTTCTTCTTCTTCTTCTTCTTCCATGATTTCCTAAGTATATGAACTGTAAGAAGTATATTTTACTTATTATTATTATTATTATTATTATTATTGTTTTTATTATTATTATTATTATTATTATTATTATTATTATTATTATTATTATTACATGATTTCCTAAGTATATGAACTGTAAGAAGTATATATTATTATTATTATTATTATTATTATTATTAAAGAATATTAATTATTATTATTATTACATGATTTCCTAATTATATGAACTATAAGAAATATCTTTTAACTATTCTTCTTCTTCTTCTTCTTCTTCTTCTTCTTCTTCTTCTTCTTCTTCTTCTTCTTCTTCTTCTTCCATGATTTCCTATGTATATGAACTGTAAGAAGTATATTTTACTTATTATTATTAATACTATTATTATTATTATTGTTTTTATTATTATTATTATTATTATTATTATTATTATTATTATTATTACATGATTTCCTAAGTATAT
The DNA here is from genome assembly GCA_029339505.1 of Unio delphinus. Classification (NCBI taxonomy): domain Eukaryota; kingdom Metazoa; phylum Mollusca; class Bivalvia; order Unionida; family Unionidae; genus Unio; species Unio delphinus. The sequence goes on from JAQISU010000046.1 coordinate 16,639,374, forward strand.
GAACTGTATTATTATTATTATTATTATTATTATTATTATTGTTATTATTATTATTATTACATGATTTCCTAAGTATATGAACTGTAAGAAGTATATATTACTTATTATTATTATTATTATTATTATTATTATTATTATTATTATTATTATTAAAGAATATTAATTATTATTATTATTATTATTACATGATTTCCTGATTTCCTAATTATATGAACTGTAAGAAGTATCATTGAAATCAGCAAGAAACACCTGACATGATCTCACATGATCATGAGAAGTTGTCTGTATGATTACAATTTAACTTATTAGGCAGATAGTTCAGTTAAACTTGCTTATGAAAAAATATCTCCTGTATATCAGACCTGTCTAGGCTTTAACTTTTCTAGGATGTTCTTATTAGAATGGGTTATATCGTTACCACAGTGACCATCTTGAAAATATTGTATCATGGCTCCTAAATTTAAAGTCATGCTGACATGGGGTTGATACCAGAGGATTTTTATGATGTTTAGTTAAAACTGTTGAAATATGTTGCTGTTCTGATAACAAATATGGCCAGAAAGAGTGACCCTATTGACAATCTAGTTACCACTATTCCTTTTGAATGTATGTTTATATCAACACTGAGTTCTCAGGAGACTTTGTTTGATGCTTGGTAGGTTATAAATTAAATGGTGCCTATCTTTTGTCGATTATGGCCATTACCATAACTATTTTAACACTCTTGTTGTCACCATATCTCCTGAATGAAATGTAGTACACTGTATTGGCATAGGTCTTTTATCAGAAGACTTCTTGTGATGTCTATTTCATTCTAAATTTAAAAGGTGCAAATCTGATGTAGAATTTATACCATGTCTACAAGAATGAATGTTAATCATCCATTTGTCATCATAGCATTATTTTAAGGATGGCAGTTCCAAAGGATTGTAGAAAAAAGCATTGTAAATTCAACATAACACAAATTAAGTGGTATATGATATCCCCATGCAAAAGTGAAAGGAAGATTGTTAGTCTTGTAATGGGTTGAGTACTCCAGCATATAAATTGGTTTAACATCTTTACTTTTTATATTTTATTTTCTAGCATTGTTTAGATTGATTTGATTAGTTTTCCTCATGATCTTTGACAATTACTATTTTTGTATTTATTTATTGTTGCTTTTTGTTAGTGTAATGTAGCCAGTATTGTGCTGAAATGATTTTTTACAGTTCAAACACACACACACACACACACACACACACACACACACACCATGTTTTAATTTTTAATTTTGAGCATGACTTTTGATGCATAACAGTAATCATTTGTGCAGTCTGTTTCTTCTGATTTCAGATTCAGATCAGGATTGTAAAATAGAGCGCCTTGTTAAAGTTCTGAATGAGAATTTCCAAATGAGTGGCAGTGTTGCAGATCAGGAACAGGATGCAATCTCTCCACAAAAGGAGAAAACTGACCAGAATTCAATTAGCATTGTTGCTGATTATGACAAGAATACAGAGGTATTAGACCAACAATCTCAGCAGAACATTGGTCAGAATCTTTCAACTACAGCCAGTCCTCAAGAACAATCTCCTTCCACTGATGTTCAGAGAAATCACACCATCCCTGAAAATAGCACGATACCTGGAAAAGAGCCTGCAGAAAGTAATGCCACTGAAAGTCATAAGACAGATCCATTGAGGGAAATGTTAAAAGTCATGAAAGAGAATCCAGACAAAACAAAACAGGATGTAAGAAAGTATGCACGTTTAACAATCTGGGACTTTGCAGGCCAATACTCATTTTATACAACACACCAAATGTTCCTGACAAGACGTGCAATTTACCTGTTGGTTTTAAATGTGAGTGGACAAATTACGGATGATGTTGAAGATGATTGTTACTTGGACACTGCTGGGAAAATGAAATGCAAAGTTCAAGGTACATGTGTGGTTGTTTTTACTTGGAAATTCATTTTCCTTGTCTGTAACACTTATCCAAGATATTTTTCACAAAACAAATATCACATTTTTTTTGTTGTACAACTGTAAAGATTTACTGGTTAAGATTAAAGGAAGATTTCCTGGTTAAGGTTAAAGGAGCTCAGTTATGTTCAGAAATGAAATCAGAGAGGGCTAACTGTTTGGTCCCAAACAATTTGTGTTAGTGATAGTTAAAAGATTTTGTCAGCATGAAAAATATCAAATTTGATGTTGTAATACTGTTAAGACTATTAGAGTTCAATTATATTCAGTGGTGAAAATAGATGTGTCTAGAGATTGTCTGAAAATTAATATAGTGACCATATATTTTTCAATTTCAGTATAAAAGCATTTAAAGAAGATCCAATATGTCATGACAAAAAAAGCAAAAATTAGCTGCCTTAGTGAGAGTGTCATCCTTTTATGATTAACTGATTTCCTCATTTACTAGTTATTTCTTCAATTTATGTTTTATTCAGAAACAAGTACTGTAGGATTTTTCCCAATAGCAGTATTTTAATGCCACTCCACTGTTTTTCAGGTTTAGATGTTAAAATTTAACAGTAAAATGACTTTCTGCTTTAAAATATTTAACACCAAATTAAGTCATTTCATGTAATATCATTTTTTTTCTGTCTTTCATTAATTTGAGTTTAGGCTTCTCGTTATTATATAATTTAATAGTACAGGCCCTAGGGAAGTCACTGAACTATATGGATATTATTATTATCAAAAGATAGGCTTTCTTACTTTTTTATCCTGTTTTATGTTTATAGAGAATTTAAATAAACTGTGAAAACATAAAGATCAAACAAGCTTTGCCAGTAACACTTTAATTAATTGCCTGAAAAACAAAGATTAATGTATTAATTCTATATTTAGGCAAGTTTAGTTGGCATCACATGCATTGATTGCCTGACAAAGAAACAGTTTGTAATTTTTATTAGTGACATTTTCATTTTACTTCATTAAGGTATATTTTTGTCAGCTTAATGTATAAATAAATAAAAGACAAATGATGATATTTCAGAACTGTGATCAATATCCAGTTGTTCAGAGTGTGTGCTGATCAAAATCTTTGATCAACCGGACATGTCCGACAGATGCAGGAATTTCAGGATCTCGGGTCTTAAGTCATTTCATTCTGATACACATTCAATTAAATCTGTCAAAAAAAGTAAATTGTACTTAATGTCAGTAATGTTTAAATAAATTTATTGCACATTACTCTGTTATTATTTGAAATGTTAATGATTGTTTTGTTTCATGACTTTTTGCAGAGCTAGTTGAGATTTGGATGAATTCAGTTCATTCCTGTGCACTATCTGACAAAGAAGGTGTGAATTCTGCAAATTCACCTGATTCATCATTGTACATGGTTATCCCACCACCTGTGATTTTAGTGGGAACCCATATTGATAAAATTCAACAGGTATTTAAATTTTTTAATAAAATGGGCTACTGATTGTTATAAAATGTAATTGTATGAGAGACAAGAACATGACAATTGTTTCATTGCCATGGCTACTGATTGTCACAAGTCTAGTAGACAATAAATATGGAATGTTTACAAAAAAGTGTTTTCGCCTATATCCAAATTTCTAAAGTTATCTAGTACAGTACATGAATAAATGTGGATCTATTGTAAGAATGTCTTTGTTATCTGGAAGGGTAAAGTTAATTTGCATATTAGACATTACTTCTGCACATATCTTAATAAGCCCCATGCTGTTTCCCCTTTGACATAGCTCATATGTAACTAGAGGAACAGCAATTGCTTGCCAATGCAAAGTTAACCCACTTGCTTTTTGATACATCTAAACAACTTGGAAGAATGGAGGTTGTGTTGAAATCAATGTACATATTTATCTTATGATCTTTACTCACACATTCAAGTTATGGTTTTTACTCACACATTTAAGTTATGATCTTTACTCACACATTCAAGTTATGGTCTTTACTCACACATTCAAGTTATGGTCTTTACTCACACATTCAAGTTATGGTCTTTACTCACACATTCAAGTTATGATCTTTACTCACACATTCAAGTTATGATCTTTACTCACACATTCAAGTTATGGTCTTTACTCACATATTCATCTTATGGTCTTTACTCACACATTCAAGTTATGGCCTTTACTCACACATTTCTCCTTTGAATACGTTCCCCAATCACATTACTTTAGGGATATTAGCCTGCTACCTCGCGAATCCAGCCCTACCAAAAGACGAAAATTCGTCTTTCCTGTCTATTTCATATAGACAAAGGGCAATAACTCTTGCCCATTACCTCCCCTTGCCGCCCGTTAGGTGTCGCTTCTTTAGTTTTTAAGCTTCGCTTGTACTGTGCAAACACGTACAATTAGACCTCCAATGAATCCAAGCCATCTTAGTGTAAATTCTGACCATCCGAAGTTAAATTTGGAATTACTGTGTTGGATAATCATTCATCAACAGGTCGTATACATTATTTTACAATATTTTCCAATTTGAGTGACTTTGTCACCTTTTCTAAACTTCGGACCAGGTTGCAACGTGGTCAAAGCACGCTTATGGCGGTACTAGCATGTAATACATGTAGCACTCAATAATTTCGCTTATTCCGTATGTAACGTTTACGATATTAGCGACTAATAACGTGCTGCATTGATAATATGTGCTTTATTTATCTTCTTTGACGTTTCAGTAGACTTCAAAAAAGTCTTTGAACGACCAATTCGTGACTTTAATGGCGGACTTCGTCTTGTAGTCACGAGTTCACGCAACACTTAATCATTTTGCTTCCTACGTTAGTTACGGTTATGGAATAGCGACTTAATAGCGTACTGAATTGTTAATTTGTGCTTTGTTTATCTTCTTTTCCGTTTCAGTAGACTTCATCTCTGAACGACCAGTTGCGACTATTAATGGCGGAATTTCGTGTTGTAGTCACGAGTTCACGAGACACTAAATCATTTCGCTTCCTCCGTTAGTTACGGTTATGGTAATAGCGACTTAATAGCGTGTTGAATTGCTAAATGTGCTTTGTTTATCATCTTTTTCATTTCAGTAGACTTCGTCTTGGACGACCTATTGCAACACGCTCACGGCGATAACTAGTGTGGTCATTAAGAGTTAACATGGCACGGAATAATTTGACTACTCCGTTTATAACGGTTATAGTATTATCGAATTAATAATATGCTGAATTTTTAATTTGTGCTTTGGCGGAATTCATGTTGAAGTCATGAGTTCACGCGACACTAAATCATTTCACTTCCTCCGTTAGTTACGGTTATGGTAATAGCGATTTAATAGCGTGCTGAATTGCTAATTGTGCTTTGTTTATCATCTTTTTCGTTTCAGTAGACTTCGTCTTGAACGAACCATCGCAACACGCTCACGGCTATAACTAGTGTTGTCATTAAGAGTTAACATGGCACGGAATAATTTGACTACTCCGTTAATAACGGTTATAGTATTATCGAATTAATAATATGCTGAATTTTTTTTAATTTGTGCTTTGTTCTCTTCTTTTGTCGTTTCAGTAAGCAAAGTCGACAACGAAGGCATGAATGGCAAAATGGGTGTTGGCAATGTGGAAATGGAGGAAATTATGTTGACATGGTTTAGGCTGCCCAGTGGGTGTAAATTTCACCGCAGATCCGTACATGGCTTTCGGGCCTGTAAGTCAGGAAGCATGGAGTCTATGCTGGATCAATTGGATCCATTTTAATATGCACTTTCGCCGGCCTTCCAGCTGTCAGTCCAGCCGACACCGTCAGTTCAGCCGGCACTTCAGCAGGCAAACCGGCATTAACCATCAATCAGGCACCGTCCGTTCAGCCCAAATGGCACCGGACGGCCAGCCGACCTTCCAGCTTGCATCAACAGGCACCGGCCGTTCAGCCCAAATGGCACCGGCCGGCCAGCCGACCTTCCAGCCTGCGTCGACAGGCACCGGCCGTCCATACGGCAACGACCGTTCAGCCCAAATGGCACCGGTCGTCCAGCCGACCTTCCAGCCGGCATCAACCGGCACCGGCCGTCCATCCGGCAACGACCGTTCAGCCCAATTGGCACCGGTCGTCCAGCCGACCTTCCAGCCGGTATCAACCGGCACCGGCCGTCCATCCGGCAACGACCGTTCAGCCCAAATGGCACCGGTCGTCCAGCCAACCTTCCAGCCGGCATGAACCTGCACCGGCCGTCCATCCGGCAGCGACCGTTCAGCCCAAATGGCATTGGTCGTCCAGCCGACCTTCCAGCCGGCATGAACCTGCACCGGCCGACCATCCGGCAACGACCGTTAAGCCCAAATGGCACCGGTCTTCCAGCCGGCATCAACCTGCACCGGCTGTACATCGGATTTACGGAGATTATAGTGAGGTACCCGTCAGTCAATCTATACTACTGGTTACATATCACTACCATGAGAGAAATGTTATAGATGAATCTCCCTCCAATCAGACCATTCGAGAGGCAGGTGCCGGTCATAGCCGGACCTTCGCCGACATTCCGGCCGACCATATACCAGACAAATCAGTCGGTATAGCCGGTGTACACCTCCCGTCACGTCAAATACGTGTCGGTGTGATTTTAAAACAAGGGAGAATTAGTGACATTATCAGATGACGGAATTGAGTTATCTATGCCACTTGGTATGAGCTACCCAGATATGGCAGCTTTACCAGAACAGGACTTTCAGGCCGACCATTCGTCAGTTCAATCAGCCGTTAGTGCCGGCCGTCCATATGTTCACGGCTTCTCCACAAGGGAGATTTAGTGAAAGTGTCAATTATGACAGAATTGCGTCATCTAGGTCACCTGGTATGCTGTACAGATATGCAAGCTATACCAGAACCAACATTCCCTCTGAGCGAATGGTAGATGGGTGCACAGTGATGGTCGCACTACATAAGCATTATGTAATTATTATTACCTTCTAGCCGGCACCAACCGGCACCGGGCGTCCATCCGGCAATGACCGTTCAGCCATATGGCACCGGTCATCCAGCCGGCACTAACCGGCACCAGGCGTCGATCCGGCAATGACCGTTCAACCCAAATGGCACCGGTTGTCCAGCCAAGCTTCCAGCCGACACTTGCCGGCACTGACAGTCCATCCGGCTCCGGCCGTCCAGCCCAACAGGCAACGGTCGTCCAACCGTATGGAGATTTTAGTCATATACCAGTCCGTCCGACTGTACCGCTGTACCAGCACGGGGACTTTTATCATACCGCAATCCGCACAAATCGGATTGACGAAGATTCTAGTGATGTTTCCGTCTGTCAATCCGTACTACCGGTTACATATCACTACCATGACTCTGATGTTGGCGATGAATCTCTCAATCCAACCCGACCATTCGAGCGGTCGGTGCCGGTCATAGCCGGCCCGTCGCAGGCGTTCAGGCCAAACATATACCAATCAATTCATTCGGCATTGCCGGCCGTCCATAGGCTATCAACTCATCCACAAGGGAGAGTGAATGCCTTTTTTAGAGATGACGGAATCGAATCATCTATGCCACCTGGTATGCATTACCCCGATATGGATGCTTTACCAGAGCAAGATTATGCACATAATGAGTGTGATGAAGCACAGGCAAATCAGCTGTATGCAGATCCAACTATGGAACGGACTGAGTTCAGCTTCAAAGCCGCAGTGGAGGAAATTTTTAGGGTGTTAAGGCCCCTTCAGAATGCCCTCCACCTCCTGCTGCAATTACCGACTATAGGATTAGTGCGTCGGTCGATCTGGATGAAGGGGAAGAGATTCTATCCTTCCGCCTCCTTCCCCAGTCGACAAATTAAGGAAATTAATGACCGTCTGTCGACACGTATAGGGGATCCAGGAAATGCTAAGGCGTTCTTTTCTGAAAGCCAAGTACCAGCGTCGTTTTCAGGTCGATGGTACAAAACTCACTCCGATGCGTTCAATACTGAGGTCCTGGCTCGGGATAAAATAGGGCAACAGTCCATATGTCTGCGGCATTGTCTTATAAAGTGGACAAAACTGTGTTCAATTCCACGTCCAAGCTGGTTCGAATGTAGTCGCTACGTCTTCACTGTTAGACCTAGCCTCCCTAGCCATTTTCAGGATCGCTGAAAAATCTGGCAATGAACATGCTTGGGATTCGACGGCCCGGTTAGCTAGGGTTCTTAACAGGGCAGTTCACCATTCCATGGCCAATGCGCTGACTGCTTCTGCCAACCTAGACCTGATACGTCGTGACGCATGTCTGAAGGGCACGTCGCTTAAACCCCATCATAAGCTGGCTAGATATGACCGACGCACATTTCACGTCCCTATCCCACGAGTAGCGGACATTCTCCGTTGTGCTTGTCGGGACTAGGCTTATCAGCTCCATGTCATACCTTTTGGCCTAAATTTAAGCACTTGGGCTAGTACCAAGGTTATGGGTTACGTCGTCACCCTGTTCCGCTCGACTTCATCTATTGCGTCGGCAGTATATTTGGATGACATCCTCCAGAAACATCTGTCAAGTTCTATTCTGCTCAAAAGCAGAAACGATCTTATATCACTTTACGTCATATAGGCTTTCTCGTGAACTGGATAAAGTTCGATCTCTGTCCAATCCGGATTTTGGTCCATCTGGGTGTGGAGTTTCTCCCGATCTGAATCTGGTAAGGCTTCCTCGAGTTTGCGATTATCCAGATAATTGCACTCGTAGAGTCCGTTTCCGACAGGATGCGCATTTTAGCGAGAGAGTTGCAGATCCTCGGATTATTCAATGCGGCAGCAGACTTGATCCCGATCAGCCGTCCTTTTATGCGCCCTTTACAAAGGACGTTGCTAGCGTAATTGCGCTCTTTTCAAGTCCCTTCGATCCCAGAAAACAGTCATGCTCACGCCAGAAATACAATCATTCTTGAGTCAATGGCACAACCCCTGTAGGCTGTCCACAGGGATTACTCTGGAGATACCCCAAGGGGATAACGGTATGTTCCGCCACTAATACCTACGGTTGGGGTGCCCACCTGTTGCCGAACTTCGATACTGTCAGCAGCACGTGGGTGCCAGGGGCGAGCCCTTTCCACATCAACCTTTCAGAAATAACGGTTGTCATCAATGCCTTTCATTTCGGGCAGGATCAACTCTTATTACAAACTGCCCTCATTATGTCAGACAACATTGTGGTGGTGCCTTGCCTCAAAACAAGGGGACACCAATCACCAGACCTGTGCAATCTGAACTGGCAATTTCTACATTGGTTCGACAATCTCCACCTCAATGTACAATTCAGACACATTCTTGGCAGACTCAATGTCTTGGCTGACACTCTATCTAGTCATTCACACAGAATGGTCACTCCATCAATCGGACTTTCTTCCAATTGACATACTTTGGAGACGTCCGATGATTGATCTTTTGCAACAAGATGGAATAGCAAGTTCTCCACCTTTCATCTCACAGGTTCCAGACCCAGAAGCTTGGGTCGTGGATGCTCGATCAATCACCTGGGAAGGGTTGTGGGCATTCTCCTACCCTCCCACGGTCTTGGTACTGGAATTAATCCAGAAGTTAAGGGGTCAGAATTGTCAGATGGTTCTGATTACCCCTCTCAGATGGAACAACTCCTGGGTCTCCGATCTACTCAATCTAGGCGATAGATCTACCCAGGAAGATTACAGTCAGCACAAGTATTCACAAGCAACCGCGGCCAGGGGTGTTCCACCCCTGTCCGGACCGTCTTTATGTTCAAGCTTGGCTCTTGTCCAGACAGCCTTGCAAGACAAACAATTTAAATCTTTGATTGCGGAGAGAATCTCGAGAGCAAGAAGGCCCTCTACTCTGAAGGTTTACGAGGGCAAGTGGCATGTTTTCAGAGACTGGTACCATATCATTCACATTGTTCCTCTGAGTGTCACAATCCCTCAACTGGCCAACTTTTCTCTGGCTTTTCGAGGAGAAACATCTGGCTCCAGTTATTCTCAAATGTTACCGCTCAATGATATCAGACACATTCCGCCATTCTGGTACATGTGCTATCAGCCATGACAAAGATTTGTCAGATCTTTAGACATTTAAAAAAAAAAAAAAAAAAATTTAATCGACTTATATCCCTCACCCTGTTTTCAAATGGAATCTGTCCTGGGTTTTAACATGACTCAATTCAGACAGTATTGAGTCTTTAACCCACGATTAGTTAAAGCTACTATCATACAAATTGGGTTTCTTGATAGCCTTAGCTTCAGCATGCAGGGTGAGCGAGTTACATGTCCTTTCTAGTGACCCGAACTCTTTCGTTTCGATCAGAGAGTTTGATGGTCCTCTTGACGCAGCCAGGCTTCGTAGTCCAAAATAGATTACCATACATTGCGATCAACGAGTCGTCATTAGCTCGCTTTCTTTATAGATAAGTCAGGATCAACAGCCATGTAAGATCCTGTTTGGGCACTCTAGCACCATTTCAATGCATAGAGGTGAGTCAGGTCACATACTAGCACCTCTTTCTTCTGGTGATAGCTGGGATATGAGATATCACCATTCAAGCCCTTGCTTCATGGCTGTAGTGGGTTATACGCTCGGCGTACTCTGAGAATTCGCAAATCAGTCATCTTATAGAAGCTGTTGCAGAGTCAACCTTCTACAGTTTTATCTTCAAGTTTGTACTCGCAGAGGCAAACATTGATTCTAGTAGGTCCGGTGTTGAGCAGCCCAGACGCCCACCAGACCCATGTGCAACAATCAGCACAGCCTATTAGCTTCGCTGGATTCGCCAGATAAATTTTCGTAGGTAAGATTTCAATAACTATCTTCTTAACCGCATAAAAGGGTCACATATCACGTGACCCTGGGCTGTGTTGCTGATTGAAAATTAGGAGACCGGGTTATCATTCACATGGGGAATCCAACCATCATTCCCTAGAGGATACCCGGGGTGGAGGTCGGATGCTCCGCATTCCCTCCTCCTATTACTTATTCTCCTAAAGTAATGTGATTGGGGAACGTATTCAAAGGAGAAAGCAAATTTTTTAGTAAATTATGTTTCTCCGAGAATACTTACCCAATCACATTACTAAGAAACCCTCCCAACCACCCCGCCATGCGAGCATCCTCGTGTTTTATATATCGCTCAGCTTAAAAACTAAAGAAGCGACACCTAACGGGCGGCAAGGGGAGGTAATGGGCAAGAGTTATTGCCCTTTGTCTATATGAAATAGACAGGAAAGACGAATTTTCGTCTTTTGGTAGGGCTGGATTCGCGAGGTAGCAGGCTAATATCCCTAAAGTAATGTGATTGGGTAAGTATTCTCGGAGAAACATAATTTACTAAAAAATTTGCTTTAATTTATGGTCTTTACTTGTACATTCATGTTATTGTCTTTACGCACTCATTCAATCTTGTGGTCTAGTTGGAACTAGATGAGAAAGGTGCCATTTGGATATCGAAAAATTACCACCATAATAATCAACCTGACAGTATTGCTTTATCTATTACATCTGAATGGATGGTATTAGCATGGCATGTTCACTTACAGACTTTATATAAAGTCCAGTTGTGCCTGAATGAAATTGGTGCCAACCAACAATTATCATGAAAATATTGATGTTGTTGCACCTTAATGCATGAGAGGTTTAAATAAAGATGTGTTTGTCAATGAAAGACTTCTTATGGTTTCTGGTTGGTCCTAAATGAAAATGGTGCTAGTCCGAGGTCTTGTTATTACTACTTCTCCTGAAATATTACTCTCAAATCAGCGTGGGTTTTACTATAACATGCTTCCCTGGCAAAATGTAAATGGTGCCAGATTTATATTGAGTTTGGTGGCAATAACAGCCATCTTGAAAGTCTTTTTTCGTTACTCGTACTAAATGGATGGTCTTACGAAAATGAGATATTACAGAATGACTTCTTATGATTTCCAGCTGATCCAGAATAACAAAACATGTCTAACACTTGAATTGTTCAGTCATCATATTTATGAGGCAAATATTCACATGTTCTATTACTAACTATTGTAATATTTTGTACCAGGGAAAATCAGTAATTAGAGCCAATGAGGAATATAAACAATCCCAAAAAGTGCCGGCAGGAATGGTCACATCAACCACCACATCAAAACCTGTCCATTCTGGAGAACAGCTGACATTGTCCATGGGACAAGAGTCTTCACAAATATCTACTGAAAGGCTACAAAGAAAGAGAAGAGCAACAGAACCAGGCTTCTCTAGTTCCATTCAGAAAGGTATGTTGAAAGGTTTTAAATATATCATTAGACAGATACACTACTGATAATATTACTGTGTAGTGGGTAGGCAAATTGGCATAAAACATGCATGTTCACTGGCAATAGCGTTGTCAGCATGTGCAGTGGGTAAATTACTCAGAATAAAATGGGTGCATTGGTGATATCATACTTGTACAATGAATGGACTAACTGGCATAGGATTTTGGCATCATTTTCACGATGTGTTATGGCTAGACTACTGGTTGGTGAAGAACAGAAACACTGGTGATAGCATGATTGTGAGCATGCACCATCGGTAGACGTCTTTGCCTATTATGTCAGGTACACTGATTTTTAATTGGTGTAGGACAGGTTTACTGGTGATAACACTAAATATGTATTATGTGAATACTAATTGGTTGTAGGACATGTATGCTGGTAAACATTGTGAGCATGCACCATGGGTAGATAACTTTGCATATGAAGACAGGTACAGTAGTAATAACATTGTTAACATAGGTAGATTAATTGGCACACTATTTTCTTCAATCTGCTATTCAGTTTTCCTCTACTTTATTTGGTGAATATTGTCATAGCCATTCTCTGTTCATTTGGTAATAACTCCATCTCCTTAACTGATGAGTGTAAATTCAGGTTGCTCATGATACAAGAGAAGTACAGTTATTTTCCTTTTTGTAATGTTTAAATATTTAAAATTTAAGAAACATGGGAATATTGTGGAGACAAATGTGAAAAATCTAACAGAGTAATTCTGCATAACCATCAAAATTGTTGCAAAGAAAACCCCACCTTGTCATTTAAATCTACCCGCAAACAGTTACTGTATGACATTTATTGTTTTAGATTTCATTTGATTTTTTTGGTTAAAGCCACAATATTCCAAGATTTTCCCCAGCTTTACCCTCACATCACACGTAAGTATATTATTTATGTCTGCAGTGTGACAAAAAGTGTAAAATATATTTTAATGTTAGGATAAATAATTTTAAAACTATATTGGGCAGTGACATCACTTATACAGAAAATCAAAGCACTGCAGATACAGACATTACCCCTTGACAGCAATGGTGTCATTTTATAAGCACATTGGATACTTGTAAAACATAAATGATTTTAAACTTTGTTAATGTAAACAATTTTGTGAAGCAAACTTTTTTTAGAGTAAAAAGTGGAATACCCCCTGGTTGCTTCCCAAAGCAAGGTTGCCGTGGGGTGACCCTATCACATTGAGATACACATGCAAACATTTACTTGATTTTCATGCCTGTAAATCAGTTACATGATTTAAGTTGTTAATACCACTGTTCTGTATCTGTGCATGAAATATTTCTATATTAAAACATTGTATTTATTCCATTTGTCTGATTGAAATGTTATGTGAGTCAAGAAATAGAAACATTTTTATTTGAATAATACATGTTCTCTCATGTGAAAGGATTACTTTCATGCTTAAACAGTAGGACTTATGTACACTGTTAAAGAGAAATTCAACAAGGTCTTGCAATTTCAGTGAATTAGCTTGATGTATGGATCTCTTTGAATCGAGTAAAAGCATGCACTAGTTGCAAAAAGTGTCAATCATACTTATCTAAATGACAATTGTTTAGTTGCAGCTACATTAATATTAACTAAAACTGATTTGGAATTATATTTATTTCATTATCTTCATTAGAACTTGGAAATATGTATTATCATCTGATAGCAATATTGATACATTGGCGCCTCTCTCCCTCTGAACCTCTAACCTGCAGAAGCGGGAGGTCGTGGGTTTCATCCCTGGCCAAGTCATACCAAAGACTAACAAAAATGGTACTGACAGCTGCTTTGCTTGGTGCTCAGCATTAAGAAGTTAGTGTTAGGACTGTTCGGCCTGGTGTTAGGATAATGTGACTGGGTGGGACATCATGCTACATGTCTTTGGCATGATGCCACAGTGCTAGACATCACTATAAACTGCTTCACTGCAGACATCATAGCGATTGACTGAATTTTTATAAACTCCACCCAAATTGCAACGCTTTGGTTCCAAAAATAGTATGAGCTGTGCTGTATTTAAATGTTTTTTAATACATGTTTGTGTCATCTGGGTCTGTGTGTCACACATGCCCATCCTGGTTTAGTAGATTGATGGAAGATGCACATATTCCATGGGAGTAATTGACAGCAGATCATTGTGTTCTAGTGTTGGCAAAAACCAGAAAAATATCAGACCATGTGGGGTTACATTTGCAGAATTTCCACTTTTGTTGTGGATGCTATCATCACAAGTACTGAGTGTAAGATTGCTAGTTCACAGGAATTTTATTAATATCATCAAGCCATCGATAATTCATTTTAGTCTTGACCAAGTAATGTCAATCATATACAGTGCAGATTTAATTGAAATGACACAGTTGGATGTGGAGTCAATGTACAAACATTTTTGTAGAGTTTTTGCCAATCTTTAAAATACTCCTTTGTCTAATCGCTTCAATCCATGCCATAGACAACAGGTAAAAATGTGCACCATTAGCCACCAAAACTAGAAATGCGTTTTTTGTGAGGGAACACTTAAATGATTAGGATCGGATATTGGGAAACTGTAATACACACTCATTGATGCTAGTGTGATCTTGAGTATTTGGGATTCCACCAAGATGATTCTTGTAGAGAAAGCGACAACAAATCCTGGTTTTGTAGGTAAGATTTTAATCATTCAGGAGGTGGAGTCAAATCTTACATTCGGCCATTGTGGGTAGCAAGAAGCTGCCTGTAGCATCTAATGGGTAGTTGGTTCTTACCGGGGTTTTCCCCGAGTTCATTTATACCGGCCACTATTTTTCACCCATCATGCTCTGAAAAGTTGTCCTAGACCCAAAATGGTGGCAGTCAATTATTGTGGTAAAGCACATGACATCATTGATTTTGAAAATGATTTAACATTGATTAGACAGAGTTCTCTTTCTGATGCAATCATTGCTTTAGTGGTTTCTGCAACATTATCTGTGGTGTGCAAAGTCATGTCTTCAGTTTCATTTGCTGGGTTGATCAGTGGTGCAGGTGTTTGTTTGAAGTGCAAGAAACATCTTCCTGTGTGGTATGCTTGCACCTACAGTGTCCTTATGAAAAAGTTCCAGGTCATTGCAAGCAGCATTGTGACATTAGTAAGCTGCCATTGCTATAGCATTGCTTTTGGATGTTATCACTGTATATGTTTGCTGTGGTGGTTATTTTATCCGAACTAACAGAATTTGTTCTCCTGATGGTACTGGAAGTTCTGGACAGCTGCAAGGAAACTATATGGGTCCTGAGAGTGATCCATGCAAACATATTCCAAACGTAATTGGCCATTTAGTGGTCAGTTACAGCCCAAGTCCAATGAATGTTTGCATGACCATGCATGTGACACCATGACATATTGATATGTTGCAGTTGTTTCAAATCACTGTGCATATCATTGTTGCACATACCTGGTTGATTCCAGATTCACTTTTGAGTTGATCTCAGGAAAATATTCTCATAGAGCTGTCTTGGTGATAAGGAATCACAATGTGATACACAGCAAGATTAATTGTGCCTGGGTCAAGGTCATCACTGGAAGGGTCTTCATTGATTCTGGAAAAGACTTCAGTGTTGTCCGTTAAATACATCATAGTTTAGTTGTTCTTCAGCGGATACAGCTGATCCTTGATTAACTATCACTTAATCGGATTCAACAACAGTTGAGTTCTCTTGGATCCATCTGGGCCATTATGATCAATGAATGAACTAAGTTTGGAAATATGTCACATTTAATATGTACAAATCTCAAGATTGATCATGAAGTTTGTCAGAGCAAGCTTCAAATTTGCAAAAGAGTGTGTTTGAATGTTAATCACATATTTTATAGATCTGATGCTAAGAGGTATTGTTAATTAACTGTATAATTGTATCAAGTAATTTAGCAAGAAATCAATTGTGTTACATACAGATAGATGCAGAAAAGTAGTGAAAAAAGTTTGATAATTGCAGGGTGAGGAAAAGTGTATTTGTGGGTGTGTCAGACAGACTAACCTATACAGAAAGCTTGAGTTGATAAAATTATAATGGTTTAAATAGAGTACTTAAGAGAGAAGGAGCGACTGCGTTTGGGTGTGTTTGTGTGTGCATCATGGTCTTAAAACTTAATTGATATAAATCCAGTTACACTAGTGAGAGATAAAGTCCATGTGAGTGTCATAGACTGATGGAGGCAGTGATAGAGAATTGTATACTTGTACAAAAGTGTAATTGAGAGCATGTGTATATTTGCATGTCCCAGGCAGATGGATATTCAAAGGCAGTGATAACTAACATTAGTTTCATAAAAGAAACTATTGGAGGGGGGAGAGAATTACTGACATGCAATGACAATGATGGTGAACATTTTCTTTAAACAGTATTTGAGTGTGGGAAAGGGAGATTGACATACACAGAGAAAGTGATATAGGGAACCCCAAAATATAAAGAGTAGATCTCCATTTTTTGTCTTCATCTAGAAATTAGTAAATTGAGAACAATATCTCTGCATTTTATGTTCTAATCATAATTTGTAAATGAATATTGCACAGAATACCTTTATGTAAAATATCAGACTTTGACTCTCTCGTATAATCAGGCAGTAACCTTTATAAAAAGAAATAAAATTTAATATCCATAGTAAATATCCGCTCTTCAGGACATGCATAATTTTCTTGATGTGGAAACATTGTTGTTTAACTTTTTTCTAAAAAAAAAAAAGAACTATAAGCTCCCCCCTCCCCCCTTTCTGATGTCTTATTGGATGTAGATGAAAATGTAGCAGATCTGAAATATTTCATGGAGGCAATTTTGAAAATTTGGCTACCACTGGGGTCCATCTTTAAAATCTTACTGTACCTCCATAAAAGATGATTGTCTCAACTTGAATTTTAATGAAACACATTTTACAATGTATAGTTAGCCTTAAATGAAAATGGTGCCAATCTGACATCCTTTAAGGCCACTTTGATGGTCATTTTGAAAATCTTGTTCTCTCTACTACACCTGAACTTAGTTGTTTGACGAGTTAAATATTATTTGTTGCCTGGGCTTTGTGGGGTGCTTTACTGTTTTTGATATTTTCCTAAATTATTACAGTAAGACCTTTATTCAGTTTAAGACTGATATAATTTGGGTAGAAAATAATTACTACATATACATTATTTACCCTATCAATTAATGAAGTTAAGAAAATGTGCAAAGAAGTTTGAGCCTTTGTATGGAATTATGTATGCTCAGCAGTAAGAAAGTAAGCATTTTCTGTTTGCAGCAGTGACTTGTGCAGATCCTAAATTGTTGTACCAGGTTCTGCACAATGCAACACAAGGTGCTCTTTCCAGCCGATCTACATTGGAAAGAAACTGTCAGAATGTGGGTCTAAAATTTCATGGGGAAACTCCTGGTAATGGTAACTGCTTCTTTGAAGCTGTGTCCAGTCAGCTTCAACGACTAAAATATCCAGTACAACTATCTCCACAACAATTGCGCCAGGATGCTGTTGCCTTCCTGAAAGATAATAAATTACTGCAGGTAAGAAAAATTCTGTGCTGTCCATACCACGAAAGCTGGAATGTCAAGGTCATTTTTCAATGATTGTATGGTAGTATTACAAAATGTAGGTAAGTAAATGGAATATATATATATATATATATATATATATATATATATATATATATATATATATGAAGTTTTTGGTCATCATACTTTATTCCCTACATCGGCTGTCTCCTTGTGAATCTGAGCTACTGGGATTTTTATCCAGATAGAAAGCAATCAATATACCATTGAGCAAGTGTGTTTGAGTGTGTGTGAGATTTTTTGTGGTTAATGTGTCAAGATAATGTAACTGGGTGAGACATCATGCTACATGTCTGCAGCATGATGCTATAGTACTAGACATCACTGTAAATTGCCTCATTGCAGACATTGTATTGATATGACTGATTTTTTTTTTAAAGCTACGTTAAAAATTCTAATCACACACAAAACACACTTACCTTATGCTGCAGCCAATGCACTTTCTTCTTGTTTAAAAAATGTGAATTTGACAAAGAAATAAAGAAAATACAGGTTTGTTTTGCACCTATTTCTTCATTTTGCTATTAACTTTACATATACAGAGTTTCCAATACATTTTTTTCATGCCTGTATTCCTGTAGGTTGTATCAGCATCACTTTGCCTTTTCAAGGCTTGCAGGGCACAACATGATTAGGGATTCATCCCACTTGAGTGTCCCTTGTGAACTGAAGTTTTCAAGGTTGGATTCCACTGTGCTAGTCCACATTATTGTTATTGATCCTTTGAGGGTCTGAAAAGTAAGGAAAAGTGTTTGTGTTCATGTACCTAAATATATACTGTTTTGTCCTGCTAAGACTTAGATATATTGTATCAATCCATACATTCAACAAGTTAGAAAGAGCAATGACACTCCATACAGATGACCAACATACAGAATCTTTTTCAAATCAGGTGAAAACAAATATAAACTGGTGTACTGTATGGTGTAAATACATTTGTCAATGCGTTCTGTCATTATCTTTCATTAAGAAAATAACTCTTTGTTTTGGTGTTCCGGTATTTTTGTTTGTTCCAATTTTTTCCAGTGTTTACTCTGACCACATTAATTTGAATTTTATAGATTTTGCTCAAAATAAATGAGTGATTAAATTTTTTACTTTAGAGTAATTTATTTTAAGTTCCTCTACAGGACATTCTGTCACAGTTTGAATCATACTCGCGAGTAATTTTTACAAATGCATTTTTAAAATACTGGCTATCTAGACAATCCGATTCAGAATTGGACTGATTAGGCCTAGATGATTCAGTTTCGACCTAAGCCTAATACAGTAGCTGATGATAGTGATGGCAATTTATTTTAAAGCTATAAATTATGTAAATTATTGTAGCTAGAATAGTGTTAAAGAAAAAGAAAAATAATCATTATATAATATAATGTATATGAATATGTATAAATAAATTTAAAAATAACAGACTTTGCCTGCATTTGTCTGACTTTGCGGTGTTTAGTAGGACCCCCTCTTTAGTCATGTGAAGTGTTTCAAATTAGTAACACTTCACTAGTACAAGAATAAGTGATGTTGAAACAATGGATAGCATTACTGATTTATATTCTATGATTCACATGGATTTCATTTCTTTTTTGGATTAAATCAGTTCAAGATGAATTCTAATGTACAATTGAAGACAATTTACCACCAGATTATACTAGATAGGAAAAACATGGGGATATTAAATGTTTTCACCGTCTTAATTCGCTAGAAGAGATGTAGATATATTACACATGTTGTAATTCAGGCTAGTATAAAATGTTTTTATCTTTTTTGACAACATTTGCAAATTCACAAAGTCTGGAAAATTGTGACTACATGCTATTTCTAGATTTCATTTTCTTAATCATTATTTGGCATAATACCTTGAGGTTTATGAGTAGAGAAATTAAACCCCACCAAAACATAAATATGTAATAGTGAGGGTAAATCCAAAAACTATTAACAGTTCTTTTTACAGATGCATTCTTCAAAATACCTTGAGAATAGCTACATACAGCCTTATATGGGTTCAGATAACTTTAATAAATACTCTAAAAATAAATTTAAGAAGTAGATATATTTGTATGATCAAAATACCATTGTCTGAACAAGCAGACTATGACATTAATGGAATCAGAATCCTAATGCAGCATTAATGGAATCAGAATCCTAATACAGCATAAATGGAATCAGAATCCTAATGCGGCATTAATGGAATCAGAATCATAATACAGTATTAATGGAATCAGAATCCTAATGCAGCATTAATGGAATCAGAATCCTAATACAGAATTAATGGAATCAGAATCCTAATACAGCATTAATGGAATCAGAATCCTAACATTATTAAATAGATAGGAAATCTGTCATGATAGTCAGTAAAGCACCAATTCAAGAAAGTGAAACTCAAACAGAGCTTATGTTATCATAAATTTTTTTTTGGAAATAATTTTATTTTGGAGCCAAAGTATCCAAAAGACATTACCTATGAGCAGTGAAAAAATATACTTAACACAAGGAACAGTTTCCAAACTTGTACATTTTTGAAAATCTAGATTTTTATTTAAATAGGACTTTAACAAAGTGTAGCTGGAAGAAACACAGATTGATATTGAAGTGTTGGGTATATAGTAAACTATAGCCATTTCCTCCTTTCTCTCATTTTTGTACTACACACCCTTGGTTTTGTAACAAGTGGACCTCCCACCCCGATTAGATAAAATCTTGGCAGCATCTTTGAAGTGAAAACAGTGGAGTTGCAGCTGGGGAAAAAGTATATAGAAGCTGAAGGGCAGTGTTTAACAGCTGGTTTACAATGACTTTCTTTTTAAATATATTTTCCCTTTCATTCAATAAAACCCGTCTTGAAATACCACTGCTATGAGAGACCACCTGTCTTGAGAGATTGCATTCTCAATGCACAAATTTTAAGATTATGTAGCATTGTGACCTGTTTTGAGAGTCCATATGTTTGGGCAAAAGAGGTGGTCTTTCAAGACAGGTTCTACTGTATTACATTTATTTATTTCTGTATTTTTTTATTTTATTTAAATTTGTAACTGAAAGCAGGACACTTAATACAGTGAGTTGTCATTGAAAACTGAAAATTGGTCATTGAAAAGTCTTTTAATAACAGCATTCCAGATCTGTATGAACCCTGTTTTAGACATATTCCTTTTGACACACTATCTGGATATATTACATTTTTCTTATTTTAAAAATAAATAAATCACAAAACAACTTTATTGGATTTTTTAAATTCTAATTACAAGGTATGATATACATATTTTTGTACAGTACTAAAACTCCAAAACAAAATGTCTAGTTCTCAAAAACAATATATGCTAGAATCAGAATTCTCATGCAGAGACATTAAAGACGCAACTAACCATTAGCTACACATGATAGAGGAGCCTGAATTTGATTCCTAGATATCCCTATTATATTCCTTAAATCAGTATGTCATGGCATAAGTTGAAAATACTAAGTCAGTTAAAGGTCTGATTTAAATTAATTATTCATGAACTAAAACTGTCAAAACATTTAATTAAAATTTTAACATTGTTTTTTCTGCGTTTATCCTGGTATAAACTGTCAGTTGTCGACTCACACAGCAAAAAACACCCGAACATTGTTCGCTATGTTATTTTGTTTGCGTCATTAACACATTAACCTCTAGCGACGACTTTACGGGGCATGAGGTAGTAGCCTACTTCCAAGGTCTGTAGCGTCAAGGTCATACATGATACACTAAAGTCGGTGGTATCATTGAAAAGTAGACATTTAGCTCTACAATGATAGCAAGTAATCTGGACAGTTTTAATTGCATTACAAAATACGGAGGGAAAAACCGAAGTTTTTGGACCTGTTTTTTTCTCACCCAAAAGTCGCTCATGGTCGGATTCCGAATTTGTGTCCAGATTTTAGACTTTATGACCTCAGATCTACGGCAGACTGGTCTGAAACGCACACAGACAGGTGAACCTGTGCAAAAAGTAGGATAAGGTGGACATTTTGAATAAAGAGTCTTCTCCATACGTAAATTATGGGTCCGTTTTGCAAAAAAAAAAGCAAAAAAAAAAAAAACCAGCAAAATCCTCCAGGGGTTAATGTGTTAAGGAACATAACTCTTATATAGTAATACATTTTTTTACGTAGCTGTTTATAGCAATTGGAGTTGTCCTTCTTGATGGTAATAAGGTCATCATAAGACCAGTCCTTCAACCAATGGAAGCTTATTTAAAGAATTTGAACCATGCTATCGTGATTTTTATATTTTATCTTAATAGACACGTGTATTCAAAGTGGAAGCTCAATATTTAAAGTCACGATGTCATGGCTGTAAGAATGTATGCGTTAGTAGACTGACAGTATGATTTGGCATATTCATCACTGTTCTGACATGTGAGTGATCTAATTTCGTTCTTCAAAACCAATTTTCGTGTTTATAAACAGGCTGGACTAATACATGTAGGTTATGTTATAGAAAGTGTGTGATCAGTTTTGTTGGTTCAGACATACACAGTTGTAAAGAAATTGAGCACGTATTTAGCTCTCTAGTTATTCCTTGATTTGTTTAGTGTCAATGGTTCATAGCCAGATTCCTCTCATTACGTTTGGGGCATCAATGTAGAAAATAAACAGACACACAAAATGACAGATGCCAACAGAGAGAGATGCTGATATAGAATGCTCTTGGTTTAACAAGTTTCATTCCGGGATTAAAGACAGCAAGACAATTTTATTTGTGAAATTTCTGTGTATTGCTTACACTTTTCTAAGTATATTGCAATACTAATTACAATATAGCAATGTAAAATCACTATAAAAATGAAAGATTGTATGACACATTCATGTATTTACTACTTTATTATTTGTACTTCTATCTATTTTTTAAATTCATTTTCTTAATTTGTCTATAATTATTTATTACAAATTGCCATATAAAAAACCCAGGAGTTATACATGATGTTTTGTAAATTATTATTCTAGCCCGGATAGGTTGACACATAACTTGAACATCATATTTCCTTCATATCTTTGCACTTTGTTTAGTTTGAACTAAACTGGAAGGTGAAAATATTTAAATGATAGATGGACTGGTTAAGGAAACCTCTCATAGAGTTCATTGTATCATGATATAAGTGCTGTATGGGATTTTGAGCAGATTCAGTAACATTTACATGATTTGTACTGCTTGGGTTTGTAAGGGTCATTTCAACATTTTCTTGAGTTTGTTGAGGTCATTTGAGCATTTATAGTTGCATTAGATAGTACTGCAGAAGAATCTTGAGCAGACAATGGAATAAATATTACTCATTTGTTGTTTATGTTGAGTGCTGCCTTCACTGGCAGTGTTTATTTCTATTCAACAAGTGACTATTTATAGAAGTAGGTATTCTTAAAAAAGTAGTTCTCATAACAGTTCATACAGAAATAAATGCAATTGATTTTGATCACATAAGATTTAGACCAATGGAAATATTAATTTCCTCTACCAGCTACTTGCATTACAATTATGTCCTAATGAAATCATTTTTCATTTTATTCATGCATGCTTAATCCAAATTAACAACTTGTGGTAAAAATTATAGAACATTTGCATGAAGAACAATTGCTGATAAAACACTGAGTATGTAATAACACTATGATTATTATCAATTACTGGTGAAACTCCTAATGTACTAATAATTACTGATAAATCATCAGGTATCTGTAAAAAAAATTACTGCAGAATATTGATGCTCACAATTCCCTGATGTCTTGACAAAAAAACTGACTTGACATTATGTTGTTTAAAACCTTAAAGTACACATGTTAGAAATGTAATTAATCGTAAAGTTTTGGACAAAAATTAAGTTCAACATTCTTAATATCACATATAATTAGTTCCAGTCTTTAACATGTTTTTTTCCGCTTTTATTTATTGAGCATAAATTGGCTTAGTTGAGATGTAGTTTATGGTAAAGTGTAGTGGCTGAAATAGCCAGGATCAAACAAATCAGTGATTTCATTGTTTTTCAATTCAGTTAACATCTTTGCATTTTGCTGGACTTTGAACATATTAGATCTTGACACTACTTGCTAGCTGTATTGTTCAAGGGACAGCTGGTCACGTGTTTGGGTTCAATAACTTTATTTAAATTGATGGTTATCTATGCTTGCTACCTTTGAACCATTGCGCTAACATCATGGTTCTAATATAAAGTAGTTGGTGGTGTATTTGTATGGACATGTGTTTAAAGAAAGAGATGGTGCATATTATTTAACCAACCAGATGGTGTTATTGAATGTTGATGCATTAGATTCCTTTGAAGTTGCATGTAAATGGTTGACAGGTGTTTGATATGTGCTCATGCAGGTGGTTTGTTTTGTTTTGTAGTGTTTAATGCCATTTTTCAGCACATGATAGGCTATACGTGGTGGCCAGTATTATTGGTGGAGGGAGAACCCGGGAAAACCCCCCGGAAAGAACCATGACCCATGAGAAGCTACTGGTAAGCTTTCTCACATAACTACATTAGCCAAATCTTAGACTCGAACCCACGCAGACAGAGGTGAGATGGCAGTGATCTGTAACGGAAAGCACTTTTGACCACTCTGCCATTCTGGGCCCCCTCATGCAGGTAGTAGCTTTGTCTGGTCATTGAAACAACTGCTGTTTCTATTCAACATTGTTCTGTTATTTTGCATTTTTTATTTGGGGTGTTTGTAGAAGTTAATTCATGAAATTAAAACCTTCAAATATAATGCAGACTTTGTTAGGCAAGACTATTAATTTTAGTTATCATGTAAATGATGTGCTTTAAAAAAAAAATTATATATTGAATCCCATGTAAATAAACCATAATATGCTACTCCTCCTTACAGTATATTTAAGTAGAATATTGGTAGTTAAATATTCAATGATATCATGGCAACATACTAAAATTTGTACATCACATCACACCTGAGACTGGTATTATTCCTTAGTTTGAGTTTGGGTAATTTGAATTAAATGATGTGTTGATAAGAAACTTACCTATGTCCTGAACAATGTCTTTTAGCTTTAATTTAGTGTAATTTTCATATTGAACCAAATTTGTGAGTCATTGAGAAAATTCATGTCATATGGACATCAGTCATAACATAATGTCATACTGACCCGGTATATTTTCTCCAACAGTCAGGTATGGGGCTTGTTGACAATTTTCATTTATTTTAGTCCAAAAAAACTGCCAGAAAAATAACCATTGTAGGTTGGTGTAAGTTCTTGAGTTATTATGAATGTGGTTAACAATATCTTGTAATTATCTGATTGGACTAAACGATGTTTTATTTTTAACTCTACAGGTATCTGATGGGTACATAGACTTGGCTGAATTCACGTACAATGAGAGTTTTGAGGAGTACTGTGCAAGAATGGCAAAGAATGGTGAATGGGCAGACCATGTATTGGTGGTTGCAATGGCTAGGACATTACAGAGAGATATAATGATAGTCACAAGCTCACCGTCCTCAGGCAATGATGGCAACATTGCATGGGTTGTTGGCCAGGACAATTTTCAAGGAGATCCAATTCTGCTTGGACACATATGGGAACACCACTACGAATCATTGGAACCAACAGGTAATTACATTTATATATTTATATATGTGTGCATATTACATGAAACAGAAAGGAGAGTGTGCATCACTGGACACCAATTTAATTAGACAGGTTAAAGAGCTGTAATTTGTTCCAAGCAGGGATCGAACACATGCTGCATGTAATGACATCTTTGACTCGCATGTGACTCTCATGCACCATTGTCTTCACTTACTTCACTATATGTTTATCTCCTTCCAATGAACTTTATAAGAATTTTAAAATCCTCCACAACAACATTTTACAAATCCAACAGACAGCTTTTTGCTTTAGTGTGCCTTACAGTTTAACAAATGATACCAATCCATCTTGAGATCTGTCTTTCATTGCTAACATTAAACAAGAAACGGCCGCTCCTGTGGCCTAATGGTTAGAGTGTCTGCCCTTGGATGTGGAAGGCTGTGGGTTTAATCTGTGGCTGAGTAATACCAAAGACTTATAAAAATGGCATTAACAGCTTAGTGATGTCCGTCTGAAGGTCACTTCGCTGTGTGATTCTTTATTGGCCCCTACTTCGCTTGCCTTGAGGGTTCTATCTCAATGCCTGCCTGGTAATGTTGGTTGGCAGCTTATGTAGGGTGTGTCCTATCCATCCGCACCTTCTCTTCTTGATTCTATCTGCTAAAGGAAACTGGGAAGTTCTCTGCCACATGTTGGCATTGCTGATGGTGTCTGGCCAGTTGATCTGGATATTTCTTCTTCGGCAGCTATTGATGAAGTTATGAGATCTCTTTATGGCTGACTTGATGGTTCTCGAAGTTTCTGCTACATACAGTAGGCCTGACTTCATGTTGGAGTTCAACAGTCTGATCTTGGTAGTCAAGGCAAGTTCCAGGTGTTCTTGAGCTGTATGAAAGCTGCTCTTGCATTTCCAATCCTTGCCTTGATGTCTGCATCTATGCCACCCTGCAGGTTGATAATGCTGCCCAGGTACATTAAGGGCTCCACCTTTTCCAGATGACTTCCATGCATTGAATCTGTGTTGTTACAGACAAAATTGATCTTGAAGATCATGGTTTGGTCCCTATAATCTGCCCCACTGCAAACATTATAGTGTTATGACTGAAAATATTGCTATGCCGTTACTTCATGTATTGTTCGATCAGCTGATTCTTGTAACTATACGTTGTTGCTGTTGAGTGTAGCCAGTTTTGAGATATCCCCTTGTACATCGATATGCTCATTACCCATTTGCATATTTTGTACAACAATACAAGACTTTAATATTAAAGTACCTGCACAAACATTTGAAGATGAGAATAATATATTCCGATAGATTTGTCATGACTGATTATATTGTCTACTATTATGTTAAATCAGGAGAATTCATACACGGAATTGTGTACTTCTGTTGTGACGTCATATTCTGTCCGCATTGTCGATATGGATTGGCTGATCGATTGCAATACCCACCAATCCATGCTTTGTTTACCAGAATGTTTACATGTGCCAAACTTGTATATAAGGAGCGTTGCTGTTCCAAATCATTCGGATAGTGCTACATGCCCTTAGTGGGCGATACAGCACTATAATTCAAATTCATAATCATTGTTACAAATCAATGCCAGATAGAGATAGGGACAGATACAGATAGGGCCAGATACGGATAGGGGTAGAAAGAAAAGTCAGAAGACAGATAGAAAAATGTCTGGTGAAGCTTGATAGCTAGAATAAAGATTAGTAAATCAAGAGAGAAAAATGAGAGAGGTAATTGTTGAAAGAGAAAAGATTTAATGTATGAAATTTAGGAGAGTAATTTGGAACTTAGATTTTAAAGTACAAGTTCTCATAAGCAGACAAATTTTCTACACCCGAATTTCACAAACCAAAGTAGGATTCTGAAATTCAGATCTTATAAATTTAAAAGATCATACTATGTCCACTAAATAATTTGTAACACTCAGGCTTGGTTTTAGTAATTTATGAAGTGATTTTAGATAATAGAGATATGTCCACTATGGTTCTATTTACTGATTTATTTCACTACGTAAAATTTGAATATGTAATCTGGTAAAAAGGATGTGATTTGTTTAACAAATGAGAAATGGTTGAATAAATATGTTCTGAATTTTTAATCTTTCTATATTGTTGTTTTATCTCTAATGCTAGAGTCAGACGAACCCTCCTTGTAGCTTCAAGGTCTGAAAATGAAAGCTCAAATCTGGAGTAATTTTCCAGACCCCTTGAGGTTACAATATGTTAAAGCGACTTTAAAAATTCAAATCACACACACAGAAACAACAGAAATTTTTGCCATAGTGTGCTTTACAGTTTATAAAATGACACCATTCCACCTTGAGAGCTGCCTATCATTGTGAAAAACAACAAACAAATCTTCTAATGACTTTAGAAAAACTACCAAAAACTTCACGAAATTGTACAAAAGGATGTCAGAAAAACAGTCATGATTAAAAATAGAAAATCCTTAACTTGTTTTTTTTTCTTAAAATAACTAGGAGAATTTGACAGAAATCAACACAATTTGATACAAAAAATCCATAATTTATTCAGATGATATTTCCTTAACACCAAATATAACTGTTACTAAAACAGAAAATCATTTACCTTATTTCTTTTTATAATCACTCAACAGAATTTGATATAAATCAACAAAATTTCACAGAAAGTATCCAGAACTGAAAGGCTTTTGAGTTTATTCAGATGATTCTTTTCTAAATTCCAGTGTGCCTGCCTTTATTAAAACAAGAAAATATTTTAATAATTTCTTTATTAATAATTTTTTCTGGAACACCACAAATTATTGGACAAATAAACATCACTTCCAAATTTTTACAAAAAATTTTACAACAAACCTTCCTGACCTGTTTGCAAATTTTTTCTGTGACAAGGTATAAACCATTAGAGATAAGCTTGACAACAATATTTCAATTGTCTTGTCGTCACCATACAGTTACGATACAGAATTTCAGCTGCAACAGTTAGTAGTGTTTGATTCATAAGTACATGCTTAGTCATTATCACTATATTTGTTGGAATAAAAAATTTAAAATAATTACTCATCATCAGTATGTTTTTGTTTAGTACTTACAGCATTATGATTATAATTGCTGCACTAAAGAATTTTCTTGCACCACTGTGGCACTGTTGAATTAATTGGATAATATATTTACATTAAGAAAATAGTAATTTTTGTAATACATGTATGTACTATTTATGTCATTTGTTTCATAGAATTGGGGCCACCCTCTCAATAAAACCAAATGGGACACTCATCCCACATGTTATTTTACACTTGCATACAAAACAGTGTTTATGTATATAGCCTGACTATGTTTGAGACCTGACCAAGAATTGGCATACCTTATAAAGGGCTGACAAAACATTCTTCTTCCACCATATATAATTTGAGGTTTAACTTAACGGGATTTTTATTCTCAGAGGTGGCAAGCATTCAGTAGCAAACGTTAGTTATTACATTATTACAATTAGTTTTACACCCTCACTGGCCATCACCCTCCCATATAACAAAAACTACATATTTAAGTACATTATGGAATAATTAATGACATATTATATACATATTCGGGGGCCCCAAGTGGCCGAGTGGTCTAAAGTGCTGTCCGTTACAGATCACTGCCATCTCACCTCTGTCTGCATGTGTTCGAGTCCAAGATTCGGCAAATGTAGTTATGTAAGAAAGCTTGCCAGTAGCTTCTCGTGGGTCGGTGGTTCTTTCCGAGGTTTGTCCGGTTTCTTCCTCCACCATTAATACTGGCCGCCATGTATAGCCTATATTGTGCTGAAAAAAGGCGTTAAACCATATACATATTCATCGTAAGCAATCCTCTATGGAGATTGAACATTGACTATACAAGTCATCCTCTATAAATACATTTTTAAAATTATTATTATATTGTTGTTATTGTTATAAAATCATTTAGTAGTTAATGTCTGCTTTTGTTGTATTTTTTAGAGTCTACAGAACTCGAGGTGAAATGTCAGAGGCAAGTTGTGGAAAAGATGGGATTTGATGTAAATGATACTAAGGTTTGTTTTAGAAAACATTGTAACATTATTCTTATTGGTATACACACGCATATGAAATTGGAATTAAACATCTGTCTAAACAAACTATTGAGTTTGAGTTAATCAGACCAGAGTTATAATTTTGTTAAGTGCATTTATTCACACTTGTTTTATATCATAAGGGTAACTTTGGATGTGCATGTTTGAGGTGTTTTCATTTGCTTTCTGTGGGGATGGACTAGTTCAAGAATCCCATTTCTCATGTCAGATTTTTGTTCAACAATATGTTAGAACTAAATGTCACTATTCACCGTTGCAAGTTCCTGGCTATGTAGAAAGTGGTTTTTTTTAAACTCCAATGTGTAAAATCTTAATTCAAACCATATTATGATTCATTGCATCATTAGTACATTGAACTCTCGCTTGATTCATATTGAAATTCAATTCTCCATTTTGGTCAGTTCTATGTAAATTCGTAATCATGGCTATGAATATACAAATCAGATTAAACTTGAAAATGCACACCGCAGACATTGAGAAGAGAACTTATTTCTAAGTGTTGTGTTCAGAGGGATTTTCATGTCCAGTTTGAAGAGTTGACTTGGTTACCGCCATGACTAGCTCAGAGAAAGACAAACATTGATTAGCTAACTAAGATTATGTGGCATGAAAAGGAGTGTATAAATAAGAGTGCAGACAGTATGCCAGCAGATAGCTGTCAGAAAAACTGAATCAGATAGTTATAAGAAATTTTAATAAGATTTGTTTCATGATTGCTATTGAAATTAAATGTCTTATAATTATTATATAATTCTTTATAAAGCCTCTGCTATCTCCCACCACACTGCTCAAGCACACTAGCACTAAAATTTTAAATGAGAAACACTATCAGATTGGCTTTGTTAGTTATGCAGGGTTCCCATGCTACTGTGAATCGAAGAAAAAATCAGGAGAATTGATCATTTTTTTCCAACTGTGAAAAGTCCTTAAATTTCACAAATATTGATGAAAGTCTGGAAAAATCAAAGATTTTTCTGCCACCATATGACACCCAAGCAATCATGTAATCGAGTCATAACTAAATTGATCCGGAGTATACATTTATCGAGCTCTAACCAGAATATTTGGAGGGTTCAGTATGGATCATTTGGGTGCATGCAATAAGCATGCTGAGTCAATCCAAGCGCTTAGTGGATTAGATTCGTCTAGTAGACTTTTATTTTCAAAGTCAGCTCGATATCCATATGTTTTGTTACATAGAAAGTATGAAAACCAGTCAATCATTGCAAAAGGCCAACATGGTCATGGCAAAGTGTAGCCACTTCCCAAACCAAAATTGCAAGCTTGTTTTTAAGCTTGCAGCAAGCTTGCCGCAAGCTTGTTTATGAAGCTTGCCGCAAGCTTGTATTTGGAACATTGCAGCAAGCTTGCGCAGGCTTATTTTTGCAAGCTTGTGCGGGCTTATTTTTGCAAGTTTGCGCGGGCTTATTTTTGCAAGCTTGCGCGGGCTTATTTTTGCAAGCTTGCGTGGGCTTTTTGTTAAATAAGCCTGCACAAGCTTGCAAAAATAAGCCTGCCGCAAGCTTGTATTTGGAACATTGCAGCAAGCTTGCGCAGGCTTATTTTTGCAAGCTTGCGCGGGCTTATTTTTGCAAGCTTACGCAGGCTTTTTTTTTTGCAAGCTTACGCAGGCTTATTTTGCAAGCTTGCGCAGGCTTATTTAACAAAATAATGTCATAAGCATGCACAAGCCTGCGCAAGCTTGTTACTAGCATGCGCAAGCTTGCATAAATTTCTTGCTACAAGCATGTGGTCTTTCAAAAATTAAACATGATTATGCCCCCCCTCCCCCCCAATGTGAAGGGGGTACGAAGTATAGATGCCATGTCTTGCAAAATAAAGCTAAGTAACTTCAACTTTGTGGAAAAAAGATCACAATTAAAATAACAAAATGTCATTGGTTTAAGCATTATAAAAAGTAACAACAAGTGCAGCATATGATATTAATTGGACTTTAATGCCCTGCGAGCGGTCGCACATTTATTATTAATCACTTCATTAAAGTTTGCATCAGAAAGATATGGGTCTCCCCCAAATTCTTTCTTAAAATGTTTTAAAACAAACTCCTTGATTGCTCTGATGACAAAGGCTGGCAGGGGAATAGTTTTGACTGTAGCATTATGGGCATTCCTAGACCCTTTTGCACTTGACCCTGCCAGCATTTCTTTGGTAAAAAAACAGTCAAGGAGCGCGATTGTCAATTTTCTTGGTTGGCTTGATCCAATGTGCATAGCGTGGGACAGCTGACCCTGTGTTAGATAAACCTCGTACTCTGGAACAAGTTTGCTTTTCTTCACACCAGAGCTCTGAGAAGAAAAAAAGAAATTAAAAATATCACAAGTTATACATAAACTTAAATAATTTAAATAAGTAATGTTCAAGTATTGATAAGCTTCTAAAGATTGTGAAGTTACTGCATAACTGCACAAACTGATGACTAAATAAATATCAACTTTGTATATTCTTCAGGTTTTTTTTATCACCACCTTTATCAAGTTTCAATATAGGAACAATGACCTAGGATGATGACAAGAAAATATATATGAATGGATATACATACAATGTTATTTTAATTTTAATAGTTGCCACATGCTGTGTTTTAATTATGTAATGAAAACAACATTTGGTTCCTCGAGTTAGGTTGTACATAACCAAAAACATTTCAGTTATCCTGTACAAATTGTATTCTGTCACTATTTCCTGATTTAAACAAGATACAACAGGTATCAGTGCAATAATGGAAAAGCCAAAACAACAAAAAATTACTCAAGTACCACAGAAATTAGTATGAAAGCAGAACATAATATAACCACAACACAAAAATAATATTACCATTACACTTTCTTCCCAGGGCATCTTGTTTGGTGAATCAACAAAGGATATGCCATCATCTAGCTGATCACAATGCATTTCCAGATTTGTTGATTCCAACTCATTAAATGTCAGTTTAGTTTGTTTAGTCTTGGGTCTTGGGGACATTCGTTGGAGCACAATTCTGTGACTGAAAATAGAAAATCTATTTAACAGGTTTTTCTCTTTAAAATTTTCTTCTATTTCAACCTATCCACTTGTTAATTTTTGGTTTCTAGAAAGTGTGCCATATAAATACAATAAGCCCAGATACAATAATTCAGAAGACAATAGGGCTCTCCGAATCTGTGCCAAACTTGATGCATTAAATTTAACTGATTTTGGGTTGTTTAAATAATTTTGTGAGAACTGACATCTTGGAACAATTGAAAATATGAATGGTAGAAGAATAACTTAGGACTGTTTCAGTAAAACATACTTGGGACCTAGGGAAGGCACTTTCAACATGTAGTATTAACCCATAGAGGCAATTTAGAACTTTGTATTATTTTCATGTGAATTTGTTTTAGGTCAGAATACCCACTGCCTTCCTTGGGTACCATGTATGTTTAAATGTACCAGCCCCAAGTTATTTCTTCTTCCATTCATATTTTTAATTGCTAAAGTAAATACAATTACATGCACATCAGCTTAAACTAAGGTCAACAAAGTATACTAAGTGAACCAATTAAATCAGTTTTACATCTAAAGAGTTAGCCAGCTGCTTCAAGAAATTCACCTTCCTGGGTGTAACATCAAAATCTGAAGAAAACAAAAAGTTGTTTTGTAAGAGTGGTATCTTTTAATGCAGAGATCCTATTATTAATATAACTTATTTACTCATTTCACATTCCTTGGTAACATATTACTGCAAATTGAGAGGATCTCCCCATATCCCACACTCATTTCACATTCCTTGGTAACATATTACTGCAAATTGAGAGGATCTCCCCATATCCCACAATCATTTCACATTCCTTGGTAACATATTACTGCAAATTGAGAGGATCTCCCCATATTCCACACTCATTTCACATTCCTTGGTAACATATTACTGCAAATTGAGAGGATCTCCCCATATCCCACCCTCATGTATGTGATCCATGTATGAATAAGCCAATCCATGAGAAATCTAAAAGTTGTTCCTTAATTTTAAAGGGAATATGCTTACTTGACCATCTCAGGTCTGTGTTTAAATGCATTGTGATTTATTTTATTTTGAATTTTGTTGATAGAAAATTTATTTGCTTGATCTTTCTATTACCTAAAGTTGTAGTCTTTATCTTTAATTGCTCCTTCAGGGATTCATATTCTTCTCTCAGTCTCTGGTTCTCCAGCTCCAACTGTCTGTTTTTCTCCTGAACTTCATTATAAGACCATAAGGGCTGCATAACAGATGTTCCTGGAGGAGTGGCTGAAGGAGGAGACATCAGGTCCCCAACATAGGTGTAAGGTCTAAATGCACTGCACCTTGCACCAAGGAATGGTTGGTTCCCTTGCCAGGTGTACTCATACAAGTCATCTTGCGCACCAGCAAATGACATAAACTCACCACTGCTTGATGTACAAGGCTGACTTGGACTGTATGCATTAATGAATGACTGGTCATTCAACTGGCTGTTCGAAGAATTTGCCATTACATTTGACATATCTTTGTCTGCATTTCTCCTCCTTTCCTTGATAATATCTTCTAACTGCTTGTTTTTTGCTTCAAGCCTCTTTAATTCTTCCATCTTCTTCTTCTTACTTTCCTCTGCTTTTGTTTCCTCCTCTGCACTTCTTTTCTTGCCAGCTTTTTTATTGAACAGAAATATGTTGTTTTTTTTAAAAATTGATATTAACTATAGTGAAGCATTCTTACTTTAACCACAACATGCATAGTAAAAGTAAGTTGTAATGCCTGTAAATTATATGGCAGTATATCATGAATAGTAAATTCTGTTCAGTTTTTTTTTTATAACTGAATAAAACATATGCAATCTGACTAGTACACATTCAAGTACTGGTGACTTGAAAACTGTAAAAAGCCCTTGATAATGATTCATGTGATACAATGATGCCATCAGTTTTAACGATGTTCAACTTCAAATCTAGAACTTAAGTTCTGGTACAGAGAAAATTCTGAACTGGTTGAAACAAATTTGATTTCAATTAACCATATAATGATCTGTTTAAGCAAAGAATGCTGTTTAAACTGTTAATATGCAGTGTATGTTTATCAAAGTGAATTATATTATCAATATAAAATAAAGTGAATTTATTTTCACAAATTGATCAAAATATATTATTGTGGAGTAATTTTACTTGTTTCACAAACTTTTACCTTTCTTGTCTTTTGGAGTAATTTGTTTCTCTAATAATACATCATCAACCAAAGTTTTGACTGTTGGATTGTCCTCTCTGCCAGCAACCACATCAAAATCTAAACAACAATCAATTCACAATTAAGTCATGTAAATCAACATAGTATAATATAGCCATATTCAGAATGGTCTAAGCTAAAAAAAAACCACAGTAATACAAAGTAATGATGCAACCATGGTCTTGAAAAAAGCTGTACATGTGAGCTGTGCTTTACTGGTTACAAAGATAAACCATACAGAATTTTATTGAAAAAAAGAACAATTTAAGAGCCATATAAATGTTTTCAAGGTTTGATTTCATTGGTTCAAGAGAATTATTAAATTTTCATGGTTTTGACTTTTTTAATTCTAATTTCTTGGATGGAGCTCCTAATTTTTGAAGTCTACTGTGTGAAATTTATTTAGCAGTACCCAATGCAACCTTTTTTTGTGAAAAAAGGTCTGTGGGACTAGTTTTGTAATTTCTCTTGCAAACCCTGTACAGCTAAAGTAGCTTTATTTAAATATTTTTAGTTATGACAAACGATAAGTTGCATGTTAAAGATTTTTTTTAAGATGTATAATTGTCACAAAACTGAAGACAGAGTGATGGACCCTGTGCTGATGAATTCAGCAAGTAATTATGAACAATTAACAAAGTTTCATTCATGTCCATGGGGGAAATCTTTTCTACTTATAACCAATGTTAGGTTCCAGGTTAAGAGTGACTAATAACAAAAGTGACAATGACAAAGTTAAAGAGAAAAAGTTTCATAGTTGGACAGATGATAGTATGAACTACTAGGAAATAAACACAATTGTTAACTGGTTATAGAGGGGAAACAAATATTACTGATAATGTTGTAAAATAAAATAACTACAATATAGAACTTGCAGTCTTGCTAATATGATACTCACCACAGTGTATGTCTTCATCTTCTGTTTCAATTTGCATATGAAGACCCTGTTGCAATTTCTACCTCTCATTCATCTTTTTCACCAAGTCTTTTTTAGATTCTGTAGAAAATTTTTGTGTTACAGATCAAGGATATATTCAAGTTTTTTCAAGATGAATTGACTGTTATGAATGAATATTTAATAAGTTTGTTGGAAAATAATGACTAATGAATGTTTCATAATTTAATGAATACCAAACAAATTAAAGATTACAAATGATTCATAAATAAACCAAACTATTTCAATTTGAAATGTGTACATTCACATAAAAGAATTGAATCTAATTTAGGAAAGCCAATTGATACTTGTTGATTAGAAAATAGTCAAAGTGTAACAATACTAATTCAGACAGATATGGTACTGCATAGTGACAAAAATAACACCTCATATTTTGTGGAAATTCCTTTACTATTTCAACTTCAACAACTATTTCAGAGATCTGAATTTCATCACAATCTAATGCATAGGTTTTCACGAAAAAAGAAAATTGCAAATAATATTGAAGACATTTATGATGGTGAATTGTACAAAAAGTATTCACATCCAGGCTGCTTTTTGGACAAGAGCAATAACATATCATTCATGTGGTATACCGATGGTGTGCCACTTTTTAAATCTTCAAAAGTAAGCATTTGGCCTTTGTTTTTTTCCATCAATTAACTGCCTATACAGGAAAGATTTAAACAGGAGAACATGCTTTTTGCTGGATTATGGTTTGGTAGATCAAAACCATCAATGTCGTGCTTTTTGAAACCTTTTCATGATAGTTTGAACAAATTTAGAGATGATGGATTTGAAGTAACTTGTGCGCACTGCTCTGCATTGATTACTGTGAAAGGTATGCTTCTCTGTGGAACATGTGATCTGCCTGCTAAATGTATGGTTTTGAATATGACTCAGTTTAATGGAAAACATGGGTGCCCAAAATGCAAACAAGAGGGAAATGTTATAACAACTGGAAAAGGACATACCAGAGTGTTTCCATTTGATGCATGTTTAATTGATGGACCAAAAAGAAATCATGAAGAATTTATTCAGCATGGAGAAGAAGCATTTGCATCCTCAACACCTGCCTTTGGTGTAAAAGGTCCATCATGGTGGGCAAATTGTTGCCCCGATATAATAAATGGAACAGCCATAGATTACATGCATTCAGTACTTCTTGGACCTGTGCGTCGATTACTACAGTTGTGGTTTGATCCAAAGTATTCTTGTCAGTCATTCTCAATTTCCAACCTTGTCAATGTTGCAGATAAAAGATTATCCTTAATCAAACCACCATATTTCATTCACAGACATCCAAGAAACATGATAGAGCAGTCCAAGTACTGGAAGGCATCAGAATGCAGAGCCTGGCTTTTCTTTTATTCAGTTCCTGTGCTCTTTGGTTCGTTAAAGCAGCAGTTTTTTCAACATTATTTGTTGCTTGTTGAAGCTATATATATTCTTAATTTAGACTCAATTTCCAATGATGACTTGAAACATTGTGAGGAACTTTTAATCAAGTTCAGTTGCATCTTTTCTGTCCTATATGGTGAACAACACATGTCTGCAAACTTGCATCAGATGCTTCATTTGCATGATACAGTAAAACAACTTGGACCACTTTGGGTTTATTCTTGTTTTTCCTTTGAAAGTATGAATGGCAAGCTTGTTAACCTATTTCACGGAACTCAAAATCCTGTTATTCAGATTGCTAATGCAGTTTCAACAGTGTTGAAATTACCTGCACTTTCACATCAGATTGCTGATGTCACTCCTATAGGACAGTTCTTTAACAAGCTAACTTAAAAAAATAGTCATTATAGAATCACTGAAACAATATTTGATGGTGCATATATTATTGGTGGAAAACATTTAAAACAACTGGATGATAAATATATAGCTACATTAAGTGAATCTGTTCATTTTGCTTTTGGTAATTGCTACATGTTTTATAGAATCTTACTGAATGGTGTTTTATATCACAGTATGAAATATAATACCTATTCAAGGAATTCATGCACAATTGTTTATAAGGTACATGATATTTATTACTGTGGACAAATTGTGTTCTATGTGAAATTATATCCAATTTGTCATTGTGAAGTAACTGCGTGCAAATGTACTGCTGTATTTCTTGCTGTTGTACAGAAAATTAGACTAGATAAAAAATGTGCATTTTTACAAGACAACACAGATTTGGTGTATGCAAAGTTAGAACACATTTATACAGGCAAAATAACAAATGAATATATAGCAGTTTAAATAGAAGACATAATTGGGCTGGGAATATGTGTAAGCTTTTCTCATGAGAAGATGTGTATCTCACTTAGGCCAAATACTGTAGAAAGTGACTGAACAACTTAATTGATGCTGTACAAGTTGTAGATGATACGAAGTATGCAGAGTATCAATGTACAAGTAAACACTGTTTGTGCATTTGTTCTGAAACTTTGAAATATAGTTCACACACGACTTAGTAGTATGCTATTACATACTGTATTGACATTGAAACTCATTCAACTGAAATTAATTTTTTTGTAATAATACAGTGAGTTGTGGGCAGAATGAGATGTCATAAAATTCATCAATGTTTTATTGTTAATATAAAAGTGATCAGTTGCATTACAATACAAACAAAAACCATACTAAATCCTAACATTTTCATGACATGTTTTTGTTCACTTTAATGTTTTAATTCAAATTATACCACTCTGCTGTCAGAATGTTTTGTTAACTTTATAAATGCAACATTTCTAAACAGAAATGTAAGGCAAATAATTAATAGTAATATCTGAATTAATCTATTTATTCTTGGTGTCATGAGATTATAAACTGATTTTTGTATTGTGTAAATAAATGTAACATCTATAAACTACCTTCTTCATTTTCTTATTGTAATACAGAAAAACCAGTATTGAAAGACCACCTCTTTTGCCAAAAAAGTATGGTCTCTCAAAACAGGTGGTCTCTCATAACAGGTCACAATGCTATATAATCAATAAATTTGCGCATTGAGCATGTGGCCTCTCAAGACAGGTTGTCTCACATAGCAGTGGCCTTTCAAGACCGGTTTTACTGTACAGTTGTGATATTGTTATATATTGTATATAAATATATTTCTGTGTACATGTTTTGTATAATAAAATCTTTCAGAAAATTTTATATGTTTTGTGGAATTGCAAATTCAATTAAGACTTACAAAATGCTGAGAAGGTTAAATGTTCCTTGCCATAACTGCATATTTAATGATTAAATAATGTAATCTTGTAGTTGCAGTGCAGTGGAAAACAAATCTATTGAGCTAAAACATTAAGTTAAATTCCATTGTTATGTTTATTCATTCGCTGCAAGCGTGTGCATGCTAGTTGGATACATGGTCTAAATCTTTCACAAGCAAATGGATATATGCGCAAGCTTGTTTTACTTAATGAAGAAAACAAGTAAGCTTGTACAAGCTTGTGGTTATATCCAGCTAGCTTGCCTAAGCCTGCACTTGCTTGTACAAGCTTGTGGTTATATCCAGCTAGCTTGCCTAAGCCTGCACTTGCTTGTACAAGCTTGTGGTTATATCCAGCTAGCTTGCCTAAGCCTGCACTTGCTTGTACAAGCTTGCGCAAGCATCTAAGTTAGCTTATAAACATCAAACTAGCTTATTGCAAGCTTGCCGCAAGCTTGCCACAAGCATGCATTTTGGTTTGGGTTACCAGATCACTCAGCAAACTTTAACGTTGTTAGATCGAGTGACACAAGGAAGAAATTGATATGAAAATTACTTTTCAAGTCAGAAATTGTGAGTAATACAATCGTTATTTCTTTAATCTGCTGAATAACAAGATAAAACTATGGCAGTTACAAAATGTTACATGGAATTCGCGATTTGCATTGCTAGTCTTATCAGTACATAAATCTAATGACCCAAATTTTCAAATGTTGATGAGACAAATTTGTAATTCTTTTTATATGAACACAAAATTCTCAAAATTTATATATTCCAAGAATAAGTTCTGGAGTTTTGTTATATCAAGTAACTACACTGTTGACATTTTATCTGCTTGATAAATCAGACTGGTCAGATTGCATGTTTTTACAAAAAGTATCTGACTTTCATTTAATATAATTGAATTTCTGTACAACAACAATACAAAGGAGTTCATGGTTGATATCATGTGAATATTGGACTTCCAATGTCATCGTTTGAAACTTGTGAAGATATGTGACTAGTAATGCAAAAGGCAAGTACAGGCTTAGGATTCATCGATGCCATAGTTTCATCTAGTCTGTCAGAACTCTTGAAAGGGACCATTGTGCCTTTCAATGGGCAATTCGTTCCACATTGTGGGGACCTAATATGAAAAAGAACGTTGTCCATATGACTTTGTTTTATAGTGGGAACAATGAGCATACGATTGTCAGAAGATGAGTGTAATTATCTTGCTGGTGTATACACATAGATGAGGCTGGATAGGTATGTTGGACTGGAGTCTGTCATTGAAACATAGCACAGAGAACAAATTTTGTGTTTGATTCTGTATCAAATTGATAGACAATGTAGGATGCAGAGCAGTGGTGAGGTGTGCTCTGATTGAGGTGTTCTAAAGATGATCTGAGCAGCTGTGTTTTGAACTTTTAAGTTTCTGGAGTAGATATTGATAAGAACCAGACAGAATTGAGTTACAATAGTCCAGTCTTGCAAGTGCTAATGAACATACAAGTGTTTT
This sequence comes from Unio delphinus, assembly GCA_029339505.1. Classification (NCBI taxonomy): domain Eukaryota; kingdom Metazoa; phylum Mollusca; class Bivalvia; order Unionida; family Unionidae; genus Unio; species Unio delphinus. The sequence continues at coordinate 16,679,635 of JAQISU010000046.1, forward strand.
AGTGGCCTCAACTGAAAGATGTTTGCAAATGGAACTGATGCATCTCAGTTCAAGATATGCAGCCTTGCATATGTTCATGACATGTTGGTGGAATGTGAGAGCACTGTCTAGAGTAACACCTAGGTTTCGTACTGACTGTGTGAATTTGATGTTGGGTGTTGCTGATATTTATTGTCAGAGGTAAAGGATGTGAATGAGAAAGTCTTTGTTTTTTTTTATCAGAATGGCCCCAGTTTTATCATCATTCATCTCAGCTTGTTACATGTCATCCATGATTTCACATCAGAAATGCACCTCTCTACTCCATGGATGGTAGCATCAACTTCAGTTAGGTGGCTAGATTTGTATATTTGGGTGTCATCATTGCACAAGTGGCGAGACACTGGATGATGATCTATGACACTTTAGAGCAGCTGAGTGTATATAATGAAGCGAAAATAAATCATTTTCCTATTGATTTCATGCTTGGCCCACTTGTAAGCAACTACCATATGTCACTACACACGGTGGCGAATGATATGCAATTGCAAAGACCCCACACCCCAACCTAAATGTTTAGTTATGAAAAATTTGGTGGGAATATTCGGAAGAAATCCGAATTAAAAAACTAACTCCTATTCATTTTAAGCCAGACTTGCAGTCTGAATTGTTGACTCTCAGAAATGAAAAATCGTCGTCCCTTGTATTATATATTACAAAACTAAATGAGCCCCTGTACCAATACAGGTTTGGGGAACGATTCAATGAATTATAAGACATCTTGATTTTACTGCAAACAAATTCAGTCCTTGTTTATCATTAGTATGTAATTTTGAAGGTTTTTTGTCCAAATGTAAATCGACCCATTTGAAAATGTTTTTTAATTATGAATTTAATCCAGATCATAAGGAGATTAGGTTGTTTGAAACATCTTAATTGGGGTTTTATTGACACATAAATTTTGGTTTTATGGTTGAACTCATTTCGTGTAAAGAACACATTTTAAATATTTGCATTTATTGTGTTTTTATACTGTAATAGGGATCAACCATTAACAACTGTTAACAGCTGTAAAATATGACTTATCAAAATGACTGCAATTTTTTAGTTTACCATAATGCATTTAACTGCAAGATAACATTAAAGCTAGAATATATATCGTAAAATAAAAACTGTGTATGATTCAATTATCTGGTAAACTCGCTATCCCGGATATATTCACTGGGAACAAATCAACGAGGCTCCACTGTATGTATATATACAGTCGACTCCACTTAACTGCACACGCCAGATAATTGCACGTAGTTACGCAAGTCCCATTTTTATCCCAATGTTTTTCAATGGGAATAAACTTCGGATAACTGCACTTTGCTTAAACGCATACTCCGGATGATAGCACGATAAATTTCTGCCCATGGCACATTATTCAATACAATTTTACTCTGGTTAACAGCACAATGTATATTTATGATCAGTTATTGCCAGTCCACTGCTGTAGCGCTCCAAATAAGCTGACAATTAAGATGGTAAATGCGACATTGTAAATGATTGACATGTAAAGGATGCCTTAGGTGGCATATACATGTATATCTGTGCCCACTAGGGAGCAATAGTGTGGGAAAAATCATAGTACAGCATGGGAAACATTGCTCTAAACTGTTCGGGTTTAAATGATTTCAAACCAAAAAATGGATGGTTGGAAAGATGGAAAATGCGCAAGGGAATTCAATTTAAATGACAACACAATGAAAAACAGTATGCAGGCAACTTTGGAGCAGAATGCTTTTTCTGTCGGAGATGACCCATCAATGACTGACAGCAGTTTTCGAATAACAAGCGATCTATATAATTTCTTGAAATTCACTATAATTCCTTGATTCAGTGGTTGAATCATTGAAATTGTGTTCAGAGGAAGGAAAACAAGCTTAACATTTAAGTAAAAGTTGAAAGAGTTGATTCTAATCATTATTTAAATTTATTCTTCACATATATTCGTGCTGTGCTGATTTAAAGCTGTACTGTACCGTACTTCGGTTAACTGCACACTCTGGTTAACTGCACAGTCTCGTGACGGGCTCGAGGGTGTGCAGTTAACCTTAATCGACTATATATATATATATATATATATATATATATATATATATATATATATATATATATATTGCTATAGACTTCTATAGAATTTAACCTTTGAAAGGAACAAAACTTAATTTATTTTAATCATGTTTTACCCACTTGGCTACATAATGCAGATCAGCAAAATAAAGTTAGAATTTTTATTCTGTACATTGAAATTATTTTACCAATTATATTGCCAATTTATAGAAATATAAACAAAATTGCTGCGTGTATTTGCATGTTGTGGTTTTGTACATAATCCTCTTTTTTGACTTAGAATGTTTTGGAGAGTCTTGAAAGAGAAACAAAATTCTTAGATTTAGAAACTGCATGTTTTACAATCGAAAAATGTTCTTTAGTTGCATTCATTAATGGTCTAATGTTAACGTTAACAAAATTAATTTCATCCTGGAAAACTCCTGGAAATGACCTGGAAATTTAACTTTAGAAAAGCATGGGAACCATGGTTATGGTTCTGGATGTATGTAATATATTACTGATCCTGCTTTTGTAAAACAGTTTAAATGAGTTCTTGCCATTAGGTGTAGATATAGTACAGTAGGTAAAATCAAAATCATGCAAAGTTTTAAAAATAGTTTATACATATTGTGTCCTGACAATAGCAGATAAGTATGTAGCTTACAAGTTTTGATGCAAGTCAGGTCAGCAATATCAAACCTTCTTGAGCCTTTTGTTACAGTTGTTGTTTATTTCATGTTGCAGCTTAATGAAATGTCTAACTCAATCACACCAGCATGGCTAGTCCCCCACATTTTTGTCATGGGTCATTGGAGAAACTTAGTTCATGGTTATTACCAGAATATGCATGACTTTATATATAAACAAACCATTGAACTCAAATGATTTGTCAGAGTTATTTCCCTTTTCATTCTGTAGTGTATGAAGGAATATTGTGAATAGTACTCTTATTTTACAGTTTGTATTGCTCTGTGTTAAATTGTTATGCATTATGGTCATGAATTAAAAATAATCAAAGTATTTTGATCTCATGATTTTGCAAGAATTATTGCATTATCTGACTTACATTTGAGTATAGTATAATTCACAGAATATTGTAAACTCGTGATAAAAGTTGTATATCCTAGTTGAAAGATATGAAAGTTATTCAATATTATCTTCATCATCACAAGATTTGCATGTTGACAAGTCGTTGTATTTACACCTTATTTCAGACGAGTTATGATATTTCAACTTACAATAGAAGTATTTCCATCTTATGGTATATGGTAGAATGCGGGAATGGTAAGATATATTTGTATGAACAAAATGCCCATCATTCCACTAATTCTTTTTTATTGTTTAGAACCAGATGGATATGTTTGGGAAATATGGAGGCCAAGCTGCGTTCCTTGGTGTTCCTGCCTATAACCAGGACACCATAAATCATATACAGGTTCCAACGGTAAGTTTGTTCTCACTTTTATGTTTTGTATCATGGCCATATTTCAGGGTGGGACATGAAGTTTTAATAATAATAATAACACAAACAACCAGAGGAAACTTCTCAGAAAATAAGTCACAATATTTCACAACAGGTAAAACACCATTCTGATTATACGATACATCTTTAAATTGCCATTTTGGAAGGATAATTTCCATGCCTTTTTCTACACTGATACATGTGTGTGGATGATGACTGTTTGTTTCCTATTGTTATATATTGTCCATCCTTGATTGATTGCAAATAGTTTGTGTTTTTATACATAAAAGCATTGATACATAGCTCATATAAGTTCATTAATTTCCTTTCTTTTTAACTCCACTTGTCATAGACCAGAAAGCATATGGGTTAGTCTCTCCTCCCTCACTCATCTGTCCATTAGCACAAGTTTGTTTACACTGCTCTTCCTAAACTCCATGGAAGATTGTTAGGTAATTTTCTTTACATAATGCTTCTCAGACATCTAACATCTTTTGTGCATGACTGTGCAGATTGGTATATACAATGTGACACTACTATAGCATAGTAGTGGGGTTCCATTGATCCTGAATGTGTTACAGATCAAACCATTTGATAACTAAATCAGTTACTGCAAAATATGATGCATATACCAAAAGTGTTGGCTAGAAGGGGGCATCATAAAATCTGGTGCAAACAGACATTTTTAGTTAAATGAACTAGTCTGAAATACACTCTTATAAATACAACTTTCTTTTATGTAACTGAACAAATAACTTCAATATTGTTGCCAATAACGTGTGACTATAGTTGTTTACATGCTACACATACATGTACTTAAAGTGGCCTACATTTTAGTCAGCTGGAGACTTGTAACGGGGATGCTCGGTATCAAGCGCTATTGGTACAATATTGCACAAGCCGCTGGTCAGAGGTATTGCACAACTTGTAAAACAACACTCAAAACTGCCTCCCGCTAATACTCGTTATCTTAAGGATGACCTCTACAGTGTAATTTTCCCGGTCAAGGAATGGAGATGGTAATCTTGAGTCGGTATCTTGAACAAAGACAATACACGAGCCCCCGTAAAGATAAATAAAGAATTTAATTAAAATAAAATCAAGAAAAGAAAGACACAGTAAATTACAATTTTCTTTCCTTCTGAATACTCTTAGTTCAGAAGCACTTTAAAACCGAAGCTTTAAAATAATGGATACATTAATTAAAATTCAAACACTAATAAAATAGATGAATTTAGCTGTTAATAGCTGATAGCAAATTTCATCATGAAATCGAGTGTTCATTAACATTGACCGCTTGGTAAATTCACAGTGACCTGTTCATCGACTGGTTTTTTCCTTCTGCTTGCGTCACGACTTTACTTTGCCCTCTGGTGAACGTGGGATTCCACAACTCTGACTTCTGACTTCTTTTTCCGTCTCTGAATCTAGATCTTCTCTCTATTTCTCTCTTTCTCCAAACAAACTATTTTCCTTTGAAAAAAAAGGGTAAAACGCCCTAAGTATCTCGTTAGGTTTTGAGAGTTGAGATTGTCCGTCCGTCTCTCTGGTTCGAACAATCAGATCTTACTATCAGTGTTAACTTTTATACGGCTAACAAATACTACACAAGTCTTCAGATCAATACAGTTATACCGCTAATTATCGACATCAGAATTTGGTGAAGTCACATATTCCCGTAAATCATTATGTAAAGTGAGGCAATATATTATAGCCCACAATCAATATTTACTAATAAGATAAATTTAAATTAATGTAACACTTTCCAATCATAATTGTACACAGCGGGTTTTCTACACCACCCATTAACCTACCTAAGTATATAAGGTGAAGAATGCTAATTCAGAATTCAAAATACATTAATAAATCACTGTAAAACCAAACTATCCATACAAAATCAACACGCCATGCATCTGTAACAAAGAAACATCCTATAAATTACATTATGATAAATGTGAACGATTCCTACAAAATCAACAGATCATGCATCTGTAATGAAGAAACATTATACAAATTACATCATGATATATGTGAATTTGAGTTAAATACCTTGTTTTTGGCGTCTTACAATCGTTCCAAATTCAATTTCCTGGAACCACGTTTTTTTTTTTAACGGACGTCTTTCTTAAAGACGGCCGGAGTCTTCTCCTATGTTGGAATTAATAATGCTGACCATCTCTTGCAGAGGTCTTCCTAGACTGGTTCAAATTCATTTGCTCAGAGAATATATTCCCCCAATTCTCAGGGTTCGACACCCCCCCTGATCCTACATTTGACCAATCGGAATAAATGCTATTCCTACAGACATTTGGAAAACTGTTTAAAAATGTGTCAAAATGCCACCTTTCATTTGTCTCAATCATTTTGACAGCTTTACGTGAGAATGTCACCTTTTCTATCCCGTCATACTACCAATTCGTTTTTACTATAAACATAGTAATGACGGTGACCGAGTTTAGAAAAACATTCCGTGCAAACTCTCCCACAAGATAACAGTTAATTGTCGGCTAGACTAAGAATTAATTAATGGATTTCACTGACGAAAACTTTTGCACTTGACAAGACTGCTATCATCTTGTGGAGGCCACATAGGGGATGATGCCATTCTAAGGTAAATAACAACAAGTGAACAAATTAACAACTAACTTGATGGCCATATATCTAATATTTCAATGATTAGAATTTTAATGTGTTATGCAGCTGTTGGTAAGCATAAACATTTACCTGCAGATGGAAGCTTTCTTGGCAGAATAAACATTATCAAGTCACTTTGGAAAATGCAACAATCCATCAGATTCCATTACATATATTTACATATGGTGCTGACTTTCTTGTTTGAAAACATTGAAAACAAGTTTCCTTAGTGTATACTACCTTAGCCTTACTCATGAGAGGGTATAGTCACACGGCAGCGAAGGACTGAAGTCAGAGATTACCTTCTAGATGAGTGACCACCCAAGATTAATGAGCCACATCGGCATGAAGCTTATGGTTTTGAGGCTCCAGAAACTCTTCTGTCATCACTTCTCAAGTCCATTTAAACAGGTGCCACTTGGCTTAGTTAAACTGCGTGTGAAGGCCTGGAGCTGGATTTGGTTGTCAGATGCTCTGTCAGATGCGAGTCATTGGAGCTTTTCCAAGGGAAGTGTGTGCTTTTCTCCCACATCCATCCTGGCGATAACAATGCTTGGAACCCCATGGGCAACAAAAGATTCTCCAATTCACCCTGCCCAGCCATGCACCCAGCTTTGCTTCACAGCATCAACACAGCATGATAAGATGCAGTTTTCTGGTTAGAAGTCATCGCTCGATTGGCAAAGAGTCAGATGCCAGGGGTTGCTTTTGATGGTGGGAGAGACCAACATGTATCACTGGACTGCTACCCCCTGCCTAAAGCTGGTCAGCCCCCATACATTAAGGTGCCATCCTGCCACAACTTGTCTGCCTTACTGGGTGTGTCGGGCTTAAGGTACATGAGTACCTGACAAAGTGGACTGCACCTATTGCACCAAGAAACAACAAACCAACAAGGAAACCTCCAATCCTCAAGCTAATTACCTGGAATATCAGGACTGTGCTGAATGTACTCTCAGATGATCTCCAGGCAATCAGCGATGTTTGAAAGATTTCAGTCCTCAATGATGAACTTGCTAGACTCCAGGTCGACATAACCACACTACAGAAGACACGGCTATCAGATTCTGTGTCCTTCATAGAAGAAAACTATATGTTCTTCTGGCAAGGAAAGAGTGTTGATGAAGCTAGAGAGTTTGGTGTTGGATTCACCATCAGGAACTCTCTGCGTTGGATGATAGAATCCTGCCAACAAGGGAACCAAAAAGACTGTTATCCCGCTGCCACCATATCACAACTGGGCCTGTCAACCTGATCAGTCTTTATGCTCTCACACTAAGCACCACTGCAGATACCAATAATAAGTTCTATGATGAATTAAAGTCACTCATCAACAAAATTCCCAAGAAAGAGTTCTTGATATTACTGGGCAGCTTCAACACTTTGTTGGGTGCTGACCATGACTCTTGGCCTTCTTGTCTTGGCAAGTTTGACATTGGGAAGATGAATGAGAATGGGCAGAGATTCCTAGAAATGTGCTTTTACCATGAACTCAGCAAAACCAATTGATTCTTTCAGACAAAGCCACAGTATAAAGTGTCATGGAGGTATTCCCAGTCCAAACACAGGCACCAGCTAGACTTGATCATTATGAGATGGTCTGCCATGAAGGGTGTGCTTCTTACCCATATCTTCCACAGTGCTGACTGTGACACTGACCAATCAAGCTTCTACCAAAGCAGATACACCAAACTAGCAGGAGGGTAAACAACACATTGATACGAGCAAGACATCACATCCAGACAAGGTTGAAGAATTCACTTATGGGATCACATCAGAGGCTGTGTACAGCACAGCCACACTTGATTTTTGGTAAGAAGCAGTAGAAAAGAATAACTGGTTTTGAGGCTAACTCCACCACACTCATGCCAGCCATAGAAGAGTGTCACAGTGCTCACGTGGAATACAAATGATTCCCAGCCAAAGTTTGCTTTAGGTCTACTGGTCTGCCAGAAGCAAAATGCAGAGGTTAGCATTGCAGTGTGCCAGTGAATAATGGTTTCAGCTCTGTCAGACCATTCAGTCAGCAGCAGATACAGGAAACCTCATAGGCATGTACGGTGGCATAAAGGAAGCAATGGGGTCTACAAAGAAAGTGATAGCACCACTGAAGTCTGCCTTATATAATACCATCTATGACAAGGGCAAGCAGATGGAGTGATGGGTTGAGTACTACACTGAACTGTACTCCAGAGAGAAACATGTGACCAACAATGCCCTCATCTCCATTGAAAACCTCCTGCTCATGGATGAACTGGATGAAAAACCTACTGTGGCAAAACTTGAGAAGGCCTTAGAGAACTGTCCTTTGGTAAATACCCAGGGAAGGATGTCAACAAAGCAGAAGTGTGGCTGAAGCGTGCTGCTCACACAGCTGTATGTCCTCTAAAGTAATCAGGGTGCTCACTGCTGTGTCTTAGGACATGAGAGATGCCAACATCGTGACCCTGTACAAGAACGAATCTGACAAGTGACTGCAACAGCTACAGGGGCATATCCCTTCTCAGCATTATGGGTAAAGTCTTCGCACACATATCCTGAACAGACTGCAAACACTTGCTGACAGAATTTATCCAGTGTTGCAGTGAAGGTTCCCAGCAAAGAGGTCTAGAATCAACATGATAATAATAATACTAATAATGATGAGGACTTTTTGTAGCGCCTAATCTTTCGAAGCTCGAAGCGCTTTACACCATCAATAATGATATGACTAGACTACAGAACAACAAATGCTAAAAAAATGAAATTGGAAAACATGAAAACATTCTGAAAACATATAAGATACAAAACATGATTAGGTCGCTAAGTTTGTCCCTGCAGTCGAAACAGGTGAGTCTTGAGAGCACTCTTAAAAGGGACCACTGTGTCTTTGTGTCTAATTTCAATGGGCAATTCGTTCCGTGTTGCTGGGCCCTGGTGTGCAAACGAACGTTGTCCATATGAGTTTGTTTTCACGTTGGGAACAATGAGTATACGATTATCAGAAGAAGAGCGTAAGGATCTAGCTGGTGTATACACATGGATGAGACTGGATAGGTTTGTTGGACTGGAGTCTGTCATTGAAATATAGCACAGAGAACAAATTTTGTGTTTGGTTCTGTATTAGATTGATAGCCAGTGTAGGGTACAGAGCAGTGGTGAGGTGTGCTCTGATCGAGGTACTCTAAAGATGATCCGTGCAGCTGTGTTTTGAACTTTATGAAGTTTCTGGAGTAAATATTGTGATGAACCAGACAGAATTGAGTTACAATAGTCCAGTCTTGAAAGTACTAATGAACACACAAGTGTTTTAGTAGCATAAGCTGAAAGATATTTACGAATGGAACTGATGCGTCTCAATTCAAGATATGCAGCCCTGCAGATGTTCGTGACATGTTGGTGGAATGTGAGAGTACTGTCTAGAGTAATGCCTAGATTCCATACTGACTGTGAGAATTTAATGTTGGTGCTGCTGATATTTATTGTCTGAGGTAAAGGATGTGAATGAGAAAGTCTTTTTGTTGTGATCAGAATAGCCTCAGTTTTATCATCATTCGTCTGCAGCTTGTTACATGTCATCCATGATTTTCACATCCGAAATGCACTTCTCTACTCCATGGATGGTAGCATCAACTTCATTAAGGTGGCTAGACTTGTATATTTGGGTATCATCAGCGTACAATTGGTGCAACACTGGGTGATGATCTATGACCCTTGAGAGCGGCTGAGTGTACAGAAAGAAGATAACAGGTCCAAGAAGAGATCCCTGTGGAACACCACAACATACGTCAACTGGGCTGGAGTGTATTCCATTTGCAGATATAATTTGTGTCCTGTTGACTAAGTAGGACTTGAACCACTGTAAGGCTATATTCTGAATGCCAAATACATGCTGGAGACAATGAAGTAATATATCATGGTCTATTGTGTCAAATGCTGCAGATAAATCCAGGAGAGTGAGGACTGTAATCTTTCCACTATCCAAAGCAGGAAGAATGTCACTAAATACTTTCAAAAGAGTAGTTTCCATACTGTGGCAAGGGATATATGCAGACTGTACATTGCTAAAAAGACTGATTGAATGCAAATGAGATACAAGTTGAGTTAGAACAACCTTTTCTAAGATGTTTGATATGAAAGGGAGATTAGAAACTGGGCGATAGTTCTTTAAATTGTTATTGTCCAGTGTTGGTTTCTTCTGCAGTGGCTTTACGATGGCAGTTTTGAAAAATGATGGGAATTCCCCTGATGAGAGAGAGATATTAATAACATCAGTTAGTGAAGGCAATATTGGGTCTAAGCACTCGAGCAGTAGTGATGTCAGAATTGGATCAAGTTCACAAGACCTTGGTGCACTTTTCATCATGATTGTCTGTTCTAAATCTATAGAAACGGGTTCAAATGCTCCGAACGGTTGTCACTGAAATTCTGCATCTTAACTGTATGGTAACGAATCAGTTGAAATTGTGCTGTCAGGTGAATTACTAATGGTTTGAACTTTGTCATCAAAGAAATTTGCAAATTGGTCTGGTAGGTCTAGTGGAGAGAAGGTTGTTGGAAGTGGTGTACATTTGTTCCTTGACATTAGTTTGTTAGTTATCTCGAAGAGCTCTTTGAAGCTGGAACTCTCCGTGATCTTAGTACTGTAGTGGGATGATTTGGCTAAATGGACTATGTTTGTGATGTTCTTCTTAGCGGCTTCATAGATTTGTTTATGAATAGTGAGTCTGGTGGAAATCCAAAGCCTCTCTGCTTTTCTGCGAGGTCTTTTAGCAGTGCAAAGCTGGTCCCTAATACTGCTATACCATGGAGAACACTTTATTATTGATACTCTGCATTTGGTGGCTGGGGCATGTTTTTCAAGCAATGAACGCAGGCAGTTATCAAGTTGTTCCGCTGTTTGACGTAAGAAAGTTGTTAGGTTCTCTTGGATGTCATGCATGAATTTGGTTCTATTTATCATACGGAGGTTTCTCTTAGTAGCAAATATAGGTGTAGAGTTAGGGACTGATAGACCGAGATGGCATACAATGCAGAGGTGATCCGATGCAAGTTCATGGGATACAAAGGTTGATTGCAGAATATTATCATCAGGTCAATCAAGAAACCAGTCTAAAATGTGACCAAGTTTATGGGTAGGTTAGTTAACTGACTGTTTAAGATTGAAAACATGAATGGAATCATGAATGGAATGATCTTCTCCATCAGTCAACTGCAGGAGAAATGTAGAGAACAACACAAACCCCTCTTCATGGCCTTTATTGACATCACCATGGTGTTCGATCTGGCAGCAGAGACGGACTCCTCACAGTCCTGGCGAAGATTGGATGCCCTCCAAAGCTGCTAAGCATAATCCAGTCCTTCCATGATGACATGAAAAGCACAGTGCAGTCAGATGGCTCAACATCCGACCCCTTCAACATCCACAGAGGAGTGAACAGGGTTGTGTCCTAGCCACCACGATCTTCATCATCTTTTTTGCTGTCTTTTTCAAGCATGCCTTTGAAATGTCCGTAGAACGGATGTACCTGCATGAGCGATCAGACAGTAAACTTTAATCGGGCACAACTAAAGGCAAAGAGTACACATAAAGCAAGCATCAGAGACAAGCTCTTCACAGACAGTGCTCCCCTAGCCATTCACACAGAAGCTGAGTTACAGCACCTGATGGACCACTTTGCTAAATAATGAGTTTGGACTAACCATAAGCCTAAAGAAAACAAACTCGATTTCTTGGAATGCGGACCCCCAAGGCATCATTATCAACAACTATGAACTTGAATTAGTTATTTCAGTAACCTCGGCTCTATCATCACCAACAACCTGATTGCTGAGCTCAACAAGCAGATTGGAAAGGCATCAATTTAATCTCACCAGGTTGTATGCAAAGAGTGTGGAACAACAGTATGCTGAACCTGAACACTTAGATCTCCATGTACCATGCATGTGTGCTAAGTATTCTCCTGTACGCCAGTGAAACCTGGACTCTTGTATGCCTCACAAGAGAAAAGACTAAACATCTTTCACGTGTGATGTCTCCGATAGATACTTGAAGTGATTGAGTAACAAACAACGAGGTGTTTGAACATGCTAAGATTCCCAGCATGGTCACACTCCTCTGCCAATGTCATGCCTGATGACGAGGCCATGTACGATGGATGACAGATGGATCTTCAAAGACCTTTATTTGGAACTTGCCTCCGGCGAAATGTCAATCAGACAACCACATCTCCGCTTCAAACATGTCTGCAAATGCGACATGAAAGCCCTTGACATCGATGTCAACACCTAGGAAGAGCTTGCTCTAGAAATGCCCAGCTGCCGACATGCTCATGGTTTGAGGATAAGCTATTGCTAACTGGTGAAAAGTGATCCTAAAGGAAAAAGAAGCAGCCCCAACACAAACAAAACTGAACTTTCAATTGCAGCAAGGACTGTCACTCCCATGTTTGGCTACATAACCACTACAGATGCTGCACATCCACCAACTGGTATATATCTCACGGGTGCAATTCCATCATCTCTGGATGCCAACATATACAAGATTAGATATCCAACACTATTGTCGCCCAAAAAATTGGCAGATAGTATATTTATTCACCAGTAAGAAAGAAGAAAAAAATTAGTAAAATTGGCAAGCTACTTGCGATCTCGGTATAAATTTTCTTTTCATTATTTTTCATGCTTTTTAAAAGTAGAAAACATTTTTCTTTTATATACTAGGAAATACATGTATGTGAAACTTAAGAATTCACAACAGAAACCTCTTATTTTAGAGTCCATGCACAATCTATTCCCCCAAAATATAGTAAACTTTTTGCTTGTTATTTTTGCACTTTTAAGAAGGGAAAAGAATTGGATACTAGACAAATACATGCATATTAAATTTCATGAGGAGTGCCATCACAAATGTGCATAATCTCCAGTGGTCACTTTTGTACACAGCCACATGTTATTCACTTACGTCAAAAGGATTATGCAACCGGTAATATCAACCAGTTAACTGTAATGTATACTGCATATTGTGACATAATTATAAATTTTATATTTGTACTGGATAACTGTGGAAATTGATCTATATTATGGTACATGTAATGATCTAAACAAGGGTAAATTGATGAATCTCATTTCCTTGATGTTTTATGATGATTGCTCTGTTTAACTTTAAGTTGCACTGCTCCAGTGACTTAGTGGTTAGAGCATCTGCCTCGGATGGAGGAGGTTGTGAGTTTGATCCTTGCCCGGGTCATGCCAAAGACTTACAAAAATGGTCAGCCTGGTGTCAGGATAATATGACTGGGTGGGACTTAATGCTACATGTCTACGGCATGATGCCCCTGTGCTAGACATCACTATAAACTTCCACACTGCAGACAGTTTGTTAAATAATGTAACAGAAGATCTTAAAATATCCACGTTTTATTCTGTCAAACGCTTTTCTATCATCTTTATGGATGCCCTTCAGGTGAGCCTAAACCCATACATACATACATACATACATACATACATACATACATACATACATACATACATACATACATACAAAATTATTGTTGGGGCTACATGTGGTCTAAAGCGCTATCCATTATTGATCATTGCCATCTCACTTCTGTCTGCGTGGGTTCGAGTCCAGATTCAGCCAATGTGGGAATGTGATAAAGCTTGCCAGTAGCATCTTGTGGGTTGATGGTTCTTTCCGGAGTTTTCTCGGATTCTTCCTCCACCAATAATATTGGCTGCCATGTATAGCCTATCTTCGGCTGAAAAATGGTGTTAATCTCTACAACAACAAACACTATTATTATCATCTTGAAAAGACTTGCAAGCTGATCAATAATTAATAAACTCTATGAGCATCATAGGATATGGGGTGGAATGAGAAATCAAGTGGCTTTATTTATGTGAACAAAGTGCTCATCATTCTTTTGTTTCTTTTTTACTTTTAGAACCAGAAGAATATGTTTGGTAGTTACAGAGGTGACAATCTCGTGATGGGTTTTTCTGGAGATAACGACTCTGGTCAAAGAAACCCATTCCAGTATGATCCACAGGTCCAAATGGTAAGATTCTATTCTATTCACTTTTAGTAACACTATATTTTTGATTGGCTGAATAGAAGAATCTTAGTTTAATGAGTGTATTAATCTGAAGAAAGTGCTCATCACGTTACAGATCACTTCCATCTCACCTCGGTCTGCATGGATTCGAATTTCAGATTCAGCCAATGTGGGAATGTGATAAAGCTTGCCAGAAGCTTCTTGTGGGACAGTGGTTCTTTCCAGAGTTTCTCTGGTTCTTCCTCCACCATAAATACTGGACACCATGTATAGCCTATCTTCGGATGAAAAATGGTGTTAATCTCTACAACAACAACAACTATTATTATCATCTTGAAAAGACTTGCAAGCTGACCAATAATTAATCATCTCTATTAGCATCATAGAATATGGGGTGGAATGAGAAATCAAGTGGCTTTATTTATGTGAACAAAGTGCTCATCATTCTTTTGTTTCTTTTTTACTTTTAGAACCAGAAGAATATGTTTGGTAGTTACAGAGGTGACAATCTCGTGATGGGTTTTTCTGGAGATAACGACTCTGGTCAAAGAAACCCATTCCAGTATGATCCACAGGTCCAAATGGTAAGATTCTATTCTATTCACTTTTAGTAACACTATATTTTTGATTGGCTGAATAGAAGAATCTTAGTTTAATGAGTGTATTAATCTGAAGAAAGTGCTCATCACGTTACAGATCACTTCCATCTCACCTCGGTCTGCATGGATTCGAATTTCAGATTCAGCCAATGTGGGAATGTGATAAAGCTTGCCAGAAGCTTCTTGTGGGACAGTGGTTCTTTCCAGAGTTTCTCTGGTTCTTCCTCCACCATAAATACTGGACACCATGTATAGCCTATCTTCGGATGAAAAATGGTGTTAATCTCTACAACAACAACAACTATTATTATCATCTTGAAAAGACTTGCAAGCTGACCAATAATTAATCATCTCTATTAGCATCATAGAATATGGGGTGGAATGAGAAATCAAGTGGCTTTATTTATGTGAACAAAGTGCTCATCATTCTTTTGTTTCTTTTTTACTTTTAGAACCAGAAGAATATGTTTGGTAGTTACAGAGGTGACAATCTCGTGATGGGTTTTTCTGGAGATAACGACTCTGGTCAAAGAAACCCATTCCAGTATGATCCACAGGTCCAAATGGTAAGATTCTATTCTATTCACTTTTAGTAACACTATATTTTTGATTGGCTGAATAGAAGAATCTTAGTTTAATGAGTGTATTAATCTGAAGAAAGTGCTCATCACGTTACAGATCACTTCCATCTCACCTCGGTCTGCATGGATTCGAATTTCAGATTCAGCCAATGTGGGAATGTGATAAAGCTTGCCAGAAGCTTCTTGTGGGACAGTGGTTCTTTCCAGAGTTTCTCGGGTTCTTCCTCCACCATAAATACTGGACACCATGTATAGCCTATCTTCGGATGAAAAATGGTGTTAATCTCTACAACAACAACAACTATTATTATCATCTTGAAAAGACTTGCAAGCTGACCAATAATTAATCATCTCTATTAGCATCATAGAATATGGGGTGGAATGAGAAATCAAGTGGCTTTATTTATGTGAACAAAGTGCTCATCATTCTTTTGTTTCTTTTTTACTTTTAGAACCAGATGAATATGTTTGGTAGTTACAGAGGTGACAATCTCATGATGGGTTTTTCTGGAGATAACGACACTGGTCAAAGAGACCCATTCCAGTATGATCCACAGGTCCAAATGGTAAGATTCTATTCTATTCACTTTTAGTAACACTATATTTTTGATTGACTGAATGGAAGAATCTTAGTTTAATGAGTGTATATATCTGAAGAAAGTGCTCATCATTTCTCCAATTCTTTTTTATTTTTAGAATCAGATGAGTATGTTTGGTAATTATGGAGGCGACAAGGCAATGACTGTTGTTTCTGGTGATGCTAACTTTGGTATAGGAAACCCAGTCCAGTATGATCCACATGCCCAAATGGTAAGACTCTGTTCACTTTTAGTTTCTATTTTTGACATATTCTATGGATGTTTCAGAAGTACCATCCACGTCCATACATGTGTCAAGCATATATACATCTATCTTGAACAAGCCTATCCCAGTATGATCCAAAAGTTACAAATTGTAAATATCTATTAACTTATTTGTTTATAAATATACATACTTATGTCTGTCTCTTATGGTAAAAATGGTTAAACTGTCAGTAAAATCTGGATTCAGACATCTGGTTGGAGCTACCTTTGTTCATTCATTATATTTCCCACAACCTTAGAATGATAGTTTTTTTTAGCAGTGACCAATAGGGACTTTTTATTCTTGTGTTGTGTCAGATTTGTTTCACTTTTCTATCACTTTTCTTTCTAAACTGGGAATATCTTTTATTGAAACCTTTTGAAAATACTTATTATAAATTCATTTTGTATATTTAAAGTTACAACACCAAATGAGATTTTTTTTACTGGAATGACTAGTTTTAGACTGGTACCTTTCAGTTATAGTTTTTAATCTCAGAGAGAGAAAATAGTAAGGCCAAGATACCAGTTTTTCATTATGTTGACCAGATGTCAAGCTGACCAATACATGTACAGTGTTTTGAGCAGTCAGGGTTTGTCATCATTATGATCATTGGTAACTAGTGATAATAATAACCAGTATGTACAGGAAGATACGTATTGCAAACTTCATTAAATAAACGTTTTAGTTTTGTCCCCATGCTGCTCAAAGTATTATTGAAAATTCATAGGCTAAATAAGTTAAGTCATGCAATGAGGTTATGTATTTTTCATCTACCTACATTTTTGGTATTTGTCTTAAAACAAATGTCAGGAAGGATATTTTGGCAATGGCCTGGCTGATGTCTTTGTCAAACTCGTGGTGCATTTCATAGGTGAAAACAAGATTTTACAGAGACTGACCATACTAATTTCCTAAATCTTTACATTGCACAAGTTTTATTCTCTACAAACTTGGCTCTATTGATATTCACTGATTCCCATGTACAACTTTTGCATGGTACATGAACAAATGTGTTACTTCAATGAAGGACAGTAGAAGGTGTACTGCAGACTTATTTTGTTCATTCAAAACTACAGCTCCTATACTGTGTAAAGTTTTATTGAAAGTGCTGTGATGTGGAGCAATGTTATATATTTCACATGTGCCAAAATTTTGGCAAGTTGTATATTCTGTGCATACATTATTGTTTATGTATGATTCAAATGCGCATTTTTCAATCCTTTCTTTCATGACAAAGTATCAAGGCCTGATGGGTGAATATCTCTACAATTATGTTTAATATGTTTTATAGTCTATTAGCATGTGGTACGTTTTACATAGTACTTATATGCACCACATGGTCATAATAATAATAATAATAATAATAATAATAATAATAATAATAATAATAATACATGTAATAATAATAATAATTATAATAATAATAAGAAGAAAAATAATTTAATAATAATCATCATCATCATAATAATAATAATACTAATAGTAATAATAATAATAGAAGAAGAAGAAGAAGAAGAAGAAGAAGAAGAAGAAGAAGAAGAAGAAAGACTTTATTTAGAGAAGGTAACTCTATAAGTTACAGAACCAGTCTACCTTGAGGCCTTCAATCTGTTATGTACAATATATACAATACATACAACATTATGTGAAGAGTCTGACTTGACACTAAATAATTAAGGAATTTTAAAATTGAAAGAATCAAGCCTGGAACACATGCACAGGCATCTGTAAAAACATAAACATATATAAAACATAAAATATTCTGCATTGAAAAATTCAGCTTTGAAAATGATGCAAAATTATAGGAAAGCAGGCAGTATTTTTTGTACTAGCACTTTTTTCTAAAGATTTCATCTATGTAAGACATTGATTATGGAAAGAAGAAGAAGAAGGAAAAAGGAAATATGACATAACATCCTGCAGTTTCACTCATATTTTAATCCTTTTTTCATGATAAAGTGTCAAGGTCTGTCACTTCCAATATGTCAGATCCAGTGTCAGTCATGATGTTTTGTGCAGACATGGTAATGTAAAATCTTGCTTTTTGAAGGTTTAGTGTTCAGGTAAAACCATAGTTGTCATTTGTGATAGATAACCAGGCAGTAATACTGTTTTTGGTCTGAGGAATAAAACAAATATTCAAAATAGGTCAACATTTGGAATGTATATATCTCCAAATACCGGAGTTATTGAATATTCATATTTGGATTTCCCAGGTCAGAACTATGGAAGATGTCAGTCTCATATTTGTGTAATAATAAACATTACAAGCCTATTGAAATCCTCTGATGTTTGATGAATACGCAGTCATAAAGCACTGCTACTCCTTCATACATGAATTAAATCTTCTTGTGTAATTGGAATCTTGTACTGAAGTGTTGAATGTTTACATCTTTTACATCGGTATCCATCAGTAAAAAATGTTGATGGGAATAGGAGATTGCCATATGGGAAGACTCGCAATTTGAATGATCTGGTATGGAATGAATTCAATATGTACTTTTTCAATAGAACATTTCTGTCTAACCGAATAATTGGAATAAACACAATAACATTATAATTAATCAGCTGACTTCTTGACATTGTTATTTTGATAAATAGTAATCTGGCAAATACACTTAATAATAATATTAATAATAATAATAATAATAATAATAATAATAATGAGGACCTTATATAGCGCCTAGTTTTTAGAAATTCTAAGCGTTTTACAACATCTATAATGAGATGACTATACCACAGAAAAACAAAAAACAAAAACCAGAAATTCGAAAAAATAAAAAGCATGCTGAAAGCATATAAGATACAAAACATTTTTAGGTATCAAAATTTGGTCTTGCAGTTGAAAAAGGTGAGTTTTAAGAGCACTCTTAAAAGGGACCACTGTGTCTTTGTGTTTAATTTCAATGGACAATTCATTCCACATCGGCGGGCCCTGGCATGCAAAAGAATGTTGTCCATATGACTTCGTTTTCATTGTGGGAATAATGAGTATAAAATTGTCAGAAGAGGAGCATAAGTATCTTGCTGGTGTATACACATGGGTGAAGCCGGATAGGTATGTTGGACTGGAGTCTGTCAGTGAAACGTAGCACAGAGAACAAATTTTGTGTTTGATGCTGTATTGAATGGATATCCAGTTTAGGGTACAGAGCAGTGGTGAGTTGTTCTCTAATCGAGGTAATCTAAAGATGATTCTAGCAGCTTGTTTTGAACTTTTTGAAGTTTCTGGAGTAGATATTGTGACAAACCAGACAGAATTGAGTTACAATAGTCCTATCTTGAAATTACTAATGAATACACAAGTGTTTTAGTGGCATCAACTGAAAGATGTTTGCAAATGGAACTGATGTGTCTCAGCTCAAGAAATGCAGCCTTGCATATGTTCATGACATGTTGGTGCAACTAACATTGGTGTTGGTGTTGCTGATATTTATTGTCTGAGGTAAAGGATGTGAATGAGATAGTCTTTGTGTTCAACTTCAAATGTGTCTTTATAATGTTAGTTAGTTGTCAAAGGTACGTACATAGAGGATTATCTGCTGGTGTCTTGATGTTGATGTGATAGTAGATCATTAAAGCTTCTTAAAAATCCTGATGACTTGGGGCAAACCTAATACCGACCAGATACAAAGTCACAACATTTTAGAATATTATGCTAGGGTGAATCTTACACTGATCAGATGAAAAATCAAAACAAATTTAACTTGTCTTACTAGGGCAAACCATACACTGGCCAGATGAAAAAAGTGAAAACAAATTTAACTTGTCTTGTTTGGGCAAACCATACACTGGCCAAATGAAAAGTCACAATATTTAGATTTTCGTTCTAGGGTGAACAATGCTACACTGACCAGATACAAAGTCACCAAATGTTAGATTGTTTTGCTCTCATCACATAATTTTACTCCTGATGAATAGTGATTACTTGTTAAAACAAAATATCTCCATATTAAAATGATCTTTAGAGGTACAATAGGGTCTGTCTATATAAACATTGTCTCTCCATTCCACCGGTTCTATTCTTTTTTTTAGAACCAGATGAATATGTTTGGTAACTATGAAGGCTATATTTTCATCCCTGATGCACCAGTTGATAACATCCCTGGTCTGACAAATCCCACCCAATATGATCTGCAATCTCAAATGGTAAGTTTCTTGTTATTTTAATTTTGTGTCTTGGCTATGATCTAATGAATGCGTCCTGTGCTGCTGCCCATGTCCCTTGAAATGTGGGCATGTCCCTAGAAATGTGAGTGTGTCCCTAGAAATGTGAGCATGTCCCGTGTCCCTAGATATGTGAGCGTGTTCCTAGAAATGTGAGTGCATGATTTTGTCATGTACATCTAGAAATTATTGTTTTCCACAAGTCATTTTAGAATAATGCTGAACTTTGACATTTTTTTCCAGTCCTGTCTCATTTTTTCCAGTGAACAATTGTTCTTATATCAGGCCACTTTACTAACGGCTTACCTTTCTTCATTTTTGCAACATGTCACTCTTTTATCATGCACAAACACAGTTACATTAATACTCAGCTGCATTCTTGATGATTGTAAACAACATTATACCATTGTTTGATACAAAAATGGTGGTTGTTTATTTATTGAAAATGACTGAAGTGGATGTACTTTACATTTTGATATAAAATATGATTAAATGGATTATTCATGTGTTGACTTTGCAGCTTGAGTCTTGTAATTTTTAGTAGATAGATATGAGAGTAATTGCATATTATGGTTATCATCATGTCATATTTTTAGTGGATGAATGTGAGAGTAATTGCATATTATGGTTGAACTACCTTGATGCTGTCTCTCATTCCTTAAGGGACCAGAGATTTTTCTCAGATGTAAGGGGATGTACCTCCCTCCACTTTCATATTCACCTAAGGTATTAAGATTGGGTAATGTATTCATAGAAGAAACCAGTTCCCTTGCAGTACATGTGTAGTTTAAATTTGTCGTTCAAATGTCTATGAATAATGCTGATCAGTGGCTCCATCGTGGAGATGCCTCATTGTGCCAGCCAAATCACAATTGGTCTGTTGCAGAGAGTTATCTCAGAGCGAAAGTGGAGGAGATTAAGTCCACCACCATAAAGTATGGGGTGAGCTGTACTGTATACAATGAGTGGCAACTCTAACATCTTCGTTTGGAAATTAACTTATTATTGATAACAGGTTCATCAATGCATATGCAAGCATCGAGGATCTGAGATGAGTAAATTGGGGTAAAGCATCGTCATATGATGATGGTACCGGTCGTGGTTCCATTTGGTAGGTTTACATACTCTCTGGTGGTTAATACAGCTTTTGCTGCTGATCTATGTACAATTATAAAATGATCTGCATGGTCCATAATTAACTTGTTCTTGTTGCCTTGTGAAATTATTGTCTTTCTTGCTGTTAGCGATGTAAATATCTCCACATAGTGCATATATCTCAATTGCACTATTTGAGCCCAACCACATTTATCTTTGAACAGCAATCTATGGGATCTAGTGTACAAAAATGACAATCAAACCAAGCAACAATAACTGGGCATTAAGTTTGGCTAACTCAGATGTTTCAATCTTGGTAAATCCAGTTTAGAAGAGAATTTATTGCAACATTGGTCCTTTCATGTATTGGATGACCAAATTGTGAGAAATTTGGCTCACATTCAACCAGCTCCAAGAAAACTAGTGGGTGATGAGCCATATCAGCCACCATATCAACAAAAACTACATCATCTGGATTGTAGTTTGTGTTCCCAAGGCTACCATGTTCTAATTCAATACACGAACGTTGATCATCCTCAATAAAGTCCCTTGGTCTTGAACGCCATGAGCGTTTTGGCTGGATGACATGAGCATCAACTGACGAGATTGGTAAAAAATTATTTACGAATTCACCAATGTCGATTTTTAAACTGATGATTGTGTATTTTAACACTACTTGTTATATCTTATCATGGAGTGATTTTTCACAATAAAGTTTGCCTGATGGAAGTACAGATTGATCAAATGTGTATCAGTTGACATATCCACCATCTGATACAAGATCACTCTAAAAGATTGAGATTGCATCATTTTTACTAATATTATAAATTTTCATCGAAACTATTACATGTACCATGATAAAATCTGGTTGTTTTCCATGGCTGATATTTTTTTTATGTTTGCCATCCATGCATGCGCATTGTGGTAAATTATTACTACATGGGTGCCTTTACTAAGGTAATTGCCAGAATTGTACAAAACCTTGTTAGTAGTTTTTTTTACTATCGGAAACTTTAATCAAGTTGCAAACACTATGATGTCTTCTATTTTAACTCCATTTGCTTTGACATGCTCCGATCATATGTTTATTTTCCACTCTGGCATTTCTGTCAGTCCTTTTCCACATCCTGCATTCATGAAATGTTTTGTGAGCCACTAAGCCATGCAATTTAATATCCTAATTTGTATCAGTTGAAGAGCACTAAAAAATGTCAGTTTAATGGATAAACAACAGATGTCACAGTATGTGCTCGCTTATAATATAACCCGTCAATACCAGTCAGCGCTCCAGGTTTAGAATTTTTGCCCATGGTAACAACACTAGATTATTGTGCATTATCCACAATAGTCCATCCCCACCATTGTGTTAAAGAATAAATTCTAAATACTGGTAAATACATTCCACCAGATTATCAATGATTATCTGTGCCCTCTAGTCATTCATTTTAGCGTCAATGACAATGCCATCATGATCTGTTTGGAACATTGACCAAACATGAGCTGCACCGTCATGCTTAAATTCCTCTTTAACCATTCTGATGTATGTGTGTAATTGTAGATCAAATGGTGGGTGTTTTTTTCTTATCACTTACTCTCTCAAAAATAAAAAGTTGTAGTGTTCGTGACTGCCGTTGGCTTAATCATTGCTAATTGTGAAACCTCTTCTCTGATCTGATTGGGCAAAATTTAATTTATGAAGGGCTTAACACTGGTCAGAGTATTTTACTGTTCTTGTGATTGTTTCGCTACAGCCCATCTATCTCTTATAATTAGGGCAAGTTTTTCTTTAATTGAACATTGTCCTGGAATATTGTATAATGTCACAAGCAAAGAAATAGTTGCATATGGTTTATGATGCGGTCAACAACCCATTGTGTAAAACCTTATTGTGATGAGTATTGTGGATATCAATTAGCAAATGTCTGGCAAAGTAGTTTATGGCCAAAATCATGCGTAAAATGCAGGATGCATGTCCGAGGAATCTCTGAAGTGTGCATTACCTGTAGGAGGAGAAAATATAGAGTGCTGAACCATTACTATGATAAAATAAAATGTGACAAGGTGGAGGTGGTCACAATAAAAGATTGTCTTCATATATTTCTACTGAGAAAACATATGATTAGAAACCAAATGTCATCATTTTTTAGTAATATGAAACTATTAAACTAGATAAAAGATAATATAAGATAAAACAAGTAAGACTAAGAATGTGTCATACTTTTTTACCCCTGAACTATAATTCATTATGTCACAATGCCATTACCTTGCTGTATGATTTTTACTGCCCTGTTAAAATTAACACGGAAACAACTGGAATCTTGCTAACCAGACTTTCATACTGGGTTCGGTTCTGGTTTCAAAATTGGTAATTTACAAAAAATCAACATTTGTTTTTGATGAGGCTTTTAACACATTAATCCCTGCTGCCTCGATAACTCATCACTCTTTACCTCCCTCATCTCCCGAGTGCCTCGATAAAGGTTCTGAGTTTGCACAGCTTGTATCCCGTGCGTCGAGTTGATGATGATGAATTTGAATTATAGTGCTTTATCTCCCACTAGGGGCATGTAGCATTGTTTTAAGTTTCCAGCAAAGCTGGATGTTAAATTTCTCCTGGGGGTGAGGAATGGTGCCACTTCCAGCAGGCATTTGTGTACTTAAGGAGTACTATTTAATTTGGTCGTCAGGTCAGGGTTGCTATTAAGTAACCATCGACCTGAATGGAGGACCCTGGGTGAGTGGGAATAGACCCAACACACACTCAACCATAACGGCCATTTATGTATATTAATGGTGTGCAATGGCACAAGTAGAGGTATTGGGAATTAGTTTCACATCTCCGCCATTTTTGAGCTATTCGAGTTGAGGCAATAAAAGAGAGGTACCATTACGTCCAAGGATGTTGATTCCATGCTTAATTCAAATCTGGTCCAGTTATTACTAATAGACAGGAAAATACCAATAATGTGTGAGCCACCTATGTAATTAAATGAAATCAATGAAGACGTAAAATTTGTATAACTATCTTAACTTTTCCAATACTACTGGTACAAAGTGTACATGTATTAAGTCCCAAACAAGATTGAATACTAAGATGTATATGCGACATAAATAAGTATAGTCACTGTTTGGTAAAAATAGCTTGTCAATTTTGAACGGTGTGCAAGAAAGCATGATCAAGTCAGGTTTCATAAAATAGATTGTTCGAAAAGGGTTTTCGTACCTAATGAAGACCCTGTTAACCAGGCAATGAAAGAAGTCTGATTCTGTGTTGCTTTTTCTTGTCTGTTTGAGTAGCCCCTAATGTCAGGCTGCCATCTTGTTCTCATGGTGTCCCAGCATATGGTTGTTCACTCGGACCAGCCATCATTTACCTTTGTCCTGGGTTCTTTGAAGCTGTTTCTCTCCTGATGTTTTTCCGGTTTTGGTCCAGCGGTGATGTCCCTTTATCCAAACTTTTTCCCCCCTAAATTGGATTAACTCTGTGCTGTTTTGAGTTAATAGAATCTACAGTCCATACGCCCCAACCATTATAGTTGAGTTGGGGGTCTATTTGCCTAAAGTTAGATAAAATTTAAATGAAGCCTTGTTCTGTGGGGCCTGGTATTCTTGGGCTTTTAGAGTAACTCGTACAGTCTAAATTGGGACCATACTATCGGGACATAATTTTATGATAGTCTGGTATCAGACCATCTACTTATATTTAATGTTTGGCTTTCTGACTTTAGAACTTGATAGGTATTTGGTAATTATTATTTATTGCCAAGGAGGCTGTATTGAGAAGAAAGTTAGAGAAGGTAATAGTAGTGAGAGTAGATTCCTATACTTATTTTATGTGCTGTTTTTAAAAAAATAATTTATTTTTATTTGTTATTACATGTATTTGTTTGTTTATGTTTTGCATTTTACATGGTGTTTTTTATTGCCTAATTATCTTTATTATCTATTCGTTGTGGTTTGTGTACCCCTATTACTTTATCTTTCATCTACTTTGTTGACTAGTTATTATTTCCGGAGTGATTTGATTACTCAAAGGGCTTTGAGTAATTTTTCCAAGTTCCCTAGTTTTGTTTCTAGGGTTACTTGTTCTTTATTTTTCGGTTTGGCTGCTCAGTGTATTAGCCTTGGTGATTGTAACAGAATTGTTACCGAGTGGATGGTGGATTAAATGAACAACACAAACACAATATGTGAAAGATAAAGTAAATTTATGAAATAAATTATTAATGAAAAATAATGATGTATCAACACAATAACTCATGCGTTCAACCTGCAATTACACTCACAACCATTCACAATACATGAATAAATTAAATATTAATACAAAATAAAACACAGATACAAAGGAATCTCTTGGACTATACACAGATCCAAGGAACCTTTACAAAAGTTATATTACCGCAAGTATAAATTACGATAACAAATACAAAACATCAAACTATACTATCGAACGTATGGATTGCGACAACTAGCACAAACATATACATGTACAGTGGGACCCCGCTATAACACGGTAGTTGGGAGCCATAGAATCCGACCGGGATATGAACCGACCGTGTCATAAGCAACCATGTACAATACCAACACATTTTTGGATTTAATTGCAGTGTGGGGGGTGGGGTGGGGGTACATAAAGACGGGTGTGAAAATGCATGGCACAATTACCATTTTTGATCAGTATATATTAAATGAGAAAAACATTTACTGTGGTAACAGAAATTGCAGATTTAATATATTACTTTATTCAGAGAACCATGCATTGGTACATACACGTGTCTAATTTATATATACCTGTATAATCTATTGCATGAAAAGAGTATCAACACCGTGTACTCACCAGCGAATCTTGTAACATACACTGAATCCATAATACATATATTTTCATCGAAAATATCCACACAAGGATGTAAAATATTCAATAATTTTGTCAGAGATCATTATGTGACTGAATTCAATGAAAAGAAAATAGCAAATATTACGTAACGGGTGTACATAATGAATGATGAAATAGTACATGTCCGTAGATTAAATAATGGAAGCTAAAGTGTTTTCTTATAATAACTACATGTATATCTCAGGATCTTTCCGTCTCTGAATTCAGTCATTGTAAATTTCAACACATTTTCCCACCCAAGCTGCTAGTCAAAGTCCTTTGAACTTGCCGCCCAGCTATTGCGTCATGTTCTTTTGATGTACTCTAATACAGCAGGCAGAACTGGCTGATATTGTAACCACTGAATTATGTCACTGTTTAGCTCGGCAGTTCACTTTGATGATAAACAATGTACTTAAATTGATTGATTTATACATTCTGGTGAGAATCTTTTATCAACCCCACATTGGCTATTGTTTAGTTGTGTATGAAATTAAGAGAACATATATCGGAGATTATTAGAGCAACCATTGTATTCTGAATGCATTCAAGACAAACACAAAGCAGACACGATGGCTTCATTACTCAGGAATCAGTAATTATAATATTGACACTTATGAGCTGTAATTCTTCAACAATAAACAAAGATCAAAGTTCTCAGTAGGCCCAGCAATTGGTTCGTATTAACGACGTTTATTTTTGCACAAAACTAGAAGAAAATTTGATAATACATTTTCTACAGGTTCTTTTTCACACTGTTTAGACAAATATGAGAATGATAATTAAACTCTTGCCTTTTTTTTTCATACTGAAAATTTTTTTTTTTTTTTTTTTTTTTTTTTTTTGTCTTTGAGAAAAATACCTGTAATAAATTACCCGAAATTTCGGGAGCCATGCCACGACCGGGTTATATCCGAATTCGGGTTATAGCGGGGCGGGTTATAGCGGGGTCCCACTGTATTTAATCAAGCTGCTAACTTTTATTGAGATTCATGCAATCCCTTGAAATACTATTGTGATTTGAAGTAACTATGTAAATACAACAATGTATTCAATTGTACTACAATTGCAACACACACATGTGTCTCGACCCTGTATAACCGTACGATTCACCAACTGTTGAATCACCGCCTAGTTTTTCCGAAGACCTAAGGTTGACACAATGCTTTTATCGGTCACTTGCCCTTCACGGATCCACCACAGTTATACGTACAGACAGCATACAGCATCTACTAGAACCAACGTTCCCAAATACCTAGATGCCACCCCGGATATTTACAACTCTAGACAGCTCCGACACTCGGACTTCTAGATTTCCGGATATTTACACATCACAACAGATGTAGACGGACAGACAATCTGACAAACAGACAGTCAGATACCTCAATTCGATCGCACAATTAAACAGCACAATCACGGCACAATCAATCACATTCAGCTATAATTCAGAGACATTCAGAGATGTTCAGCTACAATTCAGAGACATTCCACTACAATATCAGTGACATTCAGCTACAAATCAGAGATGTTCCGCAACAAATCAGCTACGATATCAAAGACGTTATCAGCTACAATAAAGAAACCAGACTAATAATAGTTGTCTCAAAAAATAATCTAAGCTTAATTTGTTTATATTTATTTGTTTCATTATTGCGTTGGTTTGGTTTAGAAATTCTCTCTTGATTTAGTGGTGTTATTTTGGATTGAGGTTATGACACTAAGCAAATCACTTATTATAACTGTCTTGTTTGGTTTGTTTTTTTCAATCCATTTTAGTACTTCTAAGATGGCCCAGAATTCAGCTGTGTATATTGAGTAGTAGTCAGATAAACGTGACCCCATTTGTATATTCAGCTCAGGTACTACCATTCTGTTTTGCAAGGATTTATTATTTTGTATCCATCTGTGTATATTTTGAGGTAATTTTGATATTTGTTGTTAATTTCTTCTAAAGCTAATGTTATTAGATAGTTTGCTTCATTTTCCATGTTTACTTTATTTGAAATGGAGATATTTACTATAAGTTTTATATTACTCCAGGGTTCTTTATCATATGTACACTTACTTTCTGCTAAATTGACTATTTGTGTTATGTTATTCCAAGGCTCCTTGCCATATGAGATAGTATTTTCAGACTGGAATAATTCTATTGAAAGTTGATGTTTTAAATCATGAATTAGTTTTCCCATAGGGGGTGGTTTTTTCATAGTTGCCTTGAAGGGTATATTACAATTATTTATTGCCTGGTAAATTTGGTGAGTTTTTGGGTGTGTTAAAAGTCTGGCTGCATATTTTAGGATACGTTCCTGCCTTCCTAGATGTAATGGCAGTTCTCAGGTTAAGATTTGCAGCTCAGCTAGTGAGGTTGATGGCAGTGCGCCAGTGCCAATCAGTAGGGCTTTTCTCTGAATTTTATCAAATTTATTTAATTGACAATTGGGTGCTGTGTTATATATTTGACAGCCATAGTCTAGTTTAGATCTAGTTAAAGCCCTGTATAAGGTTAGGGTTGTTTCTTGATTTGCTCTCCACTTGGTACCTTTTAGGTTTCTTAATAAGTTTAAGTCCTGATTACATTTTTGTACTAGTTCATCTATGTGATGCCCCCATTTGAGATGTTCATCATAATACATACCCAGAAATTGGGCTACTTTTACAAATTTGATTTCTTGATTTTGTATGGTTAGCTTAGGGCATTGTTTTTTATTTCTGCTATGTGGGAAAATAGTACTGCTACCGTTTTTTGGTGCGATAGTTTGAATCCCCATTTATTTGCCCATTCTCCGATATTATTCAAACTATCTTGAATATCTGTTATAATGTTGTGGTTGGATGGGTTTCCTGCTCTCCACAGTCCACTATCATCTGCAAATTGCGATAAGTCAATGTCGGGTAATGCTAGAGTTCTGTCAAGGTCGTTTATCAATAGATTGAAAAGAGTGGGACTGAGTACACTCCCTTGTGTGGTTCCATTTTCACATGTATTTTCTTCAGAGTAAGTGTCTCCTACTCTAGTTATTATTTTGCGGTCAGTGAGGAAATTTTCGATGAAGTTATACATCCTTCCCATAATGCCATAGTGATATAATCTGGCTATTAGGCCTTTGGTCGATATGAGATTGAATGCTTTTTCCAAATTTATAAACATCGCAATTAAATTTCTGTCCGCTTTTCTTTTAGAGTTAAATGCCAATTTTATAGCAGTTTCTAATCTTATGAGTTGGTTCGTAGTGGACTTTTGGTTCCTGCTGAAGAAAGGGGGAAAAAAATTGACTTCGATAGAAACAAAATTAGTGGAAATATTTAGATTAGAAAATGAGGATCAGCAGCTGGAAGTAGACTTTTACTTGACAAACTGAAGAAGTATTCACACAATGTTTAGCTTGCAAAATAGATGACAAGTGGAATTTGTATGTACAAAAATGGAGGGAATTTCACGTGTTGATAGTGTTAATTATTCAGCGAAAATTCATCACAGATTTTATTGGATTATTCATGGCAAGAGAAATAAACTGGTACGATAATCATTTTATCTTTATTTGTCAGTTTTATTTCTGCATGTAGTTCAAAATTTTTACATCAATTTTGTTTGTAATTTTTGTTGAGAACTGCTATGCCAAATTTTAGCTGATTTAAAAGAACGTAAATATAATTTTAAAAAATATTTGTTACTCATAGCCTTCTGAAAAAAATCTGCAAGCCAAGTATTCTCAGCAAGTCTCAGGGATACAGGCACTGGTAAGGCTAACATTGCTCTAGGCAATCTCTGCAAGTATGCAGTCGGGGACTGCCTAGCTGTTTAGCTCTGGGGTTAATGTATTAAATGCTTAAAAAAAACTTAAGTTAGAAAAACTCCAATGGGATTGGTTTAGCCTTACTTGTGTTTGCTTTACCCCAGGGATATCTCTCAGATTGATTCTGGGGTCACTACAAGGCTCTGATTTCTGATACAGGTATGAGGTCCTCCACTCCCCATTTCATAGATTCTTCATTTTCAAAATGGCCACTCTGTACCTCCAAAAGAGTTTGGTTCCCTCCCCCCTTCTCAACCAATCACTTGCATACAGACAGGTGATTAAAATTCAGTTCTCGTGGTTGCTGCATGCACATCCAAAAAAACAAATTTGTCCTAGTTCTGACAATATAAAAACGATTATGCTTTAAGTTTAAATTCAATTGTCATGTTGTGACGAAAAGAAAATATGTTTATGGGCTTAATAAAAGATCTGTGTGCCTGGGTACAAAATGTATGATAGTCTTTGATTTACCTTTGATTGAGAGAGAGAGAGAGATGTGTGCATGGGTACAGCACAAAATGTATGATAGTCTTTGATTAACCTTTGATTGAGAGAGAGAGATGTGTGCATGGGTACTGCACAAAATGTAAGATAGTCTTTGATTAACCTTTGATTGAGAGAGAGAGATGTGTGCATGGGTACTGCACAAAATGTATGATAGTCTTTGATTAACCTTTGATTGAGAGAGAGAGATGTATGCATGGGTACAGCACAAAATCTATGATAATCTTTGATTAACCTTTGATTGAGAGAGAGAGATATGTGCATGGGTACAGCACAAAATGTATGATAGTCTTTGATTAACCTTTGATTGAGAGAGATGTGTGCATGGGTACAGCACAAAATGTATGATAGTCTTTGATTAACCTTTGATTGAGAGAGAGAGATGTGTGCATGGGTACAGCACAAAATCTATGATAATCTTTGATTAACCTTTGATTGATTGAGAGAGATGTGTGCATGGGTACAGCACAAAATCTATGATAGTCTTTGATTAACCTTTGATTGAGAGAGAGAGATGTGTGCATGGGTACAGCACAAAATGTATGATAGTCTTTGATTGAGAGAGAGAGAGAGAGAGAGAGAGAGAGAGAGAGCATTCATTATTAACAAATTTGTATATTTTAGTTTAAATTTTATCTATTTTTCTTTCACAAATGGTCTTTACTAGTCATAGGTATATATGTATGTGTAGGTACATGTATGTGTAGGTACATGTATGTATAGGTACATGTATGTGTAGGAACATGTATGTATAGGTACATGTATGTGTAGGTACATGTATGTATAGGTACATGTATGTGTAGGTACATGTATGTATAGGTACATGTATGTGTAGGAACATGTATGTATAGGTACATGTATGTGTAGGAACATGTATGTATAGGTACATGTATGTGTAGGAACATGTATGTATAGGTACATGTATGTGTAGGTACATGTATGTATAGGTACATGTATGTGTAGGAACATGTATGTATAGGTACATGTATGTGTAGGTACATGTATGTATAGGTACATGTATGTGTAGGAACATGTATGTATAGGTACATGTATGTGTAGGTACATGTATGTATAGGTACATGTATGTGTAGGAACATGTATGTATAGGTACATGTATGTGTAGGAACATGTATGTATAGGTACATGTATGTGTAGGTACATGTATGTATAGGTACATGTATGTGTAGGTACATGTATGTATAGGTACATGTATGTGTAGGAACATGTATGTATAGGTACATGTATGTGTAGGAACATGTATGTATAGGTACATATATGTGTAGGAACATGTATGTATAGGTACATGTATGTGTAGGAACATGTATGTATAGGTACATGTATGTGTAGGAACATGTATGTATAGGTACATGTATGTGTAGGTTCATGAATACTTTAGGAAGATACATACTCATATGCAAACCTTGCAGAATATAAACCTATGACATGTCTTGTTGCCATTGCCACTGATATTTTAATTATGTGACTGTGTAAATTGATAACTTAAGTTCACAACATTAGCTCTTCTTCGTGTTTGTTGCTAAGCAGGTTTTGTTTCATAAACATTTTGTTGAATTGTTCTGTTAAACTCACATCTTATTTCATTGTTTGACTTCTCGTATAATAAGATAAAGAAGAAACAGAAGAAAGAAGTTGTTGAATAATAATAATAATAATAATAATAATAATAATAATAATAATATTAATTCAGATTAAGATAAGGCACTCATCTTATATTATTAGTAGGTGGATATGAAAAATTATTATCATAAGATATACATCGTGATGTTCAAATATAGTTTGGAAGAGCATGTGTTCATAAACTAGACCTGTCTCCATTATAATTATCATTGGGTCTGTATTGGGATGCAGTTTAGTTATGTTATACTTGCTCACCATTCAGTTACTTTGTATTCTCAGAACCAGATGGATGTCTTTGGAAATTATGGAGATCACACTGATATGCCCAGTTTTCCTATAGATAACAGATCGGGTCTGATAAATCCCATTCAGGATGATGTTCAATCACAGATGGTAAGTTTGTCCTTGCTTTAATATGTTGTTGATGTTTCCTTTGGTGTTACTATGTCCACAAATATGTATGTACCTACATCTGTCATTGTATACAGATCTGCCAACTCTTATGATTGTGCTGCAAGTTTTATGAAAATTACTCTTAACATACAGACTTGTGGTATACTAGCATAATTAATGGAAAAGTTGTGTTGCTGAAAAATCTGGATAATTAGTTTCTCCATTCTTCGGGGGATCTGTGTTTCATCTTTGAATTAGTGAAATTAGACAGGGAACCAGACTTAATTTTAAAGTAGTACCTCAGACTCTTTAAACTGCACCTATTTGTTCATGTGAAATATCTGCATGATCAAACTGTTGATTATAAAATTTAAAAAATGGCATCCAGAAAGTGATGAATGTTTAAAACGAAAAGGAAAATGAGCATCTTTAAAAGTAATATTAATTAACATAGAAGAATAAAAAGGAGTATTCAGATTTTTGTGAATAAAAGCTGGAAAGAACACAGTTATGTTTACTGGACATCATATGCCAATTGAGTGTCTTGTGGTGGGAGATATGATGACCATCGTCATGTGAAATGGAAAAGAATTTCCAAGAATTATATCAAGCTGAGAAAGTAACAAGCCACTGAGCTGCGTAAGGTTTGGAACTAGAGTTTGTGCAACTGTACTAGGGGTAAATATAGTGTACATTTACTTTACAAACTTTTCAGTTAAACATAATGTTTATTGTTGTTGCATTGAACTGTTAATTATGTTTTCCAGCTTTGCAATAGCAGTTATTGATATTTGGTTACACCTTACAGACAGCTGGTCAATCATACAGGAAAGAAAAACAACTGCCTACTGAGATGAAAATAATTACCTTTCAAACACATTAATTATTTCTCCCACTTAAAAAAAATTTGTCAGGACATCAATATTATTTTTGGAATTTGTCATTCATCCTTGGGAAAAATGTCGCTTTCAGTTTCTCACATACTGTATTTATTTGCCAGATTTAACTATATCGTTAGGGTTGTATTCAGCAATATTTTTGAGAAATACGATAATACAGTGCATGAGAAGAGGGAATTATGTTTTTTGGAACTGACTTCTTTATTTTAACGTGTATACTATTTTCTTTGCAGCTTATCGCAGAGGATTCCTCAGAACATTCCCAGTATTCAGAGGATTCTTCAGATGATTACCTAGATTCAGAGGAGGAGCTAGATTCAGATGATTCCCAGTATTATTCTCAAAGACAAATGATGGTAAGTTTTTTTTTTCGCATCTTGGTCATATTATGCTGATACATCTTTTCATTCCATAAATCACAATGTTTGTTTCCACTTTGGAGTTGTTTAAGACTGGCTGAGACATAACCAAACGAAAGTTCAGTTCTTTCTTTACCTTTACTCAAAAGCAGTTTTTGTCAGTATGATGGCTCTCCATATTTAAGTGTCAGTATTTATGTTCGGCATGTTTCTTTGATTATCTGTTGTATACAGTTTGTCTCATAATTATTACCATCATATCCAGTGTTAGCAAACTTAAACTGGTCAAAGTCAGTATCAGAACTAGCGTTATGCAAAGTTGTGTCTTTAGCTAATACATCTAAACTTTTTCAGTTTGTCGATTTAATGCTTAATGGATTGTCAGTTACATTAAACGGTTACATGTTTAGGCTCTAATAAACAGTAACAAAGACAAACTTGAAAACTACAAGATTTGTAAAGTTTAAACAATAGTTTACTTCAGATCCTAGAAAAACTATGGAAAAATGGAAAAAAGATAATTAAAAAATATTCCAGAATTAGATTTTAGCAGTCTTATTAATAAAATGTTATAATAAATTCTTGATGGAGTCCCGATGAAAATCCAGGATGGAAGGCCATGATATATGCTTTATCTTGTACAGTACTGTTGTCTACATACAGTTCCTTGAAGAACCACAAGAAATAACACTTTGTTGTTTGAATTCCTAATTAAATATCAAGAAATGTCTTTGTCCAAGATTTCTGAATGAAAATATTTCCAGAGAACTGAATTAATCTTTTAGAATCCATATAGTTGGAAGAAAATTTAAAATAAAACTCTAAAACTCTAAAACTCTAAACTTGTCTGTAATCAGATTTACATAACAAGTCTTTTGCTAACAAACCTGTATTTCTGACTTAATTATTTAATGGAAGATCATGTACATATTAAAAAATAAAGAGAGAGGACCTAAAACATAGGCTTGATGGATATTTGAACTAATAGTATAGGTTTGTGTGTTTAATTGGAAATGGGTTTTGCTTCTGATCTTTATGTAGTTTTGATCCGAATCAGATTATCAGAAGAAAACAAATATTGTGACAGTCTATGTTTTGGCAGAGATATTAATGGTCAGCTGTGTCAGAGTTTTTCTTGTAGTGAGAAAATTAATTCTAGTCAAAGAACCAATAATGTTTTGAATAGTACAATATCTGTTAATTTGGTTTGATTGATTGATATTTAACGGCGCACCAGCACTTTTAGGCTATTTAGCGCCATACAACAGGTTGTATTTAAACATGGTTAAAAATATGAAAGGTTTAATGTCGCCCAGTGATATAAAAAACCAAATAGTTCAATATAAAATGATATCTTGTTGGTAACAGTAAAATATGAAGCTTCCCAATCAACGGGAGATGTAAATGGTGTATGCTGATGAAAAGATGTTGCAAAATAATGGGCGGTATTTGCATTAGATAAAAATGCACTAGGTGATGACATACAAGTTAAAGTTTAAAATAAAGATTTACTTCCTTCAGGAAATCTAAAATACAAGTGATAGATATAGTATCAAAAAGTTTCTTCATGTCATGTACATTATAGTACTTATCACGTGTAGGTTGCAGGTCGGAACACTCGGTCATAAAGTGTTTTACAGTGAATGGTTCATTGCAAGAGAAGCACTGTGGTGGATCTTCACCTTTTAGTATGTGGGAGTGGGTTATGTATGAATGACCGATTCTGATTCTTGCAATGACAGTCTCCTCCCTACGGATAGTTCTGTAGGAAGGAGTCCATTCACCCAGGGTTGGTTTGATGGCATGAAGTTTGTTGTTGACTGCATGATCCTATGACGTCTGCCACTTCTGTTATAGGTACCTTTTGATACAAGGTTTAAAATCAGTAAACGGTAATTTAAAATCCGATGGTTCTTGGGATAGAGCCATCTTAGCAGCACGGTCTGCTTCTTCATTACCTCTGATGCCAATATGGCTAGGTAACCAACAGTATACTATATTATAGGAGGTACTAAGCGCTGTATTTTTGACGAGGAAATGGACTAATAATGGATTATCCAGTTTTCTATTGTGTAGCGACTGAAGCACTGATACAGAGTCACAGAAGATAATGCTATTTAAGACACGTTTCTGTTCGATAAATTTGAGAGCAAGGTCTATTGCTCTGATTTCTGCTGAAAAAATGGCCTTGCTACTAATGAATGCTGCAGCAGCCTTTTCATCAACCTTTGATTTATCAGTATAGAATTTAGTGTAATTTGTAAACTCGTTGATAAGAGTTCTGGAAGATGACAGGGTTCATCTCAGATTTTTTCCCCCATCTTGTAACGTAAAAATCACTTTGGGTTGCTTAAGGAGCCAAGGTGGTGTTTTCGAGACAAACGTTTTCTGCACTGTAGTGAGATTAATTTTGATATTATCAAGGCTGTTTGATGTTCTTATGCCAAATGAAGGTATGGCGATTGGTTTATTTTCATATAAAGTTTTGTATTTTGGTTGTAAAGCAGCCGAAAAGCAGGGTTCAGAGGGTTTGATCTTAATTTGAGAGCATATTGTGCAGAAATCGTTTCTCGAAGATGCAATAAAGGTGGTTCATTGCTTCCGCGAGAAGGCTTTCACATGGAAATGTCTTAAATGCTCCTAGAGCGAGTCTTATTCCCTGATAATGAATTGGGTCTAGCATTTTCAAATAGGACTTCCTAGCTGAACCATAAACAATGCATCCATAGTCTAGTATGGAGCGGATAAATGTTCTATACAAATTAAGGAGGACTTTTTTATTATCTGTTAATTTGGTGAGTTATGTTTTGTGTAAGAAAGATTGTTTTTTAAAGGAGTGATAATTAAAGCTGTACCGATTAATCCTCCGTACTCATAATTGGGCCGATTATTAGAACACTCGGAATCAGAAGAAATAATCGGTGCCGATGTAAACAAATTTCAAAACTAAAAATTCAGTCATAACATTCATCTTGACATGGCTTGAATTTTAAATCAGAATTAAATACAGTCCTACCTGTTTATATTGACATCACTTATATCGACAAGCCACCTATGTTGACAAAAAACAAAGTCCCAGTCCCTTGGTCTACTATTACTACCAAATTGTCATGCTTATGTTGACATATAGATAAAAGATAAACGTACATGTCGACAGAAGCCCTTCGTCACAGCTTGAACAAATCCTTTGTTTTCTAATCATCTATGTTGACAAGCTGCCAGTTTCAACCCATACTATGTTCAACAATTAGTTGATCTTTCCGCCAGGCTTTAAATATCGCAGTAGGATAAATAAAAAGAACCCCCAAACACAACCACATTAGGTTTTCGTTTGCTCCTATAAAGCTGGCCTCTCGTGGCAACTTAAAAGAAGTGAAATCCGATCAATGCTTGCATTTTCCAAAGAATGCACAGAGGTATAGCTAAGATTTTAAAACTAGGGGTTTCAATAGTACCACCAGTAAACGTTGCAGTCCCCTACCAGAAGCAAATTGGGCATACCTGAAATGGCTATATTTCCAGATGAGTAGAAACAAAAGTTTAATTTTCAAACTTCTTTACAGCACTGACATGTAGCCCTTGTTTGCCCATTAGAATGAGAGTGAATTGTCAAGTCAAGATAAGGTCTTATTCCAAGCACTAAGTTAGGCATCATACATAGTGTTCCACGTGAAATGTCAGTACTAGCAACTTCTAACACAGTTGAATTCAATTACAATATTCACCAATTAGCCGTTTAACCCTTCTTGTTAAAATTTGCAAACAGCATTTTGTCTAATTCTCAACATGTCTTGATTTTGAGGTCACAAGCACTACTTAGATTGCTACACTTGGAAATGAAAACAATAATGTAGGCGAAAGTTATTCATTTGATGTACTCTTCTTATACACAAGTACATCAATGGGTCATTCTACCTCTGAAATCAGTCATCGTAAATATCATCACATATTCTCACCCCTCTGCAAGCCATTGATCTTGCTGCCTATCTTGTGAGCCATATTCTTGAGATGTACAGCTATAATGACAACATGTACATCTGTGGGTCTTTCAGCCTCTGAATTTTCTGATTGTAAGCAGCTAAAATGATCAATTGATCAACACATTTTCCCACTCAACTGGTGGTTGAAGCAGGATTAGCAAGCCCTTAAATTTGACGTCCAGCAAATTGATGCGTACTGTGGACTCCGGTATACTTTATTGTCTGAATCCCAGATATAAAAAAATGCGTCCAAATACACATGATTACGCTTTTCTGAGACCTTTGAAAGTGATTGGTGATTAAAACAGGTTTATTTTGCTGTGAAAGTTTTATTTTTAACTTTTTTTACATTTGCGATGGCTACCAACAGCAATGTAAAATGTAAATTAAATTTACAATCTCTGGAAACTAAATATATGGCTGTTAAGGAAGTTGAGGGCTGAACATCTCGCAAATAGGTCTGTGAAATTGTTTTGCTTTAAAATAACACCCGTTCAGGAAGGATGAAAGCTGCCGAATCTATAAAGAAAGACCACGTTGAAGGTAACTGTGCTCTTCAAAGGAAGAAGCAAAAGACGGCTACATTTGAAGACCTTGAGGAAGCCACAAAATGGTTTAATGAAGCATTGGCGGGAATAACTTAGTGTAGAGAACTGCGCTAAGATTAACTGTCAGTAACGCACATTTTCTGATCATTATTCTGTATAAATTACATTTATTTTTCAAAACATCTGAAAAATCTATGACTCAAACAAGTTTCAGCAGCCAACACAGTAAGCTAAACATTTATTTATTACATCCCTACTTTTTGCTTTCTTGATTATACTGGTTCTTGGAGTGGTGTATAATAGTATTTTGCCAAACATTGAGCTTTGAAAAAGTGAACCAGACTAACTGTTGATAAACAAACAAGATTTCTTTTTTTTTAAAAAAGCAGATCATTTCATGAGACAGTAGTCTATGTTGAAAATCAATTTATATGTTCAATTATTAAAATATTGACACCATGATTTTATTGCAAGTAACAATGAAACTTCTTATCACTATTGAGGACACCTTTGCCTTTGAATTCAGGAATTCTCTGAAAATTGTTTTATCCACAGTGGTCCATATCTTGGTTGCCTTGCATCTTTAATCATAATCATGATTGAGTAGGTTAATTTAAAGTAGTTTAATTAGATTATGTACACAAAAACATTTATAACTACAGTGTTCATTTGATCAGCTGAAATACATCCTCTAGTATGCACCATAGACAACACAGGCAAGAAGATTATCCTCCTTGGTGTCTTAATGCAAAAGGTTGAATCAGACCACAGATCATGATGATGATGCCTTTTACACTGTGATGTAAACATGATTATGAGAATGACAATTGAAGTAATCAAACCATAGTGCAGACTATGACACCGCAGACTATGACACCACTCAATTACCACTCAGAATTAGTACAGTGTACTGGTAAATAATTCCAAGTATGGAGGTTTACCACACATAAAAGACAATTAAAGTTCTCAAACCATTGAGCAGATTATACCACAAGAAGGCCTAAAAGTGAATGCTGAATCAGGCTGGAGTGCACTGAGGTCAGTCATGTACAAGTCAGCTATCACCAACATTTGTAAAAAGATTGCAAAAAATAAAGACTGATTTGTGAGAAAATTCAAACAAAATGATGCCAAAGAATGCAGCCTGCCTAGAAAACAAAATACACCCAAGATTAAACTTCAGACTTTTGAACTGGCAACATTTGCACTGCAGAAGACAGCCAGTGTATAGTAGAATGTATTCATGTAAACAACTTTCTTGACATTTATTTTATAACAGAAATTATAAATTGGGACTGGGTTGTGGAAGTGGAGGTATCATAAGTAATTTTTTTACCAGCCCTTATGTATGTATATTTTAACACTGCCTCTAATTTGTAAAGTAGAATATATTCATGTAATTGTTATATATGCATGGATGGGGGTAGGTATCATAACTGAGCATTGGCCAGCCATCGCACATTTGTTTGTGAATACTGCTTGTATGTTTAGAGTGTAAATTGATTTATCTGCACTTATTTGTTTATAAGAACTTTCGACTTATAGGGATATGATTGGAAGGGTGTTTGATTTATGAGGATAGGATTGGAAGGGTGTGTTTGATTATGAAGATAGAATTGGAAGGTTGTTTTGATTTATGAGAATAAAATTGTAAGGGTGTGTTTGATTTATGGAGAGAGGATTGTAAGAGTATGATAGATTTATGGGGATAGGATTGTATGGGTATGTTCGATTTATGGGGATAGGATTGGAAGGGTGTGTTTGATTTATGGGGATAGGATTGGATGGGTGTGAATGATTTATAAGGATATTTCTCAGTACTGACCTTTTCACTGTGACAATCAATACAAATCATAGGCTAATCTAAACTACCTTCATAGTGAAGTTCTGGTCAAAGGTTCACCAGCATTGTTTTTGAGAGGCTGCACTGTAAACAGAGCAACATGTAAACAGAACACAGATTTCACTTCCAGATCATCACCAAATCCTTATTACTCACTGTGCACTGTAGCCGAAATACACAGACATCCGCTCTCTGAGCTCATAGTCTCAAGAATAAACAATTATCTTTAAATCCCTACCAAAAATGCATAAATAAAACTCTTCTATCACCACCAAAATGAGAGCAGAAAACATTTTCGAAAGATAGACTAGAGCTACATTCATGGGTACAGAACTGGCAATACTAATTGTGATCCAATTTCGATAGGATTGGGAAGATGTGTTTGATTTATTAATCCTGACTGGAAAGGTGTGTTTAATATAAGGTAATAGGATTGTAATGGTGTGTTTGATTTATGGGGATTGGATTGTAAAGGTGTGTTTTTGTTTTAGCAATTTATAAATACATGTAGTTACAAAATTATGTTTAGGATTAATTCACATAATTCATAGATTTGCTGATAATAGCTAAAGTAAACTAATGTACTGTATGGCCATGGCAATGAATTCACCCTTGCACATTATGTATCTTTTGTGAATGGGCTCACGGCTAAATCAGGGAAGCATAGATGGATTATTAAACAATGTTGACATGGAAGCCTATTACTATAATGAAAATCTGTGTTTAAGTAGTGAGTGACCCACGTTTGATAGTTTCTAAGGAAGACAACCCAATGTTCTAAACTTATTGAGTCTGTTAATCAACAGACAACATTTGCAAATATTTTGACACATTGGCGTTTAGCTAACTACGAGTTTATCATTGAATAAATAAAGCATATAAATAGTGCTACTTTTGATTCTTATAAAGGAAATTTATTGTCTCTTACTTATGTCGATTGTATTTTTATTTCCAGAAACGTCGTAAACTTGGTCAGAAGTACTTAGCAAATATCCGCTCTTATCTCAGTGACAAGCCAACCATTGTTCACTTGGTTGACAAGGATTTTGCCATTGACAACACATTTGAGGACAGTAAATTGGAGAAGTTGAAAAGGAAAATTTTCGAAGTGGCTTCGCAGCAGCCATACTGGGGAGAGCAGATACCCACAAGGTGGTTTCTTTTAGAACAGCAGCTGATAAAGCTTAGGGATGCTGGAGTGAAGGTACACATTTAAATGCTTGATTACCATCATCAGTGCAGTTTCCATGAAACCCTAGGATTACTGGACCTTAATGGCCAATTTTGAGTTTTCGTATTGTTCAGAACAGAGGCTGTCCGAATGTGTTCTGATAAGTTTTTAAAAGGTTCATATTTCACTCTATAATTCAGTGCCCTCTACAGTAATCTTTTTTTTTTCATTGACATATGATACCTTAAATTGCCATATACGAATGATTCTGGATTAAGGGCACTGAATTATTCAAGTGAGACACGTTGGTTGATTCCTGATCTCGATGAATATCAATCTACCATTGCTTTTTCTATAACTTACCCCCATCCTTTGCTTAAAAAAAATAGTTTTAAAAAGAAAATTATTGTATTACAGTTGAACCTGTGTTGAGAGACCACCTTCTTTGCTAAAAAAGTATGGTCATGCAAGACAGGTGGTCTTTCATAAGTCACAGTGCTATATAATCACTGAGAACGTGGTCTTTCAATACAGGTGGTTTCACATAGCAGTGGTCTTTCAAGATAGGTTCTACTGTATCTTGGCTTGTTAGTTGTTCGTCAAGACGATTGGAAATATGCCCTGTCAAATTCATAGAAAATAACTGCATTTTTTATTTCCTTCTCTGCACTTTAGTACAGTTGCAAATGTATAAATGGGTAAAATAACAGCATACTCCATTATCCTGATTTGAAGCATCAAAGAATAACCGGCTACTTCTCCCGACTGTTGGTTCAGTATTGAGAAAAATGCATTGTCTTCTCTGATTACTTTATACAGTTTCACAAGTTGCTGGACATGATTTGAGAGACCACCTCTTTGCCAAAAAAGTATGGTCACTCAAGACAGATGGTCTCTCATAACAAGTCACAGTGCTATATTAGCAATAAATTTGTGCGCTGTGAATGTGGTCTCTCAAGACAGGTGGTCTCACATTCAGTGATCTTTCAAGACAGGTTTTACTGTACCATATGAAGAATGTAAGACTGAACTGTGACAAAGGCTATGGTATTCACAAATGAACATGAGAAAGATTTTAAAAACAGAAGCATATGCCATATATAGCAATGAAGAGCATGATGGTGAAGTTTTAAAGTGTTTGACCATAATTAATTGGCAGTATCGTGTTTAGGCTGCATGATTGTGTAAATATTCATCCACTGGGTGTTGATTCTTTAAAGGGGTTTCCAAATTCTTCCTTTACCAGATGTGATATCATTGTACTAAAT
Organism: Unio delphinus; assembly: GCA_029339505.1. Classification (NCBI taxonomy): domain Eukaryota; kingdom Metazoa; phylum Mollusca; class Bivalvia; order Unionida; family Unionidae; genus Unio; species Unio delphinus. Next base: position 16,722,404 of record JAQISU010000046.1, read on the forward strand.
ACATGGGTTGCCATGTACAGGCATGTATATGCTAAAAAAATTGTTGTTATGATCACAAACTCACAGAAAATAAATTCTGTACATCTGACACTGTAATATAGTACTATTGGCAAAATATGTCTTGATCATAAAAGTCACAACTATATATATACACAACTCAATGTACTCCAGTTAATATGATCACAGTATATCTCATCCCAGGTATTCCAATCAATAAACCTGATCTTGAATGTGTTACCTGCACCTTTTGTTCTAATTAAGGCAGCAACCCTTAAAATCGGATTCACATAGTAATATGCGTGAAATAGTCTGCTGTTTTGGGTTCTTAACGGAGGGATGGTGGGAATTCACATCAAAGTAATGGGCTTTCCACATGCAAACTTCATATTTTATTATTAAGACAAAATGACCTTCAAAAATTCTATTGACTTTTGGTAGCTGTATAGTGGTGGGAATTAACACCGCACCTTTGAGCCTAAAACATTAATTAACTCCACTTGTACTGCCAAAGTAAGGACATAAAAAGGGTGGGTTATTATGAACAGCTTTTAAATTGTGAAATGGGGCCTAGTTCTCATGGGCAGGGAAGTTCAAGGACCCAATTTCCATGTGGAAAACACAAGGGCTAATGTTAATGCCATAATTATCAACTGTTTCATGCCAGGAAAATTTTTTATCATAATTATTGCATTTTTTTAAAAATTATATTTTGTGGCAACAAATATTTTCTTTTTTTTCTGCCTGAACATACACATATCTGAATTATCTAAATTCATTCTGTTTCAAAAAACATAATGACAGGCTTTGGAAACTAAACCAATCATACAATATATATATATATATATATATATATATATATATATATATATATATATATATATATCAAGTTATACAGTGAAGTGCCAGTATGTATATTAAACAATGATGTCTGGCAAGTACATGAGAAACAACATTATCATAAACATTAACTCATACAGTGAATTACCAGGCAACTACACCATAATACAACATTATGATATATCTGAAGTCATACAGTGTAGTATCAGTGTATACATGAAAATAATTATGTCCAGGTATCTTCACACATATAACATTGTATTATATTGATTGAGTCATACAGCAATGTACCAGTATGTATATCAGTGAATATAAATTGACACTGCTACTTGATATTTGTGTCTATTCAATTTCAGTATGGAAGATAATACTAATATATTTTTTTAAAAAAACATTCAAATATGATGTAACATAACTTATTTTGATATGTCCCCTTTTGGTTTTTAGTGATTATCTGTTAAAGTATTCGTATATGAACTCTTTATCAGAACAACTGTCCTGTACCTTTTTGTCCTTCACTGTCACATAAAGCTTCATTCCTTAAAACAAGGAAAAATCAAATCATGGGCTTGCTATGTAAATTTTTAAAATAATAGTATGAAATAGTACATTAATAAACCACATACATCAGCCACTTGTTGATTTTCAAGAAAAGGAATTCCATAACCTGTTAATTAACAGGCTGTAAGCTTGAAATGCAAATGCTATTAATATTTGTAGAGCATTGTGTATATCAGTCATAATCCCTTGATTTATCATCATCAATATTTACATTATTTGGATTATCTTTCATAAATGAATTGCACATATAATGTGTGTTTGCTGATAAGGGTAGCAAAAATAACCATAATTGAGCAAAATATTGTATTCTGCTAGGCCACTTATCACTTTCTTATGTCAACTGTATCTAGAACAAAACAAATTTCTTCTTATTGGTATCTTATTATATTTTGCTGTTGATGCCTGTCTGATCATTGACATTGTAGCCTGCATGTCTACACATGCTCTTCTTGATGGAAGAATTAAGTCTGAAACTAGATTATATCACAGTTGTCGTTGGATGTCTGACACTCTTGCCTGTTGCATACACATGCTATTATTTATGTATTTCTGATATCGGGCATTGTAGCCTGTAGCATACTCATACTGTCATCTATGGATGACTGATGTTTTACACTGTAACCTGTAGCATACACATGCTTTTGTTGATGGATGACTGATGGATGACACTGTACCTTGTCTCATACACATGCTTTTGTTCATGGATGTTTGATGTCTGACACTGTACCATATGTAGCATACACATACTTTTGTTGATGGATGACTGATGTCTGACACTGTACCTTGTAGCATACACATGCTTTTCTTGATGGTTTTTTATGTCTGACACTGTACCTTGTGGCATACACATGCTTTTGTTGATGGATGTTTGATGTCTGACACTGTACCAAATGTAGCATACACATTTTTTTGTTGATGGATGACTGATGTCTGACACTGTACCAAATGTAGCATACACATGCTTTTGTTGATGGATGACTGATGTCTGACACTGTACATTGTAGCATACAAATGCTTTTGTTGATGGATGTTTGATGTCTGACACTGTACCTTGTAGCATACACATGCTTTTCTTGATGGTTTTTTGATGTCTGACACTGTACCTTGTGGCATACACATGCTTTTATTGATGGATGTTTGATGTCTGACACTGTACCTTGTAGCATACACATGCTTTTCTTGATGGTTTTTTGATGTCTGACACTGTTCCTTGTGGCATACACATGCTTTTGTTGATGTATGTTTGATGTCTGACACTGTACCAAATGTAGCACGCACATCCTTTTGTTGATGGATGACTGATGTCTGACACTGTACATTGTAGCATACATATGCTTTTGTTGATGGATTTTTCATGCCTGACCCTGTAGTTGAATATTAGCGTTATCAAATTAGAATAATATATATCGCTGTGAATACTGATAAGGTCAAATTAAAATATCCATATCTAGTTGAATATTAGCTTGATCAAATTAGAATAATATATATCGCTATGAATACTGACAAGGTCAAATTGGATCTTGCTAATTCAGTACGCTAAACAAGTACTTTGTCAACGTATAATTGCAGGTGATTTCTCACAGTTACTTGGAAGAGTTAAACAAGGAAGGAACTGTCCAAATAAAAGAAAATGAAGAAATGGATCTGTTTCTTAAATATCTGCATGAAACAGGAACAATCATCTACTTCAAGTAAGATAATAAGACAGTATGATTAAATTGTATGAGACTGTAACCTATCCATATGGTTGTTTAAATGTTGTATTGACATGTTGCTAGTACCAAATCTGCTGACCTTGAAATATGGATGTGCTAAATGATGGAAAAATATAGATTCAGTGTAAAACTGCTGTCAAATCACATTATTTACTTGTTGGGATTTAATCTGTATTTAGGTTTAATTCAAGATTAAGCAGAGTTTTTCATGGAACCAGGCTTACTTTACACGAACACATCAGAAGCAGTTAATGTCTATGCTTTTCATACAAAATGTTTTCACTATCAAACTGATGCTTATAGCATTTTTCAAGATGTACAATAAATGAAAAAATACTGAAAGTGATACCTGCTCACATAGAAAGTTTCAAACATTCAGCATAGAAGTGAAAAAGGAATAATTATTCAGATTCTTGAGAGTGACAAAGATATGTTTATTGCATGTCCTGCTATACTGATTTGAGGATATCAAATGGGGCGATATATAATTGACTCTGTCGTGTAATAATTTAAAAATAAAAGCAGTAATTTCATTTAGGTGAGAGATCCACTGAAGGTAGTTGAAAGTGGTCTACTTTTGTTACTTGACATTAGTTTGTACTATCGAAGAGCTCTTTGCAGCTGGAACTTTCCGTGATCTTAGTACTGTAGTTAGCTAATTTCGCTGCATGGACAATGTGATGTTTTTCTTAATATCTTAATATATTTGCTTATGAATAGTGAGTCTGATGTAAAGTCAAAGCCTCTCCGTTTTATGCCACTCTCTTTAAGCAGTATGAGGCTGGTCCCCAACACTGCTAAAAATGTTATAAAACAGTGTAAAGTTTGTAATTTTTTATTCCAATTTATTTATAAGAAATTTCACAAACTTTTTAATTGCTCCAGTGAATGTATGTTTGTATGTATGTATGTATGTATGTATGTATGTATGTATGTATGTATGTATGTATGTGTTATAAATTATTTTCCTTTTGATATTAAGACAGACACAGAAGGTTAAAAAATAAGATCAGCTGATTTGACTCAGTGACTTGGGCTTGAAGTTTAGATTATAATACATGAAAGAATTATTACTTATTTCGAAATCATTTGAAATACTATTTGTATGCAACATAAAATAGTTATTACTTAATTCCAAATCATATGAAATACCATTTGTATGCAACATAACAAAATTATTTCTTAATTCCAAACCATATGAAATACTATTTGTACTCAACAGAAAAGAGTCATTACTTAATTCCAAATCACATTAAAACTATATATATATATACAACATAAAATAGTTATTACTTGATTCCCAGTCATATGAAATACTATTTGTATACAACATAACAAAATTATTTCTTAATTCCAAATCATATGAAATACTATTTTTATCTAACATAAAAGTTATTACGTAATTCCAAATGAAATGAAATACGATTTATATGCAGCATTAAAGAATTATTGCATGATTCCAAATCGTGTGAAGTACTGCTTTTTGTAATTAAAAAATACTGATTATCTTATTCCTTATCATTTGAAAAAACTATCATAAATCAGAGAAGTCAGTAATTAATTTCAGATCATTTGAAATATTACTTAATTCCAAATCATTTGAAATACTATTTTTATCCAACATAAGATTTATTACTGAATTCCACATGATATGAAATACTATTTGCATAAAAGAGAAAAGAGTCATTACTTAATTCTAAATCATATGAAATACTATTTGTATCCAACATAAGAGTCATTACTTAATTCTAAATCATATAAAATACTATTTGTATGCAACATAAGAGTCAATACTTAATTTTAAATCATATGAAATACTATTTGTATCCAACATAAGAGTCATTACTTAATTCTAAATCATATAAAATACTATTTGTATCCAACATAAGAGTCATTACTTAATTCTAAATCATTTGAAATACTATTTGTATCCAACATAAGAGTCATTACTTAATTCTAAATCATATAAAATACTATTTGTATGCAACATAAGAGTCAATACTTAATTCTAAATCATATGAAATACTATTTGCATCCAACATAAAGAGTCATTACTTAATTCTAAATCATATAAAATACTATTTGTATCCAACATAAGAGTCATTACTTAATTCTAAATCATTTGAAATACTATTTGTATCCAACATAAGAGTCATTACTTAATTCTAAATCATATAAAATACTATTTGTATCCAACATAAGAGTCACTACTTAATTATAAATCATATAAAATACTATTTGTATCCAACATAAGAGTCATTACTTAATTATAAATCATATAAAATACTATTTGTATACAACATGAAAAAGTTTTTGCATAATTCCAAATCATGTGAAATACTGCTTTTCGTAAATAAAAATAATAGTCATTACCTAATTCCTTATTATTTGAAATACAACTATCGTAAATCAGAGAAGAGTCACTAATTAATTCCATGCCCTGTGAAATATATTTTGTTTTCAGTATTGAAGTATTGAGAGACAATATAATATTAGATCCCAAGTGGCTGATTGATGCCCTGAAACTCCTCATCAATGCTCATCCTAACCTACCACTAAGCCCTGCTGAAAATGAATCTCAATCAGACAGCCCCGCTGACAGTGCCATCGGACAGAAATGGCGTGACTTCAAAGAGAAAGGAATTCTTTCACCAGAGCTTGTTGGTTCGAACATTTCTTACTTTTTGTTGTCTGTTTTAAAAGTATGTCTCCTTATTGTGTTCTTATCATATTGTAAATTGGATAAAGCATCGTTTTTCATCTATCTGTTCATCTTCAATATCGCAATTTATATTTCACATGGATTCATTAAACTTGGCATGTGCAGGTCAGCTATACTATTAACATGTACAAAATGGTGTGATACGTAGCTAGCATTATTACTTAATATCTAACTTGGCATTATTTCAAAACACATTAAATAAAACTGATTTAAAGACCATATCACAAATAGCAGAGTACGATAATGAGCTTGTCAGGTAAGAAATATATTATTGAAGGTTTAATGAGGAAATGGCTGCTAAAGTATACTCAGTCTGCCAACAAAATTTGCAAAAAGTGAATAGGTAAGGTGGATGTTTGCCTTTATGATGCCACCTTGGAATCCAAGTGCAGTCAAAGATGCCTGACCAAAAGAAACATACATGACTACCTATTGGTCTAGCAATGAAGACCACAATACTGTCATAATAATAACAATAATGCATATAACATTGATACTTTAATGAGTGGTGGTAAACAATTATGGTATAATTAGATGAAATATAGACAGTATAGACAGAAAAAGCAAATTGCATTTTGATACATACCAAACTTACTTCACAATCAAAGCTAAGGAGATGAAACTCATTTTTTAGCATCCCTACCCCATTTGTATATTCATCTTGTCTTGATTACATAATTATCGTAAGACAGCAGTAGCCTTCCCACCCCTACCCCATTTGTATATTCATCTCGTCTTGCTTACATAATTATCATAAGACTGCAGTAGGATCATGTATCCTGTCCCAGAAATGACAGTTTTGGACATTTTGTAAACTATTTGACCCTATCTGAAATCATAGCAAGTCTGATTCAGCAATGTGTCACAGCAGGTTTATCTTTTCTAGTAAAGAATTTGTACCTTTATTGAGATGTGAACATTGACAAGTCAGAATTCTTCAGCAAAACTTAAACTGATATTGGTATAAGTTTGATGGACTCTACTGTTGATGTCATATCTGACAAAAAAGAGTTGATAGAAATAATGGTAAATAATATTCTGCTTTGCCAGGATTCATATTAAATACCAGTGTTTAGATATTTCTAACATCTTTGCAATATCAGTATCGTTACTTACTGGATTAAATTCGGTTTGAAAGATACAGTATCTGCAGGCTCACTTATATGTCTCCGGTCAAAGTCATTGGGGGTTTAAAGTATGTGACCCACAACAGTCGAAACAATACAAAATTATGTCTTAGGTACTTTTAATTGAATATATTCTCACAAATATCACACAGATTATATGTTACTAGAAGTATAAATATATATTTCTTTTGTTTTCACAGATGCTCTCTGGACAAAGGAGAAACATCCACAACTTCATGCCAACAAAGATCACCTACTGCGGGTAATGGAGCAGTTCAATATTATTGCCAAACCAAGATCATTTAGTGATAATGGGAAGATGAAGGTCAGTTGATATGAATGTTAAAGATATCTTCTTTTGTATTATTTGAAACTTTTCCATGTCATCAGAGCCTAATATGTTAAACATGAAAAGAGACATTTGAATAAGCATGCTCAAGTTGTAAATATATTTCATATGTACAGTTTGGTTGTGTTTCAATTCTCTACCGGTATTTTTATTTTATAAAAGTTCTAATTTGATATTCTGTTATATTGTGGAAGGGAGTTAATTCCTAGTTTATCTATATGTATCTCTTCTGGAATTTGATCTTGAAAGGTGCATGAGGCTATATGAGAGTACAACTCTTGTTCTGTTTAAGGGAGTAAGAATATTTGTAAAAAGGAATTGTGCCATTTGTTGGGTAGGGTTTCTTGTTGTTTATTTGCAGTAACGTTTTAATTGAAACTGTACACCCATTATCATCTTGGACAAAAAGTTACAATGTTCTTGATATTACAACTGAACTTAAATTAACTGATAAAGGCTTATGCTACCTATAAATGACTTGTATATCTCTTATATTTTAAATGGAGATGAATCATGGAATATTGTTTTTTTTTTAACTTGCAGTTCTTCAATACAGACATTTCTCTTTATTATGCAAAGTATAAACACCTTTGTATGGAACTTCTAAACTGCATACAAGTCAGAATAAATTATTTCCACAGCAGATAGATTATCATGACATGGCAAAGGGTATAGAGACTTGTGTTGTTTGACTTGATTAATTAATTTGCATAAAGGAAGATGTGTATCTAAAATGATAACTGTTGAAAAAAACACACATGTAAGCAGAAAACAAACACTAGAACTACAACCAGCATTTTATTTTATTTTATTTACTTATTAAGTTAAACACTAAAGCATTACTATACAAGTGTTTTATTTACAATCAGGAATAAAGTGCAGCTTAGTTTACCTAGTCCATGTATGACTCTAAATGTATAAGGGGAGATAATGTTTAGAAGCTATTTCCCTTTGTCAATATAGTATTGACGGCATGATAATATTCCTCCTAGGGATTGCAGAATTTAGGAGATAGAGCTTATGTTCCTAATGTTAATGTGATATGGGAACCATTCGTAGGAAAAACAATGCATCTGAGTTTACCTGGCCTACATCTGTCTTTCAGTGAGGCTGATCCATTTGAAATACTAGTATTATTTCCTCAATCGGATATGCCAGAATAATGATTTTCTTTTGCATAATATCTGGAAACAAGGGAAAGTAATTTTTGTTTAGTGTCAGACAGATTGGATTCATAGTGGAGACAGATATTGAAAAACGAAAGCAAATGGGCAGGACTACTTCATGAGATGTTATAGGTGTGCACATTTCTACGAATTACAACACACTACAAGGCACAAAAATGATGATTTGATGACTTGACATTTTGGTCCTTTAATAACTCTCAATTTTCTCAGACCTATTAATTTGATACTGGCATAAAAGATTAAGAATTTGGTAGACAGAGTTGTCCAGTAAATTCCCTTTTCATGCATTTTTCATGCTAATAACATTTTATAAAGATAACTTATTAGAAATGAGAATAGGTTAGCAGGGATCAAATGTTTAAAATAATATTTGCTATAATTGCATTTACGTGTCACATACACATATTGCTGATTTCAAATGCATGTAAAATAGCAGTATGTCACTATTTTCATTACTTGCAATGACGCACATATCAGTACATATATTTATATGTATGACTAATTGCACAACACTTTATATGTAAGGATATCACTGCATTACATAATCTATACAAGAACTTGATAGTTTTATCACCTAGGTATTGTGTTATATATATTTCTTGCACCTATTACATCGGCACTATCATCGAAGACTACAGATATAGTAAAGGGTTGTCCTATAATTTCCCTTTTTGTATCTTTCGTACTAGTAAAATTTGGGCAGTGTGTTTAGAAGCCGAAATTTTTTAGTCCATCACAACTGTGAAAAATTAAATAACTTTGGAAAACTTTATACATAATGAGTGGCTTCCCTTTCATAATATCTCAGAATACTTATCTTTCCTTAAGTCCCTTGGTCTCAATGTAAGAAGACTCATTAATGTTATTAAGGTATGCAATCCTTGTCCTGGCCCTTAGGGACTGAGAGAAAGATGATTCCTTGATCCCTGGAGGATATATGATCTTTCTTTGTCCAGTTTGGTTTTAAAAGAAGACTTTTCCTCAATGTCATTATGGTATGAGATCCTTCTCCAAGGTCTTGGGTGTCAGACGAAGAAGATTCTTTGATCCAAGGGTATGGTTGTACTGCCATTTCTTGGGAGGATTTATTGTTAGTAAAACCCATAAGTTCTTTAGTATTCAAGACATAAGACATTGTGTTGTATGTTTAAAGCTGAGAAGTCCTCAAAAAACTTTAAAATCTGTAAAACAAAATGAATGACCATTACATAATATGAAAGCTACAGTTACATTCATCAAATATATCTGTAATACTGCATATATTGAGAATAAAAGGTTCTTTAAATCTTTGCACACCTATAAATTCATGAAGGAATTACCATCCATTATGTGCTTTCTTACATTGAAATTCGTCAATACATTAATGTCCACTGTGTTTCTGTACTTTTTAAATTCACAATTAGGCATTTCCCAAGTAACAATTCTACCTAGACTTAAAGATTGTTATTAAAGAGTGTGAATAGTAACCAAACAAAATAATAACACATATAAAAACGGTTTTCTGATGATACTAACTCAAAAAGGGGCAATACATACACTAGAAGAGCACTTGATATTGCATATTATAATCTATCACAATATTGGAATTAATTGACACCTTCAGTTAATGTCCACATCAGAGATTAAATATACCTTTCATTAATGATAATTTACAAGTTTACTCACACTATGGTAGGCTTCAGATTCCACAAAATAAGTCATGAAAGCATGGTCACATCTCTGCGTGAACATATTAATAATAAGATGGAAACTGAATTTTAAGAGAGGAGTTCATCAAAATGGGAGGAAATCTAGCAATGCTTCTGTACAGAAACTGACCTAACAGTAACAGCACATATGGGATCTTTATCTTTAGAGAAATTGTACCAGATAGCTGGCCTGATGCAGCTGCAAATGCCCAGGTGGGGTTTAATCTAGGAACCTTACTAAGGAAGGAAGAGCACTGGCTGAGACCTAATGCCTCCACTCACTTACATCTATTCCCATTATGACAGGATCAGCACCTTCTCTAGCTGCAAAACCCAGTGATAGTGTTGTGCTGATTTCACCATCCTGATAGTGGTCCATGATCAATTAGTTTTCAGTAGGATTTCTCCAACAAATCAGTCACCTGACAGTGTATAGATTGTTAACCCTTGCTCAGATTCCACTTCACCAATCAGTTATTTGGTATTGGCAAATCATCCTTGATGTATTTTGATAGGGATGGTGGTCTGATTGGCATTCAATTTTCTTTGTAGTCCCTTTCAATCTCCACAAGACCATGATATCAAAACAGTTCACATATGGAAGGTCATGGACCAATATCTGCTGTTCTTGTGAACCAAACAAATTGAGGTGCTCAAGGTCTGCACCTCAACATGAAGTATCAGGGTTGAGATGTGGTGATGGCTTGCAGGTGTGAACATTTCTCTGCTCCTCAGAGTTGGTGCACAATATTACCTCTAGAAATCATGTCCTCCCACAAAGCCTGAAAGCTGGGGAAATCACATTATTCCTCATGAGGAACTGGATGAAGAAGTGAAGTCCTTCAACATTGTCGCCCTTATTTATCAGAGACTTTGGATTGTAAAAGCATATCTCCCAAAAAAGGATCAAGAGCAGGACAGTAACATTCTATTGTTTATATGTACTCTAGCGAATTCAGTGAAAATGCATTGGAACTGGTTCCCCCTTATATTCATGTGTCCTCTTTTCTGCCCACTTGTTGATTCTGGCAGTAGAAGGGAAAGAAATATGGTCTTTTGACAAGGCAGCAAATAATGTTTTCCACCTAATCTCCGTGTTTGGTGTCCAAAGCCTTCGTATGTGGAGGACAATATAATCATTTATAGTTCAAAGAGATTCTCCTTGATAACATTAAAACCTCACTTTTACAGTTAACGATAGTAAGAAATTTTCACAAAGATTTTCTAAGGGCCAGGAATTAGCCACTCAACATAAAATGGTATGTTCCTTCCTTTGTTATCCAAATGGTCATTTGAGATCCAGCTACACTGTTTACTCCCCTTCTTAGCCTCTCAAAATCCTTGACCCTTGAATGATAGAGCATCACACGTTAGGATTTTGATGGGGACACGCTGATCACCATAGCCTTCCAGGCCATTTTCTGTTATGTCATCTCCTTAAGTCTTCTATGAGGAATCTTACTTAACAACATTTTAGTACTTGTAGGATGATATTCGTAAACCTCGAGGCCTGCTTTGCCATATGGCACAACTTCTTCGCCTCCACAGGTAAAATCCAGCTTTATAGCATGGTTTTCAAAATTGTCTCTGGTTTCTCCATGACAGTCTTCAAAAGGATATGGGCTCATTTCAGGAATCACCCTAGTTTATGGATCTTATCACAAGTTAGAAAATATGCCAAGAGGGAAGATGTTGACAGTCACTCTAATAAAAGAAACCTATTGGATTTGGTATCAGGAACAAACTTTTCTAGCATGCATCCCCTTTATTTTTTTACCGCTCAGTTCTGGTTCACATTAGTGAAGACATGCACATTTTTATTCAAAAGGGCGTAGTAGAATTGCATTAACTGAAAATTACCAGCATGATTTACAGTAGCATTGTTCAGCCCAAGATGTGGACCTCATCCATGTTCAAGAATGTAAAGAAGAAAATCCTTTAAAGCATTAATTGTAGCTGTCCCTCTCTATATGCTATGACAGACTTTCCTCTCTTTGAAGACAGACATTGTTCAAGTGCGACTATTAAAGGCTACATTGCAGTCCAGCATATCATAGTAACATGTTATAAAAAGTTAGTTTTTGGACATTGGTTCAGACCCTCATTGGTTTGATCCCATTTTGAGCTGAAACTGTTTTTATGCAATTAATACTGGCTGATACTTATTGTTTAAGATAAATGATGGCTTATGTTAAATCACCATTCTTCAGCTTGTTACATGTCATCCATGACTTCACATTGGACAAGCACTCTTCTGTGCCTTGGATGATAGCCTCAACTTACGTTGGGAAGCTAGATTCTTATATTTGAGTGTTACCAATGTAAAATGGGTGAGACACTGGATGTCAATCACCAACACTTGAGATTGGCTTAGTGTATAGCTTTAAGAGAAAATTAGTATATATTTAACGTATTCACAGAAATTCACTGATGTGAAACAATACATAGAGTGTAATAAACTAGTTATCCAAAGAAGTCTGGAAATATGAAAAAAATTGAAAATTACATATAATTGCTTAGATTTAAATGAAAATGTATTAAAATATCTTAAACATATAGTGATTATTGAAGTCCATGTACAGTTGAGGAAAATAACTGTTTTACCTGATGAATCAAATGCCCTGAGGATGGTGTGGTATGAATTATTATGAAATGGGTGTCAAGTAAACTCAATTAAATAGTAACTAATGGGTGGATTCATAACATTTTCATATGTTTTTATGCTGACATCATTGATAGACCTGCACATAAGATATACAGGATATGAAAACTCTACATATATATTCATTTTAGGTGGAGAATTATTTCCTTACTCCTTGTATGCTTAGTCAAGAATCTCCCAGAGAAGTTATCTCCCCTGAACAAGATCAACGTATGGTGAGCACACCAGTCTTGTGCTATATCTTCAGAGGGAAGTATCTACCTCCACCCATCTTTCACAGGCTAATTGCTGCCTGTGTAACTTGCTGGCCAGTTGCCAAGAAGAAGGAGACATCAGAAAATCTCATTTTCTGTGGTTGCTGCATTTTTAATCTGGACCTATTTCACAGGTTAACCTTGTACTGTAGGAACCATATTGTGTTTGCAAGAATAACTAGGATGTTGAATGATGAAGTCAAGACTCTGGATGCCAAGTTGTGTACTAAAGTTAGAAGGTTTCTTTCTCTGAATCTCACCAAGATTACCTCTTACCTCAGCCAGAACTTACAATTCGGGTTGTCGATTCAGTGCCCACCATCTCAAGGTGTCTCTGACGATAACATGGTTGGCTTTTCACCAATATTTGACATCTGGTTTGCAGAGGAGGTAAGTTGTTCTTAAAATGTAAAATTATGAATGCAATACTTGGATCTCTTTTTCCTAATATACTTTGCATTTGTGGTGTTTTCTTCTCATGCATGGGTGTTATATTGGGGTGATATCTGATTGTGTATACATGTGCCCAGGCCATATACTAAACCCACATTACCCCGTCCATCATAGGAATTTCCATTGGAGAACGTTGTAATACATTTAACAAATCATGAAATTTAATGTGGTGTTTGGTCTTAGACTTATAAAAGTGTGATGACTGTTGTTTGAGACCTATTCCAGAGTCTAGGGGATAAATGTAATATCATGATGTAAATTCCATATTCCATAGTCATGGGGATATATGTAATGACATAAATTTCATATTCCATGACCGAAATTCTTGATGTTAAAACTATTCTTATTTGAGAATCCTCTTTGACGCAAATGACCCTTCGAAATTATTCCTGTAGTTCAAAAATTATCATATGATATACTTCATGTATATTGTCCACAAATATATTACTGCAGTTAAAAAACTTATAATTTGGCATGTGATCTGCATGATGTTTATTGAACTGAAATACAATTTATTATGTGGTCCAGTTGTTGGTATATGGACCTAAAATAAATTTCTGTAATTGTACAGTATCTGAACTTGAGAATAGATCAATTGGATACAATTGTTTCACCATGTTTTGATTTTCAACGAAACAGTTATTTTTAACATTGCAGAAATTAATTCTGAATCATGCTGAAATTTTTATTTTTGATGGTCTTTTAATAATTTTAAAATGCATATTTGAATAAAATATTGGTTTATATTTCCATTCCCTGACTGTATTCATTTAATATACCAGTGAAGGTTAAGAGTTTGTTTTTAGTAAATAACGTACTTTGAATGAAATGAGCGAAAAATATTAAAGCCAAGCTGTATCCTAAATTTTATTATTTAACCTTGGCTGAGATCAAAGGTGATGTACACACATCTTCCTCAATTTATTAATAATGTAATCCAGTTTGAATGTGTAGCATTGATGCTCTCATGATCCTTCAGTGTTAATGTCAACATTGTAGCCTTACATTTTGTATTAAATATAATTTCACTTCTTAAAATACATCGTTTATTTAATCTGAATGTAAATAATATGCAGCATTGATTTATGACCTCAATGTTTGTATAATAATCAAAACATTTTGAAAAATATATAATGTCAGTAGTGATATGTACATTCCCATTTCTAACCAATAATACGTAGCTAACATTTGTAAGCTTTGATGGTTATAAACCACTAGAGCTTATGAGATCGTCTTTCATGAGGTGTCTGACTATTAGCACACTTTTTTATTCGTATCGATCTATGTAATATATTTGGATGATTGCCAGGACATTTTACATACACATTCAGTTCATGGTCTAGTTGGCCCTGAATGAAAATGGTGCTCTGACAATTATTTTCAGTTCCAGCTTTTTGACAATCGTTTGTGACTGTTGTCATGGTAATACAATCAAGAATGAATGATGTTTTCGGTTCTCAGCTTTTTGTCTATTCTTTGTGTCTGTTATGGTAATACCATCAAGAGTGAATGATGTTTATTCAGTTCCAGCTTTTTGACTATTGTTTGCAGCTGTTGTCATGGTAATACAATCAAGAATGAATGATGTTTATTTGGTTAGCTTTTTTGCTATTGTTTGTAGCTGTTATGGTAATACAATCAAGAGGGAATGGTGTTTATTCGGTTCCAGCTTTTTCAATATTGTTTGTGGCTGGTATCAAGGTAATATAACCAAGAATGAATGATGTTTATTCGGTTCTCAGCTTTTGAATGCTTATCTTAAATTTTGTTTTGATATTCATTAATCATATTCAAGGCCAGCATGCTGTATAATGCACCCTCTCTATCATTTGATGAGCTCGATAGCTCAGCTCTGTAAAACAAAATATGTTCTTGCCAAAATTGTAATGTTGGAGTTTAAGTGTTTCATTATTCTGTAGGTAAATGGAGTTAAAGTAAAAAAGTGAAAGTTTTATCTTTGATTCCTAGAAGCTCTTTCCGGCCAGTAGAGCTTAATATGCTAACAAAATTGTTCACTTAGAAATATTAACTATCAACAAACTACAAGTTGTATTTGTAAACAGCGATATGAGATGAATTTTTTTAAAAGTAATGTTAAAAATCCTCATCAAACAAACAAAGCAAATTGTATTTGTAAACAGTGGAGAAATCAGGAGAGTGGATGTTGATTTGAGGTAGCTTCAGAAATAAATAAGACACAAATTTTATCCTAACAGGCGAATACACATTCTTTAGAATTATTAGCTTAACATTATAACTGTGTATCATTGAATGGATTCAACCACTCTGATCTGATGTGTAAACCATTGTACAAAAATGTTTCACTGTATCAATCTAAGTTGTGTTAATATAAACAACAATTATCCATGTTCAGATGAAAATGGTAATTGTGTTCTTCATCACACATGAATCCAAGTGCATGTAATTTACCTCTACTGGTATATTAAATGGAATCATGTTCTTCATTCAATATGCTTGTCCTGAACTTCCAGGAAGTTGTCACCAAACCTTTCAGAGTGACACATTTACACCAGAGTTTTGATGGTCCTGAATGTAAATGATTGTCCTTGAACATCCAGTATAATTTGATTCAAGTCAGATATTCACTGTCATTCATTAAGTTCTAACAGTGACTACTTAGATGTCATGTACTTGTGACCTTTGTCAATGGAAATTGAGGTTTTAGAAGATATGAAACTAAATCAAATCATTCAGTTGACATTGATACTCTTCAGCCACATTCACCCACTTTCCAAACCTGAAAATCAAAGACTCCATCTGGTTGGCTAATATAATTATAAAATAAGATAATAAGTTCCCAGAACATTATTTATATGTGATCATGGTCATGTCTTCATTTAGGACAGTGGAGATCTGATTTCAGATTGTGTCCAGTACAGCCATCACAATGGCAACTTATATCAATTGGTATCACTACAACCTCTCATTGAATTTCATATTAACATGAAGGGTTCCTTAATTGATTTTTTAATGACATGTCTTTGGTCTTAACACATTACCACTGCTGCCACATTTATGGTGCATGAGGTAGTAGCCGACTGCCAAGGTCTGTAGCTCCAAGGTCATGTATGAAACACTAAAATGGGTGGTGTTACACAAAAGGAAGATAGATTTAACTCTACAATTATGCCAAATAATCCGGAAGTTTTAGTTGAAGGGAAAAACCTAATCTTTTGGACCCGTTTTTCTTTCACCCAAAATTCACCTGTGGTCTGAATCAGATTTTGTGCTCAGACTTTAGACCTTTTGGCCTCAAATATAAGGCAGGCCAGTCTAAAATGCAAAATGTGGAATAAGGTGGTCATGTTTAATAAAGAGGGATCTCCATATTAAAATGATGGGTCCATTAAGCAAAAAAGCAGTTCTGAAGAGAACTGCAACTTTTCCTTTTTTGCTCATGTGCAATTTTTGGGTTTCTACTAGAACATGTAATAAGTTGTCCTGCTATCGTCTTGGTCCTTCAGAACAATGACACTGACCTGACATCTAAAAATGAATGCCAGGGCAGTGGTGGTTGTTGTTTTGGGTTTTGATGAAAATTTTTATATTGCGGCCAGTACATGTATATATTTTTGGTTAGAGGATGAATCTAGAAAATCCATGATATGAGTCACCAAAACATGGGAAGCTAGGATTGCCAAGGTAGCTAGGGCTTCCATGGTTGCCATTTTGCTGAAAGACTTCTCTTATCGAGTTGGCTATACATTAAAATGGTTCTAAGCAAAAATAAATTTTCTATATTTCACTGTCAAACTAAAATCTTAAATTTATGCTGCAAATATTTTAGCAATATCATGCTGCTATTTATTTATATAGAGCTGTCAAAAAGGGCTGTTTCAGTTTAATTTGTACACATTTGATAGAGTATGCAGTTAAAAAGAAACCCCATTCATTTATTCTACTCTGATAAACTAGAACTAAAATGTTCCTTTACATTATCATGATGAATATGAAAATAGTCATTTTACTGAATGTTTAATCATATTGACCTATTTCTTTCTTCAGGGTCATGCTGATGATGCAATGATAACACCTGAGCAATTTAACTATTTTCGTCTCTGTGTCGCTCTAATAACTGTTTGTGGAAATGCCATGAGAGAAGTCCTGCGCAGCCAAGTTCCTGCAGGATGCAAAGACATCTATGACGCAATCCTTGCAATTAAGAACAAGCTGACTGGTGGAAAAAGAAGTCTCCTTAACCGCAGTCAAAGTACTCTGGTTTTTCCAGACCCTAAAGGGACGAAAATTGGAACATTGGATCAGTTTGATATTTCATTGCTATATACGCTAATAAGAAATGTCAATGCAGTTAAACCTCCATTAACTCATAACTGGGGAGATGAACCACTAGATAAACCAAGGGACACCTCTCTATGGGCTAGTGTGGAGCGAATTCGCTTATTTAGGAATCATATAATTCATTCCTTAGATGGACAGATTAGTGACAAAGACTTAGAAGCTTACTTGAACAAATTTGAAGCTGTCATTAAAGACATTGAGACTGTAATCGGTGTAAAGGTGTGCAGCGAAAAGTTGGAGAAGCTAAAGAACGCGGTGATCTCTGTTTATGAAGCCTGTTAATTGCAAATAAAACTCAAGAAGGATAAGCAACAGGTATAAAGTGCAAGCAAAGTGTGCACTATATCATAGCAGAGCACGAATGCAATGTATCATAGAAAATGAGGATGTACGTTTGGTTTCAGATTTACCATCCTATTTGGTTGTATAATCTTTAAACCTTTCTGGATGCTTAATTGGATATTTTAATTTAACAGTGGTGTATCAGTATTAAGTGTGAAACTCACAGATACACAGACGGACGTTTTAACTGTAGAAAATCAATATTGCGTATGAAACTTGTAGCAGTATTTGTTGTCAAGTAGATGAGTGTCCACATTTGTTTAAATTGTATAAATACTGTGTCATCGTATCCTGTTCACATATTACATCAATGTTTTTATGTGCACATAATATTCATCACAATTTTATAGTGTCATGTCATGTTTTATTCATATAATATGACATCACAGTTTCATAGTGTCATACAGTTGTATGCATGCTTCATAATATTGGATCAGTTCTATACAGTGTCATACTATATATACATGCATATTATATCCTGATAATTCTGTATTACAGTTTATGTCATTCTATGCATGTCATGTTACATCATAACTTCATATAGTTTCATATTCTATACACACACCATTACCTCACAGTTTTATAGTCTTTCAGTTGTATGCATTGTCATACAGCTATATAATAACAATAATAATGAGGACTTTGTATAGTGCCTAATCTTTAAAAGCTGTAAGCACTTAACAACATCTATAATGATATGACTACATAAAAACAAAGAACAAAAATCATAACATTGAAAAACATAAAACATGCTGAAAATATTTAAGGTACAAGACATTATTAAGTCTTTAAGTTTGGTCTTGCAGTCGAAAAAGTTGAATTCTAAGAGCACTCTTGAAAGGGGTCACTGTGTATTTGTGTCTAATTTCAATGGGCAATTCGTTTAACATTGCTGGGCCATGGTATGCAAAAGAACGTTGTCCATATGACTTCGTGTTCATTGTGGGAACAATGAAAATACCATTGTCAGAAGAGGAGCATAATTATCTTGCTGGTATGTACACATGGATGAGGCCGGATAGGTATGTAGGACTGTTTATACAGTGTTTTATATCATGTGCACATTACATTACATCAGTTTGTTTAGTGGTAGTAAAATATTCTTCCTAATTTGTTTACATGCATGATAATAGCATTCAGTTTTATCTTCAGAGTTTTTAATTTCTTAAATTAAAAATGCCAATTTGCCTACATGGTACTAATGTTACAAGAATTATTGTTATTCAAAAAATGTTTGTATGAAAGTTTACTACCCCTTTTCATACAGTAAGCATAAGTTTTAATTGAAACTTCTGTTTTTTTATCTTAAGCAGTGACTCGATCATGACCACATAAGCTTTCAATTGATGCAAGTTTTTGTTATCTATAGTACTTTGATATGTGCATTTTAGTGTAATATCACTTGCATTTTACTTTGATGTATGTGACAGTCGAGATTTATGCTAAAATGTAATATCACATTTTACATTGATGTATGTAGCAGTTGTTGTTAACCACATGGCACTATGACATGCAGATTACAGCTGTGTTGATGATGGTATTACCATATGACATGCACATTTACTTAATGTCTGTGAAAGATGATGTTTTGCCAAATGGTCCTTTGTAATCCATATTCTTTTGATGTCTGTGCAAGTGGATGCTTTGCCAAACAGTACTTTGACATCTGCGTTTCTTTGATATTCATGGTATTAGATGTTTTTGCCAAATGGAAGTGTGGTATCCATATTCCTGTAATGTCTGTGAAAGTGGAAGTTTTGCCAAATGGTACTTTGACATCTACATTACTTGAATATCCATGGAAGTGGATGCTATTTCCAAATGGTAATAGGACGTATAAGTGAAATGACAGTATCTATTATCAGAGCTTTTATTTTCAAAGGACACAATTACAGTTTATAATGAGGGTGTATATATTTGTTGAACTTCGATATGAAAAACTAGATAGAAAACAAAACATCCTTTTACACATCATAAAAAGTATGGATTTTGCTTTAATTACAAATCTGTAAAATGTACTGCAACAAAGTTCTAGTATTTACCTCATGTGAAACATTGAACCTACTTTATTTTAATATTCTAGCAGTCTATGTGATGTTTTGAATGTGGAAACTTTGACAAGAAGTGTATGCTGTTTCAGGTTCAGGTCCCATAAGAGGTACTATCCTTGTAGAAGAGGAATGCTAATGACTGGATACCAGGCACCAGCAGAAATCCCCTCAGAATACATGCTCCTCTGCCACGTGTTACTGATGTATGTGATCATAATTAGTACCCAAAGTCCTACATCATCCAGCGCCAAAAGCCATGGACATGTGGCCTTAATTGTACCCAATGTACTACATAATCCAATGCTAAAAGCCATAGACATGTGGCCATAATTAGTACCTATTTTACTACATAATCCAGTACCAAAATGCATAGACATGTGGCCATAATTGTACCCATTGTACTACATAATCCAATGCCAAAAGCCACAGCCGTGTGGTCATAATTAGGGCCCTGTATCATGCATGATTCTATACCAAAAGGCAAAGCCGTGTAGCCATAATTATGACTGTATCATGCATGATTCCATACCAAAAGAAACTACTCTTGAGTGGTCATAATTATGTTGCAGTATTGTGCATAATCCTGTACAAGATTCACTACTGTATATTGTCATAATTATATATGTGACCATACTTAAGACCCAGCATTCTGAATAATCCTTTATCAAGAGACACTACTATGGTCTTAATTAGAACCCAGTATACTGCATAATAAAATATAGTTATATTTGTATAACAAACTGTATGTATATTTGTATCAATGAATATAGTTTTTTCTTTATAATAGATAATGTCTGTATATAAATAATTATTTAATAGACTTTGGGTATATATGTTTATTTGACTATAGGTATAATTATTTAGGGATATTTGTATAATATATTTCAGTTATGTGTTCAAAAGACTAGAGATATATTTTTTAAACAGCCTATATGTATATATTATATAATAGACTTGATAATTGTTCATGTTTCTCCATTAGCAGTGTGATATTTTCAATTAATATCCACACAATTTTGATGTGGATAATATCTTGCTTAAAGGAAATGAGAAACAAAAGCAGTTGCTGTGTTTTTTTTTATCCAATACGTTTCATTAAATTGGTTAACTTTAATACTATAGGGTGGGGTATAGTTTTTCCAATGAGTAACCAAAAACTTGAAAGCAGTCTTTGCTAAATCAGACAATGTGTTGTTTGTGCGCCTGTGATGAATATCAATAGTCATCTTTTATATACAAAATTGGAATGAGTTTGTTGTTCTTTACATAAAAATCAGTATTGTCTGTGTTTTAGTTCTATGCCCATGACCCCAATGTCCAAAAAAAAAATTAAAAATTGAAGAGGCCTTGAAGTATTGCATTATGAAAATGCCTGAGATGTTCATTTTATTTCAGCACATGTGTTATCATTATCTCTCGTCTCCTTCAAATACATTCCTCAAGCCTAATACTTCCCGAATCCAGCCATGCAAAAATGATGAAAGCAGCTTTGTGCCTTCTTTTTCTTATGGATAAAGGACAATAACTCATGCCCATTACTTCTTGTTTACACTGCCAGGTGTCGCTTGTTTTTTGGAGGCTTGTCTCTTGTGCTGAAATACATGGAATTATCTCCAGTATATTCCAAGACCTTTCTAAGAGATTTTCAGCATCCACAGCTAAATTTGGAGTTATAATTGTTTGTTCATTACTGCACATATGGTATACATGAATTAAACTGCCACTGCAGAGAATATACCGATATGGCTGAAAAATTGTCATATATACATACAAATAATACAATTGTCTAACAGGTGTTACTGTCATTCACAGCTTATCATTTTTCGCTCATTCAGTAACAGGTGTTGTTTTAGTGTCTTATCAACATGCTGAGTCAGAAATTTAAAATGTTCTTGTACTTTATTTCATATCAATGGTTTCCTGGGTTCTTCCTCCACCAATAATACTGGCCACCATGTATTGCCCTATCGTGCACTGAAAAATGGCGTTAAACCCTACAACAACAACAACCATGCAGTGTAATCTTTAAATGGTATTCACTAATGTCCTGTTGTGATTTGCTGCATTTTGTATTTTCAGTGAACTGCTTCCAATGAAAACAAACATGCAACAAGTTCAAGACAACACATTGTGCATTTATCAGATCCTTTGGATTCAACACTGGATATATATATATATATATATATATATATATATATATATATATATATATATATATATATATATATATATATATATATATCTGTATATTATATTAATAATATATATTAATATTCCAACAATATTAAAAAATTCCCTAATTTTTTTCATCTTGGCATGGTTTGTCAGTTCAGTGCACTTGGGTTTTTTATCCAGATCATGGATTTTGTCATTACCTTGTTGTGGTAGACAACATAAGTGATGCCACCATAGAGTCTGGATGACATCCTGCAAACACATCAGGTAAGTTAGCTTCTACTCCAAACTTTTATGCCGTTGAGTCTCTCTTGTCCACACAGTTGTGTCAACCAATTGTAGAACTGGTCGAGCCCAATTCCAACAAGACTTGGATTTCAGCTTGAGTGCTTTCATCTGATCAGATTATTCAATGGCCAGCAGTGTTGATACCATGAGGTAGTTTTATGACCAGATGACATTACTATCTCAGTGGCACCCATCATCCAGTCCCCTTTGTCAACAAGTCAAAATCTGCTACATTGTTGACTCAAGAAAGCTGGAAAACAGTTTGCCTCTTCTCAGACTCTTTCAAAGTTGATCTATATTCGCAGCATACTCTGAAGTCTCACAAGATTAGAGTTGGCTCCTGTTCCAAAGAAGCATTTTGATCCAAGACATTGTAGAAGTGTTTGAATGGCATGTAGAGCCAACCTTCTTGACATTTTAGCTTATATATTGTTGGTGCTGTGATGATGACTCAGATGACTACTAGACCAAATTAAGAGTCAAAACAGCCAGCACTAGATTCACCGATGAAATTGTGTTGAGAAGATGATTTCATTACTCAATCACATGATTCTAGGTTATGTTGCTTAGTAGGTGAACAGTTTAAATTTCAATTAGGGAATCCAGTTGCATTTCCTGAGAAGGATACCCAAGAAAGATGTTGGATGAAGGAGAGAGCCAATTTAAAAACAGTTTTTTGGAGAACATTTATCCTATCACAGTACTTAATAACTTCCAAACCAGGGCAGCATCTGTGTTCACATATTGTTCATCTTAAAAACTAGTGACACATGGTGGTAGTATGGGGTGGTAATTTACAAGAGTTATGGCCCCTTATATTAAATTGGCAGAAACAGACGAGTTTTATGTTTCACAAGTGATTGAGTGACGATAACGAGATGTAGTAGGCTTATATCCTAAATATAAATTACAAATTTAAATTATTTGACTTCATATATCAAATGTAAATCCAGAATTTAGTATGCTTTTATCATGCGACATTTCCAAAATTGATTTGTCTTTAACCTACATATCTGGACCCTCCAATTTTCCAGATGCTGACCCAATACATTTTTCTGATCATAATGCAGAATTACCAAAATGCGTCTGATAAAAATAGTCCAGGTTTTTAATGTTGTTTACAATTAGAGAAAATGCACGTTTAGTACATTTGAAATGATACATGTATGTTGCATATCAATACAATTAACAATTACGTTCTGATTGGTCTGTAATTATTTATTATGGAATGAAACAAACCATAAACAAGATTCACTATAGTCTATTTTACTGCATGATAATAAAATACTTCATGATATTACTTATAAGGGGAACTCGGTTGAAATGGCTTCTTTGTGTTGAACATGCACTTGGGATAAGAATGTTTGCACAGAATCAGCAAGTGGGTGATTCAGTATGTACTTTTCCTTTAATAGTACATATATAAAAAGCGACATGCCACCACATGTATGTAGCCTTAGACATGCAAGAGAAAACAGAGTGCAAGAAAAAACATAATACAGTTTTGTACGGTTGTAGGATGATTTATGCAATTCATCCCAATCACCTTATAAATACTAAATCTGTAGAATATTTATGCAATTTAGAATCACATTAAAGAAAGTGGGGCTAATGAATGTACTCTAAATGGCAAATAAATCAAACCAAATGGAGGCAAAGTACTTGTGTAATTTGATTGTAGGGTACTTGTGTAATTTGACCATTGGGTTCATAATAGGAATACAGCTGTGTTTATGTCGCCTATGCTGCATAAAGAAAGGATACAACGGCCTCTACAAAGTCAACCATGTTTTCACATTAGTGTACGTACAGAGACATCGGTGAATAATGAAGAAATACTACTAAAATAATTACTCAGTTTGTTACATGGAAATTCCTGATATTGTAAATTTCCAAGCTACTGTATATTGATTTTGGTGTATGTACTCTTGTCCAACTTCTGTCACGATTGTTACTGTATTCATTTCACCCCACCCCCATCCCATATTTTCCCTGAATCATATATTTACATATAACTGTATGAAATCATTCATTTATTGCTGCTATCAAAATAAATTCTTTAATCATTGTAGGGAAAGAGCTTATTCTGATTTATGATAACTTACAGACTGTGTAGTGATCAATCTAATCATTGTAGGAAAAGAGCTTATTCTGATTTATGATAACTTACAGACTGTGTACTGATTAATCTAATCATTGTAGGGAAAGAGTTTATTCTGATTTATGATAACTTACAGACTGTGTAGTGATTAATCTAATCATTGTAGGGAAAGAGCTTATTCTGATTTATGATAACTTACAGACTGTGTAGTGATTAATCTACGTTCTTGGGCATATCATTATATAACCACAACTATAATATAACATTCTGTTATATACAATTGAGCTAAACAGTGAATTCAATACTATAAAGATATTGGAACTGTTTAAAAATCAATATTTGCAATGCACAAAGTACCGGTAATTATTGGTGATAAATCTGCCACAATAGTGACATTAAATCTGCTACATTGTTGATAACTGTTAACTGGGACTATAAATAATATTATAAATGTAACAGTGACTATAAATTTAGTGCTGACTATAAAAATGACTATACATATGATAGTGTCTATAAATGTAACAGTGTATAAATTTTTAGTGCTGACTATAAAAATGACTATGCATATGATAGTGTCTATGAATGTAACAGTGACTATAAATGTGATTTGAACCATAAGTGTGATGGTTACTTTAAGCGTAAAGGTGAATATAAATGTATGGGGACTATATATGATTGTGACTATATGTGTAATGATGACTATGTGTAATAGTAGCTATGTATAATGATGACTATGTGGTCGTGACTATGTGTAATGGTGACTATATGTGTAACTGTGACTTTTATGAGTACCGTAATGGTGGCTAAAAATGATTTTGCCTATAACTGTGATGGTTACTATAATTGTGATGGTTAGTATATGTGTAATGGTGAGTATGTTTAACTGTGACTATTATGAGTAATGGTGACTGCATGTAATGGTGACTAAAACTGACTGTGCCTATAATTGTGATGGTTAGTATATGTGTAACGGTGAGTATGTTTAACTGTGACTATTATGAGTAATGGTGGCTAAAAATGATTATGCCTATAACTGTGATGGTTACTATAATTGTGATGGTTAGTATATGTGTAATGGTGAGTATGTTTAACTGTGACTATTATGAGTAATGGTGACTGCATGTAATGGTGACTAAAACTGACTGTGCCTATAATTGTGATGGTTACTATATGTATAAGGGTCACTGTAAATATTATTTTGACTATAATTGTGTTAGTGACTATTTTTAATGGTGATTATTTTTTAGGGTGACTATATGTGTAACAGAGACTATATTTGTAATGGTGACTAATGGTTTACTATATGTGAAATAGTATCAATATGTGTAACAGTGATAATGTGTAACAGTGACTATAAATGTTACAGATAGAAGTGTGACAGATTCTCATGGTGACTATAAATATGATTGTGACTGTAACTGTAAGGATGGCCATTATTGTGACAGTCACTATAAATGCCACTGAATATAGATTTCACTGTAAAATGTATTTGTTACAATGACTGAATATAAATGTACATGTAACAGTGACAATATAGTTTTGGTATCAGGGACTGTAAATGCAGCTTTTTCTTAATGAATGTTGCTTTACTTTGTTCATTACTAATCTTCTCGTTGTTATGTACACCTCTAATTGTTTATAATTTTGTTATGACTTAAGTTTTAGTGGTTATCTAGAGCTAAATTTGCTGTGTGTATAGATAGGTTTTACTTTAAGATATTAGGAATGACAATATTCCATAGGACCTAATAAGACCTATCATATGATTAACGATAATATTAATTGTAAACCTGTTGAAAAACTTGGGATTGTTTTCCATTGGACAGTTCAGTCAGGTGGGTTCTTAGAAGAATTAAGTAATTACATATTGTATGGGTTAAATTAGGTAGGTTCTTTTTATGATGAAGGATATTTGCAGTTGTCACACAAGAATAGTAGTAAAATGCATTTTGACCTCTTGTGCTTGTATATACGTAAGGGCATCTGGAAAATTGGATTCATATTTCTTATGGTCTTGTTCTAACATTGGTTTTCAGATGTATTAAATGTTGTGCTTAGATATTATTCGAAATGAAATATTGGGTAGAACTACCAGGTGCTCATCGACTATTATCTTATTCTGGAACTTTTGTCAATTATTGAAAGGAGTTCTGGAGTATGCCATTTTGATACATCAGGACTGTTGGCAGACATGTGCATTCGAGGATCTGAAATTAATATATAGAACATTTCATTCTTTAAAAATTTATTATCGATTCAATTTATAATATTTTATGTTCCTATCTGATATTTGTTTTATAAATTTGCTTATTAAATTATTCGTAAAGTTTCATAAAACTTGTTGGTTTTTCTTTTTCTGTCAATTAGTTTAGGAAATATAGAGCAGCAGAGAGGGTGAACAGACCACGATTTCAAGCAAAAATAATGCTTCCTACGAAACCTTATTTTAACCAAAAAAAATAAGTCTCCATTTAGCAAACGGAGACTTTACGATTTTTTAATCAATTTTGGTCGCAACGATGTGGTCATCCACCCTCTCTGCTGCTTAGTGATTTCAGTTCTGGGTTAACAAAAATCATTTATGATTTCAACCAAATATTTGATCGAGTCCGATACGATATCGTGTCCGAGGATCATGTAAATTTATTGTTACAAATCCATGCGGGGTTGACTGAGCATGACTAAAGAAATTTTTAAATTGATTGAAGTCCATATCGGAACACCATGTCTGCCAAATATTTCGTAGCGTATGTGTATCAACGCCGTTAAACACAGCAAGAATATTACAGTTATCTCTGATCACTTTTGGAATCTGAGTGTAGCGTTGAGTGACATATATCACATCAGTGTTTTTGTGACGCCCCCGGGAAAATATTCTAGCTGGGTTTTTTTGATTGTCTAACATCACATCGTCGTATACGACTAAATTGTTAATGCTCCCATCAAGGTCATCCACGGATGGCGCCTCGTCAATATCAGTTATAAAATCAATGGTATTCTCACCTTTAATTTCTGATGCATTCTCGTTAAAATCCTTTAACACTTCATAGCATCGTTGATCATCTACGCTAGGGGCAATTAAATACAACTTATCCCACTTCATCCATCTCATTATTAAATTGAGCAACAATTGCGTTTTACCGGATCCAGATGGCCCGATTATAATTGCACGGATAGAGTTTGGTAGCGCTGCATGATGCTTAACTGGTTCTCTTATTTTAGTCGCTGAAAAATCAATTATATTCATATCTCTATACATAAATTATGGATCTATATTGTGTGAAGTGTAAAACGCGTACTAGCACAAATGATGTGACGACGGTTACAACTAAAAATAACAGATCAGCACTAACTGGTAGATGTGCAACATGTGGTATAAAAAAGTTTAGATTTATTTCTACAAAATCAAAGATTTTACAATCCGGAGATGTTTTAAAAAAAAACGAGGAGGTGATATTGCAGCCAAATTGACAAAGCTCCCTGGAACCCCATGGGCAAAGTACCCCGGAGAAAAGCACCTTCCAGGATATAGCTACTGTGGTCCCGGAACACGATTAGATATCAGACTTGATGATCAAAATCAACCCCGACCCGGTGAAGAACCAATAAACGCCATTGATAAGGCCTGTCACCTTCATGATGTTGCATATAAAAGCAGCAACCTGCAACACAGGCATCTCGCGGATGTGAAATTAATTCATGCGTTAAATGCTATTCCTGATAAATCTTTTAAAGAAAAGTTGGCTTCGTGGTTGGTAAAATCAGCTATGAAAGGCAAATTGATGATGGGTGCTGGTAATTGAAAATGCTAGCATTTTAATATGGAATCAATTTATTATTCCCCAAGAGGATACTGGAGGGGTAAATCAGCAGTACATAAACTCGCTAGCGCTGCAAAAGTGAAAAAAACCACTGCGGCGGATTGGTTATCCAAACAGGCACTATGGCAAATTTATCTACCACCACCTAAACAAATTCAATTCTCGCATTTTGATGTGACTGCTCCTAATGAAGTTCATCAGGCTGATATATTATTTCTGCCACATGATCGTGGTTACAAATACGCGTTAACCGTAGTTGATATTGCAAGTCGATACAAAGAAGCAGAACCGTTAAAAACAAAATCAGCCACTGAAGTTGCTTCTGCATTTGAAAGGATTTATCGACGAGGTCCTCTGCACTGGCCGAATCTATTGCAGATTGATCCTGGCAAGGAATTTCAGGGTGCGGTTCTATCTACAATGAAAAATCATAATGTCACCATACGACGAGGGCATACTGCGCTACATCGCGATCAGGCCATTGTCGAACGATTTAATCGGACGATTGCTGAGCGGTTATTTGGATATCAATACGCAAAAGAATTCATTCAAGAAAAGCGATCCCGTGAATGGGTCAAAAGGTTACCACCTGTGATTACTGCACTGAATAACGAGATTACTAGAACAATCAACATGAAACCTATCAACGCGATTAAAAAGAAGTCAATACCCGTACAACCACAAAAAGATTTCCCTAGAAACGCTAGCGTTTCCCAACCAATTCTTGGTAGTAGTGTCATTGTGAGGTACTTATACGAACCAGGAGAGCTTGAAGGGGGTAGAAAAAGGGCTACTGATCCTATTTGGAGCGTCACTACGCATAAGATATCTAGTATAACACGATCAACTGGTAGACCAGCAATCTATAAACTGGATTCAACTGCTCCTCAGCGAGGATTTACTCGACAACAACTACAGGTAATTCCCGAGGATACTCAATTGCCACCGCATGGTCTTAACTAGCACCGTTGCGTCTATTGCACTCAAGACAAGTCAACATCACATTATTTCTGACATGACCGAGATTGTTATTTTTTCTGTCTACGGTGAATTGGCGAGGATCCTTATCCGAATACTGCCAACGCATTATACAATTGCAACTCGCGCAGTGATTATTCTGTTGTTTCTTCAAAGTGATTATTAATTCAGCATCAATATCAAATTCTCGTTGTTTTTTTTTGTCCTGTTGTTTGTAACCGGAGAGTTTTTTATTAATGATGCTAACATCAATATCATTTATTGTTGTGTCATTATCATCACCAATGATTTCATCATCGAGGATAATTCTTCGAAGCTGATTTATTCTTCGTACTCTGGATACTGCGAGATAGACTAAATTCGACCATTCGATGCGATTATCTACCATCCAAACAATTGTATCCGATATAGTCAATCCCTGTGAAGAGTGTATTGTTGCTGCGTATCCTAGCGTCCATGGGGATTTATTAGCACGCAATGCATCTTCAACGACATTGATATCAACCAGCACAATATCATTTAACACGAGAATCTGCTTTTCACTTCCTGACTTTGTCAGGCTTGGTATATCAACTTCTATATTCTGCTTTCGTGTATCCGAAGGCCTATAACACAACGGTACTGGAAGCGTTGCAAATTTTTCTTTATGCAATTCAAATAACTTCATCTGAAGTGTGTCTCTGACTATTTTTCTACTTGCTACTATCAAATCATTTGGTCTCCACGTTTCCCAGAAATCATTCATAGGAGTTTCTGAAATTATTTCACGCGCTATTTCGCATTGGATTTTATCCGGTTGTAATCTAAGCAGTGCTTTGAACTCGCGTAATTGTTCATCAAGTGATCTATGGTCGGTATTAATTTCTTCATAATAGTCTACAGAACCCTTTAGCCATTCATGTGGAGATCCACCGACAAATGGTGGTGGGTGGCCGTGATCCCCGCACATGACGACTTTTGTGTTTTTGTTTAACAACCACTCAAGAAATGTTTTTAATACATCTAATGACATTGTGCATATTTCATCCCAAATTATGATTTCAGGAATGAATTTATCACCCATACGCTCAGGAGTCCATTTGTCACCTTTCCATCGAAAAAAACTATGGTAAGTGCAAGCATTTACCCCTCGTTGTATCATCTCTCTGGCGAGTCTGTGAGTCGGTGTTAACACAATCATGTTAGTAGAAATACAAGTATTTCCACCACCACGATATAATTCAATTGCACGAGTTGTCTTTCCTGACCCACCACAACCGTTTAAATAAACTGTCTTGTATCTACATATTGGATCAGATACCGGTGGTGCATTAGAAAATTCTGATTGAATTTCAATACGGTTACAACAAAGATATTTATCATCCATGGCAACGTCTGCGGATTCACAATACTCATGTAGCATCTCCTTTTTAAATCGCCAACGCCCCCACGCTTCCTCCGGATCTGTGAATGCCGCTACAGCTGATTTGTACTTATTGTGTATATACATCGAATCAGTGGCTACTCTAACCGCGGTATTAGGAAATCTATTTATCATCGAAAATAGATTAATGCAAGCATAGGCTAGCATTGAACTTCTCAAATGTGTGTACTGGGAATTATATCCATCACAGTAGGTAACAACCGTACCTAATTTCTCACCATTGGATAGAAAAGCATCCTTACGGGATACAAGTTTTCCCTGTTTCATTAAATCCGCTACAATAAAATCGTATTCAGCGACATCTATGATCAACCGCGAAGAGTATTTTGCGTTGTCGTATCGTCCACCCTGGGTAAATTTACCGATTATTCTTCTTCCGAGATCTTTTGCTTGTTCTTTTTTAATTTCAAATAACTTCTTAGACCAATTTATGATTTGTTCTTCTGGAAACTGTTTTCGTAGTTCGCTGATTATACGATCTAGATCGGGTTGTGGTAGCCAAACTTCTTTTTGAGCTCGATAGCATATAATAGCTTCGGAAACAATCAACGATATCAGCATGCCACAATCAATCATATATCGTAGTAACACTATTGGCATCCAGGCCTATTCAGATAGGTGTCTACCGAGCCAAACATAACTACACGGATGTAACCCTGTAGCGAGTTCAAATGATATCACACGAGCGAATCCGGTTAAATCAAAATCAGGCAATGGTCCATTAATCGCAACACGAGTCATTTCATGCGTGGGGTGTCCAAATCGTTTAAAATAGTTACTACATTCTCCATACCCGAGAAAACTTCCAGGATAACACGCGGATATATCAATTGAAATCATACCGTCACGATGGTATTTTGTATTCCACAGTCCTCCATGACCAAATTCGATGCAACTCAATTTAACGTCCTCGAGAAAATCACTTCGTGTTGGACGCCATGAGTTTTTTTCTCTTGCGAAGTGAGCTACCACTGATGGAATAGTAAAACTATCCGTGAGTAGTTTTTCATGGAAACTCTCCGGTGAAAAATCACTAGCGATTTTTCTCATTCTGTTATCTAATTCTTCAACGCGATATAATTCACCATTTGGTCTTACAAATTGATCAAATCCTGATTCGGAACCAGCACTACTAAGTAACCACACTGACACAGGATCATCTTTACACAACGCATGAATAGCATCAAATAATTTCTCTTCATAGAAAACATCCCCGGAAAATTCCCCGGAAAATTCCGGGGGGATATATCTTACGGTTCTATCTCGTGGAAATATTGTTACTGCAGGTGTCCACGCGTGTTCGTTATGATCAATAATTTGTATTGGAGCCCCTCGCGATTGATATTTCGGTTCGTATAATACTTCTCCGGTTATTGTTGTTACTGATATTGGGAATTTTAATGATGCTTCTAATTTAGCTATATCAGAAATCTTTGCACCGTGCTGTTTCACTGTCAGTTCCCATTCGGTTATTTTCCTACGTCGCAGATCAGTTAGTTTATTTCCTCGGGATGCATTTGTGAAGTGTTCCATTACCCGTGTTGCTACACAATTGAGCCTTGACGAAGTCAATGGTGAATATTTCATAGGAGCTAGTTTTGCAATATCGGGTTTATCATTTAACGGATATATCCCATAAACCATTGCTGTTACGGGATAGGATCTTTCGTAGTATGGTTTGTCAATTCCAGTTAGAATTCCTGGTTTGGAATCTTTACTTACAATGACAGTTTTTTTATCCTTGAGGATTGGTTCAAATTTATCCCTAATAATCCATTTGCCTTCGACTTCGATAATGAATTTTATTCTGAAAAAATACTTCTGATTGGAATTGCTTTGCTTGAAATCCTTTGGATTTCCACGTTTGGATTTTCCACATTTGGATGGAAATTGCTTTGCTTGAAATCCTTTGGATGGAAATTGCTTTGCTTGAAATCCTTTGGATGGAAATTGCTTTGCAATTTCACCAAGGTGTGAAATTATCTCAGCTGCTCTTTTATCGTTCATAGTAGCATCGATGATGGGTACATTGACATCTTCATCAATAATTCGAAATGTCGACCAACAGTATGCTGCACCGTCTCGGTAGAATTCATTAAAACACTCCCTGATTTTACCGAGTATAGTTCTATCACCGATTAGACGTTTTGGTGTATCAGAGACTCTATCGAGATTGAATTTAGTATTTCTCCAAGGCTTAATTTTCGATAATCTTTGGAACTCCCTATCAAGATTGAATTTAGTATTTTTCCAAGGTTTGATTTTCGATAATCTTTGGAACTCCCTATCGAGATTGAATTTAGTATTTCTCCAAGGCTTAATTTTCGATAATCTTTGGAACTCCCTATCAAGATTGAATTTAGTATTTTTCCAAGGTTTGATTTTCGATAATCTTTGGAACTCCCTATCAAGATTGAATTTAGTATTTTTCCAGGGCTTAATTTTCGATAATCTCTTGAACTCCTCCATGTTATAATTAAAACAAGTATTTAAATAGAAAAATATAGTATAATGAATCACTGCAAGTGGCTAATGATTGGATCTACAACCCCGTGTAACAAATCATGCAGAAGCGAATTCTGTGGGTATCATATGCAAAGCGTGAGAAACGGTTCAAAAGGCCCTCTCCCATGCCTCCAATGTGGGGTGGGTGTTAGAGGAAAATCGCAATTATGCCTTGCTTGTGGGGGTAAACGATACAGGGAACTAAAACGCTACTATGACAAACGAATCATTGACTCCGTCATCCTTGATAAAATCAAGGACAAAGTAATAAAAACCCCTCAAGATTATATCCAGAGATTTATAATTAAAGCAGATAATAAATTAGACAAGTAGTATTATTATACAAATGAGCCAAGATTTCAGACCTCACCCAGTGCTTGCTAATTACGAAGCCTCTAGTGATGGTGTTGTCAGACACCGCAGACTCAAAGAACCTGTTGGGTATCTGAATAATATGGGATATTTGATGTTTTCAGCTGGGAGGAAAAAGTATCTCTGTCACAGAGCCATCTATGAAGCATTTTACGGATTAATCGAAGACGGTCTTGTGATTGATCACATAAATGGCGTGAAGACTGATAATTGTCTTGGGAATCTTCAAGCCGTCTCGCAGCGCGATAACCTTTTAAAAAGCAACGCTGGTAAGCACGCAAAACATCCCAAGGGTGTGAAATCGTTTGATTTAGAAAATAATGAAGAGAGAAGCTTTCAGTCGATAAATGCGGCTGGAAAATATTTCGATATTTGTAGTACTTCAATTCGATTTGTTGCTGAAAAAATCATTAAAACATCTCTGTCTAAAAAAAATGGTCATAAAATAAAGTTCGTATACACTGAAACTATTTAAGGGAGATAAATCCTTTATGGATAAATCCGCACTACAATTCACACTCTACCTACTAAGTTCCCTTGTATTATGACGTCAAAGGAATTTGTCGCCTGCTATATTACCTGTACTTGACTAGGCGCGCCCACGTGACTGTAATGGAGATATAATGCATGAGTTTTCGATAGAGAATAAAACTTTTTATTGTCGCTTGTGGGCTAAAACTGCATTATTAGTTTTATTTATCTACATATCTCATGTGTGGGGTGGGTGGACTAGCAGTAAAGCAGACAGCTAACTCGTTCTTTCAGTACAGAAATTCTTTATAATTAACGCATTACCTATGTTCGCTCAGCCAGAACGCGAGTGTTTCCTATTCATTGAAGTAGGTGGGCGTGGTTAAAATTCCTTGTATGTGAATGTATTTTATCTAGAGAATTATAACAGAGTATAAAAACGCTGTTTTATTAAACAACTGTATTATTTTGTTTAAAATATTTCTCATTGTTGCAGCATAAAATTGTCTATTTTAAAAATCTCTTATTGTTAAGTATACATGTCTTCCCTCTCCTCTATATTGATCGGTATTCATGTGACCTTCAGTACACACTTCTGTTTCCCACCCTGTATGATCGGTATTTCACTGACGCAGGCATGCGTGATTGATATTTACAAACAGTTAAATTAATTTTTTTTTTGTGTACTTAGTATTTTATATTCCTAAATACGATGGATACAGTAAAATTGTCTATTTTAAAAATCTCTTATTGTTAAGTATATCAGATATATATATATATATATATATATATATATATATATATATATATATATATATATATATATATATATATATATATATATATATATATATATATATTAAAAAATCTCTATTCTGTATGACTAGTCCGTGGTGTAATGGTATCGTGTTTGTCTTGTAAACATAGATCTATCAACTACGTGTTCGGTCCCCATAGCAGATACATTATTTGATGGCGAAACGGAAGATGTTTTTTTCTATTAATTGGGGGGGGTGGGGGCGGTCCCCCTCAGCCAAACCAACATGGCAACCCATGCTATCGCATTCTCGGTAGCGTGGGTTGGTGTTTTTTTCCAACTCATGCAACCATGAATTCGATTTCATGGGTTGCCATGTTGGTTTGGTTTACCACGCCCACATCATACCATCATCGTTCCATTGAATTATAATCCATCCTTAATTAAGTTAATTAAGTATATGTTATGCCTAAAATTTGCCGCAACACTCGAGCGGAAATATATGGCATTGTGCCGTCCATGTTGTGACGTCCCCCCAAGCATATCTTCTGGGCGGTCTAAGATGGCGTTTGCCACCTTAGGCCTCCCTTCCGGAGATGTATGTTTCGGGTCCCCCTTGGGCTTACTTGGATGCGAAGGCACCCAAGGAGTTCCAAAGATGTGTTGTCATATATGTTTTTTTTTATTAATTAGAGATACAGTATACTATATTTATAAATAAATTTATTTATAAATAAATATAAATAATGGATATCAATGATGTAAATGCTATAATTGCTGAAATCTCAAATTTAAATAATAAAGGGGTATTATTATCTGAAAGTCTCGACGTTGACAAGATTACCTCGGAATATGAAGATATTGAATATCTGTCTAGTAGGGGTCGTTATGTTTTACCTAGGATGTACAGGCTCGTGAAAGGAATTCAAAAATCCATTAATGGTTGTTTGTACGGTAACGACATTAATTTATTTATAACGCTATTTAGCACCGTTGAAGCAATACGTCAAAAGCTCGGCCAAGAATATCAAAAACGAGCTGAAATTGGTTCTAAAGTTCGTGATCTTAGAAAAATGTTAAACGAGGAGCGACCCGTATCTTAACCACGTGAGTGTTACTAAAAAATAATATAGGCTTTCGTAAATAATTTAAATAATTTATTTATTTTTTTTTTAGCGTTTTTTGTAACACTTGTTACATAGGATTTTCTCCTGAAAGGATACTCATCAGTTTGGACTTGCTCATGCAGTTATGTGCATAATGGATGATCTGGTCGTAGTAGCAAGTAATCACCGCGACGCCTCCATTTTCACGTAGTTGTTCTTGTTGCCGCGTCGTTAACACAAATCGTTCATCGCCATTCTCAGATATTACAATTCTGAAATCCCCAGCGATGTTATTTCTGAAACACTCGCGAATAGCGTCGTACAGTTTAACCCTGTCGAAGATGAATACGTTAGCTTGATGGTACATTATTTAATAACTAAGTTATTTAATAACTAAGCTTTTAATTATGATGGAAACCCTCCGGATTTCACATTTGAAAATTTAGTTCACAAACAATATATGGTTGGTGAATCGCTTACAACTAAATTAGCCCGAGAGCGGCTAGCAGCAATTAAAAAGTTTATACCGGTTCGAGACAGACTTCGCGAGAAACTTCAACAACGACAACAAGCGCAGACTGACTTTTCTGTGTCAAGTGAACAACTGTTTACTCCGATAACAAGTGCGACCAAAGATGTGAAAACAGCAACTGAACGAGCAATATACGGAGATATTCCTAAGGAAGGCAAGCGACGAGAAGTGCCTGTTCTTGGTGTGCTTGAAAAGATAGCAGCAGAGACCGGACAAACACGCGCAGGGATACAACAGTTATCCAGTGATATAAAAACTCAACAAGAGTATGAACAACTAGCTGATATTGATGATGAAACTCAAAGAGTTTCCACACCTGAACCACAACCTGTTGATGTCGTCACCCCAAGAGGTGTTTCCTTTATAGACAAACTCACCGAAGGAGCTATAGCAGAAATCAAACGACCTCAATTAATAAAACCCGAACATTATAAGATTTTTGGTGATTTCGCCGCCCAAAGCTTTCATTCCAGAAAAGACTTTTTAAAAGACGAGTATAAAAACAGTAGAATAAGCCGAGATGAATGGGCTGATTGGTTGTATAAAACGAATAAGGGTGTTGGCCGTTTAAATAAAAGAGAATTGGGATATAAAGAATTTAGAAGGGGAATTGAAGAGTATGATGAAACTGGTACAACTTTGAAAACAAGCGGAAAAGGATATTCGATTAAAAATCCAAAGGATGTCTTTGACTCTACCGTGACATGCCCTGGTAACATTCTCAGTGATATATCACGGTTAGAGGTTCTCATCGGAGGGAAACGAGCCGGAAATAACTCCGTCGAGATAATGAACGAGGCCGCTGATATCTGTAGACGATTATTTGCTGGTGGTATCATGGACATTAATGTATATCGAGAACTTATTGCTGAATTAGTTGAAAATCACAACGATGAAAATCTTATGGATGTAAGCGATTGATCACTAATTGAAAAACTACTAGTTTTATAATAAGATGATTATACACTACAACCATGATAAACCCGTAAGCGTCTACGTGGTGAACTCACGATTGCCTGTTTATCGCGCGTGGTACGGAGATGGTTTCGGCAATACCATTGCGGGGTTATTTACAAGAATGGCTCCCAAGGTGGCGCCGTTAGCTAAACAATTATCAATGAAAGCCATTGATGCTATCCGTGATAAGGGAATCAATTTCGTTGGAAATCTTGCAGGAAAGGCATTTTCTGCCGCGAAAGATAAAATAGCATCATTGGTGCGAAAGAAACCACGAATGACTTCGTCATCGATGACTTCGTCAGTGGTGAAACCAGGAATGACTTCGTCATTAGTGCTGCCATCAACTACAGTGATGCCTGCAAAAATCAGCAAAGCAATAAATAACGCAGTGGAAGAAAAACTAGCGCAATTGACTTCGTCACCACCGGTAACAGATAGCGCTATCATGAACGCGATAGCAGGAAGTGGTTTGAAACAAAAAAGAAATTCGAGGAATTTTCAACGACGATGATTATAAACAATTAAAACGCTAGCGTTAAACTCTTCGAGTTTCACAATTGAAAACGCTAGTAATGTTATAAATGTTTAAACGAACAGCTGATCCCGCGTTAGATATGGAAGCCCCAATGCGCAAGGATGATTCCGTCCGCGATTATCAATACTATTCCTATCATGCAATACAACCCGACCTACGATCGCGAATTGAACTTCAAGTTCAAGATACCAGTAAATACTTTTTACCATGTGAAGCATTTATTGAAGTAGAAGGAAAACTTGTAACAAATGATGCAGCTGATACCCCATATGCAAATGATTCAAATATCCGAGTTGGTTTCGTCAACAACGGTATAATGGCGTTATTTGAAAGTGCAAGATATCTCATTGATGGAAAAGAAATTGAATCAATAGACCGCGAGGTTGATGTTGCAACAACAATAATCGGACTATCAAGATACTCCGATGATTATACAAGATCGGCTGGTCCATCTATGATGTTCGCAAAGGATACCTCTGATAACGCTGACCACCTTCAATACATTAAAGTGTTAACAGCACAAGATACTGCAGCTGATAATCAACGAGAAGCAACTAATCCAGAACGTCGAGCTAGACCAGGAGCTGCGTTTGATATTCTCGGAGGCGTTAATGGTAATTTCAATTTAGGATTTGCAACACGAAAATTAGCATTGGAAGGACAAGAGAAAAAGTTTTCATGTGCGATTCCACTCCATCACATATTTGGATTCTGCAGAAATGTCAGAAAAGTCATCTATGGAGCCAAACACACAATCGCATTAGTGCGAAAAGGCAATGACAATGATGCAATTTGGCGTACTGGTGCCAATGAAGGTAAAGTTGTTTTGAGTAAAATAGTATTATGGATGCCAGTAATGACTCCATCAATTACCACGGAAGAGCGGCTACTTTCGTTTATGGAAACCGGTGGTAAATCATTGCTAAGTTGGCTAACAACAACGACTGATGCTAAAGAGGATAATGTTAATGGTACATTAACATGGCACCTGGCATCAAAACAAGGCGTTTCAGCTCCACGTCATATATTTATAGCGCTGCAGAATCGGAATCGATTAGGTTCCCAAGAACACAGTCATATGATATTTGATCGGTTAGGGGTAAGTGAGGTTTCACTGAGAATAAACGGACAACAAGAACCATCTGAGGATATACAGCTTAATTACGGAAACAACCAAATAGCACGTGTGTATCATCGGATGCTGTCATATATGGGTCGTGATCAAAATGTTGATACTGGTTTGCAAATATCTCAGCTCGATTTTAAGAACTTGTATCCAATTTATTACTTTTCACTGGAACATCTTGATTTAACAAGGCAATCCGTTGTTGATATACATTTTAGGGCTCGTATAGATCCTGGTGGTGTTGATTATAGAGCGGTTGCTGTTAGTCTCAGCGACAAATCAATGTTGTTAGAAGGGGCTGGCGGACGAATGAGACTTGTTGATGCACCAGTGGAAAATCTGTAAATGAAACTTGAAAAGTTTCCATATGATTTCCCCAATTAGATCAATTGAAAGAATAAATGTGTTTTACAATAAAATGCCATATAGTGTTGTTAGTGTCAAGCTGACTGATGGTCAGGTCAAGAAATTAAAATCAAAATCCGCTAAGGAATGTGGAACAACAATAACGTTAAAACCAGCGCAGATGTCCGGAGGTACACATAAAATATCATTAACGGATCGTCAAATAAAACATTTCAATGATGCAATGAAAAATAAGCGAGGAGTTCAAATAGAATTTTCGAAAGCTGCAGTCGCGAACATGATAAAATCAGGTGGTATATTTCCATTGTTAGCCGCAATACCAGCATTGATTGCAGCGGCTGCCCCAGCGGTGGCGAAGGCGGCAGCGTTGGGAGCCGTTGGGACCGCAGCAGGGATGGCGTTGAAAAAGGCAACTGGTGGATCCGCTCGCGGTAGATCCACAAGTGGATCCGGGTATAAAAAAAAGGGAAAGGGGTTGTACCTACCAGGAACCCCGTATTCATGGTACAGCGGCAAATCCGTGAACGGATCGGGTCTAAGAAAAATACCAGGAACGGTTTATTAATTCAGAAATCTTCGATTTCCGGCCCAATTGTTGAGGAACCTATGGTTCCTATGTCCAATTTTGATTTAATTGATGCTGCTAAAAAACTAGCGATAAAAAACTTCAGAGGGGTTTTTATGAGAGATCAATTACCGAGAAAACCAAATAACGTTGAAACCGGTATCATCAATCTTGATAACAGCAGCGGATCGGGAACTCACTGGGTTGCATACGCGATTGATCCACGTGGGATTGTCTATTTCGATTCATATGGGTTAGCTCCGCCAAGCGAGTTTATGCGGTATATAAATTCCTCGATGAAACTCAAAGGGTTTCCGATTTTTTATTCCACGCTGCCAACACAACAATTAAATGATCCACCGATATGCGGCCGTGAAGTATTAAATGTCCTCGCGGAGATTTCATTAAAATCCTTTGGATCTCCGTGGAAACCACCTCATATTATTGTAAACGAATACACGAGTGGGAAATTACAAGGATCAATAAATTGAAAACACAAGTTACGCTAACAATAATGATCGATATTTGGGGACAATCTCTGTCAATGTTGGAACCCACCGAGGAAACATCTGCGGGTTCTATCGAGGATGTAAAAAAAATAATAGAAGATGAAATCGCTGAGACGTTAAATTTAACAAGTGTTGACCCGAACGAAATAGTTGTATTTCAAGATCGCCAGGGTAAATTGAAAAGCAGTAATATATCCGTGAATGACATTTTGATACGGCATCGCGCTGCCGCTGAAAACTCTATTGCACTGTATTCCAACGATGGACAACTTAAACCAGGCGCACTTGTGTCTACGATCACCGACGCGATTGCTACCAACGAACGTGAGCTGAATGATTTTATACGAGGTTATAATGCTTTTCGCAAAAATGTCGTACATAAATTTTTTGGAACCCCGCTTGTGGTTGGCATGACTCTCGCTGAAATTAAAGACTTGTTGAATTCATTCTTCGCTAACAAGGAAGCTGGAAGGATGATGACTGCTTCAGAAATCAAGGCAAATTATCTCGAGATTTTTAAAGTAAGCGAAGATCAAAAACTCACAAACGACATTGTTGGTAGGTTCTTTGGAACCCCGCTTGTGGCTGGCATGACTCTCGCTGAAATCAGTGAGTTTATCGGCAAGCACACTCACAATGCCTACATCGCTAATAATTTCTTTGGTGTCCCGGCTACATCTACAATGACTCTCAAAGATATTAATATGTTTATGGTGAGACAAACAACACTTAATACCATCGTGGATAAATTTTTAGGGAGAACACCTGTGTCTGAAACCACATCGTTGACAGGCATGACTCTCGCGGAAATTAAAAGCGCTATTGACAAACAAAAGCACACCAGCGATATTGTTAATAAGTTCTTTGAGGGCAGTAGCCTCCAAGATATCACGACGAAATTTTCTAACATCGACAACCATATTAAAACCCAAGCAGAGCTTAAAGTTGAAGACCTTCTGGTTTCATTATTCTTCTCTAACAGGGAGGAGAGTGGAAAAACAATAGATCCTACCAAAATCAGGGTAAATTATCTCGATATTTTCGACGATCTTTTTAACCTGAAAAGAATATCTGAAAAGGTAAAGATTCCACATCACTACACGGGCGTTAAAAATATCGTGTATACGGTTAATCATGGAACCATGGATTGGATAAGAGACGGTTATACTACATTATCCATCGGTATCTTGGGTCTCCCCGGCATAGTGGGCCCTGACTACAAGCCAACATGGGTCGATGGTATCTACAGGCTAACGTGGATCTCTATCGATCAATTTAATATGATCGCGGACGGTAAAACCTACTCTGGTGGCACCGCGACGTTAATTATGGATGGTCGCAAAAAAAACTTTAATGTCGTCGCGGTTGATAGCTCCACCATTAGATCAAAAATAGCCTGGTGTTTAGAACTCGTAGCTCATTTTTCCGACTGAAGTACTAGCAATTCCCGCTAACGATGACAAATAATTGAAAACACTAGCGGATTTAAAATAACAACAATGACTTTGTCATCGACGCAATGTCGCTATGATCAGGTCAGAGAATTTCAGAATAGACTCAAAACCCTCACTGAGGAGTATCAAATAAAAATAAAAAAATACCGACGAAGAATCACCGCAATTGATGTTACTATATACTCGGTGTCAAGCGTTCTCACTGGTGCCGGAATAATACTTGCATCGGTTACAATGATTGCCCCGGTCGTAGTTCCAATTTGCATTTCTGCGGTGGCTACAATCGGGGGTATATTAACCGGGATAGCAAAAAAGATATCATCATGCAGCCAGAGTAAACTGCAGAATTACTTACTTCAATTTCATATTTCATCAACCGCATACTCGCAATTATCATTGATGATATCGTCGTCACTCGATAATACGATTATATCAGATAGTGAATTCTCAGCGATGGTCAGTATTTTTGATTCCGCGATATCGAAATTAGAGCGACAACATGAATATAATAACAATGACAACACCGATGGAATCAGAAAACACGAACCCAAAAAAACAAAAAATGATCTCAATAATATCAACATTACCAGATTGTGAGTTCTCAGTGATGGTCAGTATTTATGATTCCTCGATACCAAAATTAGAAATAAATCATGAGTATAGCAACGATGACGACACCGATGGAATTACTTCAACGAATAGTGGAGAACACGAACCCAGTACAAACGAGTATGATATCAATAACATCAACGAATCCAGAATTCAGTGTGAATTTCCCCTCTCCGGTCCCAGTGAAGGAGATAGCGCTAGCAAAACTACGAGTGTATCACAGTTGGCCTAATATCAGATCGGTTGCATTTAGTGATCAGCAGCCCAATAACACACTGGTGTTCTCGTATAAGAATAAACCCGATGGTACTCCAGAGTGGGAAACAGTTTCGTTACCAACTGGGTCGTACCAAATTAAGCAAATCAATGCTGAAATTCAGCGTAGAATAAAATCAATCACTGGAAAAGAATCAAAAATAGCTATTAATCTTCATCAACCGACACTCTCGTCGTCGATCGAAATAAGCACAGAGGGATACATTGTAGATATATATAACAGCTCGTTAAGAACAGTGTTAGGATGGCCTGAAAAACCACCGGAAAAATCCGCCACCGACTTAACCACGGACATACAATCATATCATGAAATCAATCCCAGTTATCGAGATAATTTATCTGATATAAGAAAAGGAAGAATCGCCGATAGATTTATATTTACCAACAAAGAAACATTGCAATGGGATTTTATCATTAAAAGAACAACCGACTCATCTGTTACTATTTCATTTACGCTAACTGACGTCCGTGGTTATTTTAATGAGATTAAACAATTATATGACACACAACTAGAACAACTACGGAAAACAAAATCGCAAAAACACGTTGAAATAATAAATCAGCTTATATCGGACATGAAATATATCTATGAACTAATTATTCAAACAATAATTAATGACAACAGCGACAATAAACAACGATTCCTAACCGATTACAATATCACAGAGGACAATCTGCGTAATTTCAAGTTTCCCAAATACAACGCTGATGAACTAGCAAGAATTGTTAAAACCGATATCAAGGCGCTACAAAAATCAGATTCAGCTGTCCTCTTCAGGTATAATAATGATCCAGATGGTGGCGGTAGGCATATTGCCCCTCATAATGTGAATATTTCAACGGTGATTGCGCTCAATTTAGTATGTGATGCAATTGAAGGAAGCTATCAAATTAATCTAGAGCAATCAAATCAAGCTCAGCAGGGATATATTCTTTATTCGTTTGCACCAACAGCTCCTCCAGGGTTTTTAATAATTGAAAACCCAATTAATCCTGTCTATATGCGATGCCATAATAATTCGTTAACGAGAATTAATTTCAAACTCACCGACCAGTCAAATAATCTGATTGATTTACAAGAAGAGGTGTTAGCGATTAGTCTGTTTGTGAAATCATAAATGATTTTTGTTAACCCAGAACTGAAATCACTAAGCAGCAGAGAGGGTGGATGACCACATCGTTGCGACCAAAATTGATTAAAAAATCGTAAAGTCTCCGTTTGCTAAATGGAGACTTATTTTTTTTGGTTAAAATAAGGTTTCGTAGGAAGCATTATTTTTGCTTGAAATCGTGGTCTGTTCACCCTCTCTGCTGCTTATAGTTGTAACAAAATGTATAATATTTTTTATCTGAAAGAAATTATTTTAATAGTAAACTCTATTCTTTTTTCTTTTATTTTAAGAGTGTCACATGATCTTTAAAATATAGCCATTTGGATGATTCTGATAATTTGAATTCATGAAGAGGTCTGATAGGTCTGGAGTGAAAGCATATGGAGAGAGACAGAAAGACAGACAGAGCAACTCTCAGTAGTTCATCCACAGTTTGGGACTTTGAAACACCACCCATTTAAGCGCAGTCATTCAGGGTGTCAATACAGCAATATCTGGCTAGTT
Source organism: Unio delphinus (assembly GCA_029339505.1). Lineage (NCBI taxonomy): Eukaryota > Metazoa > Mollusca > Bivalvia > Unionida > Unionidae > Unio > Unio delphinus. Next base: position 16,767,217 of record JAQISU010000046.1, read on the forward strand.
GTTATCTAACTTGTAAGGGTGCAGATGGATATACAAATCGTACTAGGCTTTTGATGTCCTGTGCTAATTTCTTGAGAGGTTCACCTCTCTTCCGCAGTCTACTCCTAATCTGTGCTGCATATAGCTTTGACTGGTTTTTCTGGGTCAAACCGAGCTCCTATTGCATTCACTAGATTTCTGTAATTTCTTCGCATGTCGGGGAGTAGATCGCTCAGAACTCCATGTGCAGCCCCATCTAAGCTAGTTGCAAGTTCCAGGGACTTTTTATGATCATCCCATTGATCAATTTCGGCTGCTAACTCGAAATCTACCAAGTAATCTTGCCAATGTGTCAAGCCATCATATGTGGTTGGTTTGCGATATTTAGAATCATTGCAACAATAGGAGTTACCATATGACATAGGGAAGACAGGCTCTCCATGATTATTTCTATCAGACACAAAATCTGGGTTGGCGTATGGATTGAGGTAACATATACTAATAGAGGTCACTTGATTTTGGTCTGTACTCATTTAAAGTGCTTCATGTATGGTCAAAGGAGTCCGCTGGTCTGCTGATGACAGCATGGCCACTTGTTTCATTATGTGAGCTAGTAGAAAATGTTGTATTACCATCTCTTCCATCACGCAATTCGAAATGTTCCACATTTGGCAGATAATTTCTAAAAGTTGAGCGAACTTAGCCTTAGTAAGAAAACATTTCCATTACATAACGTATCTTTAGCATAGAAGCATTTCCATTACTCAAAGTCTCTTTAGTAAGGAAACATTTCCATTACACAAAGTCTCTTTAGTAAGGAAATATTTTCTTTACACAACTTATCTTTTGTTTAATGTTTTTATGGTTTAACACAAAGTATCTTTAATAAGTAAAAATTTGCATTACACAACTTATCTTTGGCATGGAGACATTAATATTACACAACTTATCTTTAGTATAGAAACATTTACATTACACAACTTGTCTTTAGAAAGCAAACATTTACATTACAAAAAATATCTTTATTAAGGAGACATTTTCATTACAAAAAAAAAAACATTTCCATTGCTTAACATATCTTTAGTATGGAAACATTTTCATTATATAATAGTTTAAAATTAAACGACTAACACGAAACAGCAGTTCAAGAAATTTTTTGAAAAAGAAGTAAGATATCAAATGGTGACTTCATTACTGTGAGTGACAGGGAAAAAGAAGTAAGATATCAAATGGTGACTTCATTACTGTGAGTGACAGGGAAAAAGAAGTAAGATATCAAATGGTGACTTCATTACTGTGAGTGACAGGGAAAAAGAAGTAAGATATCAAATGGTGACTTCATTTACTGTGAGTGACAGGGAAAAAGAAGTAAGATATCAAATGGTGACTTCATTTACTGTGAGTGACAGGGAAAAAGAAGTAAGGTATCAAATAGTGACTTCATTTACTGTGAGTGACAGGGAAAAAGAAGTAAGATATCAAATGGTGACTTCATTACTGTGAGTGACAGGGAAAAAGAAGTAAGATATCAAATGGTGACTTCATTTACTGTGAGTGACAGGGAAAAAGAAGTAAGATATCAAATGGTGACTTCATTACTGTGAGTGACAGGGAAAAAGAAGTAAGATATCAAATGGTGACTTCGATACTGTGAGTGACAGGGGGAAAATTTAAAGTTACAACTGAGTCTTAGTCATCTTAGTCATCAAAAAAATTTCCACAACCTGCTCAGAATCGGGAATGGATTTTAACAAGTAGAGAGTACAGGCACCGATAACGGCTTTACATGGACCTCACTGTGAAGGATTAGTGAAATAAATATAGCTTTTATTAGATTTCAGCACGCTGTCACAAAAGGTGGTCGTGAGCAAAGTTCGATTGTCAATTTAATCAGTAGAGAGCTAGGTGTGCCATTGTCTAAAAGGGATATAACTCTGCTAAAAACAGACGGGTAAGATATTTCCCGTCACAAAACATAATTTTGAATGTGTTCTGTATATAAATTAGCACAGTGTCACATATCGGTAAACGAATCAACTTTTTGTTATTTAAGCGTCATATAAACTATTACTCTTCAAAAATGCACCATTCACAACTAGTTTTATTTTTTATTTCTTAGCAAAATGTTCATGAGATATTCCTGAGGGTTTGTTCAAGTAGTACATTTTACCTTTCTGTTCTGGAGACAGTTCCACTTAATTTCTATACCACATCGAATGAAGCAAATCAGTTTATACCAGCGAGCCTTATCGTTAAATTCGATATATTCCGAACAATATTGGAACATTCATGAATGTGAAAAATTTAATTTCAATGTTGACTTTAAGACAAAAATAAATTACCTAATGTCGGTGACGTCAGATATCAGTTCTGTCAGGGATTTCATTTTTAATCAGTTTGACAGTTTTAAAGAATTATCACAAAAAATCTTAGTGGCATAATATAAGGTATAGATTCGAAATATCTTTAATATAAAGATAATATCCCGTTACTATATACATAATATACTCTTACTATAAAGATAATATCACCCTACTTTGTAGATAGCATCCTCTTCTTATATGCATAAAATCCTATTACTACATAGATAATTATCCATTACTACTATTACTACATAGATAATTATCCATTACTACTATTACTACATAGATAATTATCCATTACTACTATTACTACATAGATAATTATCCATTACTATATGCATACTATTGTATTAGTATGTAGTTAATATCCCATTACTATATGTATAAAATTATATTATAAGTAAACATATAATATCCCGTTACTATATGCATACTATCCTATTAGTATATAGACTATATCCACGTACTATATGCATAATATCCTATTACTATATAGATAGTATTCCATTAGTATATGCCTAAAATCCTCTTACTACATAAATGATATCCCATTATTATATGCGTAAAACTCTCTTACTATGTAGATAGTATCCCATTACTATATGATAAAATCATCTTACTACATAGATAATATCCCATTCCTATATAGATATATCCCTTAATATATACATAGTGTCCTATTACGGTACTATATCGATAATATCCCTTACTACATCGATAATATTCAATTACTACATGCATAACATCCTATTACTATATAGATAATATCCAATTACTATATAGATAAAGGAGCAAAGAAGGCGAATCCGACATCTCTAATTGAGTTAGATTTTAAGCAAATAATTTTAAGTCTCCTTTTGCCAAATGGAGCCTTCACGATTTTAGTGCTATTTTACAGACAAAAAAGGCTGCTACGGAGACAGAGTCTCCAGACCGAGTTTTCAAACCCGGTGCCGATGGAGTTGCGGAGACAAACTGTTATGATAAAAGTTTTTACAATTTCAACCGAATATTTTATCAAGTCCGATACGATATCTTGATCTAGGGTCATGCAAATTTATCTTTATTGTGGGATTGACTGAGCGTGACTAAAGAAATTTCTAAAAAGAAAATAATCCATATCACCGCCGCCCCAAGTTTTCCAAATATTTCGTAGTGTATGTGTGTCAGCTCCATTAAATACAGCAAGAATATTAGAGTCATCTCTTACCACTTTTGGTATTTGTGTATATCTCTGAGTGACATATATCGCTTCAGTATTTTTATATCTACCTCGGGATTCTTTTGATTGTCAAGTATCACATCATCATATACGACTGAATTGTTAATACTTCCATCAATAACAATGTTCGGTGCTTCCTCGATATTGGTTATAAATTCAATAATATCCTCATCGATTTCCGATTTTGCTTTCTCGTTAAAATCCTTTAACACGTCGTAACATCGCTGATAATCTACATTCGGGGATACCAAATATAGTTTATCCCATGTCATCCATCTCGTTATTAAATTAAGTAACAACTGTGTCTTGCCACTTCCAGATGGTCCAATTATAATCATGCGAATAGAATTTGGTATCGCTGCATGATGCTTAACGGGTTATCGTGTTTTTGTTGCCAAAAAATCAATTACATTCATGGTATTATAAATAAATTATGGATCTATATTGTGTTAAATGTAAGACGCGTAGTAGCACAAACGACTTAACAACAAGTACAACAGAAAATAACAGACTAGTTCTCACCGGCAAGTGCGCACAGCATGGTACAAAGAAATTTAGATTTATTTCTGCAAATTTAAGTAAAAACAAACGAGGAGGTGATATTGCAGCAAAATTTACAAAACTCCCAGGGACTCCATTGGTCAAATACCCAGGAGAAAACATCTTTCAGGACATAATTACTGTGGCCCGGGAACCAGACTCCATATCCGACTTGACGGCCAAGACCAGCCAAGACCAGGTGAATATCTATAAATGAAATTGATCGGACTTGTCATGCTCATGATGTTGCTTATAAAAGTAGCAATCTTCAACAGAGACATATCGCAGATGTGAAATTGATTCACACGTTAAATTCTATTACGAATAAATCTTTCAAGGAATCATTAGCTAACTGGTTACTAATATTTGCAATGAAGGATTAACTGGTATGAGGTACTGGTAATTATTACTAGTATGGAATCTATTTACTATTCCCCAAGAGGATACTGGAGGGGTAAACCAGCAATTAATAAACTCGCCAGCACAGAAAATGTTAAAGAAGTTACTGCAGCAGATTAGTTATTAAGACCTGCTTATGGCAGATTTATCTACCACCTCCTAAAGAAATTCACTTCGTCATTTTGATGTCATTGTTATAAATGAAGTTCATCAGGCGGATATATTTTTTCTGCCTCATGATACTGTCAAAATACCGACTTACAAGAACGCGTTAACTGTAATTGATGTTGCAAGTGGATAAAAAGATGAGCCATTATTGACCAAGGCATCACCAGTAGTAGCTTCTGCGTTTGAACGAATTTATCGACGAGGAACTTTGCAGTGGCTTAATCTGCTACAGGTTGATCCTGACAAGGCATTTCTTTGTGCAGTGTTATCATTAATAAAGCAACATAATGCCAACATCAGACGAGGACATACTGCAATACACCGCGATCAGACAATTGCGGAACGATCTAATCGAAAACTTGATGAGCAGTTATTATGATAGCAATACGCGAAGGAACTTATTCAAGACAAGAGATCTCGTGAATGGGTTATAAGATTACCAAGTGTGATAGCTGCGTTAAATAATGAAACTACTCGAACAATCAATATGGAACCTAATAACGTGATCCAATATATATATATATATATATATATATATATATATATATATATATATATATATATATATATATATATATATATATATATATATATATATATATATATATAATGTGACTGTAAGACATTTATATGAGACATGTAAAAAACAGAGCTGCTGATCCTATTTGGAGTGTTACTGCACATACAATATTTAACATAACAAGATCCACGGGTGGACCCGCAATCTATAGATTAGGTTAAACTTCTCCTCAGCGTGGATTTACACGTGAACAGTTGCAAGTGATACCTGAGAATACACAATTACCATCATTTAGTTATCATTTAACTAGCAACTCTGCATCTATTACACTCAAGACAGATCAGCATAGTATTTTCTCGTGTATGACCACAACTGCTATCTTTTCTGTCTGCGGTAAATTGTTGTGGATTTTTATCAGAATACTGCCATAGCATTATACAATTACAGTTCGCGCAGTGATTATTCTGTTGTTGCTTTAGCATCGTTATAAATTCAACATCACTATCAAAGTCGCGATTATTTTCTTGTCGCTTTATTTATAAACAACAAGTTTTTTCCTGATTATATCATCGCGGACAATTTCATTGTTGCTGGTCTCATTAGAATCTAAATCGACTCTACGAAGTTGATTTTGTCTTCTAACTCGTGACACTGCGAGATAAACTAAATTCGACACCTTGATGCGATCATCTACGATCCAAACAACTGTACCAGAGATGGTTTACCTCTGAGATGAGTGTATCGTCATTGCATATTCTAGCATCCAGGGAGATTTCTCAGCGTGCATTGCATCTTTCGACAATACTGATATCAAACAGAACAATATAATTTAATTCAAGAGTCTATTTTCCCTGGAATATCAACTTCAGTATTCCGTCTTCGTGTATCAGCTGGTCTATAACCTAATGGTACAGGCAATTCTAAAATCTTTTTTTTCTGCGCTTCAAATAATTGTCGCTGAAGTTTGTCTCAAATTTACTTTCTGCTTGCCACAATCAAATCATTTAGACTACACGCTACCCGAACATCATTTAACGAGGTTTCTGAAATTATTTTACGTGCTATTTCACATTGGATTTTATCCGATTGTCATCTGATTATATATGCCATCATAGATGATCTTAGATGCATATACTGAGGTGATTCGATGTAGCTAACAATAGTTCATAACTTTTTCCCATCGGACAAGTAAGCAAGTAAGCATTTTTACGATTGACATATATATCACTAGATGTTGCATCCGCAATTATACAATCGTATTCAGCGTCATCTAAAATTAATTGTGAATAATGCCGCTTGTGATCATATGCTCTGTCCGTATGCGATACAACTAGCTTGAACATCTGAGAGAAATTCAAATCGTGTTGGCTTCCACAGATTTATCTCTCTGGCGAAATGCGATGCAACTGACGGGACGGTAAAGCAGTTTGTTAGTAATTGTTTGGTATTATCCTTTGAAAATTTCTCAGTGAGTTTTCTCATCGTGCCGTGAAGAGATTCCGTCCGGTATATTTCACCGTTAGGTCTTACAAATTGATCAAATTAACCCTCCTCATCATGAAAACTCCGAAGTAACTACACTTTCACACGATCGTTTTTACTTAATTCATAAACATTATCAAACAAATTCTCCGTGTAGTATATCATGATTCAATATTGGTACTGCGTGAGTCCACGCGTGTGAATTATGATCAATAGTATTTATTGGAGCTCCGTTTTTTATCATTTTTATTCGTATCATACTTCCTCTGTTATCGCTGCTACGGTTTTTGGGAATCTTAATGTTTGTACAAGTTCAGCCACATCTTTTATTGTAGCACCAGTATGTTTGACTCATAAAGCCCATTTTATTATATTTTTCCACGTCTTAGATCTGTTAGACCGTTTCCACGCATCACATTTGTAAAATGCTCTGTTACTCGCTCAGCGACACAATTTATCTTTGAGAGTGTCATAAGTTTTAGATTCTCAACACCTGGTTTTTCATTTATCGGATAAATTCCATAAATAATCGCCGTCACAGGGTACGTTAGCTTGTAATACGGGTTGTCAATTCCGGTCAATATTATTGATTTGGAACTCAGACTCGCAATGACGTTTTCTTATTAGCGAGGATAGGGTAGCATTAATCATCAATAATCAAATTTCCTGTTTCTGCTAGTGCATTAAATTTTACTTTAAATAAAAAATACGTTCTATGTTTGAGATGTTCTATTATACACGCTGCTCGTTTATCATTCATTGTAGCATCAACACCACCAACGATTCGAAATGTTGACCAGGAGTGAGATGCGCCATCTTTCTTAACGTCGTTTATAGCATTATAAATTATAATAATCATGCTTTTGTCATTCACTAGACCCTTCCTTGGTGCATCTACCGAGATTATATCGATATTACATTTATAGCTTTTCGAGGGTTTGATTTTGGATAATCTCTGAAATTCCACTTTATTATAATTAAAACAAGTATTTAAATAAAGATATTTTATATAATGAACCACTTTAAATGGCTGATGATAGGATTCGTAACCCCTTGTAACAAATCCTGCAGAAACGAATTCTGTGGACATCATTCACAGAGTATGCGACGGGGAGCTTAGTTCTGAAATCTTGTGTACGATGCGGTGTTGGAGTACGAATAGAAGCACAACTGTGCCTCCAATGTGGTCGAAAGCTATACAGAGAGCTTAAACGGTATTATGATAAAAAAATAATGACCCTGACAGCGTCACCGATAAAGTTATGAGAACTCCAGAGGATTATATTACTAGATTCTCAACAAATAATAATTAAAACAAATAATGATTTAAACAAATAAATATATTATATATAAATGAGCCAATAATTTCAACCACATCCTACTATCAAGAACTACGAAGCATCACGTGATGGTGTAGTCAGACATTGCCGGCTGGAAAGACCAGTAGAGCTTGACAATATTCAGGGTTATTTAATGTTTAGTGTTTGAAAAGAAAATTTTATTGTCATAGATTCACCTACGAATGTTTCTTTGGGACGATCAAAGATGGCATTGTGATTGACCACATTTATTCAGATCCAAAAAGGAACTCATTAGAAAACCTTCAAGCTTTCATTCAAAGTGAGAATACCGAACGTGGTTGTAGAAGACTGAATAGAAAAAAAATGAGAGACGGGTCAAGTCTATAAATGCTGATACGGATGAGGAAAAGATATTTCAATAAATCAATGCAGCCTGCAGGTATATTGATATTTGCGTACCTTCGATACGACGTGTAGCAGAAAATGTATATAAATCTGCCTTTTCTCGTGACAAGCATTATTGTCGACGGTACCGATTAATAGGGTTTTTCTATATAGTAGGGGTCCTCTCAAATCTCAAAGTTTGTGGTGTGTGTGTGTGCGTGCGTGCGTGCGTGTGTGTGTGTGTAAAAATATGTTAAATGTAAAGCGAATGACCTCCGTATGTTTTTGTGTCGTCCTTAATTAAGATTATCTGTTGTACCGTTCTTAGAATTAAGGTTGTAAATACTGTAATACAATGCTGTAAATATGCTTCAAACAATGCTGTAAATATGCTTAAAAAAGGTCATCAATGACCCCCATTTGTTCCTGTAATAATGAACTATGAAAATATCAATGATATAATTTTTGCTGCGACAAATGTGAAAAATCAAGGAATACAACTATCAGATAACCTAGATAGTAATAAAATCCTCTCTGACTTTGAGTACCTACAAAAGCGTATACTCGAAAATAGATATACGCTACCGTCTCAGTATAGATTCATTAAGGAAATAAAACAGGCCGTTAACTCATCATTAGCGAATAATAGCGAGGTAAGTTAGTTCGTACCTGTGTTTACCGCAGTAGAAAAAGTAAGAGCGGAACTATCAAAAGAATATGAAACCAAGAAAAACATTAATTTACGGGTCAGGCAGCTAAACAGGATAATACAAAACGAAAAATACCAACGTTGATAACATTTCGATTTCGTGTAGTTAGCATTTCAATTACAATATTTTTTTTAATATCGGTAATGTTTAATTTAGAAAATGAGGCCTTGTAAAAAGGTTGTAGGATTCGCCCACTCTGCTTCTATAATATCCTTTACCATATCCATAATATCCTCTTACTTTATAGATAATATCCCATTACTCTATGCATAATATCCTCTTACTTTATAGATAATATCCCATTACTATATGCATAATATCCTCTTACTTTATAGATAATATCCCATTACTATATGCATAATATCCTCTTACTTTATAGATAATATCCCATTACTATATGCATCATATCCTCTTACTTTATAGATAATATCCCATTACTCTATGCATGATATCCTCTTACTTTATAGATATTATCCCATTACTGTATGCATAATATCCTCATACTTTATAGATAATATCCCATTACTATATGCATAATATCCTCTTACTTTATAGATAATATCCCATTACTATATGCATAATATCCTCTTACTTTATAGATAATATCCCATTACTCTATGCATAATATCCTCTTACTTTATAGATAATATCCCATTACTGTATGCATAATATCCTCATACTTTATAGATAATATCCCATTACTATATGCATAATATCCTCTTACTTTATAGATAATATCCCATTACTATATGCATAATATCCTCTTATTTTATAGATAATATCCCATTACTATATGCATAATATCCTCTTACTTTATAGATAATATCCCATTACTATATGCATAATATCCTCTTACTTTATAGATAATATCCCATTACTATATGCATAATATCCTCTTACTTTATAGATAATATCCCATTACTCTATGCATAATATCCTCTTACTTTATAGATAATATCCCATTACTGTATGCATAATATCCTCATACTTTATAGATAATATCCCATTAATATATATATATATATATATATATATATATATATATATATATATATATATATATATATATATATACATATATATATATATATATATATATATATATATATATATATATATATATATATAATACCTTATTACTATTTAGATAATATCTTCTTACTATATAGATAATATCCCATTAATATATAGATAATATCCCATTAATATATAGATAATATCTTCTTACTATATAGATAATATCCCATTAATATATAGATAATATCCCATTAATATATAGATAATATCCTATTAATATATAGATAATATCCCATTAATATATAGATAATATCCCATTACTATATAGATAATATCCCATTACTATGTAGATAATATCCCATTACTATGTAGATAATATCCCATTAATATATAGATAATATCCCATTAATATATAGATAATATCCCATTAATATATAGATAATATCCCATTAATATATAGATAATATCCCATTAATGTATAGATTTTACCTTATTACAATATCGATAATATCTTCTTACAATATAGATAACATCCCTTACTATGTAATATCCTCTTACTATATAGATAATATCCATATTACTATATAGATAATATCATTTTGCTATACAGAGAATTTACTTTGATGATCTCACGGAATTAACAACAGGTTCTCTGCCGATATGCAAGGAAGACACATTAAACATACTTTTACGGTTTACTCTTTCTTTGTAGCACACTAGGAACTATGAAAAGGACACATGTTTATCGCAAGCACAAACTTAAAATTTAAAGAGTTTACAATTATTAAAAGTATTATTTCTCTGTAGGAAAATTAAATGGTAAAATATTCGAAGCATAGTACGGCTAGCGAATGTTGGGCCAATATTTCATTTTGTCATATTAAATGCGCATGATAGGATTTATTAGTGTTTTCTTTATCATTTATTGATTTAGCTTCGCCTAACGTTTGTTCCTGTCAACTGTATTCTCTGGCTCAATAAATACATATTTAATTTGTCCCAAATATCAATTCCAGTGACTGCGTCATGCTAATATTTATTTGCAACAGACACTTCTTTATTTGTCTCATTGGTGCCAGCACAGCTAGTGAATATTTATGGCTTAGAGATAGTTCTGTTGCAGAAACCACACTATCAAACGTTTATCAATCACTAATTGCATCACAGCGTTCGTACTAAGGTAATTATTGTGTCTTTAAATGAAAGATGTATCTTCATAAACATGCATTTTTGACCACTGGCAGTTGCAAAATTAATTGTTGCATCCAGTTCATGACTAACGTAATCATTGGAATAAATTATCGTTGTAGATCTTGTTTTTGTGAACTTATCTGAGTTTTTGGAGTTATTTTAGTTTAAATGTTGCGCTTGGTGATGCTTTTCACGTATTTAGACAATTCCTAAATGCTGGCAATATATATATATATATATATATATATATATATATATATATATATATATATATATATATATATATATATATATATATATATATATATATATGTGTGTGTGTGTGTAATAACTACATTTATTAAGGCCATTTGTGTTGCCGTTTCTTCAAAATAGGTGCAGGTTGAGTACTCAAGAAGCAAATGTTCTTGTCAAAAACCATCTCTTTAAGCTACGGTTTGACTCTTGTATTGGCTGCTCCTACTATGATTCAATGTCGTCATGCCGATTATGATGACACGCATTCCTAGGACTTTCATCATTCATTCATTGCATGATGATTTTCTATCGTATTTTGTCCTTTTCGTTCTTTCAGCATGGGATCTGTAGAAAAAAAGATGCATTGCATTGTTTTATCCTTTGGAAATAATTGAGAAAATTCTCTTTAAATCAGCTGGACAAGATCCTTTCTTAAATTTGTTTTAAATGAACTGTGAGATGATTGTGCTTTCTTTGTCATAGTTTTAAAAAAATCTGTTGTTTGGCCAATTATTAGAGCTAAAGGAGTCACGGTAATAACTCAACTCACATAGTAAACCTATGGAAACACCATCATATTAAAAATTCAATAACTCCCATAGTAAACCTATGGAAACACCATCATATTCAAAATTCAATAACTCCCATAGTAAACCTATGGAAACACCATCATATTCAAAATTCAATAACTCCCATGGTAAACATATGGAAACACCATCATATTCAAAATTCAATAACTTAAAACTTAGGTGTGCTAATACTAAAACTGCATCAATATAATATTGTCTATTTTTCTCTTAAATTACAGAGAGAATAAGCTCTCGAAAGATATTTTTACTAAAATTTTACTTTTCATTATTAACCAATTATGGACCACCAAATCCGTATGCACTATTTTATTTCGTCACCCATTTCTAGACTGGTTCGCATTTCTTCCATATAATTAATACCGTGTGTCCTATAGCCGCCATATGTAATATGTTTAGATAAATATGTAGTTTTATCATTGATATTAGAGCATAATTATAGGAAAGAATTAACCATGATTGTGCAAGGATAATAGTGTAATGGCATTTTGTGATACCACTGTATATAGCTAAATTGCATCCGAATTAAACGTGGCTGTGTTGTAATGTACTTATTAGTGGCTTATTCTTGTTATTAAAATATTTTTACGGCATATATATGTCGTCTTTCTATGGCATTTCATGCTATACAAAAGCAACGCAAACAGGCTGATATTAGCAAGTATGATATTACAAGGTATCAAAAGTACATGATGCCTTGTTTTTGCATTTCACACAAGTCATATTACAAGTTTTAAATGTTTTAAATTTTACAACTTGCCTTTCTTTTCTTACTGATTCTCACGGAAATAGGATGCTGCTCCTACTATGATTCAATGTCGGCATCAACTATGGTCCTTGAAGACTTTAACTACGTTAAAATCCAATTAGGACTTTCATTATTCATACATTGATGATGATTTTCTTTCGTATTTTGTCCTTTTCGTTCTTTCAGCCATGGGATCTGTATAAAACTGATGCATTGCATTTTTTTATCCTTTGCAAATAATTAAGAAAAATCTCTTTAAATCAGTTGGACAAGATCCTTTCTTAAATTTGTTTTAAATGAACTGTGAGATGATTGTGCTTTTTTTCTCATTTTGTTTTTAAAAATCGGCTGTTTGGCCAATTATTAGAGCTAAAGGAGTCACGGTAATAATTCAACACCCATAGTAAACCTATGGAAACACCATCATATTAAAAATTCAATAACTCCCATAGTAAACCTATGGAAACACCATCATATTCAAAATTCAATAACTCCCATAGTAAACCTATGGAAACACCATCATATTCAAAATTCAACAACTCCCATAGTAAACATATGGAAACACTATCATATTCAAAATTCAATAACTCCCATAGTAAACATATGAAAACACCATCATATTCAAAATTCAATAACTTAAAACTTAGGTGTGCTAATACTAAAATTGCATCAATAAAATATTGTCTATGGTTCTCTTAAATTACAGATAGAATAAGTTCTCAAAAGATATTTTTACTAAAATTTTACTTTTCATTATTAACCAATTATGGACCACCAAACCCTTATGCACTATTTTATTTCGTCACCCATTTCTAGATTGGTTCACAGTTCTTCCATATAATTAGTACCGTGTGTCCTATAGCCGCCATATGTAATATGTTTAGATAAATATGTAGCTTTCCCATTGATATTAGAGCATAATTATTGGAAAGAAGTAGCCATGATTGTGCAAGGATAATAGTGTAATGCCATTTTATGTATTTTATGTGATACCACTGTATATAGCTAAATTGCATCCGCATTGCACGTGGCTGTGTTGTAATGTTCTTATTAGTGGCTTATTCTTGTTATTAAAATATATAAAAGCTATCCAATGTTCCTATAATACTGACATTGATGTTGAAGATGGAAAGCTTGCTGACAACCTGTTGTAGCCCATGCCAAGAGGTAAGCTGGAGGTGGATAAATATGTGGAAAACGTTGCGATAACAAGTCATGTTCATGTTTATATGCAATATTCAGACACTGATATAACTTATCACTGCATATGCATCTTGGTAAATTTAAGGAATAGAATTTAATTGCAAAATAACGTTGTTTAATTCATAAATTACCTACATTTATCCAAACCTCATAAAAAGTTTAAAAAAATCCTCAAAATCATTATTGAGGATACTAACCACTACTAACCACTACAAGTAGTGTTAAATTCTTTATTCTTTACCTTTCAATATAAAGCAAATAAAATGCATACAATATTGAAAAAGGGAAAGAGGATGTGATATACTTTGATTGGGCATACCATGTAGCAAGCTCTAATTTACAGCTAAATGATTATATCCTATTATTTGATAATAAGTGCAGAGCAATGTTGCTTTTATAAATAAATTTTGTTTCAAAGTTTAAACCACATTTCTGAAATGAAGCTTGTTTTCATCTATTCACATCAACAGATCGGTGAGCAAAACACATATCGCTTAGTGCATACATGAAAAAATGCCGAGATGTGGGAAAATGTGTTCTAAAAGCACCAGAAATGTCAATATTTTCTATCACGGGACTTGAAACATGAAGAGAAAAGAGGTATGGTGTGACGGGAGAGAGAAATATGTTCGACACGCAGATATACGTCAAGAATCTTTCAACAGTATGAAGAAATGCTAAGAAGAGGTTGTGGAAGAAAAACTGCCTATGTAAATTATGCGCTGCATATTGAACTTTCATGGACTTCTAATGAAAATAAAGTGTTGAGAACTATATTTTTAAGTGTGATTGTCCCTGCCCCACCCCCGCAACAAAAGGTATGCATAAAGGTTCCAATACTGTTTGCCAAAATATTGAATGCGCTAATATGAGAAACTTGGCAGAACATAGAACAGATGTCAAGGAGTTTAATTCTATGAAAGGAAATGAGACATATATGACTGATATTTAGTTTGACTCAACATATGATAATGCAGCTTACAGTAAAGTAGGAAGGACACCCTTTCAATCAGCTAGCGAGTGCACACGCATTCTAGTTGAAGATACTACTCCTGAGAAAATGGTAATTAATATGCCTATAAGGAACAAACTATGCACATTGTATACAATGCATGCATCTGATGATGAAGCCCAATTGTATCACTGCTCAACAAATACAAGTTTACAAACAAATATTGGATATGAATACACATTGTGTAAGGAGGGGCATATACATTTGAAGAAAACAGAAAATCTCGAGGTACGCAACATTACAATTGATCCAGACACTGCTAGTTATCGGGCTAGCCTGGACATTAGGAGGGATGGGAATAACTGAAACAGTCTATATTTGTTTTAAATTACAGATAGAATAATCTTGAGATACGCAACATTACAACTGATCCAGACACTGATAGTTATCGGGCTAGCCTTGATACTAAGAGGGAAGGGAATAATTGCAACAGTCCCTGTAAATCATATTTGATACATGCCATCTGGCTCAGAATCATAGAAAGTTCATTAGAGGTCAGAGAATAATAATAGATTTTATGCGAGAATGAACCACAAAACTGAAGGAAAAGATGCAGACCAACTTTACATTGACTAAGATGTGCCAAGATGAGTTTGAAAAGTCATTAAAAAATACTAATATTATTAATATCATTAATAATAATAATAATAATAATAATAATAATAATAATAATAATGAGGACTTTGTATAGCGCCTAATCGTACGAAGATCTAAGAGCTTTACACCATCAATAATAATATGACTACACTACAGAACAACAAAGGACAAAAACAATGCAATTGGAAAACATAAAAACATGCTGAAAACATATGATACAAAACATGATTAGGTCGCTAAGTTTGTCCCTGCAGTCGAAACAGGTGAGTCTTAAGAGCACTCTTAAAAGGGACCACTGTGTCTTTGTGTCTAATTTCAATGGGTAATTCGTTCCACGTCGCCGGGCCATGGTGTGCAAACGAACGTTGTCCATATGACTTTGTTTTCACCTTGGGAACAATGAGTATACGATTATCAGAAGACGATCGTAAGGTCCTAGCTGGTGTTTACACATGGGTGAGGCTGGATAGATATGCTGGACTGGAGTCTGTCGTTGAAACATAGCCCAGAGAACAAATTTTGCGTTTGATAGCCAATGTAGGGTACAGAGCAGTGGTGAAGTGTACTCTGATTGAGGCACTCTAAAGATGATCCGTGCAGCTGTGTTTTTAACTTTTTGAAGTTTCTGGAGTAAATATTGTGACGAACCAGACATAAATGAGTTCCAATAGTTCAGTCTTGAAAGTACTAATGAACACACAAGTGTTTTAGTGGCATCAACAGAAAGATATTTACGAATGGAACTGATGCGTCTCAATTCAAGATATGCAGCCTTTCATATATTCATGACATGTTGGTGCAATGTGAGAGTAATGTCTAGAGTAACGCCTAGGTTCTGTACTGACTGTGAGAATTTAATGTTGGTGTTGTTGATATTTGTTGTCTGAGGTAAAGGATGTGAATGAGAAAGTCGTTGTGTTGTGATCAGATTAGCCTCAGTTTTATCATCATTCATCTGCAGCGTGTTACATGTCCTCCATGATTTTACATCAGAAATGCACTTATCCAATCATTGGATGGTAGTATCTACTTCAGTTGGTTGACTAGACTTGTATATTTGGGTGTCATTAGCATACAATTGGTGCAACACTGGGTGATGATCTATGACACTTGAGAGCGGCTGAGTATGCATAATGAAGAGAACATGTTCCCTGTGGAACACCACAACATACGTCAACTGGGCTGGAGTGTATTCCATTTGCAGATATAATTTGTGTCCTGTTAACTAAGTAGGACTTGAACCACTGTAAGGCTATATTCTGAACGCCAAATACATGATAGAGACGGTGACCTATTGTGTCAAATGCTGCAGATAAATCAACGATAATGAGAACTGTAATCTTTACACTATCCAAAGCAGAGAGAATGTCACTAAATACTTTCAGAAGAGTAGTTTCTGTACTGTGGCAAGGGCGATATGCAGACTGCACATTGCTAAAAAGACTGTTTGAATTCAAATGAGATACAAGTTGAGTTAGAACAACCTTTTCAAAGATTTTGCATATGAATGGGAGATTAGAAACTGGGAAGTAGTTCTTTAAACCGTTATGGTCCAGTGTTGGTTTCTTCAGTAGTGGCTTTACGATGGCAGTTTTGAAAAATGATGGGAATTCCCCTGATGAGAGAGAGATATTAATAACATCAGTTAGTGAAGGCAATATTGGGTCTAAGCACTAATGCATCAGTGATGTCGCAATTGGATCAAGTTCACAAGACTTTGGTGCACTTTTCATCACGATTGTCCGTCCTAAATCAATAGAAACAGATTCAAATGCTCCTAACGGTTGTGGCTGAAATTCTGCATCATAACTGTATGGTGACGAATCAGTTGCAATTGTGCTGTCAAGCGAATCTCTAATGGTTTGTACTTTGTCGTCGAATAAATTTGCAAATTGATCTGGTAGTTCTAGTGGAGAGAAGGTTGTTGGAAGTGGTATACATTTGTTCCTTGACCTCAGTTTGTTAGTAATCTCGATGAGCTCTTTGCAGCTGGAACTCTCCGTGATCTTAGTACTGTAGTGGGATGATTTGGCTAAATGGACTATGTTTGTGAAGTTCTTCTTAGCGGCTTCGTAGATTTGTTTATGAATAGTGAGTCTGGTGGAAAGCCAAAGCCTCTCTGCTTTTCGACGATGTCTTTTAGCAGCGCGAAGCTGTTCCCTAACACTACCATGGAGAACACTTTGTTTTATTGATATTCTACATTTGGAGGCTGGGGCATGTTTTTCAAGCAATGAATGCAGGCAATTATCAAGTTGTTCCGCAGTTGGATGTAAGAAAGTTGTTAGGTTTTCTTGGATGTCATGCATGAATTTAGTTCTGTTTATCATAGGGAGGTTTCTCTTAGTAGCAAACAGAGGTGTAGGGTTATGGACTGATTCGTCGAGATGGCATACAATGCAGAGGTGATCCGATGCAAGTTCGTAGGATACAAGGGTGGCTTGAAGATTGAAGAATATTATCATCAGGTCTATAAAAAAAAAACCAGTCTAAAATGTGACCAAGTTTATGGGTAGGATGGTTAACTGACTGTTTAAGATAGAAAACATGAATGGAATCTAGGAGTTTTGACATGTATTGTTGACCAGGACAGTCAAAGTGAAAGTTGAAATCTCCAAGAATAATTAGGTTGTCACCTATCGAATTTCCATACTCTAGAACATTTGAAAACTGCTCCAAAAAGAGAGATTCAGTCAGCTTGTTTTTTCTACTAGGAGGAGGACGGTAGAGACAGAAAAAATGGACTGACCTTTGTTCCAGTGTGAGCGTTGTTTGGACTCTTTCAAACGATGTGGGGCAGAAATTGAAGGTTCTATTGTACTTAAGGCATTTGATCATGGAATTCTTTGTAATTACAGCAATTCCACCTCCGCGAGAGTTGCGGGGGAATGACTTGATGGAGTAATCGCTGGGTGTTAAATCTGCACACTTACATTCATCACCTGCGGCATGTAACCAAGTTTATGTCAGGAAAAAGATGTCAGTATTCTAGTTGTTGATAAAATTAACAACTTCTGTGCGCTTTTCCGGTGATCCTATTGATTGAGCGTTGAATAATGCAATACGTAGTGGTATCCCTGGGACAGTTGACACAACGGTTGACGACTTAAGAGGAGTTTGACCAGGTTATTAAAATTAACGGCAGAATTTTTAAGTTGTTTATCCGTTACGGGCGAAAGGGAGATAACTGGAATTCTTCTTCTTCCTGTTCCCCCGGCCAGCTTTGAAAGAACGTTTCATTTTTTGCTTCCGTTTACATTTAATAAGTCATAAATGTAATAGTAGTAGTAGTAATAACGGTAGCAGTAGCATTAATATTTATAGTTTATATTTATAGTTGCTGTTGTTGCTTTTTGTTATTGTTGCTGCTGCTGCTGCTGCTTTTTCTGCTGCTGGTTATGTTGATAATGTTACACAACGATGTTCATTGAAGACTTTCGATATCAAATGGAATTATATATAGTACATGGGACAAATGTAATAAAGACGATAATTCCACTCAATATTGCTCAAATACGGTAAATGCCCAATAGGCCAACGTACGACTTTAATGTGATATCTGAAATAATTTCTTGTATTGTTTCTACTATATTAACGTACGTATATCATTTGATCAAATAAGGCTAGTGGCGTCGAACTTTTTTGATGAGAATAAATAACAAACGAGGAAAAACTATCGCATTGTACAAAGGTATTCATTGTTAAATGCGTGTATCAGGTAACTTTATTCTAGATCTTTCTTTTATTATGCTTGTTCGTTCATTACTTGACCTTATTAATGTTGCAGGATACAGTCGAAGGTATATGCTATTTTTAGACACATCAAGGTAAATATTACGTTCTGATCACGAATTCATTGCTTAGATGGCAATAATGATAACAGTTTCGTAAGTCGTGACACTAATGATACCCTTTTTTAAATCCTGATCTGAAGGTTGACGTAAATTGTTCATTTCATTAATCACAGCGTATGCGTCAGTTAAACGAAAAAGATGAGGAAGATGTGTTTTCATACAATATCACGTTACTATTTCGACTGTAAGGTCTTAAAATTAGTAACGTGTGAGACGTAACAAGCTTTGTAAAATTAAAATTCAACAAATACTATATTCTCTAGAATACAGAGTTTAAGGGCACAGAGAATCTGCGGTATTGTGAATTATATATACAGGTTCTAATACAAAAGTTACGAATACATTTATTTGAAATCCAAATTAAACCCAATGCTGAAAGTGTTCATGTGTATGTGGTGGCCTGTATCTTGGCGTTGTACCGATATTCTTGTGTTGAAACACAGTCAGTCATATAATTCCAAGTTCGAATACACAATAACTCCCAGTGAATGTCTATGTCTAAGAATCAATATGTATTATATGTTAAACATAGCTTCTATGTTTGTAAGATTCAAGTGAGTCGCACCTGTTTTACACTTCCTTATCCACAAGACCCTGTTGTTGTACACACACACACACACACACACACACACACACGAGAGAGAGAGAGAGATAGAGGCATCTAACCTACATCTTCTAAAATAATAGTTTACAATATGTGCAAAATCAATCATCATGTTGTCATCTGTCGAAAGAATAAAAGAATAAACATATATATATATATATATATATATATATATATATATATATATATATATATATCCTTACCTGCATAACACCTGTTATGCACCTGTACACAAACGACATGTGTGCCAGGTAATAGCTAAACATGGAGAATTTATCGAAATAAACAAATAACACATGTCATGTCAAATGCTAAAGCTGTCACATATTTGAGGAATCGTGATAGCTTATATGGTAGAAAGTGAGATTAGTAACCCACGAGTCGCAGTTTCCATAGTAACCATGGCCAGATTTTATATAAATTAAGATTTTTGTTTATAAAAAATGATAAAGTAACTTGTTGTTTTAGCAATTCATAATCTTTCAAAAAAAGACCTTCAATTTCTGAATAGAATTTGCACTGACACCCATAAAGGTAAAACATAAAACTGGTAATACAGTTATTGAATGCTGTCTTTTTATAAGGATTTCTACACATTAACAAAACTGAAATTCATTTCGTACCCTGCATGCTAAAACGAGATGTTACTTTATCTAGAATTGGTTACAGCGTTGAACCTCTGAGAAACGCGATCCATGATGGCGATTTATTGTCATGATAAATTGTCATAGGAAGCAGTCTGTAGGGCTTTTCTTTAATAGTTGTTGTTGTTTTACGGGTTTAACGCCATTTTTCAGCACACGATTGGCTATACATGGCAGCCAGTGTTACTTGTTATCTTTGGTTGCATTTCTCTTGAATATTTCGTCATTTTCATCTTATTGGTTATCCTTGGATGCATTTCTCTTGACTATTTCGTCATTTTCATCTTACTGGTTATCTTTGGATGCATTTCTCATGACTATTTCGTCATTCTCGTCTTATTGGTTATCCTTGGATGCATTTCTCTTGACTATTTCGTCATTTTCATGATATATGCGGCATGTGTTTAATATTTGAATACTGACACTAACACATGATGATAATAACCTGGTGAATATCTACGCCACATTTAGGGGCTGATTTTTGAAAATGATGAACATTGTAATCGTAAATCTTTAACAAATACTCACTTTACATCTGTTCTGCTCATTTGTGTATTTCTTTAGTAATACTTTAATATACATACATGTTAATGTTGCTTCATGTGTTGTGTTTTCAGACTTTATATGAAGAAACAGACAGGTTGACGTAAATTCTTCATTTAATTAATCACAGCGTATACGTCAGTTAAGCAAAAAAGATGAGGAAGATGTGTTTTCATACAATATCATGTTACTATTTCGACTGTAAGGTCTTAAAATTAGTAAAGTGTGAGACCTAACAAGCTTTGTAAAATTAAAATTCAACAAATACTATATTCTCTAGAATACAGAGTTTAAGGGCACAGAGAATCTGCGGTATTGTGAATTATATATACAGGTTCTAATACAAAAGTTACGAATACATTTAGTTGAAATCCAAATTAAACCCAATGCTGAAAGTGTTCATGTGTATGTGGTGGCCTGTATCTTGGCGTTGTACCGATATTCTTTTGTTGAAGCACAGTCAGTTATATAATTCCAAGTTCGAATACACAATAACTCCCAGTGAATGTCTATGTCTAAGAATCAATATGTATTATATGTTAAACATAGCTTCTATGTTTGTAAGATTCAAGTGAGTCGCACCTGTTTTACACTTCCTTATCCACAAGACCCTGTTGTTGTACACACACACACACACACACACACACACACACACACACACACACACGAGAGATAGAGGCATCCCACCTACATCTTCTAAAATAGTTTACAATATGTGCAAAATCAGTCATTATGTTGTCATCTGTCGAAAGAATAAACTGTATATATATATATATATATATATATATATATATATATATATATATATATATATATATATATATATATCCTTACCTGCATAACATCTGTTATGTACCTGTACACAAACAACATGTGTGCCAGGTAATAGCTAATCATGGAGAATTTATTGAAATAACAAATAACATATGCCATGTCAAATGCTAAAGCTGTCAGATATTTGAGGAATCGTGATAGCTTATATGGTAGAAAGTGAGATTAGTAACCCATGAGTCGCGGTTTCCATAGTAACCATGGCCAGATTTTATATAAATTTAGAAGATTTTTTTTTTAAAAAAAAAAGATAAAGTAACTTGTCGTACCCTCCATGCTAAAACGAGATGTTACTTTATCTAGAATTGGTTACAGCGTTGACCCTCTGAGAAACGCGATCCATGAAATTGATTTGTTGTCATGATAAATCGTCATAGGAATTAGTCTGTAGGGTTTTTCTTTAATAGTTGTTGTTGTTGCTGTACCGGTTTAACGCCATTTTTCTGCACACGACTGGCTATACATGGCAGCCAATATTACGGGTTATCCTTGGATGCATTTCTCTTGACTATTTCGTCATTTTCATCTTACTGGTTATCTTTGAATGAATTTCTCTTTATTATATCGTCATTTTCTTCTTACTGGTTATCTTTGAATGCATTTCTCTTGATTATTTCGTCATTTTCATGATATATGCGGCATGTGTTTAATATTTCAATACTGACACTTACACATGATAATAATAACCTGGTGAATAACAAAGCCACATTTGGGTTCAGATTTCTGAAAATCGTAAATCTTTAACAAATACTCACTTTACATCTGTTCTGCTCATTTGTGTATTTCTTTAGTAATACTTTAGTATACATACATGTTAATGTTGGTTCATATGTTGTTTGTTCAGACTTTATATGAAGAAACAGACACAAATTCGCCCATGATCTCAAACTATTACTGTATTGGTCACAAAAGCAAAGTTTGTGGGGATTGATAACCGTTTTCGATACTTTTAGGCATAAGAAATTACGAAACAACACTTACTACCAAGAATCAAAAATTGTTTTACATAGTGTAATCGTTCGAAATATGTTAACAATTTATTACAAAAAAATTAAAACAATGTAGGAAGTGTATTAACAATTTATTACAAAGATATTAAAACAAGGTAGGAAATATATTAACAATTATTACAAAGATATGAAAACAATGTAGGAAATATATTAGCAATTTATTACAAAGATATTAAAACAAGGTAGGAAATATATTAACAATGTATTACAAAAATATTAAAACAATGTAGGAAGTGTATTAACAACTTATTACAAAGATATTAAAACAAGGTAGGAAATATATTAACAATGTATTACATCAATAGTATACCAATGTAAGAATTATATTAACAATGTATTACAAAGATATTAAAACAATGTAGGAAATATATTAAAAATTTATTACAACGATTGTATACCAATGTAAGAATATATTAACAATTTATTACAAAGATATTAATTACAATGTAAGAATTATATTAACAATTTACTACACATTTTGTTATTTAACCTTGAAAATACTAACAAGAGGAAACTACCAGAATAATCAGCTTAATACTTATTAATTTTCTTGTGTGTTTATTTATTTCTTTTTCTTCTAGAGAAAAGACTTCAAATAAAATCATATACATGCTTATTATTGTGTATACATTTAGTTTTTAGCATATCGAATTTACAGAAGTAATTAGCACTTTGGCTTGGACCCATGTCCAACGTTCCCTCTAAGCGAATGGTAGATGTGCGCGCAGTGCTCGCTGCACTGCACAAACATCATGGAGATGAGCAAAATTTAACGTTGGATTGAGCAAAAATGGAAAATTCAGCTGCGCGAGGATGCCTAAGCAGCTGCGAGCGCTTGCACGCGCGCAACTCAGACGGAACGTTGCGGGGCCATGTCCCTTCATAGTAACTGCAACGGTGCAGTAAATAATACCTTTAACGGAGATAGCCTCTTTCTATCTGTCTGTCTCTCTAGTTGGGGCAGCGGTTTATTTTTTATATTGCGTCCAAGGAACAAGGTCTTACCTATCGGTTATTAATGGGCTTATCTCCTAGCAATCAAAGATAATTAGTTTAGTAAAAACTATTATTGAAGATTTCAATTTAACGTTTTAGAATAATAACAAGATACAAGCACTAGAATTAATATCTGTGCATCTGTTTGTCTTTTGGTTTTGACATATTTAGCTTTTTGTTTTTTCTTCAGGCCGTAGAGTTTTCCCTTTATTTCATCGGACAGCATTCTTATTTTCAGCGAATATGATATTTTTTTCTGAAATAGTTCTTGATACTGATGTGCCAATGTTATTTTCTTACATAACTTCTAATAATAATGTTAACCATAGCATGTTCCATTGTAATGCAAATCAAATATAGATGATTCTTCTCATAAACGGTGTTCGCTATGTACAGGTAGTTTCATATTCCACCTACATTGTTAAAGCCTTCAAGGCTTATTTTTGCTAGCACTTTTAGGGATCGGGTGCATATTCTATCTTTGCTGTGTTTTTTTCTTTCTGACATATATCCCTGTATATTACCTTATCATAAGATTAACATGATATATGACGTTATTGTACTGACGGATCTGTATTTCTAGTGCAAGCAATGACTTGGCACAAGTGTCGACTGGTTTCTAATTCTCAAATTTCCTTCAAAATTAAGATCACCAGATCTGCCCTATATTCAATTACAACCAATGTAACAAAGAAAGACGAGCACTATGGAAACCAAATTTTTATTTGCATATCAAATGGCTTGAAAAAGGGACTAATAAACCTATTTATGTAGGGATGTAAAAAATATTTACAATGAAATACCTGACGACATTTTAGCAATAAAGACTTTAGTGGTTGACTTAGATTACATCCCAGAAGAGAGGTCACTAAAGTAAAAAGAGACATGTAAATGAGCGTGTTGAATTAAACTGAGTAATGTAATTAAGGAAAAGTTATATCCATGGTGCAAGGTTGAACATAATTATTACTGACGAGCAGCTCTCAATGCCGTTCCTTTTACTCATATTTAGCTATATTGAACTAGACATCATTTGCACAAGTCATTTTTAAAAATTTAACTTGCTATGTCCGTGACCTCTGACATCTTAAACATATTATCGACATATATTTTTATAAAACTAAAGACAGGCCGCCACAAAATTCACTAAAGAAACTCACACAAAATGATAATCTGCGAAACCAATACTTCTTTGACCAACACTGAATTTAACGCGTAATAGTCTGACTGAAAAATCAACATGACTAATCCATCGATAGGTAAAAATACATCAAAACATTTACTTTTAGAATTTTGAACGTTATTTTTCAGTCTATGACCTTCATATTTGACCGTTCATCAAAGAATCAAAAATCTTTTTCTTGTACAAAGATTCCACAAACATTGTTATACTTTCACTCGCAGTGTAGTCGACATCTGACATTTTGGTCTTGAAAGTGAAAAGGTACTACTCGACATTTTGGTCTTGAAATTGGAAAGGTACTAGTCGACATTTTGGTCTTGAAATTCCAAAGGTACATCCTTACCCCAATTTCATTCCGTTAGATTGGAAACTGTAATTTGTAGTCATTGTGCAGAAATAATTGGAAACAAACTGATATAACAAGTAAATGACTCATGTTTTAATAATTATAATTCGTGTTATTACAAAGTATAAGAATCTACTCAAGACTCACGTCCTGGTGTTACTTTGAACAAATCCGAATGTCTGCATTTCAAAATAAAAAAAATAAATGCACAATGGATCATCAAAACAAAATATATGTGTCATCTTAACGGATACCACAAAGTTTTGCAAATTATCGCGTTTGTTGACAAGAATAAAGGTTTGGTAAAATGTTTATAAATAACGGCAGAACACTGAAAAATGCTGCCTTAACAAAATAACAGGTCTTCATCTCTGCAAACAGTTTTATCTAATTAATTTCCAGTGGGACTAGCTTTTGTAATACTTATAGTTTTCCAGAGTGGAGGAAGTATCAACTTGTGAAAAACCTTTTATGTAAATTAGCATATTATGGAAATGACTCCATTTACTAACGATTAGAAAGAATGCGTGTTATTGTTGTCTTTCTATATATTTTAATAACGGACACAATTAGATGTATCGTATCAAATTATTGCATGTATGGATCGTTGAATGGAGTTATTTATTGCGTTCATTCTGACAACTAGTTTCATAAACACATTAATTGTTTTGCTGATATTCAATACCTCCGAATTTTTTGCACCATATCAGCTACTGCCTAACAATTTTTATTTAGGTCATATTCGTTTTCTTTACTAATGCTAAAGTTCGTTACTGCTACACATTTGTTCCATGACTAATAAATACGGAATAAATGCAGGAACATAATTCGCTTGATCATTGAGACATAGACACTACACAAGATTTCTATTCAGCAAGGTATCATCAGCGGTGTATTTAACGATGGCGTTGACCAACTTTTTCCAGAAGCCTTCCAATTTGTCTGGGTTATCGGCGCCTGGCCATTCCAGTCTTGTCCATTTGAAGCAGACCTTTCTCAATGAGGTGGGAAGAGATCTGATCTTCACGTCTCCTAAGGTTACCAAGATTATTGGTTTCCCTTGATATAGGGCAATTTCCGCCTCAAATTCGCACCATCGACTGCGTACAAACTCCTTTGAGAGGATGAACAGTACAGCACAGGATGACGAAACGGCATTTATAATCTCATCTGTAATACTCACCCCAACATCAAAGTCTCGATCTGATATACAAACAAGATTTTCGTTCACCCCGACCTCCTGTTGGAGTCTTCTTTCTAGTTCGGGAAAAATTGTAGTCAAAACCATGTCACTATCGGAAAAGCTGTATGCAAGATAAAGAAGGAATCGTTGCTGCACGTGAAAATTATCTTGAACAAACTCGTCCAGTTGTTTACGAATCCGTCTGATTCTTAGAATGTGTCGATAGTGCCTGATGTACAAAACAACACAGATGGTCGCTATGACTGGAATGCTACAGAGCGCAAGAAGACCTTTGTATCTCTGAAACTCACAGCTATGCCTGTAGGTATCAATGTCGTCCGTGTATGTAGAAAGAAGACCGCCGTTTTCAGCACAAACTATTCCATCAATGTCGATTATGTACTGTCTGTTATTTGCTATCCAGTTTACCATGTCTTCCTGGTTACAATTGCAACTTATTGGGTTGCTAGCTAACCTAACATGAATTCCAGCTACCTCAATACTCGAGTAGTTATACCCATTTGCAAAGTCCTTCATCACTTCTCTTGTTCGTGTATCTATTCCGTTGATACGATTTTCAGTTAGATTTAGAGAACGCAGATGCACTAAAGCACTTGTCAGCCAATCGGTTGTATGTAAGAAGTTTTTAGAAAGATCTAAAACTTTGAGCTTTGTATTGCTTGCAAATATGTCTGAGGGAAGTCGAGACAACCCATTTGCTGAGAGATTCAGAATCTTAAGGTCATGGTTCTGCCGAAATAGAATCCTAAATTCCTCAGGATCACTTTCCTCCATCTTTGAAAGAGAGTTCCCGTTCAAAAAGAGAGTAGTCAGAGATGTCATATTGGCGAATAAAAGACTTGAAATGTATTCGCACAAGTTTGAAGAAAAATCTAACTTTTCAAGTCGGTTTAAGCCAGCAATAAGCATGTCCATTCTCATAATACAAATATGATCCAAATATAATTCGCGAAGAGCACTGTTATTGGGAAAAATACATCGACTTTGACTTACACAGTAAACGTTGTCGCTTTTATGACAGTCAGTGCTGAAACCCATGTTAAAAACTTCAAGGTTCTGTATCATAGACCCATTATGAAAGTACTCGCAAAGCGGATGGTTATATCTATGATTTATCCATTTGTCATATTCGCATTTTTTCTCCATTTTACCTTTTGGAAATGGAACATCTGACGCAATAAGCTTTTTCAATTTATTCAACTTCATAATCGCTAAATATGTTTCTATGTCGATTAAAAGTTGATTTCGTGACACATCGAGAATTTCTAAAGATGGAACATATTGGTATAGATTTGGACTTGATAGTATCTTTATGTTTGAATCGGGGATGGACAAAATTCTAAGACTGCTATTTTGAAAACAAGAGAAAAACACGTCGTCAAGCGTAACGCTTAATGTCAATCTGTACGAATTACCATCGTTTATTCCTTCTGCATATACTTCTTCCAAATGAGTCCCTGATAATTTAACAATTTCGCAGAGTTGATCTAAATTTATATTTCTCGAAGAACTAACATCTAGGTGACGAAGTTTGAGCTTTAATGACATATTTGATGGAACAATTTCCGTATTCTTAACGTGAAAGGAAAATTTTGATAGACGTGGCAAAGCCTCTAACCCATCCATTCGGAATACAGAAGCCTTCTCAATCCTTAGTTTCTTATCGCTCATAATACACAGGTCTGTTAATAGAAAAAATCCTAATTGGAAAAAGCTTTTGAAGGGAAATTTTATAGAATCAAAATCTGCGTTAGCATTGAATTCAAGTCTTAAACTTGTAATGTTTTCAACCGAAGTATCAAACAAGGCATCTGCTGTAATGTTTGCTTGTATATTACTGTCAAACCGGCACACACTTGAATAGTTCCCAGAGTCTATACACTTACAATTTGGTACACACCGGCATGTTGTGTATGTAAATATCATGAACAAGAAAGTTAAAACAAGGCAGGTACTATGTGAAGCCCTCATTTCAGATGATTAGGAATGTCCACTGAAATGTATAAAAAATGAAATAAGTAAATAATGAGGCCCAACAGAATATTTATTAAAGTAAGTAGGAGTGGATAAAGATATGTACTAATAGAACTCAACTAGTGATCAACAATACTGTGTCAGTAATAACCTAGCGAGACGATTGTGACGAGTAGAGGTGGGTTTCACATTTCTGGAATAATTTTAATCCGATATAATATTAATTTATCCCTCCACTAACATTAAGTACATTTGTGAAGATTACCTGGATATAAATTACAGGTAGATAGAAGAGACAATTTACTTTAAATAGAAATAATCAGATTAAAACTTAATTAAATACCAATTTCAATAAAACTGCAACGACATATGGTGTTTAGTATTATATATCATTATTTAACAAAAGGTGCTTTAAATAAATTGAAAATGTCTATAGAGGGTAATAAAGAATACTTAGCATGTGTGTGTTTATATATAAAGCAAATACTCGAAGATAACGACAGTACTGGCATATTTCAGAGTCTTTACATGCAACGTAATTGTTTTCATTGTTCAAAACAAGGCTACAGCTTTGAAAGAAAAGAAAAAAAACTAACTAGGGCAATTGAAATATTTGGAAGCCGTGACGATATTTCGAATGTATACGTGATCAAAGGCAAGACGAGTGTGTAATTGCGGCTATGATAAAATTATTTTCGTTGCCATTCGTATCAAATCATGCTATCAAACGTTTTCATCGATACACACTATTAGAAAGACGTTAATAAAATTAGAGATAGGATAAGCTCTCAAAAAATATTTTTTGCTAAAAATGTACTGTTCATTATTAACCAATTATGTACTACCAAACCCTTAAATACTCTATTATGTATTCACCCATTTCTGGACTGATTCACAATTCTTCCATATACTTGGTACCGTGTGACGAGAAGTTGACTGTTCCTGCATTAGACCATAACCAGAGCGAGTTTTTAAATGATAGCTTTAAAATCAAAATAAGAACGATCTTGTTCTGGAAGTTATCCTCTATAGATAAGCAATCTTCACAAGTATGAACCATTTACCCAGTTTGTCAGCAGCTAAAATAATTATTTACAGCGGTGGGTTGAATATTGAAAACTAGAAATATAAACGTTCGATTGTCTTAGTGAGACTCTGCCGAGGACAAGCTGTACATTAATCAAAAATTTATAACGCGAGTATGTTATACTAATCCCGGTGCGTGCGCAGATCGGTGGTGACGATTATTCACTCGCTCGGTACGTATCTCTTTCCTGTGAAGTGGGTATCTACGGTAAGTGGTACCGCAAACGGTTAAGAAGTACCGACCTAAGCGACACGAAGAGTACAAGCGTTGTGTTGACTCGGAGCATATAGATTAAAGATAAACAAAATGGGTGCTTTTCAAATCATCTCCGTTTATGTGTTTAGATGAAACAATTGATTTCGTCCCCGCTACATGAATAGAAATGGAAACTCCTTCCCTGACCAAGAGAGTCGAAGTCACGTGCATGGTCAATCCAATATGTCGCTTAACGATTGGAAATATCGACGGCTAGACATTTCCAACAATATCAGTTCTTCAGTGTTTCAATTATAAAAGAGTGACAGCATAAACTGAAAGTTCCGGAGGCCGTGACCAGTGTATCGAATGAGCAAAAACATGACGCATCAGTGAGTGGGACAGCGGAGACCATTGTCTCCGTTGCCATGAAACATTACAAGAATACATATGCACGAAAGGATTAGTGTATATAGAATTGACCAAGGCTGATTGCAGAAAGGTCTTCTAATTTGTTCGCTCCCGGAAATATTCCTGTCATATGTACGGAGCTATCTTCACCAAAACCATTTAGTTTCGTAACACGGTATTTTCAATTTACACTATGATACGGATAATGATCGCTTTAAAGACGTTTTGCAGCATAACAATTAAAACCTAATATCCTAATTTATCAGAAACGACACAGTAGAAACAAACATCAAAATATAGAAAGTATTACCTCTCATACAAGCAT
Organism: Unio delphinus; assembly: GCA_029339505.1. NCBI lineage: Eukaryota > Metazoa > Mollusca > Bivalvia > Unionida > Unionidae > Unio > Unio delphinus. Next base: position 16,798,084 of record JAQISU010000046.1, read on the forward strand.
CATGTTGTGTTCACTATTATGACTTTGTTTCACACCAAGAGAAGATAAACATTGAAGGACATGCGTGAAAAAATATCCAATTAGAAATAGGAAGTTTTGAACAACTTTACTTCTCAGAGTGCAGGCCCACTTGGTCAAAATGAATCTGACATTATAGACAACAAGTATACTTGAAGAAAGTCAGAACGATCGCTGTTCGTTCTTTGTTTCTGGGACATCTTATGTGAAGATTTTATATATAATTTTATACCGTATACCATAATAATAACAATAACAAACCCCGACGCACGCTCCCTTGTGCTTTCCGATGAAAATTAACAGGAGTCAGCAGAATTTATCGATGTGTAACAAATTCCAGTTAAGTATCATGCGACCGTGTAAGTCGAATCGAATAGCAAACAGTGAGTTTACTATGTTTTTATATATGATCTTAAATATATGATTGTTAATGTGGATATACTAAAGACGTATTTTAACCATTTTTGAGATATGCACTAAATTATATTCATCATTTCTATTTTTTATTTTTGTTCGCGTACTAATCGTTCCCTCTTAATGATACAAACACACTTATCTCTTTATTTTATGGGCCCTAGAAAACAGAATGATTTGTAGCGCTCGCCTTTACCGATCCAAGCCATCTCGCCTCTGTCCGCATGTGTTCGAGTCTTATCTGAGAAAACATCCCGGCATTTTTCCCTGGTTCATTATAGGAGATAAGTGTTACCTTAAACTAGTTAATTCCTCAAGCATAAATCAAAATAACTTAATGTAACGTAATTTAACTATATGACAGAAGAAAGAAACACAAATATAAATAAATTTGGATGAGCGAATTCTAAAGAAAGTTTGAAGATAAACATTCAAAAGGTTTTAAACATGTATATATATATATATATATATATATATATATATAAGCGGGATTTGTAAATACTATAATCAGTTGACACAATATGTAGTGGCAGGTTACAGTGTTAGTGCATACTATCAAAATATAAACTCTCTGATTATATAAACAAATAACTTAACCAGATTAATGGCGAACATCTATTATATCGTTGATAGAACGATATATGTACAACTTGTTCACATCTATATACAAATCACCTGCATACAGAGAAAAAAACCTAACAATTGACGTGACCACTAGTGCCCCTGGCTTAGTCTGAGCTGAGAGGAAAATAAAGCTAAATGGACAGAAATAGACCACATAGACCACATGGCCAGTAAGCTATTACATAGCATCAATATATTAATACAGTCTATAAAATTATCAATTCACATAAATGCATAATATGTTTGTAAAATTCACACAAATTGTTGAGATTATTTACGCATTATGGTAGATGCACGGAAAATTTTCAATTGTAAGAATGCAAATATTTCCACTACACGAGTGAAATTATACGGTATAATTCAACAAACATCGATTTGTCTGGTTTACTTGTCTAACTAATTCAAGTTTCCTTGTCTTATTTTCGTTCGATTTTTTGTTTACTTTTACATACAAATATAAGTCGGCCTGATAGTACATAACGGAAGTTTCTAAACAACACTAGCCAACGTCTAACGTCTATATCGTCTTCAAATATCAGGTTTGTCTTCGTTCTAGAAAAATTGAGTACCGTTTGTCTTAGAGTAGTACAGACATATATAGGCATATACAGGTACGTGATACAGGTATCACGATGAATTGAATACATTAAATTCACATGCTACGTTTGAAGAATTTTCATATATTATCATTACATATCTTATACATTTTACGTATTCACATTTAGTTTTGATGGAAGGCAATTTATCTTTTGTAGCGACATGTTGGAATCATAATGTTGCTATTTGAGATTGATAATCTTTATCAAATGTATGATCCCAGTGGTTATGGTAGCATGGTCTAATAAATATTTATTTTACATCCTAAAAGACCTACGAGGTTAAATCATTTCAGCCTGGTAATAAACAATGACATAAAAACGAGGATGCAATGGAGAAGTAATGCAATTATGTAACCAAGGTTGAAGACGAAAACCCTTTTTAAAAATACGGACGAACTCGTTCCAACTACAATTACCAATTTCAATCGCAATAATATGTTACCACGATGTAGCATATTTGATCATCTTGTAGATAAAGAATTCAAGATCTGTCAACTAATAATGTTTCATTTCAAAATATAAAACTGATAACCTTACCTTATTTCTCAACGTCGCCAAAACACACTGCCTATTGAAACAGAACGCACTACTTAAATAGACTCTAGTAAGGCATCATTGCGCATGCTGACTGAGTATTCTTTTGTACCCGACACCGGCGTAACATTTAATGTCTCGTTTCTTTTCATCTACAAACTTGTATGTCAGATGCAACAGCATTATTTTGAAATACAATACAACTGGAAACATTACACCACACGCACACATTTCAGAGGAAAACTTTTACACATAAAAACATAAATTAGGGTATCTTTTATTAGTCATTACTGGCAACAAAATAAATACTTGTTTACTGTAACTTTGATAATAAAAAAGTGTGATTTGCATTAGAGTATATCTTGTCTGTAAAATCCTGCTTACAAGCCTTTACATTACACATTCAACACTTTTTACCAGTGAGCCTGGGTTCAATCCTCTAGCACAGCAGTAGTCACCATTCGAGTTTGATGGTTTCTTCTATATTTTATAATCTCTATCGCAACCAACACCACCATATCACTATGTATACCAGTTATCGAGTGCACAAAAATGACAATAATCTGATGCATGAAGAATTTACAAATCAGGAAAACTTCATGACTATGGAGATGTCTGTTCACTACTGTAACTTTGGTAAAAAGTTTTACTGTATACTGATATGGGTTTATGTGGCAGGTAAGTGTAGAGAAGAAATGTAAAGAACAAACTAATAAAAGAATAAGCTATGACCATCATTCTTTATTACAATATTAATTTACTCAATAATTCAGCAATGACATTTACAATAGACAACAAGATATACAATAACATCTTAGTTTTCCAACCTCCATTTATCTGACAATTGCCTTATAGTATACTTCAAATGTATATGACTGATTAAACATAATGCACACATTTTTCCATTTATACAACAAATGTCATAGAACAATTTTTATAATAAACAAGACGAGACACTAGTACACTACGTGTTTATGGAAATTTATATTACTATGTAAAATGATGTAGCCATATACAATTTTCAAATGTGAAAAAGTACAGCAAGGTCATTACCAACATAATAAAATCTGAGAGCAGTACACTAGATTTCTTTAATGATGCAAACAAGAATTGCAGAAAACATGATTGTTAATATCCTTCTTTCCCATTGACAGAACACGCAATGTTTCATCAGACAGAAAATAACTTTGTTGTGCTGTCTAAAGCTTTATTTTGTGTTAAAACCTTCAACAAAATGTAAATACATTTCCAACCATTAGTTATCATACAAACGCATTGTCCTGCCAAGCTATCCTCCGCTTCAAAGATCACCAGGCCATTTCCAGGCGCATATCGTTAGGACAAACCATATTATTGTAGGTTTCTTGGTGAAATTTCTATTTCAAGGTTTTAATCCAGCCCAAATTCCTTTTCTCTCTCACTCCACATTTATGCGTCGTTTGTCCGTTATGCATGAGAGGGGAGGGCGGAACAGAACGCAGAAAAGATTGCAATGAAAATGTTTAACATATTAAATTTAATTAGAAAACGGCGATTATAAATACTTTTTATTGTTATTTTCATACGTCACAAATAATTAATTCTAGAATTTAAAGCATACGGTAGTGAGAATATTTTATTACGCGTATTATTGCGCTATAGCATGTGTGCCTCGTAAGCGATAAATTGAATTTAAAGAGTCGACTGGCTATATATATTGTAACCACGTATCACTCATATCTAGACCAACAAATTGTAGCCGCTAAGTCAACATGAAACAAGGGGGAGAACAATTTCTTGGTCAACACTGATATCATGAATACTGTTGACAGATCCCAAGGAAAGTGTGAACATACAGTTACGACGAACCATTTCATTGTTGGTTACCTCGTATAAGTATAGTTTCAAGGTTTCAGTCCAACACAAATTGTTTTTCTCTCTCACTCCATATTTCTGCATATGATTCCCGTTGTGCATGTTAGTGGAGAGATTAACGGGGAAAAAAAGAAATGATTGCGTTGAAAGTATATACCATGTTGGATTAATTTAGAAAACGGGGACTATTCAAATTATATATGTTGGTTTTTCATACGTCATTAATGCAAAATAAGTGAAAATTATGTGGCATTGATTTAAAGCCTGCAGTTAAGCGAATGTTTACTCTTTTTGAAAGAACAGTCATATATTGGTATTACTGCACCATTGGCGGATTACAATTTGGTATATCATCACTTTAAATGCTATGTTAATTTTCGTTTCAATAAAGTTTATGTTCTGATGTCAAATGCTAGGCGGATTTTGTAGTGCCTTTTTAAATCTTATTTTGTGGTCGTGATTTCGCCTTTATTTATATATACGGACCAACTGTGACCGCTATGGTGGTATGTTAGCGGTATAGTGTGAAGATGTCCCCAGCAAGCGTAGCAGTATAACACCCCTTCAGAGCAAGCACATTTGGTCGTATTTCGTCAGATAGGATCGGACAAGAGTAGGAATAAGGTCTTTAGTTGGCCGCAAGACTGGCGCTGCATAACTCCTCTATAATCATTTCGCATTGTCATTTCTCTATGCTGACCTCGATAGGAGTACGAGGCGAATCTGCGGCCAAGTATGCCACCAGAGGAAGTACACTCTGCGATCCATTCGGCGACTCGACGACCAAGTTAGCGACCAGAGGTAGACAAGTCAGCGACTCTACGACCAAGTCGTCGGTCAAAGGAAGACCAGTCGGCGACCTTTCGACAAGTCTGCGATCCAGTCGGTGGTGGTGGCTGGATGCTAAAATGGACATTCCGGCCCTTGAGAAATATCTTCATCATCACGTAATATAACTTCTTAATTAGAAATTCTTGTATTGTACCTTTTTTAGTTTGTAGTAACGTTATGATAGCAATAATATTAGTATTAGCACTAACATCTGATTATTTTGGTAGTAAATTATATTATCATTTTGATATGGGGGGGGGCGCTCGGGGGAGAAAGGTAAATATAAAATGGTATTAGAACCAAGGAAAACCAAGTAAGAACCCCCCCCCCCAAAAAAAAAACGAGAGAAACCCCCCACAGTTAAGACAGCAGTGAATGGTTGAGGCAATCGCTTTGGACATCTCGAGCATAGAATTTTAAAGTAACAGTGAGCAGCAGAGGAGGTGAACAGACCAACTTTTTAGGCAAAATATTTAGTAAACTGAGGTTTCTCAATAGGCCTCAATTTAGTAAACTGAGGCTTCCTTGAAAAATACTTAATTAAGTTTTTTAATAATTAAGCAAAAAAAAAAAAAAAAATAAAAAAAATAATTTTACAACGATTTTGCTATTTAGTTGGCGTTCACCCCCCTCTGCTGCTATACTTAACTAAATATTTGATCAAGTCCGACACGATATCTTGTCCGAGGGTCTGATAAATTTATCGTCACAAATCCGTGTGGGATTGTCTGAGCGCGGCTAAAGAAATTTTTAAATTGATTATGATCCATATCGCCACCGCACCAAGTTTGCCAAATATTTCTAAGAGTATGAGTATCAACTCCGTTAAATACACACAGCATATTGCAGTTATCTCTGATCACTTTTGGTATTTGAGTGTAACGTTGAGTGATATATATCACGTCGGTGTTTTTATGTCTGCCTCTGGAAAATATTCTAGCAGGATTTTTTTGATTATCTAACATGATATCATCATATACGACTAAATTGTTAATACTTCCGTCGATGGAGTCAATGCTAGGTGCTTCCTCGATATCGGTTATAAACTCAATAACATCATCGCCGTTAATTTCTAGCGCGGCTTCGTTAAAATCCTTTAACACGTCATAACATCGCTGATCATCTACACTCGGAGCAATCATATACAACTTATCCCACTTCATCCATCTCGTTATCAAATTAAGTAGCAATTGTGTTTTACCACTTCCAGATGGTCCGATGATAATCGCGCGAATAGAATTTGGTAACATTGCATGGTGTTTAATAGGTTCCCGTCGACTCGTAGCTGAATAATCAATTACATTCATGCCGTTATATATAAATTATGGATCTATATTGTGTGAAATGTAGGACGCGTACTGGCACAAATGACTTGACGACGATTACAACGAAAAATAATCGATCAGCGCTTTCTGGTAAATGCGTACAATGTAGTACAAAGAAATTTAGATTTGTTTCCACGAAACCTTTAAAAAAAAAACGAGGAGGTGATATTGCAGCCAAGTTAGCAAAACTCCCAGGAACACCGTGGGCAAAGTATCCAGGAGAAAAGCACCTTCCAGGATATAGCTACTATGGACCGGGAACACGATTAGATATCAGACTTGATGATCAAAATCTACCCCGACCCGGCGAGTATCCAATAAACGCTATTGATAAGGCGTGTCATGCTCATGATGTTGCATATAAAAGCAGCAATCTTCAACACAGACATCTTGCGGATGTGAAATTAATTCATGCGTTAAATGCTATTCCTGATAAATCATTCAAAGAAAAATTGGCTTCGTGGTTGGTAAAATCTGCTATGAAGGGTAAATTGATGTTAGGTGCTGGTAATTAAAAATATGGAATCTATTTATTATTCTCCGAGAGGATACTGGAGAGGTTACGCAGCAATCAATAAACTCGCTAGCGCTGCAGCGGTGAAAAAAACTACAGCGGCAAACTGGTTATCTAAACAAGCTATATGGCAAATTTATCTACCAGCGCCTAAACGAATTAACTACTCGCATTTTGATGTGACCGTTCCTAATGAAGTTCATCAAGCTGATATACTATTTCTGCCGCATGACAACGGTTACAAATACGCGTTAACGTTAGTTGATATTGCGAGTCGATATAAACAAGCAGAACCGCTAAGGACAAAATCATCTACTGAAGTAGCTTCTGCATTTGAAAAAATTTATCGACGAGGTCCTCTGCGTTGGCCAAGTCTATTACAAGTTGATCCTGGCAAGGAATTTCAAGGCGCTGTTTTGACAACGATGAAACATCATAATGTCGCCATCAGACGAGGACACACTGCGTTACATCGCGATCAGGCAATTGTTGAACGATTTAATCGGACACTTGCTGAGCGGTTATTTGGATATCAATACGCGAAAGAATTCATCCAGGATAAACGATCTCGTGAATGGGTCAAGAGATTACCAGGTGTAGTTACCGCAATCAATAATGAGATTACTAGAACAATTAACATGAAACCTGTCAACGCTATTAAAAAGAAGTATATACCCGTACAACCACAAAAAGATTTCAAAGAACCAATTCTTGGTAGTAATGTCATTGTAAGGTACTTATACGAACCAGGAGAGCTTGAGGGTGGTAAAAAAAAGAGCTACCGATCCTATTTGGAGTGTCACGACGCACAAGATATCCGGTATAACACGATCAACGGGTAGCGTTTCTAGACCAGCAATCTATAGACTGGATTCAACTGCTCCTCAGCGAGGATTTACTCGACAACAGCTACAAGTGATCCCCGAGGATACTCAATTGCCACCGCGTGGTCTTAACTAGCACATAAGGTGCTGGCACCTCTGCGTCTATTGCACTCAAGACAAGTCTGCATAACGTTATCGTTGGTATGACCTACGCTGCTATTCTTTCTGTCTACGGTGAATTGGCGAGGATCTTTATCCGAATACTGCCAACGCATTATACAATTACAACTCGCGCAGTGATTATTCTGTTGTTGCTTCAGCGTAATTATTAATTCAGCATCAATGTCAAATTCTCGTTTATTTTTTTTATCCTGTTGTTTATAACCAGAGAGTTTTGTTCTGATTATATCACCAGTGATATCATCGGCGCTGACAATATCGTCACTGGCATCGTCAACAACAATTCTTCGAAGTTGGTTTATTCGCCGTACTCTGGACACTGCGAGATAAACTAAATTTGACCACTCAATGCGATTATCTACTATCCAAACAATTGTGTCTGTGATAGTTAATCCCTGTGAAGAGTGTATTGTTGCTGCATAACCTAACGTCCATGGGGATTTATCAGCACGCAATGCATCTTCGACGACGCTGATATCAACCAGCACAATATCATTTAATACTAAATTCTGCTTTTGTTGTTGTCCAGGAATGTCAACGTCGATATTCTGCTTTCGTGTATTTGAAGGTCTATAACACAACGGTACTGGAAGTGTTGCAAATTTACACTTATGCAATTCAAATAACTTCATCTGAAGTGCGTCTCTGACTATTTTTCTACTCGCGATTATTAAATCATTTGGTCTCCATGTTTCCCAAAAATCATTCATGGGAGTTTCTGAAATTATTTCACGCGCTATTTCACATTGGATTTTATCCGGTTGTAATCTAATTAGCGCTTTGAATTCTCGTAATTGTTCATCAAGTGATCTATGGTCGGTATTAATCTCTTCATAATAATCTACAAAACCCTTTAGCCATTCATGTGGAGATCCACCAACAAATGTCTGTGGTTGGCCGTGATCCCCGCACATGACGACTTTTGTAGTTTTCAATAACAACCATTCAAGAAATATCTGTAATACTGTCAACGATACCGTGCATATTTCATCCCAGATTATGATTTCAGGAATGAATTTATAACCCATTCGATCAGGAGTCCATGTATCGCCTTTCCATCGAAAGAAGCTGTGATAAGTACAGGCTTTTACTCCCTGCGCTATCATCTCTCTGGCGAGTCTGTGAGTTGGTGTTAACACAATCATGTTTGTGAAATCCGTAGGATTTTTTCCACGGAATAATTCAATTGCACGAGTTGTCTTTCCTGACCCACCACAACCGTTTAAATAAACTGTCTTGTATCTACATATCGGATCAGATACCGGTGGTGCATTAGAAAATTCTGATTGAATTTCAATGGGGTTACATGAAAGATATTTATCGTCGTTGGCAACGTCTGCGGATTCACAATACTCATGTAGTGTTTCCTTTTTAAATCGCCAACGTCCCCACGCTTCCTCGGGATCTGTGAATGCCGCTACAGCTGATCTGTATTTGTTGTGTATATACATCGAATCAGTAGCTACTCTAACCGCGGTATCTGGAAATCTATTTATCATCGAAAATAGATTAATAATAGAATAACCGAGCATAGAACTTCTCAAATGTGTATACTGGGAATTATATCCATCACAGTAGGTAACAACCGTACCTAATTTCTCACCATTGGATAGAAAAGCATCCCTACGGGTTACAAGTTTTCCTTGTTTCGTTAAATCCGCTACAATAAAATCGTATTCAGCGACGTCTATGATCAACCTCGAAGAGTATTTTGTATTGTCAAATCTTCCACCTTGAGTGAATTTACCAATTATTTTTCGTCCGAAATCTTTGGCTTCTTTGTTTTTAATTTCAAATAACTCCTTCGACCAATTCATGATTTGCTCTTCATTGAAATTAGGAAATTGTTTTCGCTGTTCGCTAATTATACGATCTAGATCAGGTTTTGGTAACCAAACTTCTTTCTGCGCGTGATAGCATATAATAGCTTCACCGACAATCAACGATTGTAACATCTCACAATCGATCATATATCTCAATAGCACTATTGGCATCCAGTGTTTTTCAGACATATGTCTACCAAGCCAAAGATAACTACACGGATGTAACCTTGCAGCGAGTTTAAATGATATCACACGAGCGAATCCGGTTAAATCAAAATCAGGCAAACGACCATTAATCGCAACACGAGTCATTTCATGAGTGGGGTGTCCAAATCGTTTAAAATACTCAGAGCATTCCCCATACCCGAGAAAACTTCCAGGATAACACGCGGATATATCAATTGATATCATACCATCACGTGAGTATTTTGTATTCCACAATCCTCTATGACCAACTTCGACGCAACTCAATTTAACGTCCTCGAGAAAATCACTTCGTGTTGGACGCCATGAGTTTTTTTCTCTTGCAAAATGAGCTACCACTGATGGAATTGTAAAGCTATCCGTGAGTAGTTTTTCATTGAAAACTCTCCGGTGAAAATTCATTAGCGATTTTTCTCATTCTGTTATCTAATTCTTCAACGCGATATAATTCTCCATTTGGTCTTACAAACTGATCAAATCCTGATTCGGAACCAGCGCTGTTAAGTAACCACACCGACACGGGATCATCTTTACACAACGCAACAATAGCATCAAATAATTTCTCTTCATAGAACACATCCTTGAGGAATTCCCCGGGGATATATCTCACGATTCGTTCTCGTGGAAATACATTTACTGCAGCCGTCCACGCGTGTTTGTTATGATCAATAATTTCAATTGGAGCTCCTCGCAATTGATATTTGGGTTCGTATAATACTTCTCCGGTTATCGTCGCTACCGATATTGGAAATTTTAATGATGCTTCTAATTTAACTATATCGGAAATCGTTGCCCCGCGCTGTTTCACTGTCAGTTCCCATTCGGTTATTTTTTTTCGTCGTTGTTCAGTTAGTTTATTCCCCCGGGATGCATTTGTGAAGTGTTACATTACCCGTGTTGCTACACAATTCAACGTCGACGATGTTTTCATAGGTGCTAGTTTTGCAATACTTGGCTTATCATTTAGCTGATATATTCCGTAAACAACTGCTGTTACAGGGTAAGATCTCTCGTAGTATGGTTTGTCAATTCCAGTTAGAATTCCTGGTTTGGAATCTCTACTCACAATAACAAATTTTTTATCCTTGAGGATTGGATCAAATTTATCTCTGATAACCCATTCACCTTCGTCTTCGATAATGAATTTTATTCTAAAAAAATACCTCCGCTGGGAATTGCTTTGTTTGAAATCCTTTGGATTTCCACCTTTGGATGCTACACCTTTGGATTTCCCCGTTGGCTCGACATGGTGTGAGCTTATCTCAGCTGCTCTTGTATCGTTCATAGTAGCATCGATTACGGGTACATTGACATCATCATTGATAATTCGAAATGTCGACCACGTATGAGATGCTCCATCGCGCTTAAATTCATTAAAACAGTCGCTGATTTTACTCAGCAGGGTTTTGTCATCTATTTGACTTTTTGGTATATCAGAGATTCTATCGAGATTAAAACTAGCATTTTTCCAAGGCGTAATTTTCGATAATCTATTGAATTCTTTCATATCAGAGATGTTATCGAGATCGAATTTAGTATCCGGATTAAATCGGGGATTAATTTTCGATAATCTCTTGAACTCCTTCATGCTATCGTCGTTTAGACGTTTTGGTTTAACAGAAACTCTATCTCGATTAAATCGGGGGTTAATTTTCAATAATCTCTTGAACTCCTTCATGCTATCGTCCTTTAGACGTTTTGGTTTAACAGAAACTCTATCGAGATTAAATTTCGATAATCTCTTGAATTCCTTCATATTATAATTAAAACAAGTATTTAAATAAAAAGTTTTTTATATAATGAATCATTGCAAATGGCTTATGATTGGATCAAAGACTCCGTGTAACAAATCATGCAGAAATGAATTCTGTGGGTATCATATGCAAAGTTTTCGTCGGGGGAGTAATGGTCCTCTTCCGTGCCTGTATTGTGGGGTAGGTGTTAGAGGCAGGTCGCAGTTATGTTTCAATTGTGGTGGTAAGCGTTATAGAGAGTTGAAGCGTTATTATGACAAGCGAAGAATCAAAAATCCTGACGCTGTCAACGACGTCAATGACAGGATTATAAAAACTGCTCAAGACTACATAGACAGATTTTCAAATAATATATCTCAACCAAATAATGATTTAGACAAATAGATATATTAGTATAATGAACCAAGAATTTCAAAGACATCCTGTTATTGAAAATTACGAAGCGTCTCGTGATGGTATTGTCAGACACTGTAAAAATAAGAAATCTGTTGGGGATGATAATGGTATGGGATATTTGATATTTGGTGCTGGAGGGAAGAAGTATCTCAATCACCGTTTCGTCTATGAAGTATTTAACGGATTGATCAATGATGATTTTGTTATTGATCACATTGATGGTATTAAAACTCATAATTTTTTATCGAATCTACAAGCTATTTCACAACGTGAAAACACAAAACGAGGTGGGACTGGAAAATACTCGACAAAAGCTAGACCCGTAAGATCGTTTAATACTGAAAATAACACGGAGATAGTTTTTCAATCTTTGTATTCAGCTGGTAAGTATTTCGATATTTATCCGTATTCTATTCAATGCGTTGCAGAGAATAAAACCAAGACCGCCTTTTCAAAACGCTTCAATAATAGTATTCAGTTTATTTATGTATAATACGTAAACTTGCATTGGAAATTACTTTTCAATTTCACAAGGGGAATAACTCCGTTAGGTAACGCGCGTGCGACAAATCACCAATGACAGAGTTACCGTTTGTGAACGCGGAAGTAGTTTTTGATTGGTTAGTTTCGCTATTATGAAATCTCAATAACACATAATCAATTTCGTCTTTTTTCAAACATTAACAGAACTGTTTTATATACACGTCGTATTTAATTCTTTTTTTAGTGTGTTTTTCAAGTATTATGTGTTAATTCAACGTTGTCAGTGATCGCTATTAAACACAACAAACAATTACAAGCACACATTTCTCTATGTCACTTCGTTGTAATGAGTGGTTAAATACAACCTGGTCTGTTATATATTTGGGCTTAGCCGAAGTTCAAGTACAAATCAAACCACACCGTCACACGTGGTGTGAACGTTATTATTGACATTTAAACCAGGTTTCGATTTTGAGGTTTGTTTTGTACTTGAATGTAGAATAGCCCGCGTCATCCATTGTCATTGAAATCAATTCATTGTACATACCATTATCATTCATTGTCATTGAATCAATTCATTCATTGTGTCACCCTATACTCTATTGTTGTGCCGTCGTCATTCATTGCATTGTAAATACCATAATCGCCTATAATCTATTGTTGTGCCGTCGTCATTCATTGCATTGTAAATACCATAATCGCCTATAATCTATTGTTATGTGTTTGTCCGTGGCCATGCACCAAACGTATCCTCTTGTAGGTCAAACACATTATTTGATGAGTTAGCCTCTACTTGTTGGGGAATACGCTTCGTGATCATATGTGTAACCGTTGAGCGCCGCTTGATGTAAACACCAAGGGGGTTCAAAACGGTGATGTGTAATTGTGACGTCGTATATGTATAATACAACCGCCGTTACACTAGATCAGGGGTTGTAAGTGCCGTCGTCATCCATTGTATATAATCATAATCGTTATAATCGCATTAAGCTTCTGGATATGCTAAAGATGACCAACACCTTAGCGTGTCCAGAATTCATTTTGTGGATTTTTCAAGCAATTCAACAAATATATTTTTATATAATATGAATTATGAAAATCTCAAATTGATTGTTATTGAAATCAACAAGCTTAAGGATCAAAATGTAAAATTATGTTCAGGGTTAGATTGTGATCAAATTATGACCGATTTCGAGGACATAAAATTTGCAGAACAGACCGGAAAATATGTTCTCGCTAAAAAATATTTTTTAATTAAGCGCATACAAAAACTTATACGTGAAAGTTTAGTTAATACCGAAGACGTTAATGTGTTTGTACCATTATGTAGCATCGTAGAACGTGTACGTAAGCAATTAAGCTTAGATTATGAACAAAGGAAGCTTATTAATTGTAAGGTGAGACAATTAAAAACGTTAATGGAGCAAGATGAGCCCCACGCGTAGAGAGCCTCCTTTGTTGTATAACCGGTACGGTACATGACATGTATATCACTACCTGTGCATGTAACGAGGAAGTAAAATTGTGTGTATGTGTGGGGACCCCGTACAACAACAGGGAAGTATAACAGGTTGGTGTACAATTTAGTGATTTCTTTCTTTTTTACTTGGAAAATTCAAAGAGTTTCAATTGCTTGCAATTTAACAATAGTGATACTCTTTCAATAATGGTAGGACAATCATTGACCACACGAAACACAAAAGAACGACTTAGCGCTCTTAATAAACTATTACCACTTCGTGATCGTATACGTGAAAAACTTCAACAGCGACAATTACTTCAGACTGATTTTACAGAGGATACACAACAACTCTTTAAGCCGATTGTTACTGCAACTACAGATGTGAAAACAGCTACTGAACGAGCTATATACGGAGATGTCCCTGAACAAGGAAAACGAGTAGAGAGACCTCTTCTTGGTGAACTTGAAAAAATAGCAATCGAAACTGGACAAACAAAACAGGCTATACAAAAACTTTCAGGTGATATGGCAACTCAGATGGAAATACAACGACAAAGTGGTATTGATGTCGGTGATGAATCTCGAAGAGATCCCCCTGAATCAAGAAGAACAGTAGAGGGTTTACGGGAGAGATTTAACGAGGCGGGGATAGCAGCAATTGATAATACTAAACCAGCAGATATTCCTACGCTTGTTGTTACGACTTATGAAAACAGAAAAAAGATGTTGACACCAGAACAACATGGATATATTAAAAATATACAACATTACGCTGATGTGATTTACAAAATAAAAACTGAAAAAAGTCAGATTAAACCAAACGAGGATACATCATACATTGTATACATGAAAAAAGTGGGTGACGCATACAATCAATATGAAGAACTGCGACAACAACAAAAACCACAAAAATTGCAGCGGCGGAAACAATCTTCGAAGAAAATGTCATTCTCACCTAAAAAAAAATCAAAACCTGATCCAAAAATAGATACACAAGGTGCAACTGGTGATGATGCAGACGTTGAGGATTTTTAAAAATCCCTTCAAGATGAGGAATCTTCCCCTGGGGGTCTTCACCCCGGGAGACGTTTGGGAGTGGGATATCAGCGAAATTGCCTGCAATTTCATGTCCTGGCAATATTCTCGGTGATATAGCACGATTAGAAGTACTCGTAGGAGGAAAACGAGCCGGGAATAACTCACCAGAAATAATCAATGAAGCAGCTGATATCTGTAGGCGATTATTTTAAGGTGGCATCATGGATATTGCAACATATCGAGATTTCATTGAAGAGTTAGTGGAGGAAAATCCTTTGAATTTTCATCATGGTTATCATAGTGACTGAAAATCCTTTGGATTTTTCATCATCACATTAGATTAATAGCAATTGAATAGAGAATGATCATACACTACAACCATGATAAACCAACTAACGTCTACGTGGTAAACTCACGATTGCCAAAATACCGAGCATACTATGGAGATGGTCTCGGTAATACTATAATGGGATTATTTTCAAGAATGGCTCCAAAAGTGGCTCCGCTAGTAAAACAATTATCGATGAAAGCAATTGATGTTATCAGGGATAAGGGTATTAGCAAAATCGGAGATTTCGCTGGTGATCTTGCCACGAAGGCGTTTTCAGCCGCGAAGGATAAACTAACAGCGCTAGTTCGACGGGGAAAATCTAGATTTTCAAAGAAACCAGGAATGACTTCACTGCCATCTACTGAGGTTATGCCTGCGCGGGTTAGTAAAATAATAAATAACGCAGTAGATGAAAAACTACAGTCGTTGATGACTAACGCCCAGGATAACATAACAGCAAATATGATAGCAGGAAGTGGCCTTGGAAATTCAAAGAATTTCTACAAACGTCAAAGACGTCGATGAAAATTGCTTGCAATTTATAAAAAAAAAAATTATTATAATAAATTAAAAATCTGCGATTTTTTCACTGGTTTTCACTGAATTTTGGGTGCTTTTTGATGATCTTTTGACTGATTTGGGTGATTTTTCATCGATTTTTGATGATTTCCGTGAGAATTAGGAATAATTCCGTAGGGTCAAGTGGTCGAATTTGCATGGAATTTCCCATAGGAAAAAGCTGTTAGGAATTATTTTTATTGTTTTCGAAGCAAAAATGATAAAAAAAATCAGCAATTTTCGATGAAAAATCCAGAAAAATCCGGAATAATTCCGTGAAATCTCTTTGAGATTTTTCGGGTCAAGTGGTCGAATTTGCATGGGATTTCCCATAGGAAAAAGCTGTTAGGAATTATTTTAAAATAATTTTCACCTCCAATTTAGACCAACGGGTATATAATAAAAAATGTTCAAACAGAACCCTGATAGTGCATTTGACATGGACGCCCCAGTACTTAAAGATGATTCTGTACGCGATTATCAATTTTTTGCCTATCACGCAGTACAACCTGATCTTCGGGGGAGAATCGAACTTCAAGTTCATGATACCAGTAAATACTTTTTACCCGCTGAAGCCTTTATTGAAGTCGAAGGTGAACTCGTAACAAATGTTGCAGCTAATACACCATATGCAAATGACCCAACTATCCAAGTTGGTTTTGTTAACAATGGCATCATGGCGTTATTTGAACGTGCTAGATATCTCATTGATGGAAAAGAAATCGAATCTATTGAGCGTGAAGTTGATATTGCTACGGGAATAATCGGGTTAGCGAGATATTCTGATGATTATACAAGATCGGCTGGCCCGTCTATGATGTTTGCGAAGGATATTACTGATAACGCTGATCACATTCAGCATATTAAAATAAATACTGCAAGAGCTACTGCAGCTGATCCACATCCTGATACCCCTGAACATAGAGATAGACCACCTGCTGCCTTTGATATTCTCGGAGGTGTTAATAATAATTTAAATTTAGGATTTGCAACACGCGTATTAACGTTACAGGGACAGCATCGACGGTTTTCATGTGCGATTCCGCTCCATCACATATTTGGATTTTGTAGAAACGTCAGAAAAGTTATCTATGGAGTAAAGCATACTATAGCGCTAGTGAGAAGGGGTACTGATAATTATGCAATCTGGCGCGGTGCTGGCGCTCCCGCCGGTAAGGTCGTTTTATCAAAACTATCACTGTGGATGCCAGTGTTGACTCCGTCGTTGTCAACAGAACCACGGTTACTATCATTTATGGATCAGGGGGGAAAGAGATTATTAAGTTGGTTGACAACGTCCACAGATACCATGGATTCTGATATTAATGGTACACTTACATGGCACTTGGCAGCACGACAGGGTATTTCAGCTCCACGGCATATTTTTGTTGCGCTACAGAATAGAGCGCGATTAGATAATCAAGAACGTTCCCACATGATATTTGATCAAATTGGGTGTAGTGAAGTCTCGTTGAAAATAAACGGACAGCAAGAACCATCAGAGGATATACAACTTAACTATGAAAACAACCACGTTGCACGAGTTTATCATCGGTTGCTGTCGTATATGGGGCGCGATCAAAATGTCGATACTGGTCTACAAATATCACAATTGGATTTTAAAAGTCTGTATCCGATTTATTATTTTTCGCTAGAACATCTTGACTTGATGAGACAGTCCGTCGTTGATATACACTTCCGAGCTCGTGTAACCCGTCCTGGTGGTATTGCTAATTATAGAGCGGTTGCTGTCATTCTCAGTGATAAATCAATGATACTCGAGGGTGTTGGTGGACGAATGAGACTGGTAGATGCACCAGTGGAAAATCTGTAATTGGAAATTGCTGTGCAATTTCACCATTGAATCGCTTGCGATTTAGAATCAATCTGTTTTGTATAATGTCGTATAGTAATATCAATGTTACGTTGACACCTGGTCAGCTAAAAAAATTACAATCCAAATCAGCTAAGCAATGTGGAACCACAATAACGCTGAAACCTAATCAAATGAATGGCGGGGGGAATAAACTATCGCTGACGAAAACTCAGATTAATCATTTTAATAAAGCGTGTAAAGAAAAAAAAGGAGTTCAGGTTACTCTTTCTGCAAGCGCGATTAAAAACATGGAAAAGACTGGTGGTATATTCCCGCTGTTAGGGTTGATTCCAGGGTTGATTGCCGCAGCGGCCCCAGCGGTAGCTAAAGCGGCAGCGTTAGGAGCCGTTGGTACCGCGGCAGGAATGGCACTAAAGAAAGTAACAGGTGGATCCGTCCGCGCTGGTAAAAAAAAAAGGAAAGGGTCTAAGACTACCAGGAACCCCGTATTCATGGTACAGCGGAAGCGGCCTGAGACTAGGACCAGTTTACTAACTCGGGAATCTTCGATTGGAAATCATTCGGATTTCACACCTATGTCAAATTTTGATTTAATTGATGCCGCTAAAAACTCGCGATTAAAAACTTCAGAGGTGTTTTTATGAAAGATCAGTTACCAGCACAGCCAAATGATGTTGAAACAGGTATTATTAATCTAGATAACAGCGATGGACCTGGAACTCACTGGGTTGCATACGCGATTGATCCACGTGGGATTATTTATTTTGACTCATATGGACTAGCGCCGTCGAAAGAATTTAACCGCTATGTAAGTCAATTAAAAATACCCCGTTGGTATTCCACGTTACCAACACAAACAATGCTTGACCCACCCATATGTGGCAATGAAGTATTAAACGTACTTGATGCTATTTCACGGGAATCAAAGATGAAATTGCAAAACAATTTACAATCAAAACCACCCCATGTAGTAGTAAATGAGTATACTAGCGGTCGTTGGATTGAAAATCTTTGATTGGAAATTGCTGTGCAATTTCACTTTTAGATTTTAAACAGAGAAAAGATTTTTATGATAACAATGATTGATATTTGGGGACGACCTTTATCAACTCTGAAGAAACCGGATACTGGTGAAGTTGAAATCCTTGATAAAATCAAGGATGTTAAAAAACTAATCGAAGATGAAATAGCCGAAACGTTAAACCTAGCAAGTGTTGATCCTGGTGAAATAGTTGTATTTCAAGATCGTCAGGGTAAATTGAAAACTAGTAATATCTCCCTCGATGATATTTTAGTTAAACGACGAGATGCAGCAGAGGATGCTATCGCGTTATTTTCCGATCAGGGTAAACTCAAACCAGGTGTACTTGTTTCAACAATTACGGATAAATTAGCAACATTCGATAACACGGCGAATTCATTGAAATCGCTCAATGATAAGTATGACGGTCATATAGTTGTATTTAACCAGTTTTCTGAATTACAAAGAAATATAATTGACAAAATTGATAAACCCCTGCTAGAATTTTTTGGAAATCCACCAGTGACCACACCAAACCTCACCTCGATAAAAGATTCTATGTTGGAACTAGCAACTCTTCAATCCGAATATGAAAAACACGTGAAACACTTTTCAATGTTTCGTAAAAACATCATTGATAAGTTTATTGGAACCCCATTTGATAAAATTGAAATAACCCTTCCTGATATTAAAAAATCCATCGATGAGCTTAAAACGACCACTAATAACATCGTAACGGATGCAACGAGGATGATAAGCGTCATTGAAAAAACAAAAATTCCTCATAAGAGCACCAACAATATCGTATACACGATTCAATACGGATCATTTGCGTGGACTCCCACAAACAACATTTTAAACATAACCGCAGCCGTCAAGGGTATTTATCGATTAACAATAGTGTCACCGACTCAATTCAATATATCATCAAGTAGTTCATCTGGAGTCAATAATACGGTATCAACGATCATCGACAAGGATGTATCTGAACAGTTCACGATAACAACCGTAGATAGAAATCTAGTCAGGGTTTCAGTAACGTGGTACGTAGAATTCGTAGTGGATTTAAGTAAACAATTAAACTGAAAGGGAAATCACAATTGAAAACGCTAGCGTTTTTAAAATAAATTGACGATCCCTTCAGTGTATCAGTATCGCTATGATCAGGTCAGAGAATTTCAAACTAAACTCAGCTCGCGCTGTGAGGAGTATCAAATAAAAATCAAAAAATACCAACGAAGAATAACCGCAGTTGATATCACCGTATACTCGGTGTCGGGTGTAATCACTGCTGCTGGGATAATACTATCTTCGGTTACAATGATTGCTCCGGTCGTAGTTCCAATCGCTATTTCCGCGGTGGCTACAATTGCGGGTATATTAACTGGGATCACAAAAAACTATCATCGTGTAGCCAGAGTAAACTACACGATTACGTAATTAAATTTCACGTTGCATCTACCGCATACTCGCAATTATCCTCGTTGATATCATCGTCACTCGATGACACAACAATATCAGATAGCGAATTCTCAACGATGGCTCAATTGTATAAATCAACAATGCTAAAATTAGAGCAGAATAATAATAATAACAATGTCGTCGCAAGAACTACTTCAACAAATAGCAAAAAATACAACACCGGTGAAAACAAGCATGATATCAGTAACCTCAACGCGTCCTGAATTCAGTGTGAATTTCCCGATTCTCGTTCCAGTGAGCGAGATCGCGTTAGCAAAACTACGAGTGTATCATAGCTGGCCCAATATCAGATCGGTAGCATTTGGTGGTCAACAACCAAATAATTCTTTGGTGTTCGCGTGGAAAAATCGTGAAGATGGAACTCCAGACTGGAACGTTGTCTCGTTGCCAACTGGGTCATATCAAATCGAACAAATCAATAATGAATTACAACGAAGAATAAAATCTATCACTGGAAAAGAATCAAAAATCGCTATAACAGTTCACGAGCCGACGTTATCATCTGCGATCGAGATTAAATCACCCGGGTATGTCGTTGATATTTATCAGAGTTCTATAAGATCAGTGTTAGGATGGCCTGAATTACCACATCGACAGAAAGAAACCGTTGATATACCAGAACCTGTAAAATCTGATTATGTCTCCAACGTGATAAAACCCGATAATCCATTGAAAAGTTATCAAGATTATTCTCCCAACAAATTTATGGGATATCACATCTATAATTACTTTATTCACGTTGGTTTAATCGAAGAAAATTTAACAGCGATGAATAATGATTTTTCATTATTGTTAATATCCCTTAAATCCGGCTCTCTCACCTAAGATGAGCTTATTAGAGTAGTACAAACAGGTAACAAAATCATCAACGATATGGAAACATTTCATACGCAAATTATTCAAGAAGTATTAATGAACGAAAGTCATAAGGGGATATTTAGGGAATCATACAATATCCGCGTAGAGGATATTCAAACATTTAAAATTCCGGGGTATAAACCCGACGAATTAAAAAAATATCTCAGTTATGCCATCGATATTGGGTTTAAGAAAATCCACGACGATTGGAAGAAATTATCACGACAACAAACAAATATTCTGACATTTAATAACGACCCAGATGGCGGTTGGAGACATATCGCTCCGAACAACGTAAATATATCCTCGGTGATTGCGCTGAATTTAATATGTGATGTTATCGAAGGAAGCTATCAAATAAATCTCGAGCAATCAAATCAAGCTCAGCAAGGTTATATTTTATATTCATTTGCACCAACGGCTCCTCCAGGATTTCTAATTATTGAAGACCCAACTAATCCAGTCTATATGCGATGTCATAATAATTCTTTAACGAGAATTAATTTCAAACTCACCGACCAGTCAAATAATTTGATTGATCTGCGAGGTGAAGTTTTGCAAATTAGTCTGTTTGTGAAATCCTGAAAGGATTTTCGTCCTAAGGACTTTCATCGTAAATTGCTTTGCAATTTCAAAGGACTTTCATCGTAAAAAAAAATTGTTAGCGCATAGCAGCAGAGGGGGGTGAACGCCAACTAAATAGCAAAATCGTTGTAAAATTATTTTTTTTAATATTTTTTTTTATATTTTTTTGCTTAATTATTAAAAAAATTAATTAAGTATTTTTCAAGGAAGCCTCAGTTTACTAAATTGAGGCCTATTGAGAAACCTCAGTTTACTAAATATTTTGCCTAAAAAGTTGGTCTGTTCACCTCCTCTGCTGCTCAGTGTAATTGCTATTATCAATAATAATAATATTATTAATATCATTAATATTAACAATAAAAATAATGAGGACTTTGTATAGCGCCTAATCTTACGAAGCTCTAAGCGCTTTACACCATCAATAATAATATGACTACACTACAGAACAACAAATGACAAAAGCAATGAAATTGGAAAACATAAAAACATGCTGAAAACATATAAGATACAAAACATGATTAGGACGCTAAGTTTGCAGTGAAAACAGGTGAGTCTTAAGAGCACTCTTAAAAGGGACCACTGTGCCTTTGTGTCTAATTTCAATGGGCAATTCGTTCCACGTCGCCGGGCACTGGTATTCAAACGAACGTTGTCCATATGACTTTGTTTTCACCTTGGGAACAATGAGTATACGATTATCAGAAGAAGAGCGTAATGATCTAGCTGGTGTATACACATGGGTGAGGCTGAATAGGTATGTTGGACAGGAGTCTGTCATTGAAATATAGCACAGAGAACAAATTTTGTGTTTGATTCTGTATTGAATTGATAGCCAATGTAGGGTACAGAGCAGTGGTGAAGTGTGCTCTGATCGAGGTACTCTAAAGATGATCCGTGCAGCTGTGTTTTTAACTTTTTGAAGTTTCTGGAGTAAATATTGTGACGAACCAGACATAAATGAGTTCCAATAGTTCAGTCTTGAAAGTACTAATGAACACACAAGTGTTTTAGTGGCATCAACTGAAAGATATTTACGAATGGAACTGATGCGTCTCAATTCAAGATATGCAGCCTTTCATATATTCATGACATGTTGGTGCAATATGAGAGTAATGTCTAGAGTAACGCCTAGGTTCTGTACTGACTGTGAGAATTTAATATTGGTGTTCCTGATATTTGTTGTCTGAGGTAAAATGAGAAAGTCGTTGTGTTGTGATCAGATTTGCCTCAGTTTTATCATCATTCATATGCAGCGTGCTACATGTCATCCATGATTTTACATCCGAAATGCACTTCTCTAATCATTGGATGGTAGCATCTACTTCAGTTGGTTGGCTAGACTTGTATATTTGGTTGTCATTAGCATACAATTGGTGCAACACTGGGTGATGATCTATGACACTTGAGAGCGGCTGAGTATGCATAATGAAGAGAACATGTCCAAGAACAGTTCCCTGTGGAACACCACAACATACGTCAACTGGGCTGGAGTGTATTCCATTTGCAGATATAATTTGTGTCCTGTTAACTAAGTAGGACTTGAACCACTGTAAGGCTATATTCTGAACGCCAAATACATGATAGAGACGGTGACCTATTGTGTCAAATGCTGCAGATAAATCCAGGATAGTGAGAACTGTAATCTTTACACTATCCAAAGCAGAGAGAATGTCACTAAATACTTTCAGAAGAGTAGTTTCTGTACTGTGGTAAGGGCGATATGCAGACTGTACATTGCTTAAAAGACTGTTTGAATTCAAATGAGATACAAGTTGAGTTAGAACAACCTTTTCAAAGATTTTGCATATGAATGGGAGATTAGAAACTGGGAAGTAGTTCTTTAAACCGTTATGGTCCAGTGTTGGTTTCTTCAGCAGTGGCTTTACGATGGCAGTTTTGAAAAATGACGGGAATTCCCCTGATGAGAGAGAGATATTAATAACATCAGTTAGTGAAGGAAATATTGGGTCTAAGCACTAATGCATCAGTGATGTCGCAATTGGATCAAGTTCACAAGACTTTGGTGCACTTTTCATCACGATTGTCCGTCCTAAATCAATTGAAACAGGTTCAAACGCTCCTAACGGTTGTAACTGAAATTCTGCATCATACCTGTATGGTGACGAATCAGTTGCAATTGTGCTGTCAAGCGAATCTCTAATGGTTTGTACTTTGTCGTCAAATAAATTTGCAAATTGATCTGGTAGTTCTAGTGGAGAGAAGGTTGTTGGAAGTGGTGTACATTTGTTCCTTGACCTCAGTTTGTTAGTAATCTCGATGAGCTCTTTGCAGCTTTAACTCTCCGTGATCTTAGTACTGTAGTGGGATTATTTGGCTAAATGGACTATGTTTGTGCCGTTCTTCTTAGCCGCTTCGCAGATTTGTTTATGAATAGTGAGTCTGGTGGAAAGCCAAAGCCTCTCTGCTTTTCGGCGATGTCTTTTAGCAGCGCGAAGCTGGTCCCTAACACTACCATGGAGAACACTATGTTTTATTGATATTCTACATTTGGAGGCTGGGGCATGTTTTTCAAGCAATGAATGCAGGCAATTATCAAGTTGTTCCGCTGTTGGATGTAAGAAAGTTGTTATATTATCTTGGATGTCATGCATGAATTTAGTACTGTTTATCATACGGAGGTTTCTCTTAGTAGCAAATAGAGGTGTAGGGTTATGGACTGATTCGTCCAGATGGCATACAATACAGAGGTGATCCGATGCAAGTTCGTAGGATACAAGGGTGGATTGAAGAATATTATCATCAGGTCTATAAAAAAACCAGTCTACAATGTGACCAAGTTTATAGGTAGGATGGTTAACTGACTGTTTAAGATAGAAAACATGAATGGAATCTAGGAGTTTTGACATGCATGGTTGACCAGGACAGTCAAAGTGAAAGTTGAAATCTCCAAGAATAATTAGGTTGCCACCTATCGAATTTCCATACTCTAGAACATTTGGAAACTGCTCCAAAAAGAGAGATTCAGTCAGCTTGTTTTTTCTACGAGGAGAAGGACGGTAGAGACAGAAAAAATGGACTGACCTTTGATCAAGTGTGAGCGTTGTTTGGATTCTTTCAAACGATGTGTGGCAGAAATTGAAGGTTCTATTGTACTTTAGGCATTTGATCATGGAATTCTTTGTAATTACAGCAATTCCACCTCCGCGAGAGTTGCGGGGGATTGACTTGATGGAGTAATCGCTGGGTGTTAAATCTGCTCACTTAGATTCATCACCTGCGGCATGTAACCAAGTTTATGTCAGGAAGAAGATGTCAATATTCTAGGTGTTGATAAAATTAACAATTTCTTTGCGCTTTTTCCGGTGATCCTATTGATTGAGCGTTGAATAATGCAATACGTAGTGGTATCCCTGGGACAGATGACACAACGGTTGACGATTTAAGAGGAGTTTGACCAGGTTATTAAAATTAACGGCAGAATTTTGAAGTTGTTTATCCGTTACGGGCGAAAGGGAGATAACTGGAATTCTTCGTCCTGTTCCTCCGGCCAGCTTTGAAAGAAAGTTTCATTTTTTGCTTCCGTTTACATTTAATAAGTCATAAATGTAATAGTAATAGTAGTAATAACGGTAGCAGTAGCATTAATATTTATAGTTGCTGTTGTTGCTTTTTGTTATTGTTGCTGCTGCTGCTGCTGCTTTTTCTGCTGCTGGTTATGTTGATAATGTTACACAACGATGTTCATTGAAAACTTTCAATTGCAAATAGAATTATATATAGTACATGGAACAAATGTAATAAAGACGATAATGCCACTCATTATTGCTCAAATACGGTAAATGCCCAACAGGCCAACGTACGACTTTAATGTGATATAATAATTTCTTGTATTGTTTCTACTATATTAACGTACGTATATCATTTGATCAAATAAGGCTAGTGGCGTCGAACTTTTTTGATGAGAATAAATAACAAACGAGGAAAAACTTATCGCATTGCACAAAGGTATTCATTGTTAAATGCGTGTATCAGGTAACTTTATTCTAGATCTTTCTTTTATTATGCTTGTTCGTTCATTACTTGACCTTATTAATGTTGCAGGATACAGTCGAAGGTATATGCTATTTTTAGACACATCACGGTAAATATTACGTTCTGATCACGAATTCATTGCTTAGATTGCAATAATGATAACAGTTGGGTAAGTCGTGACACTAATAATAAACTTTTTTAAATCCTGATCTGAAGGTTGACGTAAATTCTTCATTTAATTAATCACAGCGTATACGTCAGTTAAGCAAAAAAGATGAGGAAGATGTGTTTTCATACAATATCATGTTACTATTTCGACTGTAAGGTCTTAAAATTAGTAAAGTGTGAGACGTAACAAGCTTTGTAAAATTAAAATTCAACAAATACTATATTCTCTAGAATACAGAGTTTAAGGGCACAGAGAACCTGCGGTATTGTGAATTATATATACAGGTTCTAATACAACAGTTCCGAATACATTTAGTTGAAATCCAAATTAAACCCAATGCTGAAAGTGTTCATGTGTATGTGGTGGCCTGTATCGTGGCGTTGTACCGATATTCTTATGTTGAAGCACAGTCAGTCATATAATTCCAAGTTCGAATACACAATAAATCCCAGTGAATGTCTATGTCTAAGAATCAATATGTATTATATGTTAAACATAGGATCTATATTTGGAGCATTCAAGTGAGTCGCACGTGTTTTACACTTCCTTATCCACAAGACCCCGTTGTTGTACACACACACACACACAAACACAAACACACAAACACACACATGCGCGCAAACAACACACATAGACACATGAGAGATAGAGGCATCCCACCTACATCTTCTAAAATAATAGTTTACAGTATGTGCAAAATCAGTCATCATGTTGTCATCTGTCGAAAGAATAAATTGTATATATATATATATATATATATATATATATATATATATATATATATATATATATATATATATATATATGTTAGGATTGTATTTTTAGTAAAATTAATAAAATTGATATTTTCTTTGAATTATATTAAAAGTAATGTTTTATTTGTTTATATTCTAAAATATATTAAAGGTAATTTCACTTGTTTTTGAAGTACAACTATACAGAATAGAAAAGGTTGCTAAACAAGTGTAGTAAAAAAGGCAGTGTGTATAAGTATACTCCCTAACATCAGTAAAAATAACTAATGTACAGTGTTTTGTAAGATTGCATACCATAATACATGGATTTTTGCCTGCTCAGCTATAAGTTCTAGGTTTCATTAGTAAGAATATGTTTCTGACCTAGTGTTGGCATGAGTTCAATTCGGTTAATGAAGATCGAGTAACTTTCCTCTCTAAGAAATTCTGAAACAAGATGGCTTCCAACTAACGGATATCCATATTTGGTCTGACGTCGTTAAGGTCGGTGTAGATGATTAACAGAATTGAGTCTTATGACGTAAGTAATGTGGTTTTTACCAGTTAGAACTGGTCTCGACCGGGTTGTGGAGTTCGTAGTTTTCTGTCTGATGCGTAGAAGGGTATGACCTCGCCTGACCTGTATCTGGCCGCGAACGTATATATAGAAATGCGCAAATCAGGTCAGATCAGATATACGTATCAGCACAAAACTGACGTTGACTCTTCAAATTTCAGCTACGATTCCGTACCTGGATTCCCTCATCATTCCTATCTTCTGGTGACACACTTTATCTGGGGACTCAACCTTTTTCTTCTTGCTATCTTCCTGAGTTCCCAGCATGTGTTTATGAGATCGATCTATTGAACATTCCAATCATCATCTCATAAAAGTTGGTGGAGCTATGAATAAAGGTGTCACCCCGCACAACTACAACTTACGCAACAGATTCGGCTCAGCACTACTTAGACCATCAGACTTTACGCCGCCCAGCAGTACCTCGACTCCCAGAGCGACAGCGCCACCACATTCCGAAGAGCTTTCTACCTTTCCAACCACCTCTCTACTATTGGACACGACAACTTTATCATATACTTCACCAGTGACGATTTACCCTCCCTTTTCTACTCTACAGACGACCCTGACCAACGCTACTAGCACTCTTCCCACTCCTAGTCCAGCGCCAGTGATTTTGCCTCTTCCTGACTTCGACTCAACCGATTCAACGCCCAGTCTACCAGCAGCGACCCCACGCAAGCCTGATTCTGATTTGACCTCAACATTTGAACAACGTGCGACCTCAAAAAGTGCCTTTTTAGAAACATTACAACAAAACATTGTTCCTGAACTCAAAACATTATCTGTGTGTGAAGACGAACATTTTTCTCGGAGTGATATTCATTCCGGAACCAACAGACTCACACAAAAAGGTATGTCTTCAGCTATTAAATTAGATGTTTTTAATGGTGATCAATCTCAGAATCCTGTTAAATGGTTAGAACATTTTGTACAATGGGCTAGGTTTTATGAATTGTCAGAAGATAAGATTTTGAATGCTTTTCCTTTTCATCTTCAGGGACATGCCAAAATTTGGTATGATACATTGTCAGATAGTGTTAAAAGCGATTGGCACACTCTAGTCTCAACTTTCAAATCTAGATTTCACAATGACGATGTTATTCTAGATCTATCAATTTTGCAAACTCAGCAAGGGTCTTCTGAACCAGTTTTAGACTATCTAAGCCGCCTTTTACGAATCGCAACTAACAAAAGCATTTCAGATCAAGTTTTATTAGCAGTGGCATTGAATGGATTGAAACCATCAGTAAAACGAATTGTTATGAACAAAAATCCAACTAGCATGTCAGATTTACGACAAGCTGCAGTTTTAGCGGAAAAGTCCATTGCTTCTGCTAATGAATCAGATCTGTCAGTCCTTAACACACTTATTGACGAAGTTAAACAGCTAAAAGATGAGGTTAAGGTTTCTAATTCTAAACAAAGTGAGTTCATTAACACATACGCACAACCACCTGCCAGTTCCAACTACTCTAGACAGACATTTCGCACTCAAAGACCCCAAGCGCGAGGTTCTTACAATTCACAACAAAGCAGGCCTGTTCCAAATTACGCTAATAATAATTCACCACGGCAAGGTATGCGTTACCACCAGCAACTACAAAGTCGCGCTCCAAACTCTTGTTTTTATTGTCTCGGTTCCTGTTTTTCGAAATCTGTCTGTCCAGCTCGAAATGCACAGTGTCACCTTTGTCACAAGATAGGCCATTTTTCACGTGCATGCATGTCCACTCGTAAACAATAGGAACGCGCACCTCACGGTAGGACACGAACCTGTCGTGAGTTTGACAAAGAACCACAAATCACACTAGTTACACCGATTCACAAAAATCTTGTTCCTCTTTTTGTTAAAAACAAAATCACGAATGCATTAGCAGACACAGGCGCGTCTATTTCGGCCATCAACTTAAAATTTCTTTCTCGCGCAGGATTCAATACACGTCAAATGCAACCTTCAAATCTTAATAATATTATCGCAGCAGGGGGCGAAAGTCACGAAATTTTTGGAATCATACCACTTAATTTGAAAATAGGAGGTGTAAGTTTTTCTCATACATTCTACGTCATTCCGGCCCTACAACATTCAGTCATTCTGGGTCTAGATTTTCTCACTAAATACAAAGCAGTAGTGAATCTAGATACACAAACGCTCTCTTTGCTAGACGATACGGTAATTATCAATCTGATACGTACTGAGTCAGGATTAGCACGTGTAAACAAACGTACAAGGGTCCCACCAAACTCAAGTTGTTCCATTCCTATTCATATCAGTAAAATCAAAAAAGGGACACCTGTTTTACTAGAACCATCTCATAATATGTCAAACTCCACATTTTTGACAGCTAGAACAATTGTAACGGTTTCAAAAACTAACTTTGTTCAGATCTTGAATCCTACTTCACAAGCTATAGACATACAGGCAAATACCGTACTAGCTTATGTAGACGTACTACACCCACAGACCATATTTACTGTTAGTGAGGACACTTATGACAGGAGTATCACATCTAATACACCTGACTTTGTGGACACACAAACTAGTAAATCACAAGAACCAATTAATTTTGATTTACACTCTTCAGATTTGTCAGAAAATCAAAAACAAGAACTTCAATTATTTTTGAATAAACATAGGGATGTGTTTGCCTTGAACTTAGATGAATTAGGAAGTACTACAGTATTTACTCATCGAATAGAGACAGGTGATTCCATGCCAATTCGTTGTCAACCTTATCGTGCGTCTCCGCACATCAATAAAGAAATTGATAGACAGGTAGATGAATTATTAGAACACCAACTAATTGAACCCAGTTCTTCTAGCTATGCATCTCCAGTTGTTTTAGTCAAAAAGAAAAATGGGGAATATCGTTTTGCCATTGACTATCGGAAACTTAATCAAGTGACACAACCAATGACATTCCCTCTTCCAAGATTAGAAGATGTAATTGATGCAGTTGGACAAACTAAACCATGTCTTTTCAGTACATTAGATTTAAATTCAGCATTTTGGCAAATTAAAATGGATCCAGAGACAAAACATAAGAGTTCTTTCATAACATCACGTGGTCTTTACCAATGGAATGTAATGCCGTATGGTCTCAGAAATGCGCCCGCCACATATTGCATTCTTTTAGGTCATGTACTTAGAGGTATACCATGGTCAACATGTCTTGCATACATAGATGACATTATTATTTTTTCCAATTCATTTGAAGAACACTTAGCACACCTTGAACTTATTTTTGATCGATTACGTCAGGCAAACTTGACACTCAAACCATCAAAATGTGTATTCGCAGCATCTGAAGTTATTTATCTTGGTCATAAATTCTCAACAAAAGGAATTAAAGTAGATGAGTCCAAAATTGACACAGTTACACAGTTTCCTGTTCCAAAAACACAGAAAGATGTTAGGAGTTTTCTAGGGTTGTGCAACTACTACAGAAAATTTGTCCAAGGATATTCTACAATAGCAACACCTTTAAATAAATTATTAACAAAAGACAGTTCATTTCTTTGGACAGACAAGTGTCAAAAAGCATTTGAAACTCTTAAGACAGCCTTGACCACAGCTCCTATCTTGGCTTATCCTGATTTTAATAAACCATTTAGACTCACATGTGATGCCAGTGGTACAGCTCTAGGTTACATTTTGTCTCAGATAGGGACAGACGACAAAGAGCATGTCATTGCTTATGGTGGACGAGCATTAACAAATGCTGAAAGACAATGGTCAGTAACTGAACAGGAGTGTTTAGCGGTATTAGAAGGTATCCGAACATATCATGTTTACCTATCACATCAGAAATTTACTGTCATTACAGATCACAAGGCATTAGTTTGGCTAAAGACAGTTAAACACACTTCGAATAGACTAATTCGTTGGTCACTTAGCTTACAGGAATACGATTTTGATATCGTATACACTCCAGGCCATAAAAACACAAATGCAGACGCACTCTCACGTCGAAACTACGACCAAACAGCTAAGACTGACAGACAGTTAGAAAAATCTCCAGCATGCACTAACACTCAGACTCAGTTAGAATCATCAGTACACTCCATTCAAGAAGAAATGACAGAAGTCACATTCTTTTACGATAAGGAAAATACTACTAACCTATTTCCACTACAGACTAATGATAACATACCTAGCAGTAGTTCTGAAGAACTACCGGATATCGCCCAATATCAGCGCGAGTGCCCTGATTTTAAGGACATGTATGTTTACTTAGAACAAGGAATATTACCAGAAAACTCTCGTCGTGCAACAGCTATTCCATATGAAGCAAATCAATATAAACTAATCAATGGTGTCTTACATCATTTTTTCCAGCCTCGCACAAAACATAAAAAGTCTTCAGATCAACTCATAAAACAAGTTGCTTTACCCACAAATTTGAGACTTGATGTCCTTCTATCTTATCACGATTCAAAAGCAGGTGGCTGTCATTTTGGTGTTCAAAGAACATATCAAGCTATCAAACAGAAATATTATTGGCCTAAAATGTATAAAAATGTGTATGACTACATTACATCATGCTCTAAATGTCAGCTTATCAAACGGGACACAAATGCACGAAAAGCTCCACTGCACCCATTGCCCCCAGAAGACGTATTCTCTAGGTGGCACATGGACATTTTGTGCATGCCAAAAAGTAAGGAAGGTTATCAATACATCTCATTGGTGACAGATAGTTTGTCACATTGGTGTGAAGCCTTGCCCTTACGTTCTCAAACAGCAACAGAAATCGCCAGTGTTTTGTACAATGAGATATTTACACGTTATGGTGCACCGCGAACACTTGTCAGTGATCGTGGACGAAATTTTATGTCTCAAATTGTACTCGCACTTTGTGAATTATTTCAAGTAACACGTCACCATACTAGTTCATACCACCCTCAAACTAACAGCCTCTGCGAACGCACCAATAGTACCATTAGTCAGGCCCTACGTGCTTACTGTAGTAAACATCAAGATGATTGGCCGTCCATATTACCCAGCGTAATGATGGCATTCCGAATGAGTCCAGCAGTCAATTCTACTGGATACTCACCTTATTACATAGTCTTTGGGAAAGAAATGACTTTACCCTTAGATGTATCTCTTACGCCTAAAGAAACTGTACAAACACAAACACAACAGTATATAGATCAGTTGATTCAAAGATTGAAAATAGTTCAAGAAATAGCTAAAGCAAATACACGTGAAGCACAAAACACAAGCAAACAGAGGTTTGACCAGAAAGCAAAAGAACCGTCCTTTCGTGTTGGAGATTATGTACATTTACAAATCTCACATATACCTGTAGGGTTATCAAAAAAGCTTTACCCTCGTTGGGAAGGTCCATATTACATCACTCAGGTAGGTCCGAATAGCACCTACAGATTACGTCGTTGTTCAGACAATAAAGAAATGAAATCACTTGTACACGCAAACAGGCTTAAGCACTATAAAGATCCTAGGGATTATAGACCTCCGACACCGGACACAGTCAGTACACCTCTACAGTCGACTCAAGCATCACATGATCAAGCAAGCAATGAGCACACACCAACCAACAAT
Source organism: Unio delphinus (assembly GCA_029339505.1). NCBI lineage: Eukaryota > Metazoa > Mollusca > Bivalvia > Unionida > Unionidae > Unio > Unio delphinus. The sequence continues at coordinate 16,830,675 of JAQISU010000046.1, forward strand.
GGTACCGAATGGTACTTAGTTGATAAACTATTGAAATCCAAATGGATTTCTGGGAAGAAGCATTATTTGGTTAAGTGGTCAGATGGATCCAAGCCATCATGGCAACCAAGTGAGAATGTGTCTCCAGCATTAAAACAAGCATTTCACAGTAAACACACACAATCAAACGCACGTCGCAAACGACGAAGTCGAATATTTCGTCATTGAATTCAATACGAAATTTAGAAGAAAATTATCGCAACTGAGAGAGTTAATGCTAGTCCTTTCAACCATTCCATCACTTCCTCGTGCCTTCTATCTTCTTTCTTCTTCTTTCGCCGGCAAAACTCTCAAATTCTTTTCTTTTCTTTAAGGTATGAGTGGAATGTGGATTTCGGTCATAGGACTGCTTCTTCTGACTCTGAATCCAGGGTCTGCTGTAGATGTGCAAAGATTAAACTATGGAGTTATCTTCCAGTCTCTCTCACCAGTATATTGTTCAGCCGATAAATGGATACACACGTTTCAAATACAACTCCCAGAGAACATTTCTGTCGATCCTATAGAATATTGTCAAAACAGTGTAAAATGTAGCTACAGAAATACACTACTTCAACAACTAAACGCAATACGTCTTACAATGAATGCACAGTTTAACGAAACAATCTCATTAATTAATGAGTTAATACCAGAAGGTGTTTTTCAGAGTTCAAATTTGTCAAAAAGAGCAATTTTGCCCTTCATTGGTGAAATAGGTAAAAGCCTATTCGGTTTAGCCACAACAGGAGATGTTGCCACATTAGCAAGTCACATAAATATGCTGACAAGACAGAATAATAAAATGCTCAGTGCTCTTGCCCGACATGGAGGTGATTTTTCCTCCTATATTTCACAAGTCGACAATCGTTTTAAAAATATATTATCTGCTATTGGTCAAAACTCGAAAACGCTTCAATTACTAGAACAAACAATGATTGAAAATGAAGAAAACATACGCCTACAATATCAGAAAACAGAAGAAGTAATTGCCTCACAAATGTTAGATTCCCAGCAAATTAGGCATGAATTAGAAAAATTACAGATAGCAACTGCTGAATTGGCAGCAGGAAAGTTGCCTCCGATACTGATTCCACCTCATATTTTAGCAGACTCAATCAATCAAATCGAGACTATGATATCTACTGATTACCCAGGCTATTCGGTAACACCGAAAGATCCACGTTATTATTATCAATTTGGGTCATTCATAGCAACGCGTAAAAACCGCGACCTATATATTGCTCTGCAAATTCCAATCTCATCTCGACGACGACCATTCGAAATGTATCGAATTCAATCATTTCCGGTCCCAATTAACACTTCATCTACACATGTTACGCAATTACTTGATTTACCAGACCTAATGCTTGTATCTGATGATTACCAATTTTACACAACACTAGCATTATCGACCCTAAATCAATGCACCGGTAAGGACATTTTACATTGTAATATCCGCCCTACACTCAAACCCTTGTCTCAACCTGAATGTATCAATAGTCTATTCCAAGATGACAAGAATAATATCCATCAAACTTGTAATTTCCGTTTCATGACAAACCGAGTCGTGCCACATATTTTAGACATTTCCTCAAATCAAATATTAGTTTACCTTATGGACGAAATAATACTTGAATGTCAAAATCAACGTCGCATTGTTAAAGGTTGTCGTTTCTGTATTATGAGTATTCCTTGTCATTGTGCAGTTGTTACTACATCTATGACATATGACGGACATATTACTACTTGTTCTGACAATTCGACTGAAATTACCCAACTTCATCCAATTAATTTAGCACTTTTACAACAATTTTTCAACTCCACACATTTAGCAGCCATTTTAGGTAATACATCCTTTGACAATCCCTTGACTATCTCTGTACCTGAATTTAAATTGTATGAACATCAAATGTCGCAATTCCTTGCTACAGATAAGGAAATTGATTTAAGTCTTAAGAAAGTAGCGGCACGTGCTAAAAGCGATCAAAGAATCTTTTCGTCCTTAGCGGAAACAATGTTGAGTGGTGAAATTTCAGTTGATGACGATTCCTGGTTTAGTTCTAAATCTATTATGACTATAATTAGTTTATCCGTATCTATCTAGAATACATTGGCAATTGTTTGGCTCATATGGCGCTTCAGAACATTGTCAACGGCACTCTTACTCGTTCATTCGACAAAAGCACAATCTACAGTCCATTTCCAGTATACCATAGCATCGACAACCATCGTTCCTGATTGGTTTACTACTGTTTCTGATGTACTCACTTGGGATCATTTGATCTTTTCAGTTTCAATTATGACATTTGCAATTGCTCTCGTTCAAGTTTATAAATGGGTTACTCAGTCCAATGCGCGAACTAAGCTTCGTCTTGAAATTACTACAGGAGTTCAATGCGTACTTGTTGACATACTTCAACTTGGTCTGTGTCCTTCATATTGGAACATTACTGGACCTTTGATGATTGAAAACCTTCACGTAACTGGTTATCTACGACCTCAATTACATGTCACATGGAAAGGTTTTAAACTTACCAAAGTAAACACTAACTTCGAATTAACTATACCAACCTCTTTCAGTATTGATCCTGTCTCTGCATTCAAACTGCGTTCAATTTTTCGTAAGCCTTTCTGTGCACACGTTATTTGGACACACCACGATATTGCGTTTCCACTACGTCCGGACGGAAGTATTTCAGAATGTTCTCCTCGAACATACCCTTCCGTGCCACCCTACTCGATATTACCGTAAATATACACATATGAATAAATGCCCTCGCATTCTTAGGTCAAGACGATAATACAGAAAAAGACAATCAAATAATAATGATCAGATGATGATAAATTCATAGTCTTCTTATTTCTATAAATTAGATTATATTAATATATATATATATATATATATATATATATATATATATATATATATATATATATATATATATATATATATATATATATATACTTAGATAAAATAACAACACACATAATTATGATTTAACATATACCTATTCATTCCGCTCCTATTACTATTTTATTATAGACTAAGAATTACTTGAAACATACAAGTTATATATTTATTCTTTTTGTCTTTTCAAATTCAGCACCATACCGTCGGATACAACGACGCCGGATATAGATATATATTACCAATCCAAAAACAAAACATACCTTGAACTAAAATAAGTAAATACCTTTCATTACATAAATAAATCTAGTTAACCAAATTTACAACAAAAACAACTCAATACATATCAACCATGGCAGACTCTATTACATTTGATTTTGGTCACAACAAAACTATAACCATAAGAAACCCTGAACCTGAAAAAATAGTTGAAGCCTTGCCAATATTACAGAATATTCATAAGTTTCTCATCACTCCCTTTCAAATGTACGAATATGATATTTCGGTCGCTCGACATTTATTTTTGTCAATAACCAGGGGCACGGTACTATATAATAACCCAAATTCGTTATTTGAAGCAGTTCGCATTGCAGCATACCTCTCAATACCTGAAGAAACGCTAGCTCGCCTGCTCTCCGGTATTGTGCCCTCTTCGGATATGATTCCACGGTATTTAGGGTTTATTCATCAACTTTTAATCGGAGGCTACCTTGGATTAGCTGAATTGTATATTCGTGAAGCAAAGCTACCTCTTTCTTTGCTACAAAACTCACGAATTAGTTATCTCAAATTCAAAAAAACAATGTCGAGACGCGCATAACCTTGAAGAGTATTTAGCCAAATGTGTCCGACCAAGATGTGTGTGTGAACGGTGCACTCAGCACCGTGCAGACATCAATCAATACCCACCAACCAGGTACGTACCACGACTTAAATACCCCGGAAGGATACGTTTCTTCCCGGAACAGAACGCCCTACCCAAATATCTTCAACTCAAACAAACAAAAGCTAATGAACAAAATAGAGCAACATCACAACAATAAACTTACAATGAACCACAACTTCACATAACAGTATGGACAACAACAGCTATCTAAGGACCTCTGCGACGACAATCGTCTGGAGACCCCCTTCCTCGTCATGATGATAATCGTCTGATGAGTCCCTCGCCAAATCTAATTTAGTTAGAAGAGGTACGTTTTGTAGTTTTGTTGCCTTGTGTGTCTAATATAATAACTTAAAAAAAAAAAAAAAAAAAAAAAAAAAAAAAAAAAAAAAAAAATTATTTCCTATTTCCTATGTCGTTTCATAGTATCTTATGAGGATATTCTATGTTGTGAAGTTTATTCCCATTGTATTTTTGGGGAATTTTTATCACGAATTTTGCATTATACTTTTATTGTATTCTTTTTTTAGAATTTGACTGAGTATTGTGCAAAACACTTCCCATTGTGTTTGGGAATTTTATCAATATTTTGCATTGCATTGTACGTTTTGAATTTGACTGAGATTTGTGCAATGTACTTCCCATTGTGTTTTGGGAATTTTATCAAATATTTTGCATTGTACTTCTCATTGTATTTTTTTTTATTGAATATTTTGCAATGTACTACCTTCTCATTGTAATTTTTGTATTTTACTTGGTATTTTGCAATGTATTTGCAGTGTTAACATTGTATTTTTAAACTTTGCGAAAATGTCTCGCAACGTTTTTTTTATCATTGTATTTTTGACCTTTCATCTTGTTTGATGAATAAAATTGATTTTCTTTTCGAGCCTCGAGGACTCGGCTCAAATTAACTAGAGGGTATTGTTAGGATTGTATTTTTAGTAAAATTAATAAAATTGATATTTTCTTTGAATTATATTAAAAGTAATGTTTTATTTGTTTATATTCTAAAATATATTAAAGGTAATTTCACATGTTTTTGAAGTACAACTATACCGAATAGAAAAGGTTGCTAAACAAGTGTAGTAAAAAAGGCAGTGTGTATAAGTATACTCCCTAACATCAGTAAAAATAACTAATGTACAGTGTTTTGTAAGATTGCATACCATAATACATGGATTTTTGCCTGCTCAGCTATAAGTTCTAGGTTTCATTAGTAAGAATATGTTTCTGACCTAGTGTTGGCATGAGTTCAATTCGGTTAATGAAGATCGAGTAACTTTCCTCTCTAAGAAATTCTGAAACAAGATGGCTTCCAACTAACGGATATCCATATTTGGTCTGACGTCGTTAAGGTCGGTGTAGATGATTAACAGAATTGAGTCTTATGACGTAAGTAATGTGGTTTTTACCAGTTAGAACTGGTCTCGACCGGGTTGTGGAGTTCGTAGTTTTCTGTCTGATGCGTAGAAGGGTATGACCTTGCCTGACCTGTATCTGGCCGCGAACGTATATATAGAAATGCGCAAATCAGGTCAGATCAGATATACGTATCAGCAGAAAACTGACGTTGACTCTTCAAATTTCAGCTACGATTCCGTACCTGGATTCCCTCATCATTCCTATCTTCTGGTGACACACTTTATCTGGGGACTCAACCTTTTTCTTCTTGCTATCTTCCTGAGTTCCCAGCATGTGTTTATGAGATCGATCTATTGAACATTCCAATCATCATCTCATAATATATATATATATATATATATATATATATATATATATATATATATATATATATATATATATATATATATATATATATATATATATATATATATATATTCCTCAAATATCTGACAGCTTTATCATTTGACATGGCACATATTATTTGTTTATTTCGATAAATTCTCCATGATTAGCTATTACCTGGCACACCTGTGGTTTGTGTACAGGTGCATAGCAGGTGGTAGGTAGGTAAGGATACAACTGAAATTAATGTCGTACCCTGCATGCTAAAACGAGATGTTACTTTATCTAGAATTGGTTACAGCGCTGACCGTCTGAGAAACGCGATCCATTATAGCGATTTGTTTTCATGATAAATCGTCATTGGAATCAGTCTGTAGGTTTTTTTTTAATAGGTGTTATTGTTGTTGTACCGGTTTAACGCCAATTTTCAGCACACGATTGGCTATACACGACAGCCAGTATTACGGGTTATCTTTGGTTGCATTTCTCTTGGCTATTTCGTCATTTTTATCTTGCTGGTTATTCTTGGATGCATTTCTCTTGACTATTTCGTCATTTTTATCTTGCTGGTTATCCTTGGATGCATTTCTCTTGGCTATTTCGTCATTTTTATCTTGCTGGTTATCCTTGGATGCATTTCTCTTGGCTATTTCGTCATTTTTATCTTGCTGGTTATCCTTGGATACATTTCTCTTGACTATTTCGTCATTGTTATCTTGCTGATTATCCTTGGATGCATTTCTCTTGACTATTTCTTCATTTTTATCTTGCTGGTTATCCTTGGATGCATTTCTCTTGGCTATTTCGTCATTTGTATCTTGCTGGTTATCCTTGGATGCATTTCTCTTGACTATTTCGTCCTTTTTATCTTACTGGTTATCTTTGAATGCATTTTTCTTCATTATTTCGTCATTTTCATGATATATGTGCGATGTGTTTAATATTTGAATACTGACACTTACACATAATAATAATGACCTGGTGAATAACTACGCAACATTTGGGGGCTGATTTCTGAAAATGATGCACATTATAATCGTAAATCTTTAACAAATACTACATCTGTTCTGCTCATTTGTGTATTTCTTTAGTAATACTTTAGTATACATACATGTTAATGTTGGTTCATGTGTTGTGTTTTCAGACTTTATATGAAGAAACAGACACAAAATTCGCCCATGATCTCAAACTATTACTGTATTGGTCACAAAAGCAAAGTTTGTGTGGATTGATAGCTGTTTTCTATAATTTTAGGCATAATAAATTACGGAACAACACTTACTACCAAGAAACAAAAATTGTTTTACATAGTGTAATCGTTCGAAATATATTAAGAATTTATCACAAAGATATTAAAACAATGTAGAAAATCTATTAAGAATTTATTACAAAAATATTAAAACAATGTAGGAAATATATTAACAATTATTACAAAGATATTAGAACGATGTAGGAAATGTATGAACAATTTATTACAAAGATATTAAAACAATGTATGAAATATATTAACAATTTATTACAAAGATATTAAAACAATGTAGGAAATATATTAACAATTATTACAAAGATATGAAAACAATGTAGGAAATATATTAGCAATTTATTACAAAGATATTAAAACAAGGTAGGAAATATATTAACAATTATTACAAAGATAGTATACCAATGTAAGAATTATATTAACAATGTATTACAAACATATTAAAATAATGTGGGAAATATATTAAAAATTTATTACAAAGATAGTATACCAATGTAAGAATTATATTAACAATTTATTACAAAGATATTAATTACAATGTAAGAATTATATTAACAATTTATTACACATTGTGTTATTTAACTTTGAAGATACTAGTAAGAGGAAACTACCAGAATAATCAGCTTAATACTTATTAATTTTCTTGTTTGTTTATTTATTTCTTTTTCTTCTAGAGAAAAGTCTTCAAATAAGATCATATACATGCTTATTATTGTGTATACATTTAGTTTTTAGTATTTCGGATTTACAAAAGTAATTAGCACTTTGGCTTGGACCCATGTCCAACGTTCCCTCTAAGCGAATGGTAGATGTGCGCGCAGAGCTCGCTGCACTGCACAAGCATCACGGAGACGAGCAAAATTTAACGTTGGATTGAGCAAAAATGGAAAATTCAGCTGCGCGGGGATGCCTGAGCAGCTACGAGCGCTCGCACGCGCTCAGGTCAGAGGGAACGTTGCGGGGCCATGTCCATTCATAGTAACTGCAACGGTGCAGTAAATAATCACTTTAACGGAGATTGCCTCTTTCTATCTGTCTGACTCTCTAGTTGGGGCAGCGGTTTATTGTTGATATTGCGTCCAAGGAACAAGGTCTTACGTGTCGGTTATTAATGGGCTTATCCCCTAGCAATCAAAGATAATCAGTTTAGTAAAAACTAATATTGAAGATTTTAATTTAATGTTTTAGAATAATAACAAGATACAAGCACTGGAATTAATACCTGTGTATCTCTTTGTCTTTTGGTTTTGACATAATTCGCTCTTTGTTTTTTTTTTCTTCAGGCCGTAGAGGTTTCCCTTTATTCTTATTTTCAGCGAATATGATATTTTTTCTGAAATAGTTCGTGATACTGATGAGCCAATGTTATTTTTTTACATAACTTCTAATAATAATGTTAACCATAGCATGTTGCATTGTAATGCAAATCAAATATAGATGATTCTTCTCATAAACAGTGTTCGATATGTACAGGTAGTTTCATATTCCATCTACATTGTTAAAGCCTTCAAGGCTTATTTTTGCTAGCACTTTTAGGGATCGGGTGCATATTCTATCTTTGCTGTGGTTTTGTTTTCTTTCTGACATATATCCCTGTATATTACCTTATAATATTAACATGATATATGACGTTATTGTACTGATGTATCTGTATTTCTAGTGCAAGCAATGACTTGGCACAAGTGTCGACTGGTTTCTAATTCTCAAATTTCCTTCAAAATTAATATCACCAGATCTGCCATATATTCAATTACAACCTATGTAACAGACAAGGACGAACACTATGGAAACCAAATGATTATTTGCATATCAAATGGCTTGAAAATCGGACTAAAAAACCTATTTAGATAGGGATGTACAAAATATTTACAACGAAATCCCTGACATTTTAGCAATAAAGACTTTCGTGGTTGACTTAGATTACATCCCAGCAGAGGTCACTAACGTAAAAGCAGACATGTAAATAAGCGTGTTGAATTAAACTGAGTAATGTAATTAAGGAAAAGTTATATACATGGTGCAATGTTGAACATAATTATTACTGACGAGCAGCTCTCAATGCCGTTCCTTTTTCTTATATTCATCAATATTGAATTAGACATCATTTGCACAAGTCATTTTTAAACATTTAACTTGCTATGTCCGTGACCTCTGACATCTTAAACATATTATCGACATAAATGTTTATAAATTAAAGACCGGCCGCCACAAAATTCGTTAAAGAAACTCACACAAAATAATAATCTGCGAAACCAATGCTTCTTTGACCAACACTGAATTTAACGCGTAATAGTCTGACTGAAACGTCATAATCCATCCGTACGTAAAAAACATCAAAACATTTACTTTTAGAATTTTGAACGTCATTTTTCAGTCTATGACGTTCATATTTGACCGTTCATCAAAGAATCAAAAATCTTTTTTCTTGTACAAAGATTCCACAAACATTGTTATACTTTCACTCGCAGTGTAGTCGACATCTGACATTTTGGTCTTGAAATTAAAAAGGTACTAGTCGACATTTTGGTCTTGAAATTGGAAAGGTACTAGTCGACAATTTGGTCTTGAAATTCCAAAGGTACATCCTTACCCCAATTTCATTCCGTTACATTGGAAACTGTAATTTTTAGTCATTGTGCAGAAATAATTGGAAACAAACTGATATAACAAGCAAATGACTCTTATGTTTTAATAATCATAATTCGTGTTATTACAAAGTATAACAAACTTAAGAATCTACTCAAGCCTCACGTCCTGGTGTTACTTTGAAGAAATCCGAATGTCTGCATTTCAGAATAAAAAAATGCACAATGGATCATCAAAATAAAATATATGTGTCATCCTAACGGATACCACAAAGTTTTGCAAATTATCGCGTTTGTTGACAAGAATAGAGGTTTGGTAAATTGTTTATAAATAACGGCAGAACACTGCGAAATGCTGCCTTAACAAGATAACAGGTCTTCATCTCTGCAAACAGTTTTATCTAATTAATTTCCAGTGGGACTAGCTTTTGTAATACTTATAGTTTTCCCGAGTGGAGGAAGTATCAACTTGTGAAAATCCTTTTATGTAAATTAGCATATTATGGAAATGACTCCATTTACTAACGATTAGAAAGAATGCATGTTATTGTAGTCTTTCTATATATTTTAATAACGGACAAAATTAGATGTATCGTATCAAATTATTGCATGTATGGATCGTTGAATGGAGTTATTTATTGCGTTCATTCTGACAACTAGTTTCGTAGACACATTAATTGTTTTGTTGATATTCAATACCTCCGAATTTTTTGCACCATATCAGCTACTGATTAACAATTTTTATTTAGGTCATATTCGTTTTATTTACTAATGCTAAAGTTCGTTAATGCTACACATTTGTTCCTTGACTAATAAAAACGGAATAAAAGCAGAAACATAATTCGCTTGACCATTGAGACATAGACACTACACAAGATTTCTATTCAGTAAGGTATCATCAGCGGTGTATTTAACGATGGCGTTGACCAACTTTTTCCAGAAGCCTTCCACTTTGTCTGGGTTATCGGCGCCTGGCCATTCCAGTCTTGTCCATTTGAAGCAGACCTTTCTCAATGAGGTGGGAAGAGATCTGATCTTCACGTCTCCTAAGGTTACCAAGATGATTGGTTTCCCTTGATACAAAGCAATTTCCGCCTCAAATTCGCACCATCGACTGCGTGCAAACTCCTTTGAGAGGATGAACAGTACAGCACAGGATGACGAAACGGCATTTATAATCTCATCTGTAATACTCACCCCAACATCAAAGTCTCGATCTGATATACAAACAAGATTTTCGTTCACCCCGACCTCCTGTTGGAGTCTTCTTTCTAGTTCGGGAAATATTGTACTCAAAACCATGTCACTATCGGAAAAGCTGTATGCAAGATAAAGAAGGAATCGTTGCTGCACGTGAAAATTATCTTGAACAAACTCGTCCAGTTGTTTACGAATCCGTCTGATTCTTAGAATGTGTCGATAGTGCCTCATGTACAAAACAACACAGATGGTCGCTATGACTGGAATGCTACAGAGCGCAAGAAGACCTTTGTATCTCTGAAACTCACAGCTATGCCTGTAGGTATCAATGTCGGCTGTGTATGTAGAAAGAAGCCCGCCGTTTTCAGCACAAACTATTCCATCAATGTCGATTATGTACTGTCTGTTATTTGCTATCCAGTTTACCATGTCTTCCTGGTTACAATTGCAACTTATTGGGTTGCTAGCTAACCTAACATGAATTCCAGCTACCTCAATACTCGAGTAGTTATACCGATTTGCAAAGTACTTCATCACTTCTCTTGTTCGTATATCTATTCCACTGATAAGATTTTCAGTTAAATTTAGAGAACGCAGATGCACTAAAGCACTTGTCAGCCAATCGGTTGTATGTAAAAAGTTTTTAGAAAGATCTAAAACTTCGAGCTTTGTATTGGTTGCAAATATGTCTGAGGGAAGTCGAGACAACCCATTTGCTGAGAGATTCAGAATCTGAAGGTCATGGTTCTGCCGAAATAGAATCCTAAATTCCTCAGGATCACTTTCCTCCATCTTTGAAAGAGAGTTCCCGTTCAAAAGGAGAGTAGTCAGAGATGTCATATTGGCGAATACAAGACTTGAAATGTATTCACACAAGTTTGAAGAAAAATCGAACTTTTCAAGTCGGTTTAAGCCAGCAATAAGCATGTCCATTCTCATAATACAAATATGATCTAAATATAATTCGCGAAGGCCAGAGTTATTGGGAAAAATACATTGACTTTGACTTACACAGTAAAAGGTGTTGATTTCATGACAGTCAATGCTGCCACCCATGTTAAAAACCTCAAGGTTCTGCAAGTGATGTATCAAAGACCCATCATGAAAGTACTCGCAAAGCGGATGGTTATATCTATGATTTATCCATTTGTCATATTCACATTTTTGCTCCATTTTACCTTTTGGAAATGGAACATCTGACGCAATGAGCTTTTTCAATTTATTCAACTTCATAATCGCTAAATATGTTTCTATGTCGATTAAAACATCATTTCGCGACACATCGAGAACTTCTAAAGATGGAACATATAGGTCTAGATTTGGACTTGATAGTATCTTTATGTTTGATTCGGGGATGGACAAAATTCTAAGATTGCTATGTTGAAAACAAGAGAAAAACACGTCGTCAAGCGTAACGCTTAATGTCAAATTGTACGAATTACCATCGTTTATTCCTTCTGCATATACTTCTTCCAAATCAGGCCCTGAAAATTTAACAATTTTGCAGAGTTGGTCTAAATTTATATTTCTCGAAGAACTAACATCTAGGTGACGAAGTTTGAGCCTTAATGACATATTTGCTGGAACAATTTCCGTATTCTTAACGTGAAAGGAAAATTTTGATAGACGTGGCAAAGCCTCTAACCCATCCATTCGGAATACGGAAGCCTTCTCAATCATTAGTGGCTTATCGCTCATAATAAACAAGTCTGTTAATAGTCGAAATCCTAATTGGAAAAAGCTTTTGAAGGGAAATTGTAAAGGATCAAAATCTGCGTTAGCATTGAATTCAAGTCTTAAACTTTGAATGTTTTCAACCGAAGTATCAAACAAGGCATCTGCTGTAATGTTTGCTTGTATATGACTGTCAAACCGGCACACACTTGAATAGTTCCCAGAGTCTGTACACTTACAATTTGGTACACACCAGCATGTTGTGTATGCAAATATCATCAACAACAAAGTTAAAACAAGGCAGGTACTAGGTGAAGCCCTCATTTCAGATGATTAGGAATGTCGTCTGAAATTTATTAAAAAAATGAAATCAGTAAATAATGAGATCCAACAGAATATTTATTAAAGTAAGTAGGAGTGGATAAAGATATGTACTAATAAAGATCACCTGGATATATAACGACAGTGCTGGCATATTTCAGAGTCTTTACATGCAACGTAATTGTTTCCATTGTTCCAAACAAGGCTACAGCTTTGAAAGAAAAGAAAAAATTAACTAGGGCAATTGAAATATTTGAAAGCCGTTACGATATCTCGAATGTATGCGTGATCAGAGGCAAGACGAGTGTGTAATTGCGGCAATGATACAATTATTTTCGTTGCCATTCGTACCAAATCATGCTATCAAACTATCAAACGTTTTCATCGATACACACTATTAAAAAGACGTTAATAAAATTAGAGATAGGAAAAGCTCTCAAAAAATATTTTTTTTACTAAGAATGTACTGTTCATTATTAACCAATTATGTACTACCAAACCCTTAAATACTCTATTATGTATTCACCCATTTCTGGACTGGTTCACAATTCTTCCATATACTTGGTACCGTGTGTCGAGAAGTTGGCTGTTCCTGCATTAGACCATAACCAGGGCGAGTTTTTAAATTATAGTTTTAAAATCAAAATAAGAACGATCTTGTTCTGGAAGTTATCCTCTATAGATAAGCAATCTTCACAAGTATTAACCATTTACCCAGTTTGTCAGCAACTAAAATAATTATTTATATATGATTGTTAATGTGGATATACTAAAGACGTATTTTAACCATTTTTGAGATATGCACTAAATTATATTCATCATTTCTATTTCTATTTTTGTTCGCGTACTAATTGTTCCCTCTTAATGATACAAACACACTTATCTCTTTATTTTATGTGCCCTAGAAGACATAATGATTTGTAGCGCTCGCCTTTACCGATCCAAGCCATCTCGCCTCTGTCCGCATGTGTTCGAGTGTTATCTGAGAAAACATCCCGGCATTTTTCCCTGGTTCAATGGTCAGTACATGGTTTTATCATTGTTCGTCCTAAACTACCAATGCTGGCCGTCACGAATAGCCTATCGTGTGCTGAACATCGGTTTGTCGAAAACAACAATCTTTTTGTGTTACCTCCTTATGTTATTTCCCTATAATTTTTATTTATAGGCATCTCTGTATATGAACCATGCTTAAAGAGGAAAGACAAATCCGTGGTAGCTGAGTTGGTAGAACGTCGGATTCGAATTCCTAGGGTCACAGGTTCGGATGTTCCAATCCAGCATGGGTCTGCTGCTTTGGTGTATATTTGGTAAAGGCAATTAAGACCTATTTAATTTTCATATGTTAGCATTTCCCTTGAAAACAAATCAAGGGATGACATACTGCCTCGTTGTCCTCTTTATATGTTATACTTTACATGTTATGCTTTTCACTTAATGGCTGAGTCTTGCCAAACAGGATATGGCGTAAAATGCACAATTCTCTGGTTCGATGTGATAAGTTGTATATCCTGCTGCCCATGGTCATTATAGGAGATAAGTGTTTCTTTAAACTAGTTACTTACTCGAGCAGAAATCAAAATGACTTAATGTAACGTAATTTAACTATATGAACAGAATAAAGTAACACAAATCTAAATAAATTGGGATGAGCGAATTCTAAAGAAAGTTTGAAGATAAACATACAGGAAGGGTTTAAAAATGTATGTATATATATATATATATATATGATTATAAAAACAAATAACTTAACCAGATTAATGACGAACATCTATTATATCGTTGATAGGACGATATATGTACAGCTTGTTCACATCTATATACAAATCACCTGCATACAGAGAAAGACGTAGCCATTAGTGCCCTTGGCGTAGTCTGAGCTGAGAGGAAAACAAAGTAAACTGGACAGAAATATACCACACAGACCACATGGCAAGTAAGTTATTACATAACAGCAATATATTAATACAGTCCATACATTTATCAATTCATATAAATGCATAATATGTTTGTAAAATTCACACAAATTGTTGAGAATATTTACGCGTTTTGGTAGATGTATGGAAAATTTGCATTTGTAAGAATGCAAAATATTTCCACTACACAAGTGATATTATTCGGTATAATTCAACAAACGTCGATTTTTCAGGTTTACTTGTCTAACTAATTCAAGTTTCCTTGTCTTATTTCCGTTCGATATTTTGTTTAACTTTACATAAAAACATACGTCTGCCTGATAGTACATAATGGAAGTTTCCAAACAACACTTACCAACATCTAACGTCTATATCGTCTTCAAATATCAGGTTTGTCTTCGTTCTAGAAAAAGTTAGTACCGTTTGTCTTACAGTAGTATAGACATATACAGGCATATACTACAGTATCAAGATGAGTTGAATACATTAAATTCACATGCTTCGTTTGAAGAAGTTTCGTATATTATCATTAAATATCTTATTCCATCAGTTTTGATGGCAATTTAAGTTTGTAACGACATGTCGGAATCATAATGTTGTTACATGAACTGAGCCTCGAGATTGATAATCTTTATCAAATGTATGATCCCAGTGGTTATGGTAGCAAATCTAATAAATATTTATGTTACATCCTGAAAGACCTACGTGGTTAAATCATTTCAGCTTGGTAATAAACAATGACATATAAAACGAGGATGCAATGGTAAAGTAATGCAATTATGTAACCAAGGTTGAAGACGAAAACCCTTTTTATAAATACGGACGAACTCGTACCAACCTACAATTACCAATTTCAATCGCAAAATATATTACCACGATATAGCATATTTGAGCTTCTTGTAGATAAAGAATTCAAGATCTGTCAACTAATTCATGTTTCATGCCAAAATATAAAACAGATAACCTTACCTTACGCCTCAACGTCGCCAAAACACAGTGCCTATTGAAACAGAACGTACTACCTAAATAGACTCTGGTAAGGCATTATTGCGCATGCTGACTGAGTATTCTTTCGTACCCGACACGGGCGTAACATTTAATGTCTGTTTTTTTTTTCATCTACATACTTGTATGCCAGATGCAAGTGTATTATTCTGCAATAGCTGTCTTTGTGTTTTCTAAATAGGGCGGATATCAATTATTGCCAAACACAAATAATAAGGACTTTAAAACACGGCGCATAATTGCATTCAAGTTAAAGGCATTGAATGGAATGTGTATGATTACATTAACCGATTAATACATCTAATTTATGTTTAGGCGACATAAAGATTCACACAAAGAGAGACATGGGTTAATGGACGCTCACTAACAGAAAGATAAACTATAGTATGTATGTATGTATGTATGTATGTATGTATGTATGTATGTATGTATGTATGTATGTATGTATGTATGTATGTATGTATGTATGTATGTAGTTTAATAGCAGTACCACCGACCATAGTCTCTCTCTCTCTCTCTCTCTCTCTCTCTCTCTCTCTCTCTCTCTAGTCGGTTAAACTTGACATCGAGCGATGACACAAACAAACATTCTCTACGCTGGTCCAATCATAGATTTAAGCCCGTATCTTGCTAGGAGAGAGAGAGAGAGAGAGACAGAGAGACAGAGAGACAGTGAGACAGAGAGAGACTTTCTCATATTCGCATAATTAATAATAATTGAATTTTAGAACCTTATAATATGTTTCAGATATAACAACAAAAAACTCAAAACACCACAGTACGTGTACCACGTAACCAATACATTTACCACATCATATCGACGTTTTGCAACTATATATCATTGCCAATATCGTAGATAGAACCCAAGGAATGTGCACACAGCTGCTTGAAAAAAATATCTTACTAGCACTTAAAAGATAAAGAAAGACAAATTTGCTTGACCTTTACTGAACTTTAAGGTATTAAAGATGATATTTACAAGCAATTTTAGGGTCCTAAAATGCAAATAAATGGCCCACTTTACCAATGAAAAAACGGTGAATGAAAGAAGAATTTTTAGTTTGTAAAGAAGTAGTAAATTGTTCCATTAAGTAATTAAAAAGAACAAATTCCAAAAGATAAAGAAAGACATACGTCATTAATGCTTAATGGGTGAGAAAATTCAGCGTGTTAGCGATATAGCGTGGAGACGTCCCCTGCAAGCGTAGCAGTATAACACCCCTTCAGAACAAGCACATTTGGTCGTATTTCGTCAGATAGGAGATAGCCATGCCAGGGAATCCGACAAGAGTAGTAATAAGGTCTTTAGTTGACCGCAAGACTGGCGCTGCACGGCTTGTCCATGAAACGAAGAGGTCTTGCTGTAATACACATTCTGACAGTGGATAACTCCTCTTTCATCATTTCGCATTGTCATTTCTCTATGGTGACCTCGATAGGATTACGAGGCGAATCTGCGACCAAGTATGCGACCAGAGGAAGTCCACTCTGCGATCCATTCGGCGACTCGACGACCAAGTTAGCGACCAGGGGTAGACCAAGTCGTCGGTCAAAGGAAGACCGGTCGGCGACCTTTCGACAAGTCTGCAATCCAGTCGGTGGTGGTGGTTGGATGTTAAAATGGACATTCCGGCTCTTGAGAAATATCTTCATCATCACGTAATACTAGAAATTCTTGTATTGTACCTTTTAACGTTTGTAGTAACGTTATGATAGCAATAATATTAGTATTAGCAATAACATTTGCTTCTTTTGGTAGTAAATTATACTATCATTTTGATAAGGGGTGGGGGCGGATGAGAAAGGTAAGTATAAAATGGTGGTAGAACCATGGAAAACCAGGTAAGAACCCCCAACACGAGGGAAACTTCTAACAGCTTTCTCACATGCCCAGTTCGTCAGAGCCTGAGACCCGATCCCACAGTTAAGATAGCAGTGAATGGTTGAGGCTATCGCTTTGGACAACTAGAGAATATAATTTTAAAGGAACAGTGTAATTGCTATCATCAATAATAATATTATTATTAATTTCATTAGTAGTAGTAGTAATAGTGGTAGTAGTTGCACTAATATTAGTAGTTACTGTTGTTGCTTTTCTGTTATTGTTGCTTCTACTGCTTTTTTGCTGCTGGTTATGTTGATAATGTTACACAACGATGTTCATTGAAAACTTTCGATTGCAAATGAAATTATATATAGTACTTGGGACAAATGTAATAAATACGATAATTCCTCTCAATATTGCTCAAATAAATGCCCAATAGGCCAACATATGACTTTTATGTGATATCTGAAATAATTTCTTGTATTGTTTCTACTATAGTATATCATTTGGTCAAATAAGGCTAGTGTCGTCGAACTTTTTAGATGACAATACTTAACAAACGAGGAAAATCTATCGTATTGCACACAGGTCCTCATTGTAAAATGCGTGTATCAGGTGACTTTATTCTAGATCTTTCTTTCGTTATCGTTGTTCATTCATATCTTGCCCTTATTCATGCTGCAGGATACAGTCGAAGGTATATGCTATTTTTAGGAACATCAAGGAAAATATTACGTTCTGATCACGAATTCATTGCTAAGATGGTAATTATGACAACAGTATGCTAAGTCGTGACACTAATAATACCTTTTTTAAATCCTGATTTGAAAGTGTCGTAAATTCTTCATTTAATTAGTCACAGTGTTTACGTCAGTTAAGCAAAAAAGACGAGGAGGATGTGTTTTCATACAATATCATGTTACTATTACGACTGTAAGGTCTTACAATTAGTAAAGAGTTAGACGTAACAAGCTTTGTAAAATTAAAATTCAACAAATACTATATTTCTTTAAAATACAGAGTTTATGGGCACAGAGAAACTGCGGTATTGTGAATTATATATACAGGTTCTAATACAAAAGTTCCGAATACATTTAGTTGAAATCCAAATTAAACCCAATGCTGAATGTGTTCATGTGTATGTGTTGGCCTGTATCGTGGCGTTGTACCGATATTCTTTTGTTGAAACACAGTCAGTCATATAATTCCAAGTTCGATTTCACAATAAATCCCAGTGAATATATATATATATATATATATATATATATATATATATATATATATATATATATATATATATATATATATATATATATATATATATATATATATATATATATATATCTATATATATATATATCTATATATATATATATATATATATATATATATATATATATATATATATATATATATATATATATATATATATATATATATATATATAAATATATATATATATATATATATGTATATGTGTGTGTTTGTGTGTGTGTGTGTGTGTGTGTGTGTGTGTCTAAGAATCTTTTTTTGTTATGAGCTCTCTTTATTTCCAGAGAAAAAATAATTTAAATTAGCTTACTTGAATAAATAAATTATAGTCCAAATGAATTTATGAAGGCCACAATTTTGAAGCATGAATGAACAATCGCTCATTAGAAAGATCATATATGATTATATTTGACCTCAGGTCACAATTAGCAATTGCTAACAAATACTATTACCTTATGAACATTTCAATCTGGACAGTTCAATCTTGTTACAAAATAAATGTTAGTTTTAATATGAAGGTCATTTATAAGAACAAAATAAGAATAAATATAGGACTTGGAATATGTCAGGTAAACCCTGGGAGTCCCAATAATCAACACGAGTGGTGTCCAACCTATCCGATTTTAAATGGCCACCCAAAGCTCGAGAAATTTTGTGTGCATGTACGCCAAAACATATCCATGGCCTACTTTCATAGTGTATCTTCCTAACCAGGTAAGTAAAATGTTAATATATTTTATAGCCGTTGCTTTTTTGTTTTCTGCTGCGGCCCTCGGCTTTAAGAAAAAAAAAATCGTCAGTTGCCCATGTTGTCACGTGATCTAAACAATGTAGCATGTTTGGAAGATATCACATGACATGACTATTCCTGTACAATAATAGTTTTAAGTTCAAATCATAGAGGAATATAATTTGTTCCAAGGACGAAAACTAACTATTGAAAAATGTATCGCTCTATTCTCAAGATCTTAACATCACTGCATACTGTCAAGGAATTGTGTATGACTGGTATCAATATGTATATGTGGTCAAAAATATACTCGGATTTCGTGGCCGCGTACAGCGTCACCGAGGGTGGGTTATTAATTATCGGCTCTAGTTATTTC
This sequence comes from Unio delphinus, assembly GCA_029339505.1. Classification (NCBI taxonomy): domain Eukaryota; kingdom Metazoa; phylum Mollusca; class Bivalvia; order Unionida; family Unionidae; genus Unio; species Unio delphinus. The sequence goes on from JAQISU010000046.1 coordinate 16,850,401, forward strand.
GAAATAGTGAGCGAAACTCAGGTCATGCTGCATGTGCAAATTGCCTGCAGTTGAAAAGTATAAGTACCTAGCTGCGCATATCGGTCACAGCTAGAGTATATTATAGAGCTAAATCTCAGTAAACATCACATTACAATCCAGTCTTGTCAGAAAACTTGTCGCTTTAAGGAAGTAAAACTTTCAGCTAAAGATGTAAAATAAATTTAAGATTATATTCTTATCGCTATTTTTTTATGTGACATAATTGTTTCATATATCAGATGTTTTGGTATTTATTCTAAATTGTACAGAGTAAATACCTAGATTATGTAGTGCCGTTTTATTAGTAATATAGTTTGCTTCGAGATGAGTCTTTTGTTGTAACTGAACAGACAATATGACAATATGAGTTTAATTACACGCTGCATGCATTGAACGTTTAATGTACATGGATAACTAATTCATGTGGGCGCATGCGCAACATATATGAATGGATAAGTACTTAACCGTATCAAAGGTATTAAAAGGTTTGGTGGTTGTTTTAATTTTAGCTGACCGTGTGTGGGGCTTGTCTATGCTGACCGTGTGTGCCAGTGTGTGGTGATTGTGTATGCTGCTTTGTGTACGCTGCTTTGTGCATGCTGCTTTTGGGTGTGCTGTATTATATATAATCGGGTGACGTGAAGTTTGCAGAACTGTGTGGTTTCTTGTGACATATACTCTGTGTCTCGTGACGTTGGTTCAGAAGAGTGTACTGTTATACTGGTGGTCTCAATGCGAGGGACCAAGGCTTCGTGATGATAGTGTCTGTGTTGAATGTAAGAGCTCTCGAGGGATCCTTCAAACAGACAGGGGGGAGTGAACCATGCGTGGCGACTCCGCCACCATTGACTAGAGTGGGCGGAACCGGATATACATCTTAAACGTCACATGGACGCCACGATAGTTATGAAATACTTGTTCCATATTATTGCTATTTCCATCTGATCTGAGCAAATATTTCACATTTATGTATCAACTTCGTTATTTGAACGATAAATTCATAAACTCATAATTTCAGCTTTACATTGCAAAATCGTTACATGAACGGTAAAATCATAAAATACATGCCTTTACTTTGGTAAGTCGTTATATGAACGATATAAGCAAAACTACAGGCATTTAGATCTGCCTCGTTATACAAGCTATACATTTGTAAATGCATACATTTGTATTTGTTGATTGGGTGATAAGACGTTATTCACGTCAGTTTCAAATTTCTGTTCGTTGAAATCATCCTTTGAGTTTTTTTCATTGAGTTACTTGTTGTTCTTAGTTCCATGTTAGGAACATTATAATTTTTTCCTTATCGTTTATTCATAATGGTGTCAGATTTGTTTAACATTTAAATTGCGTTTATAAATAAACATCTTATTAACGCAGTTGCTTTCGGTGTCTTCGATAATCCAGCCCCAACCCGGCTTCATCCTGTGACACATATTCTTCTGTCGAGGTTATGGATTTGGCAAACATATTGTTTATATCCGTGTCACGGACACCGGTGTGCAAAAGATGACCTATTCCGTCGTCCGGCAAAATCTTGTTTGCGACAGTCAAATTTTTGTCTCCATTTTGATTCGAGCTGTAAATGTTGAGAACATTATTTACCGGAAATACGGTACAGCTCGTAATTATTTATGTGCATTCATGTCTATATTTTCCATGTACGATATGTATTATATGGTAAACATAGGTTCTATATTTGGAACATTCAAGTGAGTCGCACCTGTTTTACACTTCCTTATCCACAAGACCCTGTTGTTGTACACACACACACACACACACACACACACACACACACACACGTAACATATTCCACAATGAAACGTGAACTAAATGTTGACTTTGTGAAAAACAGTTCAGATCGTAAAATAAATTGTAAAACTCTTACATGTTAACTGAGCATGGAATTTTATTTGCGTTTCTGTTGATACACATTCGTAATATTGTTAATTATCATTAAACTTGCATATTCCTTCATTTTTTCTTATATTAGCATTTCATTCAATCACCCATCCAATCATCCATTAATCCATGTTATATGTCTCTTCATTACCAAATGCCATCAATTTTCATGGGCGAGTAAGACGGGTAGAGATATGGGTAATGTGGGCGGTTAAATAGGCATTCTCTCATGACATTTGGATTGCAACCATAGAAAGACATCATATCTGACATTGTAAAACCCGATACGCCAATTACAATCTAGATACACAAAAAAGTATGTTAAAAAATGTCAACATGATTAGTCACATAAACAAAGGCATAGTGAAATTTATAATACGATAAATTATTTACACTGTTATTTCCAAACTCAAATGTTATCAGACGTTTACGAAAAACAATATTCTGAGAAAGAATTGATGAGTGATTTGTTTGATACAAATACGAATAACACACCGTTTCATAGGTGATTTGTCAGCAAGCAACGCAGCGTACTGTGATTTCACAACACAATCAAATATTTTTTCAGAGTTTTTTTTTTTTTTACATCTTTAATAGTACAGTGATTTCTCTCGGGTGGAAACTCTTAGCTGTTTACAAAAGAAGAATCCAAATAACCCGGAAGAGAACAATACATTTTATAAATTACTTATGTTATATATTATTAGTTTTCATTACCGCTACAGAGGCCTCACCATGCAGACCGCCCCCGCAACAGCTGCCGACAGACCGAAATGGTGCTCCCTTGTTGTCGCCTCAAGTACCAGACGGCGCGGAGAGAATTGATGATGATGATCATATTATTAATGGTGATTTCGTGGAACAAAAAGGTCATTAATCCCAAGAAAGTATAGCTTTTCACAGCTCTTTGACGTTATACCTGTAATATACCCATTCCATATTCTTGTATTAATAATACAGATAATAATTTTTTTTTTATAACAATACCCAATGCAGTTATGATCTGGAGTATTATCATTTGCCGCTCCTGTCAGCACTCTCCTCTATGTATGGTGACCGTATATTTTACTTGCAAAACGAACTTTTATACATACAAATTACTTTCTTTTAAACACATAAATCTTTTGCAGAGACGTCGTTTTATGCAGGGAATAAATAATGACCTAAATAGCTGCATGCCAATATCTTGTTCGTACTAAAAGGTATTATCAGTTCATCGTAATCCATTTTTCTGACATGTCATGTGAGACATTTTCTTTCCAGTATTATTGCCATTGATGGATAACGTTCTCGGGTGGCTACATATTTTGTTTGGTTAAAAACACAGACATGCGCTTGAAATTAGATTCAGAAATTTGGACTACAGATTAATCTGTAGGTGAGAACTTGAGAGAAACTCTATATAATTACATTTATATATTTTGTTTTCAGCCCCGTGTGATAGCGTAATTATAAATAATTGCTAAGTTCATATCCATGTATATCTTCTACGCCTTTATGTCTATGTCATCGACTTAGTTGCATCAAAATTGGTGATGTTCATGCAGCCAATACTGAGAGAGTTAACAGCCATGTTTAACCCCAACATGGCACCTGAAAGAAAAAGAAACTAAAAGATACATTTATTATAATCATCAGCATAGACAATTCTTGGCACAATAATTTTACTAATGAATTTTTCTTTTCTTTTTCACAAAAGAATAACACATGTTATGGACAAACTTCTGTAAATGCGAGATATGTACAATATCACGTGATCTCCATTTAATACAAATGAATATACTTTTGACTATGGTCAGAATATTTACTCCACCATAACTGTATCACATCTGATAAAGTCTATTAAGAAATGGCAGAAACATGTGATCGTATTATTGATTTTGTAAATTTAAAATAAACAATCAACACAGTCTAAATTCAAAATAACAATCAAGTGTGATACAACTATATTATGATTAGAATACACAATATAGATCAGCTACAATTATCTTACTTATACTTCCTGTATATTTGTACAACAACTTATTTCATCTTTTTTTCAAACTCCCATACACTGACCCTAACATAAAACTCAAGTTCAACTATAAACAACAAAGACCCAGATCTTCTGTCAAATAATGCACCAGCAGATAAACATGTACGTTCTTTTTTCAATCAATTAATCCAAACATGTGGCACAGATCCAGATCTGCTGGTAAAAAATATGGCAGATCTGGGTCTATGTAGCTAACAGATGGCTAAGATTTATACACGAGTATATATGTTACCTGTATATTATAAGTTTCACCTGTACATTATGAGTTTTACCTGTATAAGTTTCACCTGTATAGAAACTTGTATATTATATGTTCACCTGCATATTATATGTTTTACCTGTATATTATAAGTTTCACCTGTATATTATAAATTTAACCTGTATATTATATGTTATACCTGTATAAGTTTCACCTGGATTTTATGTTTCACCTGTATAGTATAAGTTTCACCTGTATATTATATGTTTTACCTGTATATTATAAGTTTCACCTGTATATTTTATGTTTTACCTGTATATTATAAGTTTCACCTTTATCTTTTAAGTTTCACCTGTATATTAAAAGTTTCACCTATATATTAGTTTCACCTGTATATTATATTTTGCTATACTAATACATTACATCTTTTAACTGTATATTATATGTTTTACCTGTTTATTACATGCAATACTAATACATTACATATTTTACCTGTATCTGCATGTTCCACTGTTTTGGTAAGAGCAATATTTATCACAATGTTCTGTGAGACCAGACCTGTCACCATTGGGGCCATCACCAAATAAAGCTGCCATACATTGGTCACATAAGACTGGAAGAGAAAACATTGTTACGTGCATAGGCTCGAATAAGAAGCAACATAGTAAGAAGTGAAAATAACAAGCTTGTAAAAATTTAACAAACAATTTATTGAGTACAAATATTTTTATAAAAGAAAATAGATAAACTTACGGTTTTAGAGAATCAAGTCCAAAAATTGATCCAAGAAGAATTCACAATATAATCCACTAGTAGAATTGCAAAAGTCCTGATAATAAAATGTCCTAATAGTTCCCGGTTCGAATCTTGACGATGTAATCCAAGATGGACGACGATGTGACGTGATGAAGTCAGTTTTAGCTTTATGATAATTCAAATGAGCACAAGTACTTTCCAGATAAATAACACTATAAATTCTCTTGATCCAAACGAATTGAAATAATTTACACTCAAACAATAACACACATCTTTGTATCCTCAAATCCAGACTAACTATTCTCTGTTTTCTCCCCAAACAATAATTTAAATGCCTGTTTTACGTAAACAGGAAGGGGTCACTTGATTTTCCAGAAACTCGTAGAAAGAACCCACGCTCCCAAAGTCACGCACTCACCACACGAGAAACAGCTATGTCCTTGGAATCAACCAATCATTTTAAAGCCTGTTTATCACTCTGAAACCAGGCCAGAAACTTTCACATTTGCATGTGCAAGAAAGAAATGAACTGAAACAGTTATTAAATGAATATGAGCACTTATTTCCAGATATTCCCACAAGGACAAACAAAATTTTTCATGACGTTGAAATTAAAAATTCCAAACCTGTTAAACAACATCCATACAGGATGAATCCACTCAAACAGGAATACTTCAAAAAGGAAATTCAATATTTGCTGGAGAATGATTTTATCGAGCCCAGTAAAAGTGATTGGAATTCACCATGCATACTTGTTCGAAAACCAGATAAAACTTTCCGTATGTGCACTGATTATAGGAAGGTGAACAGTGTGACAAAAACACATTCATTCCCATTACCAAGAATTGACGATTGCATTGATAAAATCGGGAATGCCAAGTGTGTCACCAAATTTGACCTTCTGAAAGGATTTTGGAAGATTCTACTAACGGAAAGAGCAAAGGAAATCTTGGCATTTTTTACTCCAGATGGACTACCAATATAAAGTAATGCCATTCAGGATGAAAAGTACATTTCAACGTCTCATGAATATGATCACCTCTCGTCTAAAAAATTGTAATGCCTATATAGATGACGTCATCATCTACAACGACACCTGGATAGAACATCAAGGAACAATTCGAAAATTCTTTGACAGACTCACTGATGCATGTTTGACAGTCAATTTATCTAAAAGTGAGTTCTGCCGTGCTAGTGTGACTTTCCTAGGATATATTGTCGGACATGGACAAGTTAAACCAATAGATGCTAAGTTTGAGTCTATTTCTAAATTCCCTGTGCCTGAAAAAGATAATTTAATTGCAGACGCTCTTTCCTGTGTATAACAATATATTATATTATATACACTGTGTAATTTATATGAGTTCTTTTAACTTCAAGAGTAAATTGGTTTGTGATAAAATAATGTTTTATCATATAAACCTTTCTTTTTATTTTATGGGGGAAGGTGTTACGTATATTTGATTTAAATAATTTATTTATTTTTGTCAGATTCAAATTTGACATTTTTGGGTTTAAAATTCATTAGTTGGGAGATTTATTTTTCTAGAAGGTGGGGTCATCTGTAAACACCAGGTGTTGACCTTACTTCAATTTCGGTCACGCGTGGCATTTTCTCTTGCATGTGTCCAGGTGATGCCATAATTCGCCAGGTCTTTTTCCACTTGTTTGATCCAGGTTTTCTTAGGTGCATTTCTTGAGACCTTCCAGGTTTCCGGTCTGGTGCGCCACAGGGCTCGATACGGTAGACACCTCTCTTTCATTCGGCAGACATGGCCAAACCAGCGAAGCCTAGCGCGTCTAATCAGTGATTCCACCGTCGGTTGGTGAGAGCATCGGGCCCGGATTTCCACGTTTGGGATTCTGTCCAGAAGGTTTACTCACAGTATTCGTCTGAGGTAGCGCATTTGAAAGACCTCCAGCTTCTTGAGGTCCGCGTCTATAAGGACCCACGTCTCTGCTCCATATAGGAGTATTGGGAGGATGAGAGTGCGGTATAGACGCAATTTGGTCATCACCGAGAGGGCCTTTTTTCTCCATATGCACCAAGCTAGTGACCCGAATGCAGACATTGCCAGTCCCAGGCGATGCGAGATGTCGGTTGAGGCCGCTATTGATCTGCTTCGGATTATGGACCCCAAGTATTTAAATTCCTCCACTTGCTGAAGATAGACTCCGTTAAGGGAGACGGTCACTGGAGTGTTGTCCGATGTCATAACAACTGTTTTGGCGGTGTTGATCTTTAACCCAAATCTGGCAGCTTCATCGGCGATCTCTTGCAGAATTTCTGTTGCTTCGGCTTCGTCCTCAGTGAGAAATGCACTATCGTCCGCGAACAATAGATCTGTGGCATGTTCATCGATCCATCCCCCAAAAGTGATCCCTCTACGTCAAAGGAATACCTTGCGCATGATACAATCGACCACGATGTTGAAGAGGCTAGGTGAGAGTACGCATCCGTGACGGACGCCCGTTTTCACCGATATATCCTTCGTCTTTGCCCCTTGAATTCGAACTTGACTGGTTGACCCGTCAGAGGTGTTGGTAAGTAGCTGAATGTATTTTGGAGGGTATCCTTCCGCTTCCAAGGCTTTCCACAAAGCCGGGCGATGGACACTGTCGAACGCTGCGGAGAAATCAATGAACACCATGATTGTGCGTTTTCCACACCGAATTCTTTCCTCGAGGATTTGACGGAGCGTGAAGATCTGGTCGCAGCAGCTTCTTCCAGGTCGAAAACCGGCCTGTTCCTCTCGTGCCGCTTCCTCCCGCCGTTTTAGTACCCTTCTATGGATGATCTTCATAAATACTTTGCCAAGTATGGAGTGCAGGCTGATGCCCCGATAGTTCTTACAGTCCGTTTTGTCACCTTTCTTGAAGATTGGTACGATGATGGAATTCTTCTATGCTGTTGGTACCGCTTCCGATCGCCATATCAATCTCGGCAGGGCGTGTAATCTTTCGACGATGATATCTCCGCCGTATTTCAAGGGTTCTGGTGTCACTTCATCAATGCCCGGCGCCTTGTTGTTCTTCAGGTCTAAGATGGCAGTCCGTATTTCCTTCATAGACGGTTCGGACTCATCGATTATCGCAGATAACTCGTCCATTGCGTCCACCGATTCCATCGGTCCAGGTGGGGCGTCGTGGTTGAGGAGGGTGCAGAAGAAGTCCTGCCAGCGGTCCAAACGACCTGTGTTGGAGCTGATGAATTTTCCGGTCTTGTCTTTGATGTTGTTCTCAAACGGCCGAGATTTCCTGGCTAGTCGTCGAATGGTTGAGTAAAGGGTTCGGAATTCGTTTCGATTGGCTGCCACTTCCATATCGTTTGTGAGATCTTCCCAATACACGACTCTATCCTCCTTCAAATGAACTCTGACCAGTTTGTTGAGGCGTCTATATTCCGGTTGGTTATTTAACTTGCATTTCTTCCGTTTATCGATGAGAAACAAGGTCTCTTCGGATATCCAGGGTTGAACGCGCCGCTTCGTTGATGGACACACCTCTTTGGTACTGTCTGTAATTGCCTTTGCAAGCTCGTTTGCAAGACGATCAACTCCCTCCTGTGATTCATCTGCCTCCGATGTAGTAAGGGCTTCAAAACGATTCTTTAGGGTGATCTGGTATTTTTCCCGGACCGCTGGGTCTCTTAAGAGTGCTACGTTCGGTTTTTGCTCCCTTTTGTTATTGGATTCTGGACGCGTCAATCTTAGTCGAATCTTGATTCTGACCAGGTGGTGGTCGGACCCACAATCCGCTCTACGCATTGCTCGAACGTCTTGGAGTGAGGTTTGGAATCGCCGGGAAATCGCTACATAGTCGATGCACGCCCAGTCCCGTCCATTGGCAGATCTCCAGGTTAATTGGTGACGAGGCGGGTGGCGGAATAGCATATTTCCTATCTTGAGACAGTTGAGTAAGGCGAATGAAAGGAATCGTGTTTCATTGTCGTTGATCGAGCCCACTCCAAAAGGGCCAAGAACATCCGGCCACGCATGGTTGTCGCGGCCGGTGTGGGCATTTAAGTCGCCCAGAAGAATAGTGATGTTAGAACGAGGCAGAGAGTCCCAGACCGTCTGAAGGTTGTCAAAGAATTCGTCTTTGGCCGTTTCTGGACTGACTTCGGTCGGTGCACAAACTACGACCAGATTCGTATTGATGATACCATGAAGAGTGAGGACCGCCATTCGACTAGAGATGGGATGGAATCCAGTGACGTATGTTAAAGCTGCTGTCCACCATGAATCCGACACCCTCGATGTGTTTCGTGTCCCCGGATTAATAGAGCTGGAATTTCGCATGATTCGCCGGAGATATAAACGTCGTGTTGCCCGACCCGGTCATCCTTAACTCCGTGAGTGCGGAAACAGAGCTGTTATAGTTACCGAGTTCTTTGGCCACTTGTTCCCGATGTCCAACTGTGTGACCCGTACGGATATTCCATGTTGCCATCAAGGTAGGCTGCTTAGTCGAAATCGCAGATGATGCTCGACGATCTTGTTGTCGTTTATCTGAAGTTTCTCTCCCCCTCCAGTAGCATATTTCTCGGCGACGTCCTGGATTGGGGAACTGACCAGCGTCGACGCATCGGCTGCCCCGCATGCGGTAATTGACTTTGCGAGTAGTAGGGCTTTCTTCATGCAGGTTCATGCCTGGGTTTTATGACCAGTCGGCAGTTAGTCAACCCTCCTCCTTTTTGGGACCGGCTGAGTTGTCTTCAGGCGGTGTTTACAGATGACCCCACCTTCTAGAAAAATGCATCTCCCAACTAATGAATTTTAAACCCAAAAATGTCAAATCTGAATCTGACAAAAATAAATAAATTATTTAAATCAAATATACTTAACTATATATATATATATATATATATATATATATATATATATATATATATATATATATATATAAACTTGACTATATATATATATATATATATATATATATATATATATATATATATATATATATATATATATATATATATACAGAGTGGATTTTGGAGTAAATGAAATGAATAACTCAAACACATTTTGGAGTAAATGAATAACTCAAACACAATGTGTGAAAGATGAAAATGTACTAACTTAATTAGTAAAGAAAATATATGAAGTATAAATGCAATGATTCTCACAAGCTCTCAACATACAATTGATCCAATTAATATATACTAAGATTCACACATTGAAATTAAACCAATACTATTTTATATATCTGATATACATATTTAAGAAACCTCAGTTTCGAATAATAGTACACACTGTAAGATATTCACATAATTTCACGTATAGACTAGGATTGAGATTCAAACAATCTCAAGTTTTCATATACGTTTCAAATGTTCTGCAATGTAAGAAAGATTCGCAAATCTCCTGGAATTCAACAAAGATTCAAAATAATCTCATGTAAATACAAATGTACCAATTAAAACAACACTTGGAACAAACATTTGCTTCTTGACCCTTGTACAGTCGCAGGATTCATACACCGATAAACCGCAGTTTCACCACGTCCCTAGGGATGGCCCAGACTTGTATCGGCCGCTCGCACTCTTCATAGATCCACCATATGTACTACGTATGCCCACGTACAGACAACATACAGCACCCTTGTATTAGCTACGTCTACAGTTGTGGCTCCACGACATGTACATACGTACATACACATAGACAGCTCTACGCTTCAGCTAAACTCGTCAGCTTAAACAGATACAGACATACGTACATACCTATAGACAGCTATACGATTATGATACAGACATACGTACATACCTATAGACAGCTATACGATTATGCTAAGCTCGTCAGCTAAACTCTTCATACTCGTTAGACTCGTTAGCCTTGTTACCCTCGTTACACCCTTTCGACTCCTTAGACCCGTTAGACTCGTTAGACACAGACTTGTTAGCCTCGTCAGCTACAGTAAAACCAAACTGGTAATACTAATGAGTTCTGGAAAATGCTAATATATTAAACTATTGATAGCAACTTGAAACTCACAGTTCACAACGTTTCAAATCTGCATTATAATAACTGAATCATTATACGACATGACAATACAAACTCAATAAACTTTGCATATCAAATGAAATATTAATTTAACACTCACCCCTGTGGCTATAGAACACAATGGAGATACGTACACTCCTCGTCAAGATCTAAGCGACCAGAGTGTTCGTTATACAATAATCCTGCTTAAATTCATAGGACAGTGAGTAATATTCAGGGTGAAATACCCGTGCATATCGTGATTTTAATGACCCTCGTTGCAAGTAATTTCCGGCAAGACACATGTTGGTTCCGTCGCTTGTCTGAAGAAAAAAAACAACACATGCTCACGAAAAATAGTCAAATATTTCTCAGGTATGACAAAAATAAATTTCTTCTAATTCTGTGACTAGAACTCCCTTGACAAGTTCTGTTTCAAATGTATACGTTTGTACTGTTTGTATGTATGTTGGGTACATCTTCAATCTGCAAATAACCCACTGTTACTCATGGGATATGTAAATAACCCGTTTGCAAGTGTCAATTCCCAGACGTCTAATTAAATAACCCTTCCTTTCACAGTCATACTTCTCAAATATGTAAAATATTCCATATCTTGTATGGTGTCAAAATAACATATATACACGTGGCTGAGCATGGGGAAGTCACGTAGCATTGGTCTGATGCTGCAATATATCATAGTCTGTAATAATCTATTACCATAAAGTAACTGTTTGACACATTTATAAATCGATTACAAAGGGGAATTATGATATGATGACTAAAAAAAATTCACTCTCGTAAAGAGATTACTTATATATATGTTTTCATTTTAATCGAGGGTAAAATACCATTCTACTTCAACATATCAAAGTTTAATTAATCGTCTCTCCGGCTCATATATTTTGTTTGCATATGAATTTTAACATGTATGCCCACTGCGATCCAAGAACACATTTTACAGAATGCATTTCTCGTTGGTTTCAAAGACATTTTAACGAAGTGTTATTTACATGATGGCGAGCTGGAATTAAGTGGCACAACGATAGACCGAAGCAGGTAACCTTCGTTATCCTGGGTGGATTTTGAGCGAGTAACCAATTAAAGTATGACGTTCTATCACCAATATGCTACGGCTCTCTACTTGCTTCAAGACCTAGTACAGGTGATAATGAATAGCTAGCTTATCGTCCTCGTTTGCAAAGAGATTTCACTTGTGCTAGATACTCTGGCTACGTTAATGGCATATAGCAATAGTGGCAATGGGTCAAGCTCGAATGCGAATACAGTTTTATGGTTAAGAGAGAGGATCCAGCTAAATGATAGGTAAAACAGCAACGTTAGCGCAGCAGAATCAAGTTGCCAAATGTGCCAGTTTGACAAATATATTTCAACATCGTCTTTTTCCTGCGAATTCTAGCTGTTTCTGAAGAATAAAGTCCGTTTGTGACAAGTAGTTGTAGTTGTTGGGTTTAACGCCATTTTTCAGCACACAATAGGCTATACATGGCGGCCATTATTATTGGTGGAGGAAGAACCGGGGAAAACCCCGGGAAAGAACCACCGACCCACAAGAAGTTATTGGCAAGCTTTCTCACATTACTACATTTGCCGAATCTTAGACTCGAACCCATGCAGACAGAGGTGAGATGGCAGTGATCCATAACGGAAAGCTCTTTAGACAACTCGGCCAATCGGGGCCCCCGCCGTCTTTGACAGGAGATTATATGTACATTTATAGCAGCATGAAACTGCTTGGGAGATGATTTATGTTGTGTGCATTAGAGTGATTCCAACTATCAGTTTTTATATGTCCCTAAACAACATTTTATGTTGGTGTGCACGAGGGACTGCTGACACCGCATTGACGCAGATATTATTTTATAAGTACAACGAAATCACCATCGATATTTATATCCTTCATTAGGTCATCCAACACCACTTCGCTAGAATCCGTAACCTCATCATGGCGATCAGATTCCAAACGGCATAGGACTTGTCATGGTGAACGTTGAATACTTAGAACTGATTGTCATCTGCAGCCACTAATGGTTTAGATAATGCAGCAAAATAAGATTCAATAAGAATACTGCTTCGATTTCTTAAATTTAACAACATTCACTGCTTATCATGTATGAACACATCCATTCAACTCCACGAACCCTTTTGCTATCGTTATTATAATCATATATGATCCGGTCTCGCGCAGCTTTAAAATGAGACGTTTACGTCCATCGGAACCATTTTCCTCAAAATTGAAAATAAGTCCGCCATTTGCTATTTTTATATCATCATCAAAAGGATAAATTTGATTTTCTCCTTCTTTCCCTAATATTCCCGTAATTATACTTTATGACGTTACAGCTCTAGGTGGGTGGGGAAACTCTGCGATCGTTATATTCATATGCAGTTTTATCGCAGTATCTGCTACATCAAAAAAATCTTTGATAAACGCGTGCAATTCACCATTGTCTATGTGACCTCAACCAAATTCTTTGCGACAGCGCCTTTGTGCTTGACAATAATATCTTGAGGATATCTCTAAGCTTGACGTTTTCGGTCTGCGAAATTGATCTTCAAATCACAAGTTCACAAAGACGGACACAACCAATAACATGACTAATAAAACTCAATATTTTGTACGCTTTTGTGGTAGATAGGCTCAGACCTACATCATCACCGTCTCGACGAGCTGTGTAACGTCTGTAAATGTTAACAATTATTGTGTAATAATATTTGATTTTTATGTGAAATTACTGTTTGTGAAGTTGGGGAACGCTCCAGTACAGGCTTGTTTACTATTCTTGAATAAAAAAAATTAACAGTATCAATTCATACAAGTTCATACAAATACAAATACAAACTTTGAGTGACAGGCCCTTGTTTACCAATCCAGATTGACGGTGCCAGTTTCTTTTGTGCTTGGTATCATCGATGCAACGTCAGCTTAAAGCAAAACGCTACGGAAATGCTGGATTCAGTTTGACACGGCGAATATAAATCTAGGTTGATCAACGGGCGGGTCAACGATGCGGTCTTATTCGACTTTGTAATTGAAGATCTTGTCTGTGCGCATTCAACGACTGCTGCCTGGTAATTGATAGCCTCTTCCAATTTTGTTATACAACAACCGTCTGCCTTTTTCAAAACCATTCCTGATGCAATTAAGACAACCCCAAAGCGGCAGGATTTGCATCACCAGGAGACACTATTGCAAACCAATGCTGGAATCTATGCAGTACATGGAATTTTCCCATCGGTCTTGCACATTCTGCCTTCTTTGACTTGGACAATTTTAAATTTACTGACGTGTTTTTATATTTACAGCGTTAAGCTGAGCGAGCTGTGCTTGGGTCAACCAACCGGGGTCATTTCTAGTCAAATTGGCTACATAACGTTTTCGTGTGACCTCATAATTATTTTCTATGTCTTGCTTTTTCCCCCACAAGGTAATAAGACGGACACACAATGCAGGATATGACATTGCAAATAAAATACGCAACAGTCTTAATTTACTAATTTTCCACAGGTCTTTCGATCACTCTCATTGTCATTCAGTATCCTCCAACAATGGTGTCTTGTCATAATGTATCATACCACGGCATCCTTTGCTGCCACCAGCGTTACCGACACGTGTCTAAAATAAATGTCAACGATGGACTGCCTGAAAACCTCCTTGTGTTCCAGTTAGAAGAAAATAAATCTGGTGCAAAGTACGACAGTCTTGTTCAGAAATCTCCCGACTGTTGACAATATACTCGGCATTGTTCTAGCTCACCAGTTTTCCCTCCGTTTCCAAAAATTCCTCACATGTATGAAAAACCTAAATACGTCATGCACATGCAATTCTATTTTTAATATGATTGGGACCCCTGGTGATTAGGTATGAGTTATACTGAAAATACCGGTCTCTTGCATATATTCTAAATCAAGATATGAGACCTCCTTGTGTCCTTTTCTTCTTCAAGTTTTCATCTTCTTGCGTTTTTGTACTTAGTATAAAGTTGATGTATCAAATCTAAGATTTAGCTTGAAATATGACACTGTGATGCGCACAAGTAGAGTACAAAATTGGTGTAGTTTACGGGGGAACGTCTTGATGGCGTGTTAGATCCGATGGGTGTTAGATCTGTGCACTTGGGCTCAACACCTGATGTTTTTAACCATGTTTCTGTCAGGAAAAAGACGTCGGTATTCTGTTCGTTTATAAAAGTAACTATTTATGTGGGCTTTTCAGGAGGTCCTACTGATTGGGCGCTGAATAATGCAATACGCAGTGGTATCTCTGAGATAGTTAACAAATAGGTTGGCGATCTAATAGTGATTTGCACAAGGTTATCTAAAATAACGGCCAAATTTTTAAATTGTTTAGCAGGAACGGGCGAAAGGGAGATAACTGGAATTATTCTTCCTGCTCTACGCCGGTCAGCTTTGAAACAACGTTTTCTTTTTTCGCTTTCGCTTACATTTAAGTAATGATGACTGTTGTCCCAGTTCGTTTAGTCTTGAGCACTATGTAGTATAAAGAGCCAAGGAATGGTCATTTAAGCAAATTAATGAGGGTCCATTATAGCATGATGGTGGTTTATTAAAAGGTAACGGACGTTGTAGAAGTGCAGCCAGACAGCTGAGAAAAATTATAATTCGATTCGTTTTGTAAACAAGGAGATGAAGAAACCCATACGAACTGACAAGCCAGTGCATGATGGAACACAATAATGTTGACCAAAATGGACAACAAGCACATATATCATGACAAACAGCACAAAAACGGAACAGCTTCTTCAAGCCGGTTAAGCGATAGCGGCCATCTTAATGCATGTAATGGTTCACTTTACAAAATCTCATATTTGGTTTTATGTTTCTTTTGAAATGAAAATTATATATATATCTATATCTATGACCTGATATATTTCTAACGTAAGGACGGTATACGTAATACATATATATTATACCAGATACAATTTGAATATGTAAACGCGGTATGGCTGATACAAATGCATGAGACCTGACAGCTCTCTAACGTAACGACGGTCTGATTAAAAGATTCGTACTAGACCGAATATATATATTTCTTAAGTAGGGCATTAAACTCAAAGTACAATGTGTACGTTATGGAGACACATAGTACAATGTGTACGTTATGGAGACACATAGTGCAATGTGTACGTTATGGAGACTCATAGTACAATGTGTACGTTATGGAAGACACATAGTACAATGTGTACGTTATGGAGACACATAGTACAATGTGTACGTTATGGAGACTCATAGTACAATGTGTACGTTATGGAAGACACATATTTAACTCTTCTGAAATAGCTCGTGATACTAATGTGTAAATTTGAAATGTTTTACCTAACTTTTAATAATAATGTTAACCATGTTTCATTGTAACGCAAATGAAAAATTAATGAATCTTCTCATAAACGGTGTTCGCTATGTACAGGTAGTTTAATATTTTATCTTTGTTGTTCTTTTTTCTGACCTAAATCTCTGTATATTAACTTATCATGAGCTTAACATTGTATATGACGTTATTGAACTGTTGTCTTTATTCCCGTTACACTAAATAATACACTACAGCATTTGTAAATACTGTTCACGTACTCTGCATTATTTAAATAAGTATAAAATGCCTGATAAACTTGAAAAAGATCCGATATTTTACAGAAGTAGACCCTTAAAATAAGTGTGTAATCTGAACATTGAGGATAAAGTCATATGTTATACATGGCATGCAAAACAAACAAGGAAGACTTTTGCAGTCATATACAATCTTTGCTATATATAGATCTTTTCAAATTTTATCCGGATAATTTTCAAACAGAAAACTTTTTATTATGAGCTTCACTATAGCGCGTCTCAAAAGATAAATACACGCAAATGTATACACTTAAAGAAAATGTACACTGCTCTTTTGTATAAAAAACAACACTCAGGTATAAAATAAATACCAGCAAATATCGTTAGACAAAACTCATTAAGGTGGTTTTACTGAAGGATAATTGTAAATGTCGGCCGCTAGTTGTTACGTGGATTTTCCACGGTCTTTCTTCTAGCAGGTGTATTGATAAAATGCATGCCCTATATTATGTTATCTTGAAAAGTAGGGGATCTCTCTCCCTCCCTCCCTCCCTCCCTCCCTCTCTCTCTCTCTCATATATATATATATATATATATATATATATATATATGTGTGTGTGTGTGTGTGTGTGTGTGTGTATCTGTGTGTGTGTGTGTGTGTGATTTTTTATGAGGACAATCATATTCATTCGATCCGCTATCAAATGGTCGAATAATCAGTTTTCACACGCATATGCGAGATGCCTAGTTATTCCATCACTTCCAATATTAGATAAAAACAAACAACCTGATTTCCTAGTTTGGATACGCCTGTCGAAAGTGACCGGGCAAGTTCACTTTGCAGATTGCACTTGTTCAGCGTGGCAAGTATACTACTTTAAAATGTTAACTTAAGCTCTTCACTTGAAAGGTATAGTTAATCATTAACATTATTTGACATGCGACATTCCTGCAATTATAATCAGAGCAACATCTGTTCATATTGTCCCTTTATCTTTTTAAAGTTAAACGAGGATTTATATATTTGTGCTGATTCCTTGAATTAACCCCCACTCCATCCCAATTAAACAAAACCTGGGAATAAGAATAACAGTAAAGTATCATTACATATGTGATACATCACACTATCTGCTATACTTATAAAAACTTGAGACAGCTTAAATATCAACATTTAATGATATTTCTTTTTTTGCACGGACAAGGAGAGACATTGCTTATTTGCTGTATGCCCTTATTGACATCAAAGAGTAAAGGAAAGCAGGTGAAATCCGATCCTAATTCTATAGGTACAGAATATTAAAAACTCGTGTTTGAAGCACGTGCTCGCGTGCTGCGGCGTATCTGGCTCGCATCAAGGATGGGTCTCTACTGAAATATATAGCATTCAGAACTTTAAAGTTATCGAGTTTTTTTTAATATGACTATATTTCCATAAGTCGTCGTCGTCATCATCATAATCATCAAAATAAGTAGTAAATCATTATCGGGGGACTATAGTGTAATTCATCCTTTATCGAAATTTGCTCCGTTGCCATTGCACCGTGAATTAAATCTTACCCTTAATATTGCGGAACATAACAAGCTTTACTACTGTTTATACATTTTACAACCTTTTTATTTTTGTGTTTCTATGGACCTTGAAATAATAATAATAATAATAATAATAATAATAATAATAATAATAATAATAATAATAATAATTCAACGATAATGAGGGGCAATTCCTTCATCTTCAAGCTTGCAAAGGTATACCACTCTGTGAATGTAATAAAGTTTCAGGAGTTGTTTCCCTTATTTTTACTGTGCGAGAGAAATTGCAGCTACCTCCCTCTGACCAGGAAGTCGTAGACATGTACCTGGACAGTTAATCTGGTGAATTCTCATCCGACAATGACCTATTGGAGATAAATGAGAATAATGTTACACTGAAAATATAAATACAAACAAACTAGAAAAATATAAAAGTTGTCACTAGAAAACCTATTGAAGCTAAAACTTTCTATTTGTAATTGGTGTTTTAATCTCTCATTCCTCCAATTTATGCAGAAGTTTCTCTTCCAACTCTTCTATACTTCGCCGATATCAAGATTGTTCCCAAGCCTCGTTAACGGATTAGGCTTGTGTGCCTATAAACAGACCTGTCAAAGATGCATCTGTATTCAGTCTGTTAAATGAAACAAAGCATCATTGTTCAATCCAACAATTTTACATAATTGTGATCAACCATAACATATTTCATCCGGTTGTTTTGGTGCATCTACAATTACTTATGATCTAATATTAGCTTTTAGATTACCTGGCTACACAGTGGTTTTCGAATAACCTTTTCATTGAAAAGTTGCATTCGCTCTTTCTGTATAATATCAAGGACAATAAATTCAATAAATTCGTGGTTTAAAAATATCTGAAATGTTTTA
Source organism: Unio delphinus (assembly GCA_029339505.1). Classification (NCBI taxonomy): domain Eukaryota; kingdom Metazoa; phylum Mollusca; class Bivalvia; order Unionida; family Unionidae; genus Unio; species Unio delphinus. The sequence continues at coordinate 16,869,301 of JAQISU010000046.1, forward strand.
TTGTTTGTATTTCCCTGTCATTCGAAACAAAATGTTTTCAGTTACGTTTTAGAAACTGTAGATGGATTTTCAGAATCAAATTTCTTTTCAATTGTCTCCTGGGAAAATATTCGCTAATAAAATCAAATGTTGATGGCACTACATCATGGTAGTGTTTTTCGTACTGCTGTCAATGGTGTCCATGACTTGTAATCATCCTTTTGTAAACTGGCTTTACCGTTGACTTTGTAATTTTGTCAATGAGAGCAAAACAATGTTGCTTAAAAAGACTAATACACAATATTATCACGTGCCCCCTATTGACTTATTATCAACCCCACAGACGTACGGACGATTAAAGGTTAAATAGGTCCGAGTTCCAAGTTAACAAACCAAACTATTTAGATGTATAAAAGGTGAAGGTTATAACAAGTTAATAAACAAAATCACGTATTCAAGAAGTACAGGACAATATTTCAATGCATATTGCTTCCAATCAATACAAGACCTATTCAAATTGCCATCACGCAAAATTAAGGTGTTTCCTTCCTGTGCCCCTTTTGCTCATATGTATCATCTGCTTTGTCGGGTGGCGCTCACCAGTCATGATGTAGTTTAGAGAGTGACATATGTAAGGTGAAGTTGTATCCATTTCAAAACGGGCACAATGGATAGAATGTCATTCCTCGTTGCTACTTGAATGTATTATGGCTGACAATTCTTTGGATATTGTACTTTTGGAAATTAGAAGTGATCTAAGCAAAATGTTAACTAAAATGACTGCTCCCTTGTGCTCCAAAACAAAATCGGCCTGATGTAGTTTAAAGTACACTATCATTAGCAGCTATTAATAAGGGAGCATGATTGTTGCCAGACATGACCAGCTTCTGAAAGTGCAATGAATACATTACGAAATATATAAAATGCAAAAATGTTCTCGGCTCTTTCTTGCATACAATTTACCTCTGAAGTTAGGTGAAAATGATCAAGTGGAGCTAACACTTTTTGAAAGTTTTCCAAGATGCACACCTGACGTAAGCTCAAGCTGTATTCTTTATAACTTATACTACATCCATCAATCATACACCAAAATAAAGGGAATTAAAGGTTCTTTGAACTAGACTTAAGATATACAAGGTCTTTTTTAAAACGCCAGTATAACCAGTGAGACGGGGAAATTATTTTTCTTTACAATACTAACCATGTGCAAAATACGAACCTCTAGATCGTCAACGTATTCTTTCTCGGTACTTCTGGTACCGTTGTTTTCGTTTATGGCCCTGCACCTTCTCACCATTATCTATTCTCACGGCCCTCCGTGTCGTCTTCGCTTTCTAATCTTCCAATGGCGTCCTATCCTACCGGAAAGATTCCTGTAGATTATGAAGGACGTACACTTTTCTCCCATTGTTCAAACACAGGAGAATCACCACAAATACCTTTCATCAACATATTAGCAATTCAATCATTAGGTCAACTTGTACACTCCATCTAAATATTCCCAACACGTTTCTTCTATAACACAGGATATAACAAAAATATCATGACTTCACATACACGCTACGCTTAATTCTCATATAGTAAATTATCAACATCAACAATATTCCCACTCGTTTTTTAACTTAAAAATGATCAAAGACACGTACAATGATAAAATGCCCAATTACACATGCACAAGGTGAACAGTGGATAACACTGTATAACACACACACACACACACACACACACAGATATATATATATATATATATATATATATATATATATATATAATCCGAAATATAACTAATTATATATACATGTAACTAATTATCGAAAATAAGCAAAGACAATAGGTAAACATTGACAAATAATTTAAATATTAAAGTTTTAAAATAATAACGAAAAAAATCCAAAATAATCACAGCAAGTTATATTCTGTCCAGAATAATCGATTGTTCTAAGCAATTTTCCTGTTGTCGAATAGACTTGTCTGTCAACAGTCATGATGTACCCAAATGTCATAACTCATTTGAATAATTCATAATTGTCACAAAACATGTGTTAGTGCAATGAGTAGTTTGTATTTCCTTATAATGATAAAAACAAATGTTTCTTATCAAGTAATGTTCAAACGAAGTTGATGTCAGCAAGGAGATAAGAAATTAGAATAACAAATGGCTGGCTGAAATTCCGCAACAATGTCACATTTGTAATGAACCCACATGACCTAACTTCATATTAGGCTATACAATAAAGGTTTAAAAAACTTTGCAGGGTCAAGCACAGCGTCAACATACAGTTTCTCTTGCACATAATCACGTTGCACTATTTATTATACTGGTAATGGAAGACCAAAATCTATTGTTAATAGGATAAGGATTGATATAAGCAGTGATCTACTTTACACTTTCTTACAAATATTACAGTGTGCTCTCACAATGACGATGGATGAACCGTTTAGCATTCTATTTTAACTTGCACCAAATATATACAACACAAAGACTGAAACTAATTCATTGCTTAAATCAATTATTTATCCATGTTGTCTGATTTATTGCTCAGATGTGACTTAAATATCAGCGACCCTTTGAAATCTTCCACACTTAATTAAAGATACGAAATGAATTTAATAACAAAGTGCAACTTTCTTTTGTTCGAGGGTAGTAAGTATTATTTCCTAATTACTTATGCCTGAAAGGTATCGAACATGGCCCACCAGCTCAGTTTATGCTCGAAAGGTAAAGAACATGGCTATTATTCCCCAGCAACTTTGCTATCGTGATAAGGACAGTAATAATTTGAACTTTACCTATTTTACAGAACATTCCTGACAGTTCAGTGCTGAGTAAACTTGAAGTTACTTCTAGAACGTTCTAGAACTTTCCAGTAATATAAATAGTTGTATAAATAACATTGGCCTTAAGCACACCAGTTGAGTTTAGTTTCAGATGCTTAAGTGAACACATATCTACATTTTTCTGAGACCTCATCAGGAGGCTGCAAGCATTCGGCAGATGGATATTGCTATATTTGTGGTCACGTTATCAAGAAAAGAATGACAAGTATCCAGTGGAAACATCTCCTATGTTGTGTGAGGCCTACAAGGCATATATGGGCATTCCTGCGCGAATCTCTTACACGTTAGTCATGGGAAAAATAATGTATTTTTGAATGATGATACAGAGGAAAAAAATAGAAATCCACTGATCACTCAAGCAACTTCTACTTTTGCATGGTTGACCCATTCGAACGTCGGACTGACGAGAATGCACCTGCTTCGAGCCTTCTTTCAACCGTCGCCCGGTGCCACACTGCCCTGTCCTTTGGAGAGGTAGCAACGGTATTTAGAATAGAGATGGGTTCATAGAGGAAGGAAAACGTTGTAAATCAGATTACAATATCAGGGTGGAGCTGAGTAGAGATTCCCATTTTACTCCAACCAAAAATAGCCAAACGACTTGATCAGAGATCTCGGTCTCACCAAGTCCATTGCCAACGTTTGACGTCTAGGCTCAAGCAGTGGAAGTTATTGAATGAAAGTGTTCAAGTCGGAGATCAGAGGAAGCTTCTTCCAACTTCGTCATCCGTCAAGATGGGCGTTGATACTGCGATAATGTCACCAGTCTGCTCGAGGCTATCAGAATCGCCTGTAACCAGAATGAGTGGCTACTCTTCATTGGCAGCTTATCCTGGAGCCTCGAATTATATCTGCTTTTCAAAATGAGAACATGTACCCGTCTCTTTCCCCGGATCACTCGCTGAAGCTCAAAAGGGATTTCAATAACATAAAGACCTTTCTGGACACCATGACATATGATGAGTTCTGCTGGCATTCCTGATGGGTCTCCAAGGTGGTTTTACCAGGTTTTGCTATCGTTACCTTTTGCGACAGCAGTGACGCCAAGGCGCACTAACACAGACTGAACTGGCCACAGCGGACCAGGTTGTCTGTGGGAAGAAACAACGCCAAGTAGAAGCCACTACTTCACCCCCAGATGGTGCTGATGCCACAACTGCACATCAAATTGGGCATAATGAAACAATTTGTCAGAGTTCTAGATAAGTAGTCTGCAGCCTTTAAGTACCTTCAATACATCTTCCATAAGCTCTCTCTCTCTGCGGCAAAGTTGAAAGCATGTGTCTTCGTCAGACCACATATAAAGTTGATCAAAGTCAGCAATGAATTCTCCAAGAACCTCAGTAGGTACGGGTCTTCGGAAACTATTAAGTACTGGTTAAGACTCTGGTGAATAACTACGCCACATTTGGGGGCTGATTCTTTAAACTGATGCACATTATAATCGTAAATTTTGATCAAATACTCACTTTACATCTGTTCTGCTCATTTGTGTATTACTTTAGTAATATCTTAGCATGCATACATGTTAATGTTGGTTCATGTGTTGTTTTTTCAGACTTTATATGAAGAAACAGATACAAATTCGCCCATGTTCTCAAACTATATCTGTATTGGTCACAAAAACAAAGTTTGTGGGGATTGATAGCCGTTTTCTATACTTTTCAGGCATAAGAAATTACGAAATAACACTTACTACCCAGAAACAAAAATTGTTTTACATAGTGTAATCGTTCGAAATATTTTAACAATTTATTGCAAAGATATTAAAACAATGTAGGAAATATATTAAAAATTATTACAAAGATATCAAAACAATGTAGGAAATATATTAACAATTTATTACAAAGATATTAAAACAATAAAGGAAATGTATTAACAATTTATTACAAAGATGTCAAAACAAGGTAGGAAATATATTACTTTATTACAAAGATATTAAAACAAGGTAGGAAATATATTAACAATTTATTACAAAGATATTAAATAGGAAATATATTAAAAATTATTACAAAGATATTAAAACAATGTAGAAATATATTAACAATTTATTACAAAGATATTAAACCAAGGTAGGAAATATATTAAAAAATATTACAAAGATATCAAAACAATGTAGGAAATACATTAACAATTTACTACAAAGATATTAAAACAATGTAGGAAATGTATTAAGAATTTATTACAAAGATATTAAAACAAGGTAGGAAATAGATTAACAATTTATTACAAAGATATAAAAACAATGTAGGAAATATATTAACAATTTATTACAAAGATATTAAAACAAGGTAGGAAATATATTAACAATTATTACAAAGATCTTAAAACAAGGTAGGAAATATATTAACAATTTATTACAACGATAGTATACCAATGCAATAATTATATTAACAATTTATTATAAAGATATTAAAACAATGTAGGAAATATATTAACAATTTATTACAACAATAGTATACCAATGTAAGAATTATATTAACAATTTATCACACATTTTGTTTTTTAACCTTGAAAATACTAGCAAGAGGAAACTACCAAAATAACCAGCTTTATACTTATTAATTTTCTTGTTTGTTTATTTATTTCTTTTTCTTCTAGAGAAAATTCTTCAAATAAAATCATACATGCTTATTATTGTGTATACATTTAGTTTTTAGTATATCGGATTTACAGAAGTAATTAGCACTTTGGCTTGGACCAATGTCCAACGTTCCCTCTAAGCGAATGGTAGATGTGCGCGCAATGCTCGCTGCACTGCACAAGCATCACGGAGACGAGCAAAATTTAACGTTGTATTGAGCAAAAATGACAATTCAGCTGCGCAGAGATACCTGAGCAGCAGCGAGCGCTCGCACGCGCGCAGCTCATAGGGAACGTTGCGGGGCCATGTCCCTTCATAGTAACTGCAACGGTGCAGTAAATAATACCTTTAACGGAGATTGCCTCTTTCTATTTGTCTGACTCTCTAGTTGGGGCAGCGGTTTATTTTTTATATTGCGTCCAAGGAACAAGGTCTTACCTGTCGGTTATTAATGGGCTTATCTCCTAGCAATCAAAGATAATCAGTTTAGTAAAAACAAATACTGAAGATTTTAATTTAACGTTTTAGAATAATAACAAGATACAAGCACTAGAATTAATATCTGTGTATCTCTTTGTCTTTTGGTTTTGACATATTTCGCTCTTTGTTTTTTCTTCAGGCCGTAGAGTTTTCCCCTTATTTCATCGGACAGCGTTCTTATTTTCAGCGAATATGATATTTTTTCTGAAATAGTTCGTGATACTGATGTGCCAATGTTATTTTTTTTTACATAACTTCGAATAATAATGTAAACCATAGCATGTTGCATTGTAATGCAAATCAAATATAGATGATTCTTCTCATAAACGGTGTTCGCTATGTACAGGTAGAGTCATATTCTATCTTTGCTGTGTTTTTTTTTCTTTCTGACATATATCCATGTATATTACCTTATCATAAGATTAACATGATATATGACGTTATTGTACTGACGGATCTGTATTTCTAGTGCAAGCAATGACTTGGCACAAGTGTCGACTAGTTTCTAATTCTCAAATTTCCTTCAAAATTAAGATCACCAGATCTTCCCTATATCAATCACAACCAATGTAACAAAGAAAGACGGAAACCAAATGGTTATTCGCATATCAAATAGATTGAAAATGGGACTAATAAACCTATTTAGATAGGGATGTAAAAAATATTTACAATGAAATACCTAACGACATTTTAGCAATAAAGACTTTAGTGGCTGACTTAGATTACATCCCAGCAGAGAGGACACTAACGTACAAGGAGACATGTGAATGAGCGTGTTGAATTAAACTGAGTAATTAAGAAAAAGTTCCATTCATGGTGCAAGGTTGAACATAATTATTACTGACGAGCAGCTCTCAATGCCGCCCCTTTTAGCAATATTGAACTAGACATCATTTGCACAAGCCAGTTTTAAATATTAGCCTTTCTATGTCCGTGACCTCTGACATCTTAAACATATTATCGACATATCTTTTACACACTAAAGACCGGCCGCCACAAAATTCGCTAAAGAAACTCACACAAAATAATAATCTGCGAACCAATACTTCTTTGACTAACACTGAATTTAACGCTTAATAGTTTGACTGAAAAGTCAACATGACTAATCCATCCTTTAGTAAAAAAAATCATTAAAACATTTAGTTTAGAATTTTGAACGTCATTTTTCAGTCTATGACCTTCATATTTGACCGTTCATCAAAGAATCAAAAATCTTTTTTCTTGTACAAAGATTCCACAAACATTGTTATACTTTCGCTCGCGGTATAGTCGACATCTGACATTTTGGTCTTGAAATTGGAAAGGTACTAGTCGACATTTTGGTCTTGAAATTCCAAAGATACATCCTTACCCCAATTTCATTCCGTTCGATTGGAAACAGTAATTTGAGTCATTGTGCAGAAATAATTGGAAACAAACTGATATAACAAGCCAAACTTAAGAATCTACTCAAAACTCACATTCTGGTGTTACTTTGAAGAAATCTGAATGTCTGCATTTCAAAATAAAAAAATGCACAATGGATCATCAAAACAAAATATATGTGTCATCCTAACGGATACCACGACGTTTTGCAAATTATCGCGTTTGTTGAAAAGAATAGGGGTTTGGTAAATTGTCTATAAATAACGGCAAATATACTTTTACTACACAGTGACACAATGTTGGCATCACTTTTAGTAGGTATTAGAGAACCAAGGTAAGCCACGGTGTACATTTTAATACGATAAAATAGACATACATTCAGTGATGTAATATCGTCTAACATCAGCTAATACAATTCATGATGGAATGAAAAATCTTTACTTGCAGTTGTTCCACCGACTCGCTAAAAAAAGAACACTAAGGAAATGGATAATGTCTAAATGAACAAAATTCGTATCAAAATTCCAATTCACACACACACACACACACACACACACGTGTGTGCTGACCTTTTACGCATGAACCATATTTTAATAACATAATATCAGCCACTGGATTGTACGATATCTGATTGGATGCAGAACACTGCAAAATGCTGCCTTAACAAGATAACAGGTCTTCATCTCTGCAAACAGTTTTATCTAATTAATGTCCACTGGGACTAGCTTTTGTAAAACTTATAGTTTTCCAGAGTGGAGGAAGTATCAACTTGTGAAAAACCTTTTATGTAAATTAGCATGTTATTGTTGTCTTTCTACATATTTTAATAACGGACACAATTAGATGTATTGTATCAAATTATTGCATGTATGGATCATTGAATGGAGTTATTTATTGCGTTGATTCTGACAACTAGTTTCATAGACACATTAATTGTTTTGCTGATATTCAATACCTCCGAATTTTTTACACCATATCAGCTTCTGCCTAACAATTTTTATTTAGGTTATATTCGTTTTATTTACTAATGCTTAAGTTCGTTAATGCTACACATTTGTTCCATGACTAATAAATACGGAATAAAAGCAGGAACATAATTCGCTTGATCATTGAGACATAGTCACTATACAAGATTTCTATTCAGTAAGGTATCATCAGCGGTGTATTTAACAATGGCGTTGACCAACTTTTTCCAGAAGCCTTCCATTTTGTCTGGGTTATCGGCGCCTGGCCATTCCAGTCTTGTCCATTTGAAGCAGACCTTTCTCAATGAGGTGGGAAGAGATCTGATCTTCACGTCTCCTAAGGTTACCAAGATGATTGGTTTCCCTTGATATAGGGCAATTTCCGCCTCAAATTCGCACCATCGACTGCGTACAAACTCCTTTGAGAGGATGAACAGTACAGCACAGGATGACGAAACGGCATTTATAATCTCATCTGTAATACTCACCCCAACATCAAAGTCTCGATCTGATATACTAACAAGATTTTCGTTCACCCCAACCTCCTGTTGGAGTCTTCTTTCTAGTTCGGGAAAAATTGTACTCAAAACCATGTCACTATCGGAAAAGCTGTATGCAAGATAAAGAAGGAATCGTTGTTGCACGTGAAAATTATCTTGAACAAACTCGTCCAGCTGTTTACGAATCCGTCTGATTCTTAGAATGTGTCGATAGTGCCTGATGTACAAAACAACACAGATGGTCGTTATGACTGGAATGCTACAGAGCGCAAGAAGACCTTTGTATCTCTGAAACTCACAGCTATGCCTGTAGGTATCAATGTCATCCGTGTATGTAGAAAGAAACCCGCCGTTTTCAGCACAAACTATTCCATCAATGTCGATTATGTATTGTCTGTTATTTGCTATCCAGTTGACCATGTCTTCCTGGTTACAATTGCAACTTATTGGGTTGCTAGCTAACCTAACATGAAATCCAGCTACCTCAATAATCGAGTAATTATACCCATTTGCAAAGTCCTTCATCACTTGTCTTGTTCTTGTATCTATTCCACTGATACGATTTTCAGTTAGATTTAGAGAACGCAGATGCACAAAAGCACTTGTCAGCCAATCAGTTGTATGTAAAAAGTTTTTAGAAAGATCTAAGACTTCCAGCTTTGTATTTGTTGCAAATATGTCTGAGGGAAGACGAGACAGCCCATTTGCTGAGAGATTCAGAATTTGAAGGTCATGGTTCTGCCGAAATAGAATCCTAAATTCCTCAGGATCACTTTCCTCCATTTTTGAAAGAGAGTTCCCGTTCAAAAGGAGAGTAGTCAGAGATGTCATATTGGCGAATACAAGACTTGAAATGTATTCACACAAGTTTGAAGAAAAATCTAACTTTTCAAGTCGGTTTAAGCCAGCAATAAGCATGTCCATTCTCATAATACAAATATGATCCAAATATAATTCGCGAAGAGCAGTGTTATTCGGAAAAATACATTGACTTTGACGTACACAGTAAAAGGTGTTGATTTCATGACAGTCAGTGCTTCCACCTATGTTAAGAACTTCAAGGTTTTGCAAGTGCTGTATCATAGACCCATCATGAAAGTACTTGCAAAGCGGATGGTTATATCTTTGCTTTATCAATTTGTCATATTCACATTTTGTCTCCATTTTACCTTTTGGAAATGGGACATCTGACGCAATGAGCTTTTTCAATTTATTCAACTTCATAACCGCTAAATATGTTTCTATGTCGATTAAAACATCATTTCGTGACACATCGAGAATTTCTAAAGATGGAACATATAGGTCTAGATTTGGACTTGATAGAATCTTTATGTTTGATTCGGGGATGGACAAAATTCTAAGATTGCTATGTTGAAAACAAGAGAAAAACGCGTCGTTTAGCGTCACTGTCAATGTGTCCGAATTACCATCGTTTATTCCTTCTGCATATACTTCTTCCAAATAAGGCCCTGAAAATTTAACAATTTTGCAGAGTTTATCTAAATTTATATTTCTCGAAGAACTAACATCTAGGTGACGAAGTTTGAGCCTTAATGACATATTTGCTGTAATAATTTCCACATTCTTAACGTGAAAGGAAAATTTTGATAGACGTGGCAAAGCCTCTAACTCATCCATTCGGAATACGGAAGCCTTCTCAACCATTAGTTTCATATCGCTCATAATACACAGGTCTGTTAATAGAAAAAATCCTAATTGGAAAAAGCTTTTGAAGGGAAATTTTATAGAATCAAAATCTGCGTTTGGATTGAATTCAAGTCTTAAACTTTGAATGTTTTCAACCGAAGTATCAAACAAGGCATCTGCTGTAATGTTTGCTTGTATATGACTGTCAAACCGGCACACACTTGAATAGTTCCCAGAGTCTATACACTTACAATTTGGTACACACCGACATGTTGTGTATGCAAATATCATCAACAAGAAAGTTAAAACAAGGCAGATACTAGTTGAATCCCTCATTTCAGATGATTAGGAATGTCCACTGAAATGTATTTAAAAAAATGAAATCAGTAAATAATGAGGCCCAACAGAATATTTATTAAAGTAAGCAGGAGTGGATAAAGATATCTACTAATAGAACTCAACTAGTGATCAACAATAATGTGTCAGTAATAACCTAGCGAGAGGATTGTGACGAGTGGAGGTGGGTTTCACATTTCTGGAATAATTTGAATCAGGTATAATAGGAATTTATCCCTCCACTAACATTAAGTACATTTGTGAAGATTACCTGGATATAAATTACAGGTAGATAGAAGAGACAATTTACTTTAAATAGAAATAATCAGACTAAAACTTAATTAAATACCAATTTCAATAAAACTGCAACGACATATGGTGTTTAGTATTAGATATCATTATTTATTAAGTGACAAAAGGTGTTTTAAATAAATTGAAAATGTCTATGTTCACAAGTCCTATAGAGGGTAATAAAGAATACTTAGCATGTGTGTGTTTATATATAAAGCAAATACTCGAAGATAATGACAGTACTTGCATATTTCAGAGTCTTTACATGCAACGTAATTGCTTCCATTGTTCAAAACAAGGCTGCAGCTTTGAAGGAAAAGAAAAACTAACTAGGACAATTGAAATATTTGGAAGCCGTGACGATATCTCGAATGTATATGTGATCAAAGGCAAGACGAGTGTGTACTTGCGGCTATGATAAAATTATTTTCGTTGCCATTCGTATCAAATCATGCTATCAAACATTTTCATCGATACACACTATTAAAGAGACTTTAATAAAATTAGAGATATGATAAGCTCTCAAAAGATATTTTTACTAAAAATGTACTGTTCATTATTAACCAATTATGTACTACAAAACCCTTAAATATTCTATTATGTCTTTACCATATTTCTGGACAAGTTCACAATCCGTCATTATACTTGGTACCGTGTGTCGAGAAGTTGACTGTTCCTGCATTAGACCATAACCAGGGCGAGTTTTTAAATTATAGCTTTAAAATCAAAATAAGAACGATCTTGTTCTAGAAGTTATCCTCTATAGGTAAGCAATCTTCACAAGTAAGAACCATTTACCCAGCTTGTCAGCAGCCAAAAGAAGTATTTACAGAGGTTGGTTGAATATAGAAAACTAGAAATATAAACGTTCAATTGTCTTAGTGAGACTCTGCCGAGGACAAGCTGTACATGACTCGAAAATTAATAACGCGAGTATATTATACTAATCCCGGTGCGTGCGCAGATCGGTGGTGACGATCATTCACTCGCTCGGTACGTATCTATTTCCTGAGAAGTGGGTATATACGGTAAGTGGTGCCGCAAACGGTTAAGAAGTACCGACCTAAGCGACACGAAGAGTACAAGCGTTGTGTTGACTAGGAGCATATAGATTAAAGATAACCAAATGGGTGCTTTTCAAATCATCTCCGTTTATGTGTTTAGATGAAACAATTGATTTCGTCCCCGCTACATGAAAAGAAATGGAAACTCCTTCCCTGACCAAGAGAGTCGAAGTCACGTGCATGGTCAATCCAATATGTCACTTAACGATTGGAAATATCGACGGCTAGACATTTCCAACAATATCAGTTCTTCAGTGTTTCAATTATAAAAGAGTGACAGCATAAACTGAAAGTTCCGGAGGCCGTTACCAGTGTATCGAATGAGCAAAGAGATGACGCATCAGTGAGTGGGACAGCGGAGACCATTGTCTCCGTTGCCATGAAACATTGCAAGAATACTTATGCACGAAAGGATTAGTGTATATAGAATTGACCAAGGCTGATTGAAGAGAGGTCTTCTAATTTGTTCGCTCCCGGAAATTTTCCTGTCATATGTATGGAGCTATCTTCACCAAAACCATTTAGTTTCGTAACACGGTATTTTCAATTTACACTATGACACGGATAATGATCGCTTTAAAGACTTTTTGCAGCATAACAATTAAAACCTAATATCCTAATTTATCAGAAAGGACACAGTAGAAACAAAAATCAAAATATAGAAAGTATTACCTCTCATACAAGCATCATGTTGTGTCCACTATTATGTCTTTGTTTCACATCAAGAGAAGATATACATTGAAGGACATGCGTGAAGAAATATCCAATTAGAAATAGGAAGTTTTGAACAACTTTACTTCTCTTTACAGCAGCAGAATGCAAGCCCACTTGGTCAAAATGAATCTGACACTTATAGACAACAAGTATACTTGAAGAAAGTCAGAACGATCGATGTTCGTTCCTTGTTTCCGGGACATCTTATGTGAAGATTTTATATACAATATCATACCGTATACCATAATAATAACAAAAACAAACCCCTCCACACGCTCCCATGTGCTTTCCGATCAAAATTAACAGGAGTCAGCATAATTTATCGATGTGTAACAAATTCCAGTTCAGTACCATGCGACCGTTTACGTCGAATCAAATAGCAAACAGTTTACTATGTTTTTATATATGATCTTAAATATATGATTGTTAATGTGGATATACTAAAGACGTATTTTAATCATTTTTGAGATATGCACTAAATTATACTCATCATTTCTATTTCTATTTTTGTTCGCGTACTAATTGTTCCCTCTTAATGATACAAACACACTTATCTCTTTATTTTATGGGCCCTAGAAGACAGAATGATTTGTAGCGCTCGCCTTTACCGATCCAAGCCATCTCGCCTCTGTCCGCATGTGTTCGAGTCTTTTATTCTGCCAATTAGGGTATCTGAGAAAACATCCCTGCATTTTGGACAGAAATATACCACACAGACCACATGGCAAGTAAGTTATTACATAACAGCAATATATTAATACAGTCTATAAAATTATCAATTCACATAAATGCATAATATGTTTGTAAAATTCACACAAATTGTTGAACTCGTACCAACCTACAATTACCAATTTCAATCGCAAAAATATATTACCACGATATAGCATATTTGAGCTTCTTGTAGATAAAGAATTCAAGATCTGTCAACTAATTCATGTTTCATGCCAAACTATAAAACAGATAACCTTACCTTACGCCTCAACGTCGCCAAAACACACTGCCTTTTGAAACAGAACCTACGACCTAAATACACTCTGGTAAGGCATTATTGCGCATGCTGACTGAGTATTCTTTTGTACCCGACAGTGGCTTAACATTTAATGTCTGGATTTTTTCATCTACAAACTTTGTATGCCAGATGCAAGTGCATTATTCTGAAATAGCTGCCTTTGTGTTTTCTAAATAGGGTGATATCAATTATTGCCAAACACCAACAATAATGACTTTAAAACACGGTGAATAATTGCATTCAAGTTAAAGGCTAAGAATGGAGTGTGTATGATTACATGAACTGATTAATACATCTAATTTATGTTTAGGCGACATATAGATTTACACAAAGAGAGACATGGGTTAATGGACGTTCACTAACAGAAAGATAAACTATAGTATGTATGTATGTATGTATGTATGTATGTATGTATGTATGTATGTATGTATGTATGTATGTATGTATGTATGTATGTATGTATGTATGTATGTATGTATGTGTGTAGTTTAACACCAGTACCACCGACCATAGTCTCTCTCTCTCTCTCTCTCTCTCTCTCTCTCTCTCTCTCTCTCTCTCTCTCTAGTCGGTTAAACTTGACATCGAGAGATGACACAAACAAACATTCTCTACGCTCGTCAAATCATGGATTTAAGCCCGTATCTTGCTAGGAGAGACAGAGAGACAGAGAGACAGAGAGAGACTTTCTCATATTCTCATAATTAATAATAATTGAATTTTAGAACCTTATAATATGTTTCAGAAATAACGACAAAAAACTCAATACATCACAGTACGTGTACCACGTAACCAATACATTTACCGCATGATATCGACGTTTTGCAACTATATATCATTGCCAATATTGTAGATAGATCCCAAGGAATGTGCACACAGCTAAATCACTGCTTGAAAAAAATATCTTACTAGCACTTAAAAGATAAAGAAAGACAAACTTTGCTTGACCTTTACTGAACTTTAAGGTATTAAAGATGATATTTACAAGCAATGTTAGGGTCCTAAAATGCAAATAAATGGCTCACTTTACCAATGAACAAAAGGTGAATGAAAGAAGAACTTTTAGTTTGTAAAGAAGTAGTAAATCGTTCCATTAAGTAATTAAAAAGAACCAATTTCAAAAGATAAAGAACGACATACGTCATTAATGCTTAATGAGTGAGAAAAACTCAGCATGTTAGCGATATAGCGTGGAGACGTCCCCTGCAAGCGTAGCAGTATAACACCCCTTCAGAGCAAGCACGTTTGGTCGTATTTCGTCAGATAGGAGACAGCCATGCCAGGGAATCGGACAAGAGTAGGAATAAGGTCTTTAGTTAACCGCAAGACTGGCGCTGCACGGCTTGTCCATGAAACGCAGAGATCTTGCTGTAATACACATTCTGACAGAGGATAACTCCTATTTCATCATTTCGCATTGTCATTTCTCTATGGTGACCTCGACAGGGTTACGAGGCGAATCTGCGACCAAGTATGCGACCAGAGGAAGTCCACTCTGCGATCCATTCGGCGACTCTACGACCAAGTTAGCGACCAGGGGTAGACCAAGTCGTCGGTCAAAGGAAGACCAGTCGGCGACCTTTCGACAAGTCTGCAATCCAGTCGGTGGTGGTGGTTGGATGTTAAAATGGACATTCTGGCTCTTGAGAAATATCTTCATCATCACGTAATATAACTTCTTAACTAGAAATTCTTGTATTGTACCATTTTTCGTTTGTAGTAACGTTATGATAGCAATAATATTAGTATTAGCAATAACATTTGCTTCTTTTGGTAGTAAATTATACTATCATTTTGATAGGGGGTGGGGGCGGATGAGAAAGGTAAGTATAAAATGGTGGCAGAACCATGGAAAACCAGGTAAGAACCCCCAACACGAGGGAAACTTCTAACAGCTTTTCCCCCTGCGGGTTCGGGGTTGTAGAATTGGCCCGACGTGCCTCGCCACGTGTCGTAAAAGGCGACTAAGTAGAGGCAACCTGTTTGCCGTGGGTTGCGTCCCGTGTCGGGGGAGGAAAGGATCCTGGTAGTTGCAACACACTACTTTGGCCTCTACTTCTCCTAGACGGGTGGTCGAGATGGGCCCGGTCTCGACAAATCGGCTGGTCACGCCGAGCCCTAGGAAGTCTTTATTAACTCTCTCACCTCCTTTTACTTTCTCCTTGTATCTCTTTTGATACCACCGTTGCCCCTACTTTCTATTCCTGTGTCTTTCCCTTTTCCAAATCTTAGAAGACTTCCTAGAAGGCGGTGGCTCAACGGGTCAATCGGGGGGTAATTTTACTGACCTCAGAAATTGGCGACTTCAGGGTCAACTAAAGGTAATTTTATCAACTGAGTATGGCATCTGTGTATCCCTGGCACTTTAAAAGTGTCCCCTTGTTGGGCTCCTTGGTGGGTGGGGAGCACGGGTGCTGAATTTTTCAATCATGCCATCATGGAGAATTCCAAAAAAACACTTAAACGTACCAAAACTGTGTCATCAGAGTCGGATGATGAACCATGTAGTGTGGAATCCTTTCCTCGCTTCATGGTCATCCAATCAAAAGACGAAACTAAACAACTTGCTAAATTATCGCCATTTATAGTCGAAAAGACTATACTTGGATTAGTCGGCAAGCCGAAAAGTGTCAAAAAACTCAGATCAGGCGGCCTACTTGTAGAGTGTGAGCGCAAAGCACAAACTGAAAATGTACTGAAAATTAAGACCTTTCACGATATTCCAGTAACCTGCTCCGCCCACTCTACACTTAATACATCAAAAGGCGTCATTCGTTGCCGTGACCTTGCTGGAGTCAGCGACAAGGAAATCGTCGAGGGCATGAAAAATGAAGGTGTCACTGCAGTCCGTAGAATTCGTATCAAACGAAACAACAATCTGCAGGACACCAACACTATTATACTCACCTTTAATAAGCCAACATTACCTAAAGTGGTCAAGGTTGGCTTCCTACAAGTTAGGGTTGAGGTATACATACCAAATCCCCTCCGATGTTACAAATGTCAAAAATACGGTCATCATGAAGACAGATGCTCTAGAAGCCAAATATGTGGCCGATGCGGCGACCCCTCCCACGGGGAATCAGAGTGCAAATCCACTCCGCATTGCGTCAACTGCGGCAAGGAACACCATGCTAGTTCAAAAGAATGCGACACATGGAGACAGGAGAAGGAAATCCAGAGGGTGAAATACACTTCCAACATTACCTATCCAGAGGCCAGGAAGCTTGTTCAAGCTAGATCACTCCCTGGCCCATCCTTCTCAACTGTAGTGAAGAGCAGCCAAAAAGCAACGAAAGACGCACAAACTCAAACAAACCCACCTGAAGCCCATTGCGACTCAAACATCCCGCACTACAAACCACAGAAAAACTCGACATCGACACAAACAACATTTAACAATACTCCACCACCAAAATCACCAAAAGGCAAGAAAAAACTACAAACAAATAGGCAGCAAAAAGGGTCTGATGACCCTATAAAGATGCACAACAGGTTTGGAGACTTAGAGGACATGGATGCAGAAGAATCTGCTTCATGTCCTCAGGGTAGCTCCAGACCTAACAATAAAAAATACACTCCCGTACTTCCTCCAGATAAATAACCAAACAGTTTGCCTCCGCGAAAGGTCTAACCTAGCTCCAGAATCTTTAATATAAGGTTGTAATGAAAAACACCATTTTACAATGGAACTGTAGAGGACTTAAAGCTAACTACCATGATATTCTTCTGCTTTTAAACGAACATGATCCAGCAGTACTATGTCTTCAGGAAACATTTTTAAAAAATACAGATAACATCACACTTAAAAACTACTCCCTGTTTAACAACTATTCTCAGAATGTTGACAGGGCCTCAGGAGGAGTCTCTGTTATTGTGAACAACAGAGCCCCTCATAGGGTCATACCTCTAAACACAAATTTACAAGCCATTGCTGTAAGCGTCACTCTTCATCGAGTGATTACATTTTGCTCTATTTACTTACCACCAAACACTAACCTAGTTCCAAACGATTTAGATTCCCTTGTTCAACAACTTCCCGCACCATTTGTTTTACTCGGGGATTTTAATGCCCATAACATTTTATGGGGATCAAATCATATAAGTGACAGAGGTCACAAAGTTGAAGATTTTATTTCTAGACATGATCTGTGTCTATATAATACCAAAACACCTACATATCTACACCCAGGCACGGGTACATACACATGCATCGATTTGACAATTTGTTCTCCCTCGCTGCTTTTGGACTATGAATGGAAGGTCGCTGATGACCTTCACAGCAGCGATCACTTCCCAATCTCCCTTGTAAATCTTAACTCTACAATTGATGAAATAACTCCACAATGGAATTTAAAGAAGGCCGACTGGGCCAAGTTCGAAACACTCTGTAAAACTAGGCTGAATGAGGATACAGTTTTCAATGTTAGCGACCCCATTCAGCTCTTTACATCTATTTTAACAGAAATTGCAGAAGAATCTATCGCCAAATCCTCCACAAACTGTAAAAGAACCCTAAAACCTTGGGTCACTAAGGAATGTAAGGAAGCCATTAGACTACGCCGAAAAGCATTAAAAAAATTTAATAATCATCCGACGCCCGAAAACTTAAATATATATCGCATTGTCCGGGCTAAAGCTCGCCGCACAATCAAAGAAAGTAAAAGAGCATCATGGAAGAAATATGTTTCTTCTTTAAACTCTCGTTCCTCTGTTAAGAAAGTTTGGGATACTATACGCAAAATAAACGGAAAAAGCAAACAAAACCCTCTCCGACATCTGACACTGAACAATAACAACTTTAATTCAAAACGTGACATTGCAAATACTCTTGCTGACAGTTTCTCCAAAAATTCATCATCATCTAATTATTCAGAAGCTTTCCAAAAACTTAAAACTCGAAAAGAAAAGACACGTTTAAAATTCACAACCAACAACTCGGAAAGTTATAATCAGTTGTTCTCATTATCGGAGCTTAGGGAGGCTTTAGATAAGGCCCATGATACATCCACTGGGCCTGACGAAATACATTACCAGTTTTTGAAACACCTCCCAGAATCATCATTAACATCTCTTTTGAAACTCTTCAATGATTTATGGATCACTGGTAATGTACCAAAAATCTGGAAAGAAGCAACTGTAATACCAGTCCCCAAACCAGGTAAAGATAGCGAAGACCCCAACAGCTATCGACCAATTGCACTGACAAGCTGTGTGTGCAAAACAATGGAACGAATGATCAATTCTCGACTTATCTGGTACTTGGAAACTAACAATTTAATATCTCCTTTCCAAAGTGGCTTTCGTTATGGACGGAGCACCAATGATCATCTGGTTAGACTAGAAACATTCATTCGTGATGCATTTATCAAGAAAGAACATTTAGTAGCGGTTTTCTTTGATTTAGAAAAGGCCTATGACACGACATGGAAGTACGGGATACTAAATGACCTGCACGATCTAGGTCTAAAAGGCCGGCTGCCCTCTTTCATATCCAGCTTTCTCTCAGACAGAGAATTCAAGGTACGAGTGGGCTCTACTCTATCAGATATGCACGAGCAAGAGATGGGTGTGCCCCAGGGCAGTATTTTATCCGTGACACTTTTCAATATCAAAATTAATAGTATCACAAAGTGTCTGACTCCTGGTGTGGATTGCTCGCTATATGTTGATGATTTTCTAATATGTTATAAATCGAAGCACATGCATACAATTGAAAGACAACTTCAGCAAAATATAAACAAGATTCAAAGTTGGGCCAGTGCAAACGGTTTCAAATTCTCGAAGTCTAAAACAGTATGCATGCATTTCTGTCAGTTACGAAGACATCACGATGAACCTCACCTCACTCTGGATGGAACACCTATTCCAGTTGTTGAGGAAACAAAATTTTTAGGTATTATCTTTGACAGAAGACTGACTTTTATTCCACACCTAAAGAACTTGAAAGCTAAATGCTCAAAAGCGCTTGACCTACTTAAATTAGTATCGCACACTGACTGGGGTGCTGATAGAAAAATCATCCTGAATTTATATAGAACGTTTATTCGCTCCAAACTAGACTATGGTTGCGTTGTGTATGGCTCAGCCAGGAAATCATATTTGAAAATACTTGATCCAATTCATCATCAGGGTATAAGACTGGCTTTGGGAGCATTTAAAACTTCCCCATGTGAAAGCCTTCTAGCTGAGGCGAATGAACCACCATTATCACATCGTAGAGACATGCTTTCCGCACAGTATGCTCTCAAATTAAAATCAAACCCTCTGAATCCTGCTTTTTCGGCTGTTTTTCAACCTAAATACAAAACTTTATACGAAAATAAACCAAACGCCATACCTTCCTTTGGCATTAGAATATTATCCAGCCTTGACACTACAAATATAGATCTTTCTAACATTCAGAAAACGTCTATCCCCGAAACACCACCCTGGCTAATTAAACAACCAAAAGTACTTTTTACGCTACACGACGGTAAAAAATCTGAGACAAACCCTTCTGTCTTCCACAACTCTTACCATGAACTCCTCACCGAATTTAAAAACTACACCAGAATTTACACTGATGGATCAAAGGATGAGGAAAAGGCTGCTGCAGCCTTTGTTTGTGGAAATCACACAATGCAAGTTCGCTTACCAAATGGAGCATCAATTTTTACAGCCGAAATTAGAGCAATAGAACTTGCTCTGCAACATATAGAAAAGAAACATATTTTAAACAGTATCATTTTCTCCGACTCGCTATCAGTACTCCAGTCACTACACAATAGAAACCTGGAGAACCCAATATTGAAAAACATACTCCTTAAACATAATGAGCTGAGTGTCAACCACAACATAATATATTGTTGGTTACCTAGCCACATTGGTATTAAAGGTAACGAAAAAGCAGATCGCGCTGCTAAAAGGGCTCTTACTCTAGGACCATCTGATTTTAAATTACCTTTTACTGATTTTAAACCTTGTATCAGAAGGTTCTTTCGTCAGAAGTGGCAGGCGTCATGGAATGATGCTGTAAATAACAAACTTCATGCAATCAAGCCAGCCCTGGGAGAATGGACCCCTTCCTACAGATCCATACGTAGGGAGGAGGTAGTCATTGCAAGAATCCGAATTGGTCATACTTATATCACCCACACACACATACTTAAAGGCGAAGGCCCACCAGAGTGCGTTTACTGCAATGAACCATTCACTGTCAATCACCTTATGATAGAGTGCTTTGACTTGCAACCTACGCGCGATCGTTATTACATTGTGCATGATATGAAAGAACTTTTTGATACTATAAACATCACTCGTATTATAGAGTTCCTGAAAGCAGTAAATCTTTACTCAAAAATTTGACTTTTATAATATGACCTTGTGTAGTTTTATGCAATATATATATATACCGTCCCATTTTAATACCTTTTCATCCTTTTTCATTAACATAGTACATTTACCTCTCCCGTTGATCGGGAAACTTTATTTTGCACCGTTACCATCTTACCGTTTTTAATTTCAACCATCTGTTATTTTATATCGCTGGTCGATATAGGACCTTTTATCAATTTTAAAAGATTTCATACTTTTACTGTTCGGCAAATACCAACATCTCACCATTTTACTTTGAACTATTTGGTTTTCTATGTCGCAGGTCGATGTTAAACCTTCCTATTTTCAAACATATAACCTATTATATGGCGCTAAATAGCCTAAAAGTGCTGGTGCGCCGTTAAAATTTAATCAATCAATCAATCAATCAATCTAACAGCTTTCTCACATGCCCAGTTTGTCAGAGCCTGAGACCCGATCCCACAGTTAAGATAGCAGTGAATCGCTTTGGACAACTAGAGTATATAATTTTAAAGTAACAGTGTAATTGCTATTATCAATGATAATATTATTATTAATTTCATTAGTAGTAGTAGTAGTAATAGTGGTAGTAGTTGCACTAATATTAGTAGTTGCTGTTGTTTCGTTTTTGTTATTGTTGCTGCTGCCGCTTTTTCTGCTGCTGATAATGTTACACAACAATGTTCATTGAAGACTTTCGATTGCAAATGGAATTATATATAGTACTTGGGGCAAATGTAATAAAGACGATAATTCCTCTCAATATTGCTCAAATACGGTAAATGCCCAATAGGCCAACGTATGACTTTTATGTGATATCCGAAATAATTTCTTGTATTGTTTCTACTATATTAACGTACGTATATCATTTGATCAAATAAGGCTAGTGTCGTCGAATGTTTTAGATGACAATACTTAACAAACGAGGAAAAACTATCGTATTGCACACAGGTCCTCATTGTAAAATGCGTGTATCAGGTGACTTTATTCTAGATCTTTCTTTCGTTATCGTTGTTCATTCATATTTTGCCCTTATTCATGCTGCAGGATACAGTCGAAGGTATATGCTATTTTTAGGAACATCAAGGTAAATATTACGTTCTGATCACGAATTCATTGCTAAGATGGCAATTATGACAACAGTATGCTAAGTCGTGACACTAATAATACCTTTTTTAAATCCTGATTTGAAAGTGTCGTAAATTCTTCATTTAATTAGTCACAGCGTTTACGTCAGTTAAGCAAAAAAGACGAGGACGATGTGTTTTCATACAATATCATGTTACTATTACGACTGTAAGGTCTCACAATTAGTAAAGAGTTAGACGTAACAAGCTTTGCAAAATTAAAATTCAACAAATACTATATTTCTCTAGAATACAGAGTTTATGGGCATGGAGAACCTGCGGTATTGTGAATTGTATATACAGGTTCTAATACAAAAGTTCCGAATACATTTAGTTGAAATCCAATTTAAACCCAATGGTAAAAGTGTTCATCTGTATGTGGTGGCCTGTATGGTGGCGTTGTACCGATACTCTTTTGTTGAAACACAGTCAAGCATATAATTCCAAGTTCGATTTCACAACAAATCCCAGTGAATATATATATGTCTAAGAATCTTTTTTTTTTGTTATGAGCTCTTTATTTCCAGAGAAAAAATAATTTAAACTAACTTATTTGAATAAATAAATTATAGTCCAAATGAATTTATGGAGGCAACAATAATTTAATTATTTCTCCTGTATCTTGAAGCATGAATGAACAATCGCTCATTAGCAAGATCATATATGATTATACTTGACCTCAGGTCACAATTAGCAATTGCTAACAAATAATATTACCTTAAAGAACATTTCAATCTGGACAGTTCAATCTTGTTACAAAATAAATGTTAGTTTTAATATGAAGGTCATTTATAAGAATAAAATATAGGAGTTGGAATATGTCAGGTACACCCTGGGAATCCCAATAATCTACACGAGTGGTGTCCGACCTGTCCGATTTTAAATGGCCACCCAAAGCTCGAGAAATTTTGTGCGCATGTATGCCAAAACATATCCATGGCCTACTTTCATAGTGTATCTTCCTAACCAGGTAAGTAAAATGTTAATATATTTTATAGCCGTTGCTGTTTTGTTTTCTGCTGCGGCCATCGGCTTTAAGAAAAACAATTTTCAGTTGCCCATGTTGTCACAAACGTTAGATTGCATTGATCTAAACAATGTAGCATGTTTGGAAGATATCACATGACATGACTATTCCTGTACAATAATAGTTTTTAGTTCAAATCATAGAGGAATATAATTTGTTCCAAGGACGAAAACTAACTATTGAAAAATGTATCGCTCTATTCTCAAAATCTTAACAACACTGATTATTGTCACGGAATTGTGTATGACTGGTATCAATATTTATATGTGGTTAAAAATGTACTCTGATTTCGCTGCCGCGTACAGCGTCACCGAGGGTGGTTTGTTAATTATCGGCTCTAGTTATTTCGAAATAGTGAGCGAAACTCAGGTCATGCCTGCAGTTGAAAAGTACAAGTACCTACTGCGCAGATCGGTCACAGCTAGGGTATATTATAGAGCTAAATCTCAGTAAACATCACATTACAATCCAGTCTTATCAGAAAACTTGTCGCTTTAAGGAAGCAAAACTTTCAGCTAAAGATGTAAAATAAATTTATAATTATATTCTTATCGCTATTTGTTTTATATGACATAATTGTTTCATATATCAGATGTTTTAGTATTTATTCTACATTTTACAGAGTAAATACCTAGGTTATGTAGTGCCGTTTTATTAGTAATATTATAGTTTGCTTCGAGATGAGTTTTTTGTTGTAAATGAACAGACAATATGAGTTTAATTACACGCTGCATGCATTGAACGTTTAATGTACATGGATAACTAATTCATGTGGGCGATTGCGCAACATTTATGAATGCATAAGTACTTAACCGTGTCAAAGGTATTAAATGGTTTGGTTGTTTTAATTTTAGCTGACCGTGTGTGGGGCTTGTCTATGCTGACCGTATGTGCCCGTGTGTGGTGATTGTGTATGCTGCTTTGTGCATGCTGCTTTTGGGTGTGCTGTATTATATATAATCGGGTGACGTGAAGTTTGCAGAACTGTGTGGTTTCTTGTGACATATACTCTGTGTCTGGTGACGTTGGTTCAGAAGAGTGTACTGGTATACTGGTGGACTCGATGCGAGGGACCATGGCTTCGTGATGATAGTGTCTGTGTTGAATGTAAGAGCTCTCGAGGGATCCTTCAAGCAGACAGGGGGGAGTGAACCATGCGTGGCGACTCCGCCACCATTGACTAGAGCGGGTGGAACCGGATATACATCTTAGACGTCAAATGGACGCCATGATAGTTGTAAAATACGTTTTCCATATTATTGCTATTACCATCTGAGCAAATATTTCACATTTATGTATCAACTTCGTAAACTCATAATTTCAGCTTTACATTGCAAAATCGTTACATGAACGGTAAAATCATAACATACATGCCTTTACTTTGGTAAGTCGTTATATGAACGATATAGCCAAAATAACAGGCATTGAGATCTGTCTCGTTGTACAAGCTATATATTTGTAAATTCATACATTTGTATTTGTTGATCGGGTGATAAAACGTTATTCACGTCAGTTTCAAATGTCTGTTCGTTGAAATCATTATTTGAGTTTTTTTTCATCGAGTTACCTGTTGTTGATAGTTCCATGTTAGGAACCTTATAATTTTTTCCTTATCGTTTGTTCATAATGGTGTCAGATTTGTTTAACATTTAAATTGCGTTTACAAAAAAACATCTTATTAACGCAGTTGCTTTCGGTGTCTTCGCTAATCCAGTCCCAACACGGCTTCATCCTGTGACACATTCTTCAGTCGAGGTTATGGATTTGGCAAACATATTGTTTATATCCGTGTCACGGACACCGGTGTGCAAAAGATGACCTATTCCGTCGTCCGGCAAAATCTTGTTTGCGACAGTCGAATTTTTGTCTCCATTTTGATTCGAGCTGTAAATGTTGAGAACCTTATTAACCGGATATACTGTACAGCTCGTAATTATTTATGTGCATTCATGTCTATATTTTCCATGTACGATATGTACGATATGTATTATATGGTAAACATAGGTTCTATATTTGGAACATTCAAGTGAGTCGCACCTGTTTTACACTTCCTTATCGACAAGACCCTGTTGTTGTACACACACACACACACACACACACACACACACACACGTAACATATTCCACAATGAAACGTGAACTAAATGTTGACTTTGTGAAAAACAGTTCAGATCGTAAAATAAATTGTAAAACTCTTACATGATAACTGAGCATGGAATTTTATTTGCGTTTCTGTTGATACACATTCGTAATAGTGTTAATTATCATTAAACTTGCATATTCCTTCATTTTTTCTTATATTAGCATTTCATTCAATCACCCATCCAATCATCCATTAATCCATGTTATATGTCTCTTCATTACCAAATGCCATCAATTTTCATGGGAGAGTAAGACGGGTAGAGATATGGGTAATGTGGGCGGTTAATGGGCATTCTCTCATGACATTTGGATTGCAACCATAGAAAGACACCATATCTGACATTGAAAAACCTGATATGCCAATATCAATCTAGATGCACAAAAAAGTATGTTAAAAAATGTCAACATGATTAGTCACATAAAGAAAGGCATAGTGAAATTTATAATACGATAAATTATTTACACTGTTATTTCCAAACTCAAATTTTATCAGACGTTTACGAAAATCAATGTTCTGAGAAAGAATTGATGAGTGATTTGTTTGATACAAATACGAATAACACACCGTTTCATAGGTGATTTGTCAGCAAGCAATGCAGCGTACTGTGATTTCACAACACAATCAAATATTTTTTCAGAGTTTTTTTTTTTTTACATCTTTAATAGTACAGTGATTTCTCTCGGGTGGAAACTCTTAGCTGTTTACAAAAGAAGAATCCGAATAACCCGGAAGAGAACAATACATTTTATAAATTACTTATGTTATATATTATTAGTTTTCATTACCGCTATAGAGGCCTCACCATGCAGACCGCCCCCGCAACAGCTGCCGACAGACCGAAATGGTGCTCCCTTGTTGTCGCCTCAAGTACCAGACGGCGCGGAGAGAATTGATGATGATGATCATATTATTAATGGTGATTTCGTGGAACAAAAAGGTCATTAATCCCAAGAAAGTATAGCTTTTCACAGCTCTTTGGCGTTATACCTGTAATATACCCATTCCATATTCTTGTATTAATAATACAGATAATAATTTTTTTTTTATAACAATACCCAATGCAGTTATGATCTGGAGTATTATCATTTGCCGCTCCTGTCAGCACTCTCCTCTATGTATGGTGACCGTATATTTTACTTGCAAAACGAACTTTTATACATACAAATTACTTTCTTTTAAACACATAAATCTTTTGCAGAGACGTCGTTTTATGCAGGGAATAAATAATGACCTAAATAGCTGCATGCCAACATCTTGTTTCGTACTAAAAGGTATTATCAGTTCATCGTAATCCATTTTTCTGACATGTCATGTGAGACATTTTCTTTCCAGTATTATTGCCGTTGATGGATAACGTTCTCGGGTGGCTACATATTTTGTTTGGTTAAAAACACAGACATGCGCTTGAAATTAGATTCAGAAATTTGGACTACAGATTAATCTGTAGGTGAGAACTTGAGAGAAACTCTATATAATTACATTTATATATTTTGTTTTCAGCCCCGTGTGATAGCGTAATTATAAATAATTGCTAAGTTCATATCCATGTATATCTTCTACGTCTTTATGTCTATGTCATCCACTTAGTTGCATCAAAATTGGTGATGTGCATGGCATGCAGCCAATACTGAGAGATTGACAGCCATGTTTAACCCCAACATGGCACCTGAAAGAAAAAAGAAAATAAAAGATACTTTTATTATAATCATCAGCATAATTCTTGGCACAATAATTTTACTAATGAATTATTCTTTTCTATTTCACAAAAGAATAATACATGTTATGGACAAACTTCTGTAAATGCGAGATATGTACAATATCACGTGATCTCCATTTAATACAAATGAATATACTTTTGACTATGGTCAGAATATTTACTCCACCATAACTGTACCAGATCTGATTAAAGCTATTAAAAAACGGCACAAACATGTGATCGTATTATTGATTTTGTAAATTTAAAATACACAATCAACACAGTTTAAATTTTAAAAAAAACAATCCAGTGTGATACAACTATATTAGGATTAGAATACACAATATAGATCAGCTACAATTATCTTACTTATACTTCCTGTATATTTGTACAACAACTTATTTCATCTTTTTTTCAAACTCCCATACACTGATCCCAACATAAAACTCAAGTTCAACTATAAACAACAAAGACCCAGATCTGCTGTCAAATAATGCACCAGCAGATAAACATGTACGTTCTTTATTCAATTAATCTCAACATGTGGCATAGATCCAGATCTGCTGGTACAAAATCTGATAGCAGATCTGGGTCTATGTAGCTAACAGCTAAGATTTATACACATATATACCTATAGACAGCTATACGATTATGCTAAGCTCGTCAGCTAAACTCTTCATACTCGTTAGACTCGTTAGCCTTGTTAGACTCGTTACACCCTTTCGACTCCTTAGACCCGTTCGACTCCTTAGACTAATTAGACTCAGATTTGTTAGCCTCGTTAGCTACAGTAAAACCAAACTGGTAATACTAATGAGTTCTGGAAAATGCTAATATATTAAACTATTAATTGCAACTTGAAATTTACAGTTCACAACGTTTCAAATCTGCGTTATAATAAACGAATCATTATACGACATGACAATACAAACTCAATAAACTTCGCAATTCAAATGAAATATAAATTTAACACTCACCCCTGTGGCTATAGAATACAATGGAGATACGTACACTCCTCGTCAAGATCTAAGCGACCAGAGTGTCCGTTATACATTAATCCGACTTATATTCAGGGTGAAATACCCGTGCATATCGTGATTTTAATGTCCCTCGTCGCAAATAATTTCCGGCAAGACACATGTTGGTTCCGTCGCTTGTCTGAAGAAAAAAACATGCTCACGAAAAATAGTCAAAAATTTCTCAGGTATAAAAAAAAAATTTCTTCTAATTCTGTGACAATAACTCCCTTGACAAGTTCTGTTTCAAATGTATACGTTTGTACTGTTTGTATGTATGTTGGGTACATCTTCAATCTGCAAATAACCCACTGTTACTCATGGGATATGTAAATAACCCGTTTGCCAGTGTCAATTCCCAGACGTCTAAATAAATAACCCTTCCTTTCACAGTCATACTTCTCAAGTATGTAAAATATTCCATATCTTGTATGGTGTCAAAATAACATATATACACGTGGCTGAGCATGGGGAAGTTACATAGCATTGGTCTGATGCTGCAATATATCATAGTCTGTAAGAATCTATTACCATAAAGTAACTGTTTGACACATTTATAAATCGATTACAAAGGGGAATAATGATATGATGACTAAAAAAATTCACTCTTGTAAAGAGATTACTTATATATCTGTTTTCATTTTAATCGAGGGTAAAATACCATTCTACTTCAACATATCAAAGTTTAATTAATCGTGTATCCGGCTCATACATTATTTTTGCATATGAATTTAACATGTATGCCCACTGCGATCCAAGAAAACATTTTACAGAATACACTTCTCGTTGGTTTTAAAGACATTTTAACGAAGTGTTATTTACATGATGGCGAGCTGGAATTAAGTGGCACGACGAAAGACCGAAGCAGGTAACCTTCGTTATCCTGGGTGAATTTTGAGCGAGTAACCACTAAGGGTATAACGTTCTATCACCAATGTGCTACGGCTCTCTACTTGCTTCAAGTCATAGTACAGGTAATAATGAATAGCTAGCTTATCGTCCTAGTTTGCAAAGAGATTTCACTTGTGCTAGATACTCTGGCTACGTTAATGGCATATAGCAATAGTGTCAATGGGTCAAGCTCGAATGCGAATACAGTTCTATGGTTAAGAGAGAGGATCCAGCTGAATGATAGGTAAAACAGCAACGTTAGCGCAGCAGAATCAAGTTGCCAAATGTGCCAGTTGGACAAATATAGTTCAACATCGTCTTGTTCTTGCGAATTCTAGCTGTTTCTGAAGAATAAAGTCCGTCTGCGACAAGTAGTTGTAGTTGTTGGGTTTAACGCCATTTTTCAGCACACAATAGGCTATACATGGCGGCCAGTATTATTGGTGGAGGAAGAACCTGAGAAAACCCCGGGAAAGAACAACCGACCCACGAGAAGTTATTGGCAAGCTTTCAAACATTACTACATTTGCTGAATCTTAGACTCGAACCCATGCAGACAGAGGTGAGATGGCAGTGATCCATAACGGAAAGCGCTTTAGACCACTCGGCCAGTCGGGGCCCCCCTCAGTCTTTGACAGGAGATTATATGTACATTTATAGCAGCATGAAACTGCTTGGGAGATGATTCATGTTGTGTGCATTAGAGTGATTCCAGCTATCAGTTTTTATATGTCCCTTAACAACATTTTATGTTGGTGTGCACGAGGGACTGCTGACACCGCATTGACGCAGATATTCTTTTATAAGTACAACGAAATCACCATCGATATTTACATCCTTCATTAGGTCATCCAACACCACTTCGCTAGAATCCGTAACCTCATCATGGCGATCATATTCCATCAGTCATATGCATTGACAGAAATATAATGTTTTAACATAAAAACAAGAAACGGCATAGGACTTGTCATGGTGAACGTTGAATACTTAGAACTGATTGTCATCTGCAGCCACTAATGGTTTAGATAATGCAGCTGTATAAGATTCCATAAGAATACTGCTTCGCTTTCTTAAATTTAACAACATTCACTGCTTATCATGTATGAACACATCAATTCAACTCCACGAACCCTTTTGCTATCGTTATTATAATCATATATGATCCGGACTCGCGCAGCTTTATTATGTGACGTCTACGTCCATCGGAACCATTTTCTTCAAAACTGAAAATAAGTCCGCCATTTGCTATTTTTATCTCATCATCAAAAGGATAAATTTGATTTTCTCCTTCTTTCCCTAATATTCCCGTAATTATACTCTATGACGTTACAGCTTTAGGTGGGTGAGGCAACTCTGCGATCGTTATATCCATATGCAGTTTTATCGCAGCATCTGCTACATCAAAAAAATCTTTGATAAACGCGTGCAATTCGCCATTGTCTATGTGACCTCAACTAAATTCTTTGCGACAGCGCCTTTGTGCTTGACAATAATATCTTGAGGATATCTCTACGCTTGACGTTTTCGGTCTGCGAAATTGATCTTCAAATCACAAGTTCACAAAGACGGACACAACCAATAACATGACTAATAAAACTCAATATTTTGTACGCTTTTGTGGTAGATAGGCTCAGACCTACATCATCACCGTCTCGACGAGCTGTGTAACGTCTGTAAATGTTAACAATTATTGTGTAATAATATTTGATTTTTATGTGAAATTAGTGTTTGTGGAGTTGGGGAACGCTCCAGTACAGGCTTGTTTACTATTCTTTGAATAAAAAAATTAACAGTATCAATTCATACAAGTTCATACAAATACAAATACAAACTTTGAGTGACAGGCCCCTGTTTACCAATCCAGATTGACGGTGCCAGTTTCTTCTGTGCTTGGTATCATCGATGCAAGGTCAGCTTAAAGCAAAACGCTACGGAAATGCTGGATTCAGTTTGACACGGCGAATAAATCTAGGTTGATCAACGGACGGGTCAACGATGCGGTCTTATTCGACTTTGTAATTGGAGATCTTTGTCTGTGCGCATTCAACGACTGCTGCCTGGTAATTGATAACCTCTTCCAATTTTGTTATACAACTACCGACTGCCTTTTTCAAAACCATTCCTGATGCAATTAAGACAGCCCCAAAGCGGCAGGATTTGCATCCCCAGGAGACACTTATTGCAAACCAATGTTGGAATTTATGCAGTAAATGGAATATTCCCATCGGTCTTGCACATTGTGCCTTCTTTGACTTGGACAATTTTAAATTTACTGACGTGTTTTTATATTGACAGCGTTAAGATGAGCGAGCTGCGTTTGGGTCAACCAAACGGGGTCATTTCTAGTCAAATTGGCTACATAACGTTTTCGTGTGATCTCATAATTATTTCTTATGTCTTGCTTTTTCCCCCACAAGGTAATAAGACGGACACACAATGCAGGATATGACACTGCAAATAAAATACGTAACAGTCTTAATTTACTAATTTTCCATAGGTGTTTCGATCACTCTCATTGTCATTCAGTACCCTCCAACAATGGTGTCTTGTCATAATGTATCATACCACGGCATCCATTGCTGCCACCAGCGTTACCGACACGTGTCTAAAATAAATGTCAACGATGGACTGCCTGAAAAACTCCTAGTGTTCCAGTTAGAAGAAAATAAATCTGGTGCAAAGTACGACAGTCTTGTTCAGAAATCTCCCGACTGGTGACAATATACTTGGCATTGTTCTAGCTCACCAGTTTTCCCTCCGTTTCCAAAAATTCCTCACATGTACGAAAAACCTAAATACGTCATGCACATGCAATTCTAATTTTTAATATGATTTGGACACCTGGTGATTAGGTATGAGTTATACTGAAAATACCGGTCTCTTGCATATATTCTAAATCAAGATATGAGACCTACTTGTGTCCTTTTCTTCTTCAAGTTTTCATCTTCTTGCGTTGTTGTACTTAGTGTAAAGTTGATGTACCAAATCTAAGATTTAGCGTGAAAAATGACACTGTGATGCGCACAAGTAGAGTACAAAATTGGTGTAGTTTGCGGGGGAACGTCTTGATGGCGTGTTAGATCCGATGGGTGTTAGATCTGTGCACTTGGGCTCAACACCTGATGTTTTTAACCATGTTTCTGTCAGGAAAAAGACGTCGGTATTCTGTTCGTTTGTAAAAGTAACTATTTATGTGGGCTTTTCAGGTGGTCCTACTGATTGGGCGCTGAATAATGCAATACGCAGTGGTATCTCTGAGATAGTTAACAAATAGGTTGGCGATCTAATAGTGATTTGCACAAGGTTATCTAAAATAACGGCCAAATTTTTAAATTGTTTAGCAGGAACGGGCGAAAGAGAGATAACTGGAATTTTTCTTCCTGCTCTACGCCGGTCAGCTTTGAAACAACGTTTTCTTTTTTCGCTTCCGCTTACATTTAAGTAATGATGACTGTGGTCCCAGTTCGTTTAGTCTTGAGCACTATGTAGTATGAAGAGCCAAGGAATGATCATTTAAGCAAATTAATGAGGGTCCATTATAGCATGATGGTGGTTTATTAAAAAGTAACGGACGTTGTAGAAGTGCAGCCAGACAGCTGAGAAAAATTTTAATTGGATTCGTTTCGTAAACAAGGAGATGAAGAAACCCATACGAACTGACAAGCCAGTGCATTATGGAACACAATAATGTAGACCAAAATAGACAACAAGCACATATATCATGACAAACAGCACAAAAACGGAACAGCTTCTTCAAGCCGGTTAAGCGATAGCGGCCATCTTAATGCAGGTAATGGTTCACTTTACAAAATCTCATATATGGTTTTATGTTTCTTTTGAAATGAAAATTAAATATATATCTATATCTACGACCTGATATATTTCTAACGTAAAGACGGTATGCGTAATACATATATATTATACCAGATACAATTGTAATATGTAAACGCGGTATGGCTGATACATATGCATGAGACCTGATAGCTTTCTAACGTAAGGACGGTCTGATTAACAGATTCGTACTAGACCGAATATATTTCTTAAGTAGGGCATTAAACTCATAGTACAATGTGTACGTTATGGAGACACATAGTACAATGTGTACGTTATGGAGACACATAGTACAATGTGTACGTTATGGAGACACATAGTGCAATGTGTACGTTATGGAGACACATAGTACAATGTGTACGTTATGGAGACTCATAGTACAATGTGTACGTTATGGAAACACATAGTACAATGTGTACGTTATGGAGACACATAGTACAATGTGTACGTTATGGAGACACATAGTACAATGTGTACGTTATGGAGACTCATAGTACAATGTGTACGTTATGAAGACACATATTTAACTCTTCTGAAATAGCTCGTGATACTAATGTGTAAATTTGAAATGTTTTACCTAACTTTTAATAATAATGTTAACCATGTTTCATTGTAACGCAAATGAAAAATTGATGAATCTTCTCATAAACGGTGTTCGCTATATACAGTTAGTTTAATATTGTATCTTTGTTGTTCTTTTTTCTGACCTAAATCTCTGTATATTAACTTATCATGAGCTTAACATTGTATATGACGTTATTGAACTGTTGTCTTTATTCCCGTTACACTAAATAATACACTACATCATTTGTAAATACTGTTCACGTACTCTGCATTATTTAAATAAGTATAAAATGCCTGATAAACTTGAAAAAAATCCGATACTTTACAGAAGTAGACCCTTAAAATAAGTGTGTAATCTGAACATTGAGGATAAAGTCTTATGTTATACATGGCATGCAAAACAAACAAGGAAGACTTTTGCCGTCATATACAATCTTTGCTATATATAGATCTTTTCAAATTTTATCCGGATAATTTTCAAACAGAAATCTTTATATTGTGAGCTTCACTATAGCGCGTCTCAAAAGATAAATACACGCAAATGTATACACTTAAAGAAAATGTACACTGCTCTTTTGTATAAAAAAACAACAGTCAGGTATAAAATAAATACCAGCAAATATCGTTAGACAAAACCCATTAAGGTGGTTTTACTGAAGGATAATTGTAAATGTCGGCCGCTAGTTGTTACGTGGATTTTCCACGGTCTTTCTTCTAGCAGGTGTATTGATAAAATGCATGCCCTGTATTATGTTATCTTGAAAAGTAGGGGATCTCTCTCTCTCTCATATATATATATATATATATATATATATATATATATATATATATATATATATATATATATATATGTGTGTGTGTGTGTGTGTGTGTGTGTGTGTGTGTGTGTGTGTGTGTGTCTGTGTGTGTGTGTGTGATTTTTTATGAGGACAATCATATTCATTCGATCCGCTATCAAATGGTCGAATAATCAGTTTTCACACGCATATGCGAGATGCCTAGTTATTCCATCACTTCCAATATTAGATAAAAACAAACTACCTGATTTCCTAGTTTGGATACGCCTGTCAAAAGTGACCGGGCAAGTTCACTTTGCAGATTGCACTTGTTCAGCGTGGTAAGTATACAACTTTAAAATGTTAACTTAAGCTCTTCACTTGAAAGGTATAGTTAATCATTAACATTATTTGACATGCGACATTCCTGCAATTTTAATCAGAGCAACATCTGTTCATATTGTCCATTTATCTTTTTAAAGTTAAACGAGGATTTATATATTTGTGTTGATTCCTTGAATTAACCCCCACTCCATCCCAATTAAACAAAACCTGGGAATAAGAATAACAGTAAAGTATCATTACATATGTGATACATCACACTATCTGCTATACTTATAAAAACTTGAGACAGCTTAAATATCAACATTTAATGATATTTCTTTTTTTGCACGGACAAGGAGAGACATTGCTTATTTGCTGTATGCCCTTATTGACATCAAAGAGTAAAGGAAAGCAGGTGAAATCCGATCCTAATTCTATAGGTACAGAATATTAAAAACTCGTGTTTGAAGCACGTGCTCGCGTGCTGCGGCGTATCTGGCTCGCATCAAGGATGGGTCTCTACTGAAATATATAGCATTCAGAAATTTAAAGTTATCGAGTTTTTTTTAATATGATTATATTTCCATAAGTCGTCGTCGTCATCATCATAATCATCAAAATAAGTAGTAAATCATTATCGGGGGACTATGGTGTAATTCATGCTTTATCGAAATTTGCTCCGTTGCCATTGCACCGTGAATTAAATCTTACCCTTAATATTGCGGAACATAACAAGCTTTACTACTGTTTATACATTTTACAACCTTTTTATTTTTGTGTTTCTATGGACCTTGAAATAATAATAATAATAATAATAATAATAATAATAATAATAATAAGAAGAAGAATAATAATAATAATTCAACGATAATGAGGGGCAATTCCTTCATCTTCAAGCTTGCAAAGGTATACCACTCTGTGAATGTAATAAAGTTTCAGGAGTTGTTTCCCTTATTTTTACTGTGCGAGAGAAATTGCAGCTACCTCCCTCTGACCAGGAAGTCGTAGACATGTACCTGGACAGTTAATCTGGTGAATTCTCATCCGACAATGACCTATTGGAGATAAATGAGAATAATGTTACACTGAAAATACAAATACAAACAAACTAGAAAAATATAAAAGTTGTCACTAGAAAACCTATTGAAGCTAAAACTTTCTATTTGTAATTGGTGTTTTAATCTCTCATTCCTCCAATTTATGCAGAAGTTTCTCTTCCAACTCTTCTATACTTCGCCGATATCAAGATTGTTCCCAAGCCTCGTTAACGGATTAGGCTTGTGTGCCTATAAACAGACCTGTCAAAGATGCATCTGTATTCAGTCTGTTAAATGAAACAAAGCATCATTGTTCAATCCAACAATTTTACATAATTGTGATCAACCATAACATATTTCATCCGGTTGTTTTGGTGCATCTACAATTACTTATGATCTAATATTAGCTTTTAGATTACCTGGCTACACGGTGGTTTTCGAATAACCTTTTCATTGAAAAGTTGCATTCGCTCTTTCTGTATAATATCAAGGACTGATGTTGCAATAAATTCGTGGTTTAAAAATATCTGAAATGTTTTATTGTTTGTATTTCCCTGTCATTCGAAACAAAATGTTTTCAGTTACGTTTTAGAAACTGTAGATGGATTTTCAGAATCAAATTTCTTTTCAATTGTCTCCTGGGAAAATATTCGCTAATAAAATCAAATCTTGATGGCACTCCATCATGGTAGTGTTTTTCGTACTGCTGTCAATGGTGTCCATGACTTGTAATCATCCTTTTGTAAACTGTCTTTACCGTTGACTTTGTAATTTTGTCAATGAGAGCAAAACAATGTTGCTTAAAAAGACTAATACACAATATTATCACGTGCCCTCTATTGACTTATTATCAACCCCACAGACGTACGGACGATTAAAGGTTAAATAGGTCCGAGTGTTCCAAGTTAACAAACCAAACTATTTAGATGTATAAAAGGTGAAGGGTATAGCAAGTTAATAAACAAAATCACGTATTCAAGAAGTACAGGACAATATTTCAATGCATATTGCTTTCAATCAATACAAGACCTATTCAAATTGCCATCACGCAAAATTAAGGTGTTTCCTTCCTGTGCCCCTTTTGCTCATATGTATCATCTGCTTTGTAGGGTGGCGCTCACCAGTTATGATGTAGTTTAGAGAGTGACATATGTAAGGTGAAGATGTATCCATTTCCAAACGGACACAATGGATAGAATATTGCCATTCCTCGTTGCTACTTGAATGTATTATGGCTGACAATTCTTTGGATATTGTACTTTTGGAAATTAGAAGTGATCTAAGCAAAATGTTAACTAAAATGACTGCTCCCTTGTGCTCCAAAACAAAATCGGCCTGATGTAGTTTAAAGTACACTATCATTAGCAGCTATTAATAAGGGAGCATGAATGTTGCCAGACAAGACCAGCTTCTGAAAGTGCAATGAATACATTACGAAATATATAAAATGCAAAAATGTTCTCGGCTCTTTCTTGCATACAATTTACCTCTGAAGTTACATGAAAATGACCAAGTGGAGCTAATACTTTTTGAAAGTTTTCCAAGATGCACACCTGACGTAAGCTCAAGCTGTATTCTTTATAACTTATACTACATCCATCAATCATACACCAAAATAAAGGGAATTAAAGGTTCTTTGAACTAGACTTAAGATATTCAAGGTCTTTTTTAAAACGCCAGTATAACCAGTGAGACGGGGAAATTATTTTTCTTTACAATTCTAACCCTGTGCAAAATACGAACCTCTAGATCGTCAACGTATTCTTTCTCGGTACTTCCGGTACCGTTGTTTTCGTTTATGGCCCTGCACCTTCTCACCATTATCTATTCTCACGGCCCTCCGTGTCGTCTTCGCTTTCTAATCTTCCAATGGCGTCCTATCCTACCGGAAAGATTCCTGTAGATTATGAAGGACGTACACTTTTCTCCCATTGTTCAAACAAAGGAGAATCACCACAAATACCTTTCATCAACATATTAGCAATTCAATCATTAGGTCAACTTCTACACTCCATCTAAATATTCCCAACACGTTTGTTCTATAATACAGGATATAACAAAAATATCATGACTTCACATACACGCTACGCTTAATTCTCATATAGTAAATTATCAACATCAACAATATTCCTACTCGTTTTTTAACTTACAAATGATCAAAGACACGTACAATGATAAAATGCCTAATTACACTTGCACAAGGTGAACAGTGGATAACACTGTATAACACACACACACATACACACACAGATATATATATATATATATATATATATATATATATATATATATATATATATATATATAATCCGAAATATAACTAACTATATATACATGTAACTAATTATCGAATATAAGACAATAGGTAAACATTGACAAATAATTTAAATATTAAAGTTTTAAAATAATAACGAAAAGAATCCAAAATAATCACAGCAAGTTATATTCTGTCCAGAATAATCGATTGTTCTAAACAAATTTCCTATTGTCGAATACACTTGTCTGTCAACAGTCATGATGTCCTCAAATGTCATAACTCATTTGAATAATTCATGATTGTCACAAAACATATGTGTTAGTGCAATGAGTAGTTTGTATTTCCTTATAATGATAAAAACAAATGTTTCTTATCAAATAATGTTCAAACGAAGTTGATGTCAGCAAGGAGATAAGAAATTAGAATAACAAATGGCTGGCTGAAATTCCGCAACAATGTCACATTTGTAATGAACCCACATGACCTAACTTCATATTAGGCTATACAATAAAGGTTTAAAAAACTTTTAAGGGTCAAGCACAACGTCACCATACAGTTTTTCTTGCACATAATCACGTTGCACTATTTATTATACTGCTAATGGAAGACCAAAATCTATTGTTGATAGGATAAGGATTGATATAAGCAGTGATCAACTTTACACTTTCTTACTAATATTCCAGTGTGCTCTCACAATGGCGATGGATGGACCGTTTAGCATTCTATTTTAACTTGCACGAAAAATATACAACACAAAGACTGAAACTAATTCATTGCTTAAATCAATTATTTATCCATGTTGTCTGATTTATTGCTCAGATGTGACTTAAATATCAGCGACCCTTTGAAATCTTCCACACTTAATTAAAAACACGAAATGAATTTAATAACAAAGTGCAACTTTCTTTTGTTCGTGGGTAGTAAGTATTATTTCCTAATTACTTATGCCTGAAAGGTATCGAACATGGCCCACCAGTTCAGTTTATGCTCGAAAGGTAAAGAACATGGCTATTATTCCCTAGAAATTTTACTTTTGTGATAAGGACAGTGATAATTTGAACTTTACCTATTTTACAGAACATTCCTGACAGTTCAGTGCTGAGTAAACTTGAAGTTACTTCTAGAACGTTCTAGAACTTTCCAGTAATATAAATAGTGGTATAAATAACATTGGCCTTACGTACACCAGTTGAGTTTAGTTTCAGCTGCTTAAGTGAACACATATCTACATTTTTCTGACACCTCATCAGGAGGCTGCAAGCATTCGGCAGATGGATATTGCTATATTTGTGGTCACGTTATCAAGAAAAGAATGACAAGTATCCAGTGGAAACATCTCCTATGTTGTGTGAGGCCTACAAGGCATATATGGGCATTCCTGCGCGAATCTCTTACACGTTAGTCATGGGAGAAATAATGTATTTTTGAATGATGATACAGAGGAAAAAAACAGAAATTCACTGATCACTCAAGGAACTTCTACTTTTGCATGGTTGACCAATTCGAACGTCGGACTGACAAGAATGCACCTGCTTCGAGCCTTCTTTCATCCGTCGCCCGGTGCCACACTGCCCTGTCCTTTGGAGAGGTAGCAACGGTATTTAGAATAGAGATGGATTCATAGAGCAAATGAAGACGTTGTAAATCAGTTTACAATATCAGGGTGGAGCTGAGTAGAGATTCCCATTTTACTCCAACCAAAAATAGCCAAACGACTTGATCAGAGATCTCGGTCTCACCAAGTCCATTGCCAACGTTTGACGTCTAGGCTCAAGCAGTGGAACTATTGAATGAAAGTGTTCAAGTCGGAGATCAGAGGAAGCTTCTTCCAGCTTCGTCATCCGTCAAGATGGGCGCTGATACTGCGACAATGTCACCAGTCTGTTCGAGGCAATCAGAATCGCCTGTAACCAGAATGAGTGGCTACTCTTCATTGGCAGCTTATCCTGGAGCCTCAAATTCGATCAGCTTTTCAAAATGAGAACATGTAACCGTCTCTTCCCCCGGCTCACTCGCTTGAGCTCAAAGGGAATTTCAACGGCATCAAGACCTTTCTGGACGCCATGACGTATGATGAGTTCTGCTGGCAGGTCATCGGAGACCTCGAAATGGTGGCAT
This sequence comes from Unio delphinus, assembly GCA_029339505.1. Classification (NCBI taxonomy): domain Eukaryota; kingdom Metazoa; phylum Mollusca; class Bivalvia; order Unionida; family Unionidae; genus Unio; species Unio delphinus. The sequence continues at coordinate 16,909,217 of JAQISU010000046.1, forward strand.
TCCTGATGGGTCTCCAAGGCGGTTTACTAGATGTTCCTTCTATTGTTACCTTTCCTACAGCAGTGATGCCAAGGCGCACTAACACAGACGGAACTGACCACAGCGGACCAGGTTGTCTGTGGGAAGAAACAACGCCAAGTAGGAGACACTGCTTCACCCCCAGATGGTGCTGATGCCACAACGGCACATTAAATTGGGCATAATGAAACAATTTGTCAGAGTTCTAGATAAGGAGAGTCGGCAGCCTTTAAGTACCTTCAATACATCTTCCATAATCTCTCTCTCTCTCTCTCTCTCTCTCTCTCTCTCTCTCTCTCTCTCTCTCTCTCTCTCTCTCTCTCTCTCTCTCTCTGCGGCAAAGTTGAAAGCATGTGTCTTCGTCAGACCAAATATAAAGGGGATCAAAGTCAGCAATGAATTCTCCAAGAACCTCAGTAGGTACGGATCTTCGGAAACTATTAAGTGCTGGTTAAGACTCTGGTGAATAACTACGCCACATTTGGGGGCTGATTGTTTAAACTGATGCACATTATAATCGTAAATTTTGATCACATACTCACTTTACATCTGTTCTGCTCATTTGTGTATTACTTTAGTAATATCTTAGCATGCATACATGTTAATGTTGGTTCATGTGTTGTTTTTTCAGACTTTATATGAAGAAACAGATACAAATTCGCCCATGTTCTCAAACTATTACTGTATTGGTCACAAAAGCAAAGTTTGTGGGGATTGATAGCCGTTTTCTATACTTTTAGGCATAAGAAATTACGAAACAACACTTACTACCAAGAAACAAAAATTGTTTTACATAGTGTAATCGTTCGAAATATATTAACAATGTATTGCAAAGATATTAAAACAATGTAGGAAATGTGTTAACAATTTATTACAAAGATATGAAAACAATGTAGGAAATATATTAACAATTATTACAAAGATATTAAAACAATGTAGGAAGTGTATTAACAATTTATTGCAAAGATATTAAAACAATGCAGGAAATGTGTTAACAATTTATTACAAAGATATGAAAACAATGTAGGAAATATATTAACAATTTATTACATCGATAGGATACCAATGTAAGAATTATATTAACAATTTATTACAAAGATATCAAAACAATGTAGGAAATATATTAACAATGTCTTACAAAGATCTTAAAACAAGGTAGGAAATATATTAACAATGTATTACAACGATAGTATACCAATGTAAGAATTATATTAACAATTTATTACAAAGATATTAAAACAATGTAGGAAATATATTAACAATTTATTACACATTTTGTTTTTAACCTTGAAAATACTAGCAGAGGAAACTACCAAAATAACCAGCTTAATACTTATTAGTTTTCTTGTTTGTTTATTTATTTCTTTTTCTTCTAGAGAAATTTCTTCAAATAAAATCATACATGCTTATTATTGTGTATAAATTTAGTTTTTAGTATATTGGATTTACAGAAGTAATAATTAGCACTTTGGCTCGGACCCATGTCCAACGTTCCCTCTAAGCGAATGGTAGATGTGCGCGCAGTGCTCGCTGCATTGCACAAGCATCACGGAGACGAGCAAAATTTAACGTTGGATTGAGCAAAAATTGACAATTCAGCTGCGTGGAGATGCCTGACCTATGGAAAGCCGCAGGTACCCCGGCGGAGATCATAATTTTCCCTATTATTTTATATGGGCAACAATTAGCGGCTCCAACAACAATTAGCGGCTCCTAAATGACGGTGATTACAATTTTTCCCTATATTTTGATATGAACTACAATTAGCGGCTCCTACAACAATTAGCGGCTCCTAAAATCTACAGCTCCGTTTATAAAAACCACAATTAACGGCTCCAAAACATCTGAAGCTCAGTCTACCAACTACAATCACCGGCTCCTTAAAACAGCAACGCCGCTGATAATTTTGAGCTCCGTCTTTACTGACGAACGAGATTTCAACTCCAAAACGAGATCTACTAACTACAATCACCGGCTCCTTCAGTAACGCCGCTGATAATTGTCAGCTCCGTTTTCACAACAGAACCGAACGAGATTTAAACTCATAAACGAGATTTTAATCACCTGATGTCATATTCGGAATACTCACATCTTATCCGCATCATTGTCTTTAACTTTTATCGAGGGAAGTTCAATATTTGTTTCATTTTAAATTTATTTTGTTATTTCCAGCCGTTTGTGTTAAGTAGCCACGTCAAGGTAAGACTTTCATCATCATTAGTTTTCAACATTGTTACAAGGTATTTTCCATTTGGGAAGAATATTAACTTTTTTTTTTAATGCAAATATTTTGCTTTGACCAACAAGTTCTCATGTACAGTATCTACCTCTAAATTAAGTTTCGGAGGGGGGGGGGAGGGGGCTTATTGCGTGATTTATAATTGTGTGTTATAACCATTGGATAATTCTGTAAATTTCGATTAAATGTAAAATGTAATGATACATTTTATCCCCATTTTTGTCATTTTTATTAGAATTTATTAATTAAGGAATGAAATAAGTTTTGTACGTTTTTTTTTTTATATCGTTCTTGTTTGTTTAAAAACTATTATTACAAGGTGAGCATAAACTATAGTGTCTAAATGTGACAATTATAGATTGATTTCAACTTATGTTGCCATATTTTTGTTTATAAAAAATCTGTAAATTATATGTTTCCCCCACTTTCAGATGTTTTGCATTGGATGTTCAGAAAAGCTCTACGATGGAGCCAAGTTTTGTCACCAGTGTGGAACTGCGGTTCCAGGTAAAGGTACATACCACTTTTCATTTACAGGGTTCTCAATACATGTAAAAAATTATGAATCATTTGATAAATTAAGTCATTTGACCCTTGACACCAAACTTGCATGAGTAAATATGAAAATCTTGTGTCAAAATTGAAATCTCAAGAGACATTTATATCTGAGTCATGATCTTTTTTCCACATGTAAAATGAAGGGAAACAGTATATTTTAACTGATGCATAAAATTTCTTACAACTTTATGAGCTATATTTTCTTTATTCTCACAATTGTTACTAACTTTTGTTTGTATTCTTTGGGTCAGAATGATCATCATTAACAGGAAATAAACTATACATTTTGAGTCATTGTGATAAATTGATATCAGCCAGTGAGTGTAGAGTTCAGTAAAGTAGGAATTCAGAATTGTGCTGTATGGTACATAATTAAGAACTGTAACATGAAAATTAAAATAAATTGAACCTATTTCAGGAGACTATCATATTTATGTTACTTAATCATACACTGTTAATGTGTTATTACTTTTTTTTTAGCAGCCTCAGTGTCTAAAGGTAGCACATTGTCGGAAGGTTTGTAACTGATCATTTGTTTACATTTTCTTCACTGAGTTCAGGTCATTGACTACAACTCATTTTAATATCACTGGGTGATTGTACAAGACAATTTTAGTGTTAGGTATGATTGTGAAATGTGTTGTGCATTGTTTCATTTAATTCATGGAAAAAATTTGTATTTGTTTTGACTAATGGGGGTGAGTGCAGTTAGGTATCATGAAGTCTATATCTACCCTAGATAGTACCTTGTTTTAACTTTGTTACAAAAGAACAATTTGCACAATGAAGAGAATATTGGCATACCTCTATGTTACTTTCATGTACTGTGGCTAAATATAATTTGATATTGTATTTGAGATTGTAAATGTAAATGTGTCATATAATTTTTATTATTAATAATGCATGATGCAGTTAATACTTGTAGATGTTGCTGTGTGTATGTATATATATATATATATATATATATATATATATATATATATATATATATATATATATATATGTGTGTGTGTGTGTGTGTGTGTGTGTGTGTGTGTAATGAATGTATGTAAGTACTTTTGTGTTTAATTTTTTTTTTTAACTTTATTTTTTTTAGTTTAAAGGTATGGACTTTGTAGTCTGAAATATAGAATTCTTATCTTATCTTAAATTATCTAAGCACACAGCTAATTAAAATGACTGTTCCATATAATCAGCCTGAATCAATCAAAAGTATTCTATCTTTAGCAGTTATTTAAATTGGGAAAATGAAATTTGCCAGACTTGACAAAAATAGCTTCTGCAAGTGCAAATGAATTACCAAATATATAAAATGTATTTTTAAAAAACAGTTATCTGCTTTTTGTTTTACAATTTACCTCGGGGCCCCGAGTGGTCTTAAGCGCTCTCCATTACCGATCACTGCCATCTCACCTCTGTCTGTGTGTGTTTGAATCTAAGATTCGGCTAATGTGGATATGTGAGAAAGCTTGCCAGTAGCTTCTCGTGGGTCGGTGGTTCTTTCTGGGGGATGGGGGTGATCCCGGGTTCTTCCTCCACCATTAATACTGGCCGCAATGTATAACCTGTCATGGGCTGAAAAATGTCGTTAAGCCCTACAACTACTACAACAACAATTTACCTCTGATGTCCAGGAACTGAAAATTATCAAGTGAATCTATCAGTTTTATTTCTAAAGGTACATATTTGAAGTAATGCCATACTGTATACTCTATATCCCATATTACACCCATCAATCATATACTAAAATAAAAGGAATTAAAGGTTCTTTGAATAATATCTAAGATATACAATGTCCTTTTAAATAGCCAGTATAACCAGTGAGGTCACCTGGTGAAATCTTTTTCTTTAAGATTCTAACTATGCAAAATACAAAACTGGTGAGTACTGTCACGCTTGTGATATTCCCATTAATACTAAATAAGAACTATACAGGCCACTGTAATGAGTCATAAAACCTTTCCTGTTGTTGTTCTATTTACCCATATGTATCTTCATAGCAGTAAAAGACCCTGTTCTTCAATCCCCAGTTAAATTTGCTTGTTTAATTTGTGCAGTTATAAAATGTTTCATTATTAGGGTGAACCATGTTGTGTGAAGATACTTTCTGTTCAAGCCATACCTTGAGAGTGGTATGTGCATATAGTGTTGACTTATGCATTATTAGATGTGTCTTTTTGTATATTCACCTTTCAAAACTTTTGTTACATTTTGTTTGCAGTTTATTTCATGGAATGTTGTGGGGGTATTGATGGTTTATGAATAAATTTGTGTTAATTATATTTTAGAAGGTGAACAGAGCCTGCTGTCTCTCAGAGAAAAGTTCCACAGCTTCAAGGAGAAGTCACTAAAGAAAAAGAATGTTGTGCACAAAGGGTCCAGACTGCCAGAAAGTTCGAGTCATGTATGTATAGTGTGTTCTTGTGTAATATGTATATCACGTTTCCCTAAGTGTTTACCTTTATCATACATATCTTTGTACAGACTTAAATGACAAAGATCTAGAAACTCTTTAATGCATCACTTTGTAAAATTTAAACACATGCTGCTAATTCACAATTAGTTCTAGTAGATTGTATTCACTTTTACTTGTCATACTTTAGAGGAGCTTAAGAGTCTGTTTTCCATCTGTCTCTTAGCACAGGTTTGTTATCATTATTACTCCTGAACTACTTAGAGGGTTGTCACGAATCTTGATACACATTCATCCCATAGTCTACATTCTCCTCAATGAAATTAGTGTCACTAGGAAATCAAGTAAAATAGTAAGGTGGCCATATTGAAAATCTTGTTGTCACTTCTTCTTATGACAATATCATTGGGTTTACAACAGAAGACTTCTTATGGTGTCTGGTTGGTGCAAACTCAAAATTGTACCAATTGGATATTCACTTGGGGCAATCCTCTTAAAATGAAATTAATATTGACATGGAATTCTAACTAGAAGATTTCTTATGATGTCTAGTTGTATCTTAATTAAATTCATAATGCATCTGTCATGAAGATCTTGTTATTGCTCATCTTCCTGAGTATAATGTCATAATGATATGGTATTTCCAACAGAAGACATCTTTTGATGTTAAATTGCTCTAAAAGAAATGAAGCTTGATCTGATGTCAAAAATGGCTTTCATAGCTGTCATCATGATAATCATGTTATTCATAAAACACTAGAATGCATGGTTATATTAACATAGTCCTTTATCTTTCAAATATGTTCCCTTATCACATTACAGATATATATTGGATTGCCTATGTGAATGATAGCCTGCTCTCCTACTTAAAGTGACTACAAGGTGGTAAGAGTGCAGGATGTCATGTATTTGAACCCTAGCCAAGTCATAACAAAGACATTTAAAAATGTTATTAATAGCTAGCTGCAACACTTTTACTCAGAATTAAGAGGTTGCTGGTTATCCTGGTGTCAGGATAATGTCACAGGGTGGGACATGATGCCCCAGTGCTATACGCCAGTATAAACTACTACACCAGAAATCATAGTGATATGACTGAAAAATTGTGTTAAAAATCCATATCACACACTTTCAGCAACACAGTATTTGGTCACATGAACCGTGATTGATATATCAGATTTAGAAGCTGATTATCAAAATGTTCTTACCATCAAAATTTACTGGCATCTCCAGTGAAGCTAAGATGCTGTATTAGTATGATTTGATCAGGTGGTAGTCTGGAACCTATTTATGTTTCAGTCTTGTTGCAAAAAGATGAACTTATGATGCCTCGAATCGAATGTTTGATGGGACCATTCTATATGGATGACCTGCCCTCTCATGGACAATATTCTTATCTGTATTCCCTCTCAAAAATATCTATTTTTGTAATGTTAATGTGATAAGGGAATGTATTTTTGTAGAAGAAAGCAAAATTTTTAAGTAAATTATGTTTCTCAGGTTACCTATCCAATCATGTTACTTAAAAACTCTCCCACCCACACTGCCATGCTAGCATCCTCATTGGTATTTCACTCGGCTTGTTAGCTAGTGACACCAGGTAGTGGCTAGGTTAGGTACTGGGCAAGAGTTATTGCCCTTTGCAAGAGATGTAAATTGTTAACAGAAATTCATTTATTTAGATATTTTGGCCAATACTTGAAATTTATTAGTGGAAACATACAGTGACAATAAAAGTATTGCTTAAAAAGGATGTTATGTTATAAATATATTTCAGATTCACTTTGTCCTTGTACCTGTAAAGTTGTGACATTACATAATTTTCACAAACCTTGTACGTACACTTTATTCTATCAGTACAGATACCATAAATCACCTTTATGTCTTTCAGAATTTAGGTGTCCAAATAATGGACAGAAATTATAAAGCCGTGAAACGCATCTTCCAGGGACCAAGTGGTTTCACTGGAATAATTCACATTTCAGTGGACGGGGCCAGTTCTGGCAAAACATGGAAGGAGCTTATACAAGAAAAGTTTAGTCATTGCAAATTGGCCGTGTGTCGATATGAAGAAGGTGTTTTTACTAAATGTGTAAATGACGAAGATTATAGAATCAGTGACCTTTTAGAAGAAAAAAGAAAAAAACATCTGAAGGAACTCAGATGTTACATGGTGGTGGAGGGAAAAGGTAATATTTTTACTGGTTAGATATAGCATGTAAAGAATTTCATTGTTCTATGAACACTTTAGTTGTTCCATACAGTTATGTTAAAAACATTTAATGCCCATTTTTATGAAAGTTTATGCTTTAATGCTTGGATATTGTGATATCCTCTTCCATCTGTGTGTCATTAGCTCTATCTTCTCCTAAATCCCATGTTGTAACATTGACCAAACTTGGTAGATACAATGACGAACTGAAACCGGTAGCAAGAAGTATATAATTATTTGTCCTTTTGATGAGGTGAAAGGTGTTATAAACAAATATACTGCAAGTTCCTTAAATGTTATGAGTATCCGGTCTCAGTGTTTGTGACTATCAATTTTCACGTCTTGCTTTTTAAATGGTATGCATAATTATCTTTAATTGAGGAAATAAAGCTTCTGTTCTCCACAAAAAAGATAATTGTTCATGAAGCACTTACATTTTGTTTCATAAGGACAATGACATCTTATAAAAATTATTTTTTGTGAAATCTATTGAACTAGTGATGATGAGAATGAAACGTTAAACAAAGAAACGTTAAACAATGATGAATCATTGAATTATCACTGATGTCAGTTTTTATTTTATAATAAATTGTTTGCACAGACACATGTACACCATAACCGTGATTATATCAATGTGTATAAAGATTAATACTTTGGTCACTGCAGTATGCTTATACTTAATCACAATTTGTAATAGTATGGCATCATTTATAAATAATGTCCAGATGCAGTCATTGCTGCAGATCCATCATAAATTTAGCTGAAGCTGGTTGACACTGAAATCGTGTCCCTAATATTTCTTTTCCAGAGGTTATAATGTTGAAAAATACTTCCAATATTTCACCCATGAAAATGTAAATGTTCTGACTGAATTTGATGCACATCATTGCAAGGTTCATATTGAAATGGTCATGACAACAGTCCTGCAAAGTATAAAATTTTAAGGCATTTTCATTGTAGGAGTGTATTTTTTGAAATATTGAAGTTTTTTTTTGCTGCAACTTCTAGTTTGATATTTCATTACCACTATAAGTGTATGTTGTATATTTGATTCATGCCTCCGAGTTTTGCAGAGTGTGTAAAGTGATTGTTGTTTCGACATTAAAAACAAATTACTTTTGAATTACAGGCCACACATAATTGTTTAAAAAATTAATTGTTTTAAAATATATTTTTACTTTGATTAAAAATTGAGGTATATGTATTTGGTAAAGACATGTACTTTTTATGGAATCATTTTTATAAAAAATTAAGAATGTTGCTTTCAAAATGATCTTTTACATGTATTTATTTTTATTTGTTTCTTTTTTCATTGTTGTATTAATGTTATGTGGTGTTTTTGTGTGGTTGAGTCATATGTTTTCTTGCCACTTCATATTGTCTATGTCTGCAATGTCTATCATCATCATCATTATCTTGATAGAAAATATAATGCTACCTATTATTTTAAGACTGGCTGTATTTATGTTAATGTTACATTGTAGTTCACATAGCATGTCTCAATGCTCATTTATTTTCAGCAACTTATTGTCACAAATAAATCAATACAGTAGTTGTAAAGTCAGCTGTAGTATTCTTTTTGTGGTAGATTTATGCATGTGTGCCAGTTGGAATGGGTAGTAATAATTGCAAGAAGAATTTGATGTAGATTGCCGGTTGTAGCATATTAATTTATGACTATGATAATCATTCTTTTAGATAGGGATCAGATTCAAAAGTGCTTCCTGGGGCAAAACTCCAACACATCAGCCAAGGTTTTGTTTTATTTTTTTTTATTAAGTCGTTAAATTATATCTGGGACCAACAGATACAGGAATTGGAAACTATTTTGTACAAAGTCAAATGAAATATATTGTTATATATAAAACTTATTCAAATCAGGGCACATATCACCTGCAAACTCATTGATTTGCAAAGAAGATTCAGTGACATATCCAATATAAACATGGATAGGTTAAAAGGTTCTTAAAGACTCCTTTATATGTGATGCATTAATGGAAATAGTGTTATTGAACTAAATACACTTAAACACGTATTGGTACTAATATTGCTGAAAGTTTGTTCTTTCTATTCATTTTTAGACCATTAACTAAAATCACATTTTATACATGGTCAGACATAATACATTGCTAACATAACTCAGTTTATATAACTTGAAAATTATGGTACAAAATTCTTTGACTGGAGTGGAGTGTTATTTCCATTGGCAGTACAATTGCAGCTGCATATGAGGTATTTATCCATATTTTGTCTTCTGTATACTTAATACTTGCTACAGATAATCATAGGGCCCCCGAGTGGCCTAGTAGTCTAAAGCGATCTCCGTTACGAATCACTGCCATGTCACCTCTGTCTGCCTGTATTTGATTCTGAGAGTCTAAGATTCTGCTGATGTGGATATGTGAGAAAGCTTACCAATAGCTTCTCGTAGGTCGGTGTTTTTTCCGGGTGTTTTCCCGGGTTCTTCCTCCACTATTAATACTGGCTGCCATGTATAGCCTATCGTGTGCTGAAAAATGGCATTAAGCCCTACAACAACAGCAACAACAGATAAATCATTGTAGATATTTTTGGCACCCATATATGGTGCAAAATGGCATGGTCACTCCTGATTTATATTGGTTTACAAAGGGTAATGACAGCCATATCTGCAAATCCTTAAGGAATGGGTAAATAGTATATGTTCATATTTGCATAAGAAAACTGGTAACAATGAGCAATTTTAGTGATGTGCAAAAAGGTTAACTTCCAAAGTTTGAGCAATATTTCATCAGTGCATTTGAAGACATGACAGATTAAACTTATTATATATTATTTATCTATTATTTTTCAGTATACCAAATAAAATATGCCTAAAAATATATGTACCAATGCATAACTCTTTTTTTAAAATCAGGACTGATAAAAAAATATCAGTATCTAAATTGTAAGCATTCATATAGAGGATTTAACAGTAGAAACTTGTTAATAGTTGTTAGGAAAATACACCCATCCCTACAAACATAAATATATATATATATATATATATATATATATATATATATATATATATATATATATATATATATATATATATATACAATATAAATGATCAAAGGTAAAAATGTTCAAAATTGTTTAAAAAGATAAGTGTTAAATGATTAAGAATATGGTTAAAAAAGTGAATCCTTAAAATATGGGGTCAATATTTGTTATGTAGACTGCATTCTTAACAATGTCAGGAGATGTTAACTAATGATTACTTTCTGAGAGTTCAGTGGAGTTATATCTGAGAGCTCAGTGGAGTTTCCCAAACCTCTAAGACTGTTAGTCCCAGATGATATATATGTTGTTCCTTTTTTCCCCAACTTAAGTACATTTATTTTTAATTTTGTTTACGTTTTTCAAAGTTTTTACTGCATACTATTTTGGGAAGTTACCACATTTATCTTGTATTATGTTCAAAATCTTCATTATTTTGTAAGAAATGCAGCTGGCTATCTATATTGGTATACAATTACCCTTCAATGAAAACATAATGCTACATTAATATGGTGTTTTATTTCCAGTTTGTTCACTGGTTCATCATAGATCATTACAAATTTTGAATTAAATATTGTTATAAGTCATGGTGTTAAATGATGGTTACTATATTACTGAAATATATAAAAGTTATTAACAATGTTTTGCTACCTATATCAAATTTACTGCGTTACGTTTTTAGACATGGAACTTTTATTTTGCTGAAGACACTTGACTCTGTCCCATTCACGTCTCTGTGAAGCTATTTCCCTTTACTGCCTTTACAACAATGATAAATCTGCTGTGACTTCAAAGGACTTACTTTGTGGCAAGAAAAGAGCAAGCTGTATGAAATTTCTTTAATTTCTTGTGATTATGTTATTCTATTCCTACTGCTTTCTTAGGTCACCAATTATTTTAGGAGCAGTCCATGAGAATAAGATGAACATAATGGAAAGGCAGTTTGCATGTTGTGCTGAAGAGCAAGTCTCATTTTTAAGCTTCAGTTATGGATCAGCATTGGCATATAATTAAAAAAAGTTCTTATTTGGCATAAATACCTTCCTGTGGTACCAAAAATTATATTTTGTACCTTCTGGCTTCACCAGCCATTAAAATATGAAATTTTTGGTGCCACATCATTTAATATATCCAATTTTAACGTAGGGAAAGAATTGTATTTTCCCCAAAAAGTATCTTTAGCACAAGTTTATTTGCCTTTCATATTCGAGGATCAATAGAAGCCCAACATAAATCTTCAAAAATTTTGGAACAAGTACATTAAGAAAAATGTTCTGCATCACAGGATTTAAAGTGATATTAAATAAGAATTTTTCTTAATATTGATGAATTGAGGCTTTTGTGTCATGTGATATGATAGCTGGCTACATTACTTTCAAAACGTTTGCGTTTTTCTTTTGCCCATGTTGTTTTTACTCTGAATTGTTATATATGAAATCATTGTAGATGTGCTGTCAAATTTCTACATTCATCATACTTTTTGTGGTGTTTTAATAACTTGATCTTAATTCATTGATGCAGTTGTCTAAAAAGTTTATTTATAGTGGTCAGCTGAAATGACAATAAAAAGTACAGTGAAACCACTTGCCAAATCCTTTTTAGAATCCCTAAATGTTCATAAATGTTTTCAGATATACATTGTACTCATTATTGCTTAGTGAACTATTGTGCATTGGTTTCATTAACATTTTATAAGAACAAGATTCAGAAATAAAGTTTTTTTCTTTTGCACAACATGAACAGTTTGAAATTTTAGATGGCTCAAAATAATCTTTATGATTATATTTTTTAACAATGTACATAGTCAGACAGTGTCAAATAAAGATGATGGGAAAGTGAAAGGTGACTATTTATAAGAAGTGTGTATTTAAGTGGTTCATATCAGTATGTCTTTCGATCATACTTTTGACTTTCTATGTGCATGGAATCTCAATTAGATCCCCCTAAAAAATTCTTTATATTATGCTTACTTATTTGGGCAGTTGAAGTTTCTCTCAAGTTAATCATAAATGTAGACATAATAATATTTCTTAATACAGTAATGAAATGTTAAAAATTTGTAGATACTTGAATGCAGTGTTTACTTATAAAATTAATTGACTTGTCAGTATAAATAGACATTTTCAACAAGGTGTAGACTTTTTGAATTGAAAGTCTAGTGATTCCATAACTTAGTTCTTAAGTACAATTTGCAGATACATGGGAGTAAACCAAATCGTGCCTAGCAAATACCTTTTGTGCACAGCTTATGAATGTATGAGCTATGAGGATTTGAATAATTCCAATGTAGCCATGAGAATTTCTAATACACTCTGAAAAGTACCCTTATGACTCTTTCAAACTTCATGGGATTTCCAGAAGCTAAAAGTCATATTCGTATGATAGGGGCAAATCCTATTATTGAGTTACTTAAACACTGTTGCTAGTCATTTTGACTTGATCATATTTGTGATGAGAAGCTTGTTAGCATCTTTGAAACAAATCACTTAGCATACTAAAATGCAATTTTGCTTACTTATTTATATGTATATGATCTGGTTAGATTTTAAGCAAGTTCTCCATCTTTTACACTTTTGTTGTGACATTTTCTTTTGTACAGGGATTTTTTACATCATGCAGCTCTGATGTTGAAGTTGAACTATTATCAGCAGTTACCAAGGTATTTTATTTGTATGCTATGTATGGTGGGAATTATTTTAATATTTACAATAAGACATCCTATTTTGATATAATTTAAACATTTTAATTTTATTTCACCTTGGCAACCATGGTGGGTATGTAAGAAAGTCTGCCAATAATTTCCAGTATGGATGGTGGTTCTTCCCTCACCAAATATACTATCCACCTTGCTTAACTGGTTATGCTGAAAATGGAGTTATAACATGCACAATGAAACTAAAACAGTTGGGGCCAACCATTTAGTATGTACGCAAAAATCTGGCAAAACTCGACCCATCCCCCATCGCTGTACAAATGCATACTTTTTACACACATCCAACCTGCATGCGTACGTTTAACAAAAGCCACTCATCTCCCCCCCCCCCCAAATCTATAGAACAGACTGTATTTAATCCATGCAGAAACAATCAATGATTAATAATATTAACATGTTTAATAAAACATATGGTCTTGAATTTCTGGTAGTTCATTGGAGCCAGTGGAGTATTTGTTCATTCAAGTTAATCATTTGTGAATTTTGGCTTAAAGTTACAGTCTCATAAAATACATTTATTAAATTACATCTATCAGGACTATCTTGATGAAATATTTCAACAGGCTTGCATATTCTGTTACCTTGATAACAATGTAACTTTTGATTATCATACATGTTTCTTGTTCTTTCTCATGTTGATGTTTTAATTATTGTCTTTGGCAGAGACCTAACATGGTGAAAGCTCAAGTTAACATTATGTTTTTGTAACATCACACCTGCCCAATTACACTTTGTACTTCCTTAAATCATCCCCCCCCATTCGTACATATGCTTCTGCTTAGTACCCCTCTCCCCAGTTGCGGTATTGACATGGGCAAATTTATTTTTACAAGTAACATATATATCATTCACCCTGTTTGATAATTTTCATAATTCTGTGAATTTTGGCATTTATCTTTGCACAAATGTGTTCGAAGTTCCTCCTTTAAATTGGTTCAGAATTTTTTAGAAATGTGAAAAATAGACATTACAAATATTGGAGATATATGACAGTTTTGACTGCAGTAGACTATTCTGGGAAACAGAAAAGGACAGTGAGCAGTCTGTATTTTTGAGAGATTGCATTAATTTTGAAATGTCAACAAGTGATACACATCATGCTACATGTCTGCGGCATGATGCCCCAGTGATAGACATCACTATAAACTGTCACACTGCAGTCATCGTAGCGATATGACTGAAAAATTGTTAAGCTACATTAAAAATCCTAATAACACACAATCACACTGACCCCCCCCCCCCTTTCCATGCACACAACCCCCCCCCCCCAACCATATGTTTACTTACTAAATGGATGGCCCCTTTGGTAAAAATGGTGGAGAAATTATATCTCGTATACAGTTATTATTTTTTTATGATTCTTTTTCTCTTGTTTTGACATAGCCTGAAGTTTTGGACTTGGCAGACATAACTTGGTTCTGGGGCCCCAAGTGGCTGAGTGGTCTAAAGCGCTCACCATTCTGGATCACTGCCATTTCACCCATCTGTGTGGGTTCGAGAAGGCTTGCCAGTAGCTTCTTGTGGGTCAGTGGTTCTTCATGGGGTTTACCAGGGTACTTCCTCCACCAGTTATGCTGGTTGCCATGTATGGCCTATCTTTTGCTGAAAAATGGCATTAAACCCTACAACAATAACAAACTTTGGTTCTCATGTTGCTCTGGTAAATTTGTCTACATACTACATTTGTATGGCTTTTACCTGAATTTTTTCAGTTTATGGTTTTTAGTATGTTATTTAGAACATTTTCCTGATTGCATTAGTGCATATTATATTCTTTACAATAATATAAAGTTGATTAAACAGATTGTTTAGATTGATATCAAAGCATAATGGATGCAGAGTAATCGGTAATAGTCAGTTTCTTTACTTTTAAAATTGTATAGTTTAAAACAAAATGCATTTAATGAAACAGTTAAATTCCAGTTTCATTGCTGTAAATAGACGGGTTTCAAAATATTTATCATAAACCTATATTATTGTAAAATGAACAGAAGGAAGAAAAGAATGTGCAGCCCTCAGCATTGTGCAAGTCTTCAACAAAGTCAGCTGTGTCTTCTGCCACTACAGTAATATGTACATCAGATTGTGTAAGTTCGGTGAGGATACATATTTATATTTTAGAAACCTTAAAACAACTTTTATAACCATTACATGTATATGTACTAGTATGTAAAGACATTTTCAAAGAGAGCCTTCAGCCAACTCAGATATCTTGGCAAATTACTGTTATGTGATTTTTAAACAGGTGAGTGATCTCAGGCCTCTTTGCTCTTTTGTTTTCTTTAGACTTGTATTAGATACAGTGTAACAAATATGGTTTACAAGTAAAACAAAGTAATGGGGGTATACATATTTTGATTCACATAACAATCTGGTGGTTGCAAAGCAGTTACCTAGTAATTTTACAATTATAAAAGTTTGCTGTATTTTCTGAATTTTGAAAATAATGCATGTATTGAAAATAGTAAATTCCATCTACTTTTATTCTTGTATAATCAGCAGAATGAAGATGCAAGTCTTGAACTCCCTACAAAGAGTGAATCAACAAAATCAGCTGTACCTTCCCCAGCATTAGTTGATGATAGTTTGGTGAGAAACTTTATTGATATTAAATGAATCCTGAGAAAGTGTATCATTTTCTTAGAAATAAAATATTTGTATTCATTATTCGGTAAACTGTAAAATATACGGGATATATGTTTATGCTGATGTAGAGTTTAGTAGTTTCTCTTATGTTGAATAGAGTTTTATTTCTCTACAATTGAAACCATACCATAACAGTGAGATGAGTGAAGGTTTTAGATTCCCAATAAGAGTGCAGCATACTGTACAACTTGTATTTTGGACATTTGACTTTATTATGGAATTGCCCCCACCCCCCATAATAAAGATAATAAAGCAATCAATGTCCATCACCTTTGCTCTTACAACATATATGCCAATTAAATAAAAAGTTGCTTTTGTCATATTATCATCTCTTTAATTCCACTCATAAAATTGAGAGGATTCTGAATAAAGTGAATGCTGCATAAGAATAGCGTAATAGTACTTTCCTTTTTTGCTTTTTGTAGCAAGTGTATATGGCCCATTTCCAAGAAAATAGACTTGTTACTTAAGAAGTGAACTTTACCTAACGAATTCATTTTATTGATAAGGTAGCTAGTTAACCAGTCTATATTTTTCAAGAAAATGATGCCCGATGTTAAGTGAAATGCTCTACAGTGCCAGTTGTATATGTTACTTGATGAAGGTGTTAGACCAGGTGGATCTTTTCATACTTCAAAACAATACTCCGAAAAAAGGAAAAATCAATACTTCTTTAAAACTTTAAGAGAAGAATATGAAGTAGTGTAATAAGCTCACTATCAGCACCTGACCACATTCATTGCAGAATTCCAGTTCATTATCATTCAATGAGTGCTGAATATAAATAATGTTTCAGTATATTTTGTGCTTGTATTCTGTTTATAATCAATATGGATTTTACGCTTTGTTACAAAATTTTTTATCAGCTGCAAGTTAGTAGTAAAAGTGTATCTTTTTTATATGTGCTATAGTTCTGGAATGTAATATATAGATTACACTTCTTATGTCCAAATTACGCTTTTTTGCCACTTATAATACAATAATTATATTTATACCTCATGCTGTGATGGCTTATATCTTATAGTAATAAGTTGCATGCATATTCTTCCTTTATTTTTATTATAGTTTACAGAACAAACAGAAGATGCAAGTCTGCAACCTTCAGCCATGCCAGATATTGAATCATGGACAAAGGGAGCTGCATCAAGTTCATCAGATGTTTCAATTTCAGTGAGTATCCTTTTTTATTCTGAAATGTCTGTTATCTGTCAAGTTGAGCACCTTTGATCAATCAGCCATCATGGTACCTTTATATCTGACTAAAGCAAGTCAGATTGTCCAAAACATGTCTGGTAATATCACATTCTTCAATACAGAGCAAATGTTCTTTAATTTTGGTGATTGGTAAATTTTATTATAGTAGTAAAATTACAATAATTGTAGTTAACTGCATTCTGGTAATTTCTTTTTGTCATTTTGATAACAATTGTATGGAAATGTTTTGGTAAACATATATGAAACTATAGTGCATTATTACCACTGGTGACATTTTTCATAATGTTCAACAGTTTCTTTACTTTGCTGAATGCTTGTTTTCATATTTATCAGTTTAGCTTGAATGACACATAGAACTCGAAAATTTATCCATTTAACTCTGATAGGAATCCAAGGAAGGAGAAATGGTATCTGTATGTACACAAGGTTCATTCACAGAAATGCAGTTGTTTTATAACGAGTACAGATTTAGCGATTTACTATTTTAGACTAAAATGTCATGGTCATTTCACCCCATGTTATATATGTGCATTTATATTTTGATTATTAATTGAGGGGAGGCATATACTATACTATATATGGTAATTTAAAAAGTACTTGTTTTTATGCTATAGAGTAGCTGCCTGTAGCAAGCAAAACCAATAAAAAGAACATATTACAACCATTTGATATTAAATATGACTTTCATGATGTCCACATGCCTTGATTTGAAAGTAAAACTTGCATATGAACAATTAAAATAGGAAGAACCGATTTTTGCAGATGCCTCCAAAAATTTTACCATTTAACTTCCAATGTAAATGTAAAGAGCACTCTTATTGGATTCATTTTTTCAGCTGCAGTCAGTGAACTAAACTTGCAAAACTTCGTAACCTAGCAACATAACTAGGGTCATGTGGACCAATGTAAATTGACATTTTGTGGCTCATGAAGATGATGGTTCTTGGTCAATTCAGTTTTGTCTATCTGTACATTTTTCTCAGCTCGAGTATACATCAATTGTTCAGGCATTCTGTCATATTATTTCACTTTCAAGAACATATTTTCATTTTCTTGTCACTTAGCTGTAAAACGTATATAATTTAGTTACAATGGTTACATATTTAATAAATATCTTTTCTTTTAAGAGTATGGAAAATGAGTTACCTCAAATGACATTTGGTCACAGGAAGCGCCAAAAACCTTTGATGAAAGTGGTTGACAGGAAGAAAATGCGATATGATGTAAGTCAGTGATGATGCAAAGTAAGTGTCCTTCTAATATCTGTATGTACTTTACACGTAAATAATTGCAGCTTAAGGTTCATATACATCTAATACCTTTATTACCATTTATGTTCCCATTTAAACGTAACAAGGTAAATTAACGGGAATAGCCAAATCACTTATAATCGAGCATTATTGCTCTTATGTCATTCATTCATATTAAACCCTGTGTCCAAACCTCATGTATATTTCCAATATGACAGACGTTGTTGTTCTTGTTGTTGTTGTTTTTATAGGGTTTAACACCATTTATCAGCCAAGGATGGGCTATACATGGCGGCCAGTATAAATGGTGGAGGAAGAACCTGTGAATACCCCCAGAAAGAACCACCAACTCCAGAGTTCTCATGTACCCACATTGGCCTAGCCCTTGATTTTAACTCACTCAAACTGAGGTGAGATGGCGGTGATCTGTATTGTTTAGCAACTTAGACCACTCAGTCACTTGGGCCAATCCTGTGTAAATCAACTTCAGGATTCAATCACTTTTCTATTCACATATTTATTTGGAGTCTTTAAAATGAGACTGTAAAGATCATACTGTATTTTATTTGGTAATGTTTATGCACACTAGCTTTTTTTGTCTAGTTTCACAACTTTTGTAAATTAAGAAAAAAATTTTAAGGTAATAGTAATTGCTACGTTATTTTTTTATCATTGTTTTACTTTGTAGGCAGCAAAGGAATACCTACCAGAGATTGGTGCAACTGATGAAACAAGAAATTTTGTTATAATTAATGGTTCAACAAATGATGCCATGGAGGGTCAAATAAATGTTGCAGAATCCATAAAGGTATATTTTTGCATCACTTTAATTGTATGGTTCTGTAACAAAATGATCCATATTTCTGTTGTGATTGCACTGCCTTATGTAAATCACAGTTTAAATGGTACTTACTGATCTAAACATTGCCTAAAAATATGTATCTTTAAAATTTTGATTGATTCTATATGAATAGAGTATGTATAGTTATAAAACTGCAAGACTCTGAATGCCAGCAACATAAGAAATTTCAATCCTTTACACACACCCCACAACCCTGTCCTTTTCACTATTCCAGAATCATATTTTTAATGAACATTCAAGTGTTGATGGTTAGGAGTTGTATTCATATGAAATTACATGAGAATACTACCCCTTTCAAGGGCCCCGAGTGGTCTAAAGCGTTGTCCGTTATGGACCACTGCCATCTCACCTATGTCTGCATGTGTTCAAGTCTAAGATTCGGCAAATGTAGTTATGTGAGAAAGCTTGCCAGTAGCTTCTCGTGGGTCGATGGTTCTTTCCGGGGTTTGTCATGTTTCTTCCTCCACCATCAATACTGGCCGCCATGTTTAGCCTATGTTGTGCTGAAAAATAGTGTTAAGCAATTAAAAAAAAAATATACTAACCCTTTCAAATAGGAGAGCAAGATATTTTACAAAAGCTATTGCTTGCCAACAAAGGGTCAGTTCCTTATAATGACAACTTTGCTTTTAGTGGTACTTGTTTCTCCTCTAAACTCGTTCAGCTGCCTTAACAATTGTAAGCAGAGTGGTAATTTCATTTTTGTTTTCATTTATATATCCAACACCTGTTACCTTATCATGTGTGTTACTTTACACATATTCCTTTCATTAGTATGACTTATAATACACATTTGTAAATACGGTAGTATATTCAGGAACCATAGCGAGGTGAATTTTTAACATAGCCTTTAAAACCAATTTCAGTCATATCGCTAAAATGTTTGCAGTGTGGCAGTTTATAGTGATGTCTAGCATTGGGACATCATGCCGCTGATATGTAGCATCATGCCACACACAGTGACATTATCTGGACACACATTATCATAACACTAAACTCTTAATGTTGAGCACTTTTAAAGGCAGCTAATAGTATCATTTTTAGTCTTTGGTATGACTTGGCTTTGGTTCAAACTCGTGACCTATCACATCCAATAAAGGCAGTATTAGAGAAAAACAAGCAGGGTCTACTTTTACAGTTACAGATTAATGACATCGCACCTCTGCCTATATGGGTTAAAGTCTCCGACTTGGGTGGGTATGCGGTGTGGGTATGCGCAAAAAATCTGCCAGCTGCATCCTGTGGGTTGGTGGTTCTTTCTCCACCAAATAAACTGGATGCCATGTATAATAGCCCATCATTTGCTAAATAATGCCATTAAACTCATAACAATAAAATAGACAAGGAATCAGTCTTGTTCCTGAAAAACAGTTCAGGAACAAATTTAGGAGTAATATAGTCACTATATCCTTGCACAGCTGATACAATGCTGTGTTGTTATACAAGTTAGAAATGTAGTATTAATGTTTATTTACAGGCATTGTACAGTTGGATAGCAGGAACAATAAGACCAGAGAATCTTCCAGCCCAATTTGAGCTAGTTTGTATGTCAACATTCCATGATGTGGAATGTACCGATTTTGGGTGTGAGCATACATATCCACTTGAAACGGAAGCTGGTAGTACTCCATCATTGGCGCTTTTGCCTGAAGTTCTTGTGATTAAGAAGATTGTAAGTTTTTTTTCTGTTGCTATTGTGTGGTATTAAATTTTATGGCAGTTGTAACAATATAGCAAGCAGATCTTAATAAACATGCATTCAGTTTCAGTTAGTAATTTCGTGCGTGTGTGTGTGTGTGTATATATATATATATAACACCTCACCTTTTCCTTTGTGTTCTGTTCATAATAAAGCTATATATATATATAAACAATTAGACTATTTGCAGGTAAAACAAATTTTTCCACTTGCATCCTAAATATAAAACACATTTATAAATATAAAACACATTTATAAATTATTTGATCATTGTATATTTGCAGAAATGTCGATATAACGCCAAACTGTTTAAATGAGTAAACCTTTCATTATACTATTTTAGATTAACTAGTCCATGTACAACTTTACTTTTCTCTCATCAATAATTTTTTGTCTGTACTATGTGCAATACCTAGTAATACATAAACAGATACAGAATAGAAGAAATTAGTAAGTATAATTTTTCCATAGTTGAACTTACTGGCCACATCATACCTCAAGTATTTATTAGAGGCATGAGTTACACAGACTCAGTGGTTAGCAGGCCAACTTAGTAAGCAAAAAGTGCAGGTTGGAATCCTACTGATGGATTACCCCAAATTATGTGTCCTCTGGCAAGGCACTCTACTTCATTTGCCTCAGCACCAAATAACCAATTTGTGTTGATGTGCTATGAAATACAGAACCACATCTTTTTACTTCTTAATTTAACACATATGCATTTGTAATTTTTCCTTCTGCTTTTTTAGGGAGACGAACTAGATGGAACCCTGACTGGCTTCGATGATGTGTACTTTTCTGTGTGAAATCCAAAGAGCATAATCAGCAGCAATGCATAAAAAACAATCTAGTCAAAATGGAGGAAAAATGTTAACAGCAACTCATGAATGCTCAGTTCCTTAATCTGATAAAGAAGCTATACACAAATCTGAATTATGCAGAAAATTAATTAATTTCTTGACTTTTAAAATAAATTATAGAATTTTTAGGTAATAATCATACTTAACCACGTGTAATTTTTGCTAAAATAAGATTGCCTAAATAAATGCCTTTAAAACTTACTGTGTGCATCTTGGTGTTGTGGATCAGTTTATACTAAGGTCATGCACCTTTTTTTAGTGTATTCAGTTAGGGCGGCTTATATGCGAGTACATGCGGTAGTTTAATTGGCTTGGACTATACCTTTTACAAACCTTTAATCAGGCTGGATTATCTCGGGGTTTACTCTATGACAAATAACATCTTATAATTACTAAGGAAGAATTGTGTGCAAAAATAAAATTTATTTTTTTCATGGCTCTCTTCCTTTCTCTCTCCTCATTGTATTTATTGTTACCTTAAGATAATGTAGTTATTCATAAAACCATAATAATTATAACTGCACATGTATGCTGTAATAAGCAAAATATTTAATGTGACATGGGAGGAAAAATAATTCTCTTGATATAAATTATAATTCATTTGAAGTTTTTCAGTTACATCTGATGATACAGTTCTGTAATCACTTCTGAAAGAACAATAAACATGTTTCTAGCAGTAGCAAAGTCCTCTGCTGCATTTGGAATTTGATATGTCTCTGTCACGTCTTGTACAATCCTAATAAAATCTGGATCTAGCTCTGTATAATTATTCTGACAGAGTTCCCTCAAGTCCTGAATTTCCTCCTCTGTCGTTGCTGATAAACAGTCCTCTGCTCCTGAAAAAAAATTGTGTTAAGATTTAATATTCTGTATTTATGTTCATTTCATTCAGCATTAATGGCCACATTTACCAAGCATCTATTCCATCCCTGACTTAAAGCATTTGTTTTTCTGTTTCTTGTAACTGATTGTATACATAAACCTCAATTAAGCAACATGTTTTAAGAGACCATGTTCGTTAAAGTCTTTCTAATAACAGCTTACATGAGGTTGAAAAATGTGTTATTTGGTTACAATATAAAATAATAAATTTACAAATGTTGTTTAAATTATCATGTAGTGTGTCAAAGTAGATTTAAAATGAATTCATTTTTAGTGTGACACCTAGGGGGTTGTCCATAAAGGATGTCTGCAGATGATACCCGTTTTCCTACCCCCACCCACTTGTCCACATTTGTCTGCATGTGGCTTAACCCACCCCACCCCGGCAGCAGACATCCTCGTCTAGCATTATACCTTGCTCTATGGTCCGGCAGTGTAATAGCTGGTGCTTTCAAACTACAACGCTCACTGATCTCATCACAGCATGTAGCTCAAAAGAAAGAGAAAAACATGAAGCAGAAAGTTCTTTCTTTAAAACAATCTTTATTCAGGACATAGAACAAAAGTTGTCGTCTCACAGAAAACTAAATTTGATAGACTGTTAATGTCTTACTCCATTTCAACAAACGCAGATGGTAACCAGTCAAATAAGTTGCGAACAACTCGCAGACCATCACTGCTTCAGTTGCGGAAGTTGATTAAGCAGTTGACAGAATAGCGCTAACAGATTCAGGCTCCATAGCATCATTGTCTGCCACTTCAGTTTGTGTGCTCAATATGGGCATGATTGCGCTTCGCAGACTTTGTTTTCATATCAGCTGTCCACAATCCAGTAATTTTAACCAGCAGAAGACTAGCCATTTGTGTGCTAACAGATTGTAAATCATTGCTTGATGCGTCTTGTGCTGGTGTAGATCGTTTGGTTTTTTCTTCACTAGATATACCCCTTTTGTTGTTGCAGCATAAATCGGTATTTAAAAGTTGCTATCCAATGGCAGTCAACAAAATACTATACAGATTCTTTTATTGCCAACAGCTTATATTTTAAATTGAGACATGTATATAAATTTAGGAGTAATATAGTCACTATATCCTTGCACAGCTGATACAATGCTGTGTTGTTATACAAGTTAGAAATGTAGTATTAATGTTTATTAACAAACATTGTACAGTTGGATAGCAGGAACAATAAGACCAGAGAATCTTCCAGCCCAATTTGAGCTAGTTTGTATGTCAACATTCCATGAGGTGGAATGTACCGATTTTGGGTGTGAGCATACATATCCACTTGAAACGGAAGCTGGTAGGACTCCATCAGTGGCGCTTTTGCCTGAAGTTCTTGTGATTAAGAAGATTGTAAGTTTTTTTTTCTGTTGCTATTGTGTGGTATTAAATTTTATGGCAGTTGTAACAATATAGCAAGCAGATCTTAATAAACATACATTCAGTTCCAGTTATTAATTTCGTGTGTATATATATATATATATATATATATATATATATATATATATATAACACCTCACCTTTTCCTTTGTGTTCTGTTCATAAAAAAGCTATATATATCAACAATTAGACTATTTGCAGGTAAAACTAATTTTTCCACTTGCAACCTAAATATAAAACACATTTATAAATATAAAACACATTTATAAATTATTTGATCATTGTATATTTGCAGAAATGTCGATATAACGTCAAACTGTTTAAATGAGTAAACCTTTCATTATACTATTGTAGATTTACTTTACTTTTCTCTCATCAATAATTTTTTGTACTATGTGCAATACCTAGTAATACATAAACAGATGCAGAAAAGAAGAAATTAGTAAGTATAATTTTTCCATAGTTGAACTTACTGGCCACATCATACCTCAAGTATTTATTAGAGGCATGAGTTACACCGACTCAGTGGTTAGCATGCCAACTTAGTAACCAAAAAGTGCAGGTTGGAATCCTACTGATGGATTACCCCAAATTATGTGTCCTCTGGCAAGGCACTCTACTTCATTTGCCTCAACACCAAATAACCAATTTGTGTTGATGTGCTATAAAATACAGAACCACATCTTTTTACTTCTTAATTTAACACATATGCATTTGTAATTTTTCCTTCTGCTCTTTTAGGGAGACGAACTAGATGGAACCCTGACTGGCTTCGATGATGTGTACTTTTCTGTGTGAAATCCAAAGAGCATAATCAGCAACAATGCATACAAACAATCGAGTCAAAATGGAGGAAAAATGTTAACAGCAACTCATGAATGCTCAGTTTCTTCATCTGATAAAGAAGCTATACATAAATCTGAATTATGCAGAAAATTAATTAATTTCTTGACTTCTAAAATAAATTATAGAATTTTTAAGTAATAATCAAACTTAACCACAAGAGAGGTATATGTGTAATTTTTGCTAAAATAAGATTGCCTAAAAAATGCATTTAAAACTTACTGTGTGCATCTTGTGATGTCATCTTGGTGTTGTGGATCAGTTTGTACTAAGGTCATGCACCTTTTTTTTAGTGTATTCAGTTAGGGCCGTTTATATGCAAGTACATGCGGTAATTTAATTGGCTTGGACTATACCTTTTACAAACCTTTAATCAGGCTGGATTATCTCAGGGTTTACTCTATGACAAATAACATCTTATAATTACTAAGGAAGAATTGTGTGCAAAAATAAAATTTATTTTTTTCATGGCTCTCTTCCTTCCTCTCTCATTGTATTTATTGTTACCTTAAGATAATGTAGTTATTCATAAAACCATAATAATTATAACTGCACATGTATGCTGTAATAAGCAAAATATTTAATGTGACATGGGAGGAAAGATAATTCTCTTGATATTAATTATAATTCATTTGAAGTTTTTCAGTTACATCTGATGATACAGTTCTGTAATCACTTCTGAAAGAACAATAAACATGTTTCTAGCAGTAGCAAAGTCCTCTGCTGCATTTGGAATTTGATAAGTCACATCTTGTACAATCCTAATAAAATCTGGATCTAGTTCTGTATAATTATTCTGACAGAGTTCCCTCAAGTCCTGAATTTCCTCCTCTGTCGTTGCTGATAGTCCTCTGCTCCTGAAAAAAATTGTGTTAAGATTTAATATTCTGTATTTATGTTCATTTCATCCAGCATTAATGGCCACATTCACCAAGCATCTATTCCATCCCTGACTTAGAGCATTTGTTTTTCTGCTTCTTGTAACTGATTGTATACATAAACCTCAATTAAGCAACATGTTTTAAGAGACCATGTTCGTTAAAGTCTTTGTAATACAAGCTTATATGAGGTTGAAATGTGTTATTTGGTTACAATATAAAATAATAAATTTACAAATGTTTTAAATTATCATGTAGTGTGTCAAAGTACATTTAAAATGAATTCATTTTTAGTGTAATTTTTTTAGAAGAAATTTTTATTTATTTACATGAAATAATGTTGACACCTAGGGGGTTGTCCATAAAGGATGTCTGCAGATGATACCCGTTTTCCTACCCCCACCCACTTGTCCACATTTGTCTGCATGTGGCTTAACCCACCCCACCCCGGCAGCAGACATCCTCGTCTAGCATTATACCTTGCTCTATGGTCCGGCAGTGTAATAGCTGGTGATTTCAAATTACAACGCTCACTGATCTCATCACAGCATGTAGCTCAAAAGAAAAAGAAAAACATGAAGCAGAAAGTTCTTTCTTTAAAACAATCTTTATTCAGGACATAGAACAAAAGTTGTCATCTCACAGAAAACTAAATTTGATAGACTGTTAATGTCTTATTCCATTTCAACAAACACAGATGATAACCAGTCAAATAAGTTGCGAACAACTGGCAGACCATCACTGCTTCAGTTGCGGAAGTTGATTAAGCAGTTGACAGAATAGCGCTAACAGATTCAGGCTCCATAGCATCATTGTCTGCCACTTTAGTTTGTGTGCTCAATATGGGCATGATTGCGCTTCGTAGCCCAAGATGGAAAGTACAAGCCACACTAATTACAATCGCATTTTGCAGGATCAGCAGTCACCGACTGACAGTAGAAGCCAAATGGTATCCTCAGGAATGTCCACAATTGTTTTTAGCAAGCATGGTTGGTCATCTTCAAAGCAGGGCCTTCCTACTTTCTGCTGACAGAACTTTTTGAGTCGCTGGCCAATGACTGGATGTTCTTCCGTAATTTCAGTCAGCTTTCTCTTGAAGTCAAGCCTGGAGGTCTGTTTGCATGCTCCTTCAGCTGCCAGAAGTTTTAACTTTTTCTCCAGCTACACCTTTTTGCTGTTGAGTTCATCAGACTTTGTTTTCATAGCAGCTGTCCACAATCCAGTAATTTTAACCAGCAGAAGACTAGCCATTTATGTGCTAACAGATTATAAATCATTGCTTGATGCGTCTTGTGCTGGTGTAGAACGTTGGGTTTTTTCTTGACTAGATATGCCCCTTTTGTTGTTGCAGCATAAATTGGTATTTAAAAGTTGCTATCCAATGGCAGTCAACAAAATACTATACAGATTCTTTTATTGCCAACAGCTTATATTTTAAATTGAGACATGTATATCAACATATATATATATATATCCTTCCTTCCATCACAAACTGTTGGTACGGTATTTTCAAAAATAACAATAGTTCATTTAGAAAAGAGTTAGGCTGCAAATTTTGTCAATTATTACCTGTTATTTCAGGATTGCTAAAAAGAATGTCCGGAATGCCATTAATTACATCCCCCATTTTCTGTCGACGTATATTATGGCTGTTCCACATTTCAACCACTTCTCCTAGATGGTTCTGAATGAGTGGTATATATACAAACTGCAGGCACAGCCTGGAATAATGATACAAAGTACATGTTTTCTGAGGTCTATAATCAGATGATGGCTTCAATGAACCTAATCAATGTGATTACAGAAGAAAAGTTCTTTTTAGAAAGTGTAAATTTTGAGAGCATAATCTTATAAAGAAAGAAAAATGCTAAAAGGCATATATATTTTTCTGTATATGTGGGTTGGCATAGTATAATTTGGGTCACATGTAATTAAATGTAACTAATAATGCCGGTGTTTTAACCTAGCAATTTTAAGACATTTGCAAAATTAACTTTAACAACTTTTATCATAAGGTTTGTTGTTTTAGGGCTTAACGCCATTTTTCAGCACATGATAGGCTGTACATGGCAGCCAGTATTAATAGTGGAGGAAGAACCCAGTAAAATCCCCAGAAAGAACCAGCGA
The DNA here is from genome assembly GCA_029339505.1 of Unio delphinus. Taxonomy (NCBI): domain Eukaryota; kingdom Metazoa; phylum Mollusca; class Bivalvia; order Unionida; family Unionidae; genus Unio; species Unio delphinus. Next base: position 16,937,036 of record JAQISU010000046.1, read on the forward strand.
CCCACGAGAAGCTACTGGCAAGCTTTCTCACATATCCATGTCAGCCGAATCTTGTACTCGAACGCACACAGACAGAGGTGAGATGGCAGTAATCTGTAACGGAGAGCACTTTAGACCACTTGGCCACTCGGGGGCCCCTCGAGTGCATTAGTAGGTAATAAAAGAGCATACACAAAATATTTTGATTAATTATTTATGCATAACACTCACTTTAACTAGTCTACATGTATACATTAACTTTTGAGAGTAGTTGTAAAGTCCACAAATGATCACTTGTGGTATTTTCAGCCTGCCATGGTTTGTCCCTTAACAATGGTCCAGTACAACATGAATGTTTTTAAGTTTAACAAAATCACTCTCCTCGGACATTTTTCAGCCAGATAACATCCAATAGTCGCATCAATACAACTCATTTTTGTTTTTTTTTATGATATCTGGAGGTATTTTGTTTCAATTTAGACTGGTCTGCTATGTATGTACTATCAAAATAAAATGAATCTATGACAAGTGGTTTCACATCCATGAATCTGTTTTATTGGAGCTGTTACAGAATTAATGCAAAAATTACCATATTTATACAAAATGGGAGTGACAATGACCCAAATGTAATGATTGAAACTGATAAATAGTAAGGCAATGATAAGTTTCAGTAACCAGCCCAAATATTCAGTTTGTGTTTATTTATGTGCCTAGTCAAGACCATAGTAGACAAACAAAAAAAAATACATTATTGTTACTATGTATAATCTGTAATCAAAGTAAACACCAGAAACTTACAGGTGGATTCTATTGCCTCTGACAAGATGACCATCACTTTCTAACGTCTGTAAATGAAAAAGTTAAACAATATAAGTTTGCTTTCTATTGCAGTTCAATGTTAAGATTCTCTTTGCATTGTTAATCTATAAAGTGTTTGTTTATATTGTATACCTTTCAAGAGGTGTATTACATAATAAAATATGGTTCTGATTAACATCAACATCAAATAAAAGGTTTTAGAGTTTTCAAGTTCATCAAACTTTCATTTCTGATAGAAAAGTTAAAGAATTATGAAAAAAAATAGATAAAACTTTTCTCAGTATTAGGAGACTTATAAAGGTCATGATCAAATATTGGGGCATATGTTGGCATATATAACCGATACATTTGCAGATGACATGATTAGATTTTTAAATCATTATAGCATTTTTTTTTCAATTTCACCTTGCTTTTCATAATTGTTTATGGACATGGAATTTTTTGTTTGTTGTGGGGACATCCATGTTATAAAAATAAAAAATAAACTAGGTATACTGAATGTATCCTTACTCGGAAATGTACAGCTAACGATAAGTTAATTTGTTATTTAGCAGCTTGGAGGTCATGTACGTCACATTAGAGGAAGTGGACTCTATGACAACATCTATTCCTCATGGATTAATTTACAGAACAGCTACACCGATTCCAACGTGACATTTATATTTTACTGATACAAGTGACAGGTTGCTTCTATACAAGTGGATCACTTGCAGCAATTTGTGTTTCCTTAACATATTTGACATGAAATACACTCCTTGTTGAATTGTTGTTTGCTGCAAATATGTTCATCAATAAACAATGAACAGCTTCAAAATTACAAATAAGAGTAATGACCACCTCAGAACTGACTTGACATTTCATACCAAAAGTCACTGTTTGCAGTATTTCATCCTATGTAAACTGTTTACCTTGAAATGATCAATCCAGAAGTCAGCTTTGCATTGTCGTAGTATTCCCCACCATCGTTCGATTTGCTGAAAAACAACACACAGGCATGAGCTAGTCCATTTACAGACACCTCACCCCCTCTTTTGGCATAAGAATTTCTTTGATAGCTATTGGTCTGACATCTGACTTGACTATCTCATCTGTAATTTCATCAGCAGAGTAGGGATATGCTTACAATGCCTGGTGTACAGATGGACAGCAGCAAAGCAAAGCTTCTTTCTGTTACCACATGTTTGATTTTTTCTATTATTATGGAATTATGGTGTAAAAAAGGTGGGTTGGGCCAATGATTATATTGTGATGCAGAATGCTGAACATGAAACTCAGCACAAATGTCAGATATCATTATGACCAGACAAAAACGGAATGGGAAGCGATTGCTATCGTACTTGCTCCATTTGTTCAATATTTCAAAATTTTAAAGTCACAAAAGGTATTAAAGTATAAACAAGTATTCACATTAATTGTATTTGCATTCACACCATCAAACATGTAGCACTCTTTCACAGCAGTCTTTTGTTTTTGTTTTCCACCAGATGAGGATGCAGATCTGAACTTAAAGGCATTACAACTATAAGATCTTAAAAATAAGAATGCAAAACAAGTAAAAAATTCAACAAATACTTTATCCTCCCAGAAAGACTGTAAATTTAAAAGGAGCTTGCATTATTATGAAGTAAATCCCAAACAGTCCTCTGAGGTCAAAAAGTAGAGTGATCCAAAATAATTACAATGGTGTTCCAACTGGAATGCAATCTTTAATGTGCTGATCTACCACTAGTCTTAAATGTGCTGATCTGCTAACAATGTTGATGTATCACAATGATTTAATCTAAAATGTCCTTGAAAGAATTCACAATAATCCCAAAATAGCAATCAAGTCCAAACTTTTTAATAATCACTTTGCAATTCCAATGAATAATTGAAATATATAAATCCTGTTAAATATAACTGAATACAAAATATAGTCCACTAGACAGATGGTACAACAAGAATATGTTGTTAACTATGTTGATCAAAAACTTAATATAAAATTCTAACACAATAAGAGGATGTTGATGTAGTTCCTGTCCCATCATATTCAAAAATAAGGTACGGTCTGTTTACTTTTAGCTTGCTACCTGGCAAACTAAGAATATTTTGTTCTAAGGGGAAAACAAAAGTTCTGAATTCAAATCCATGTAGACATGTTTACAAATATCATCTTAGACAATAATCTACAATCATGGAAAATAATTAACTATGTATCTTACTTACCAATGACAGTTACAATCATGGGCAACAGTTAATATATATATATATATATACAATGGGCACTTACAGTGGTTGCTAACTGACCTGTATTACCCTTCTTTCAATTAAAGACCTACCTGGTTTGCATGCGATGTACCATATATATATGCATTTTCATTGTTATGAAGAGCCATATGCATTGCAGCAAGCATGCCATTTTCAGTACCTGGGTCACCTCTCACTTTTACTGGACACCCTGAAAAGTAGGTTAGTATAACATTATTAAAGTATCATATATAACATGTATAGTAATTTATATTGGCTTTTGTTTGAGAAGGTGGTTCAAGTACTCTTTTGCCTTTAAATAGTCTGTATTTTATTGATGTACAAGAAATATAAAAGATCTTTTATTTAACAAAATGTTTACAATATTTATAGGAATCCAACTTATCACATAAACAGGTTATGTAAACACGCAAAATTAGTGTTCATTGCACAAACTGTATAGTGCACAACAGAAATACTCTGTTAAGTTCACCATGACTATGCTACTTTTTTTTTTCTTCCATATAATACCAAAAGCAAATGCTAATCCAGGATATCCTTCAAGGGCAATTAAGAAATAATAATAAAGATTTATGAACATAACATTCATTTGATATGGATCATACATTTTCTAAACCTGCCACTCCAAGCAAATATTGTACTGAAGTCGATGTAAGTTTTGTACAAAATAGTAAGGTTTATATGTGACACCAGGCTTGCAAACAAATAGATGTATCATTTATGGCTGACTAGTCAGCAAATTATATCTAGCTTTGCTTACATCCCTAGTCTAAGAAGAAATTACCTTGTTCTGTTAATCTTGCATCCGAATATCTCATTTCCTTTCTTCATGTAACAAAATGTTTACTGTAACACATGGTTTTGGCATTTAATTTGAATTACCTTATCAGTATGAAAAAAATTACTTTTAATAATGTATAAAAGTAAATTGTTAGAAATGAGTACCCTACTTTAAAATTTTTAGTGTGAACAGGAAGACATAATAAGCAATGCAATAAATTTACTCATTTTAAAATCCCAAGACAAATACACAGCTGTCAAGTTTAACATTTTCAAAAATGAAACAACACTGAAATGACAACTATTCAAAATTTTAACTTCAACTACAATAATATAACTGAACATGAAATTACTTTATAATTTACATTAGGTGAGTTTATTTATATTGACTTTATTTACCATGGAATTTCTCAACTGTATCAACAAAGTAGGAGGCAACAACCTCTGGTCGTCTGTTGGTGATTCCAGCATGCAGCCATAATATCTTCCTTGAAAAACTGAAAATAGGATTGTATAAAAATACACTGTATCACACAAAGTGGGGTTATTTATACTTTTATCATTGGGAGACATATGTTTCCAATAGTCAAGATGAACTGTATGTACATAACAGAAATGAAACAAAACAAATTGAAGAATGAATAAACAAAATTTGCAGCAAATACTTATATGTGCTTTTTACATTATTGTCACACTTTAAATCAAAATAGGAAACATCTGGTGCTAAAATAACAAATGTTTTATAAAATAATGATTTTAAAATGTTACAGTCCAACTGCAAATAAAAATTAATTAAAATTAGTTAAATAAAAAATGAAATGTTTTTATCAGATTAGTTGCATCAATAATCAACAAAAACTGGTCATACTGTATCAACAAAATCCAACTCAAGAATCTACTCTTATACATTTTGGCATGTATTTCTAAATAGTGAATGAAAACTGACTCCATTACACGAAGTCACAACTCATGCCTTTAACAGAACAAAATTGATTTTAGGTCCATGTGGCAGTCCTTGTGTACGTGTTTTGTGTGTATGTGTGTTCACCATGTCCCGCCATTCCAAAACAGTTCAAGATAAAAGCAAAGTTCAATATACTTTGTGAAATTATTGTGGACTACAGATGTAGCTTTGATTTTAAAATTATAAATCATAGACGGTCTTAATGGTTCTACCTAGAAAGGAAAATACTGTGAAGATTTAAGTTTTAAATGTTTTCTAACTTGTATATATGCCTGTCGGGTTACCAGGGTCCCAACTTGAGATCACCTCCACATATGTATTTTCTCTGCTAATCTTGTTTTGGTGCTTTATGTAACAGCAACAAAAGACAGTTATTTAGTACTCTGGCAAACAGAGTTAAGTTTCTTGCCCAAGGACACACCAGGTACCTGATCCAGGCTGGTCATATCTTAAGATAAAAAAACACACTTTTGTGGCCCTGAGTCAAGCACACAAACCACTTGATGCCTGTAGCTTAAGATGGATGGGTGGATGGATGTTTCTTTAGCAGGAGCTAAGTACAATAATGGCAACAAAGTATCAATTAAATAATAATAAAAATGTAAAAACCGAGAATTTTACTAAATTTTAAGAATACTCAGTTGATAAAGAAGACTTCACAGATGATTTGCCCAGGATCAATTCAACACCACACCATTAACAAATATCTTTACTTATTAATTTCACTCTTAAATTCTTATTTAAATTTGGCTTGGCCTATATACTAGGGCTATATGGCTTTGTAGAAGATCACACAGAGCTAAATTGTTTTAATTTTAATTAAACTTGTTATTCTATCTTATCTAAATTTGATTTTGCCATACCACTAAAATGGAGGACAGTGACATGCATGAAGTTTGTTTTTTTTCCAATTAGCATGTAAATCAGACTCCTATTTAACGCCATTTCAGGATTCAAAATCACTCACTGGCATCTCCATTAACACTTTACCAGGTCAAATAATCTGATATGCTTCCTAACTTTAAAAATAAACTGCCTTCATTACAATCATCATATTTATGAAACAAAATCATGATCTAAAGATGAATTACAATGAAAATCAGCCATTTGGGGTTTTCTAGGTAGGGTGTATTATAAACATGCATTTTTTAAACCTCCTTCATTCAACAACAAAACATACACATAAATCACAATCAAAGGACAAATTGACTGGGAAAGTCATTACATATGCTAACAACCAATGGGAAAAGGTATGGAAACCCACCCATGGGACAAAATAGTCCAATGGTTGGAGAGTACAGACCAAAGCTCCAAGCCAAGGGAAAATGGAAACCAGGCCCAAGGCCAGCCCAGGCCATGGGAAGGGAGTTCGTAATATTCCCAAAAGTTTAAAAGACAAAAAAAATCTAACAATTTCATGAACAAAAAAGCAACTCTGCAAAATTCATACACTATTTATATTATTATTTGTATGAAACATATAAACACCAAGCACTACATGGGTGGACAAGGAAACAGTGAAATACAAGGCACACATTTTTAGAAAAACTGTGTGTCACTTCCAAGTCCTAACCAGCAAGATATGCTGCAAAAGGACTAAGAGGTGCCAACTACGATGGAATGCTTTTTCTGGGGTCCATCCACTATGCCAATCAAATTTAGTTTAATAGTCATTCATGTCAAGCAAAGGAACACAGATGTGTAAACAATAATGGGAGAAAACATTCTGTGACCTGCACTGTAACACAGGTGTGACTTAAGCTGTGACAAGCACTTTAAGTCTGAATTAAAATTGTATACTGTGCCAAGTACATTTTCATATATGAGCCATTAAACAAATCTGTGGGAGTTATCGCACATCAGTGGTCTCCAAGTGAGCGAATTCATATCAAGTTTGTGTGACTCACACAATCACATTCCCTGGTAGTTTATCTGATGATCTGCTTATGACTAATGTGAGAGTTCTTACACCTTGTTCCAGACAATAAATTTTAACCAAAATATAGTATTTTATATTTTGATAAATATCCAATCATATTTATTTAGCAAGCTTTCGGGATATTTGTGCATATTACACTGCAAATGTCACCTCAGTTTAACAAATCCCCATATCTTGGTCATGATGCAAGATCAGAGGTATATAACATCACAGGAGTCTGACGTTTTATCAATAAAGTACGGCGAAATGTCTGTCAAAATGAAATACCCTTATCAATAATATATATATATAAACACATATGTGGTCTTACCTAGATATTTGTCAAGTACTGGAACATTACAAGATGACCTTGATGTGGCTACAACAAAATCTGCAATAAGTGGCAAAGAAGCTTCTTGAACTGAAATAGAATTAGCATTATATAAACACTCTAGGCAAAAATACTGGACTCACAAGAATATGTACATCTAATAAAATGAAAATGTAAACTATCAATGCAAGGGGTCGTCCTTTAATTGTGTGAACAAAATAGGAGGGAGAGGGGGTATGAAGAAGTTTGACAATTTTTGACATGGAGAGGGGAAGTTCAAGATAAAATGACGTCAACAATGTTATTTTTTTTACAATAAATTTAATAAATCAATAAAATAGGAAATTAAAAAAAAGTAAAAAACTTATTTCATTCCTTAATTAATAAATTCTAATAAAAATGACAAAAATGGGGATAAAATGTATCATTACATTTAACATTTAATCGAAATTTACAGAATTATCCAATGGTTATAACACACAATTATAAATCACGCAATAATCCCCCCCCCCTCTCCGAAACTTAATTTAGAGGTAGATACTGTACATGAGAACTTGTTGGTCAAAGCAAAATATTTGCATTAAAAAAAAAAGTTAATATTCTTCCCAAATGGAAAATACCTTGTAACAATGTTGAAAACTAATGATGATGAAAGTCTTACCTTGACGTGGCTACTTAACACAAACGGCTGGAAATAACAAAATAAATTTAAAATGAAACAAATATTGAACTTCCCTCGATAAAAGTTAAAGACAATGATGCGGATAAGATGTGAGTATTCCGAATATGACATCAGGTGATTAAAATCTCGTTTATGAGTTTAAATCTCGTTCGGTTCTGTTGTGAAAACGGAGCTGACAATTATCAGCGGCGTTACTGAAGGAGCCGGTGATTGTAGTTAGTAGATCTCGTTTTGGAGTTGAAATCTCGTTCGTCAGTAAAGACGGAGCTCAAAATTATCAGCGGCGTTGCTGTTTTAAGGAGCCGCTGAGTGTAGTTGGTAGACTGAGCTTCAGATGTTTTGGAGCCGTTAATTATGTTTTTTATAAACGGAGCTGTAGATTTTAGGAGCCGCTAATTGTTGTAGGAGCCGCTAATTGTAGTAGGAGCCGCTAATTGTAGTTCATATCAAAATATAGGGAAAAATTGTAATCACCGTCATTTAGGAGCCGCTAATTGTTGTTGGAGCCGCTAATTGTTGCCCATATAAAATAATAGGGAAAATTATGATCTCCGCCGGGGTAACTGCGGCTTTCCATACTGACCAGCTGCGAGCTCTCGCACGCGCACAGCTCAGAGGGAACGTTGCGGGGCCATGTTCCTTCATAGTAACTGCAACGGTGGAGTAAATAATCCCTTTAACGGAGGTTGCCTCTTTCTATCGGTCTGACTCTCTAGTTGGGGCAGCGGTTTATTTCTGATATTGCGTCCAAGGAACAAGGTCTTACGTGTCGGTTATTAATGGGCTTATCTCCTAGCAATCAAAGATATTCTGTTTAGTAAAAACTAATATTGAAGATTTCAATTTAACGTTTTAGAATAAGAACAAGATACAAGCACTAGAATTAATATCTGTGTATCTCTTTGTCTTTTGGTTTTTTGACATATTTCGCTCTTTGATTTTTCTTCAGACCGTAGAGTTTTCCCTTTATTTCATCGGACATCATTCTTATTTTCAGTGAATATGATTTTTTTCTGAAATAGTTCGTGATACTGATGTGCCAATGTTATTGTTTTTACATAACTTCTAATAATGTTGTTAACCATAGCATTTTGCATTGTAATGTAAATCAAATATAGATGATTCTTCTCATAAACAGTGTTCGATATGTACAGGTAGTTTCATATTCCATCTACATTGTTAAAACCTTCAAGGCTTATTTTTGCTAGCACTTTTAGGGATCGGGTGCATGTTCTATCTTTGCTGTGGTTTTGTTCTCTTTCTGACATATATCCCTGTATAAGATTAACATGATATATGACATTATTGTACTGCTGTATCTTTATTTCTAGTGCAAGCAATGACTTGGCACAAGTGTCGACTGGTTTCTAATTCTCAAATTTCCTTCAAAATTAAGATCACCAGATCTGCCATATATTCAATTTCAACCTATGTAACAGAGAAGGACGAGCACTATGGAAACCAAATGGTTATTTGCATATCAAATGGCTTGAAAATGGGACTAATAAACCTATTTAGATAGAGATGTACAAAATATTTACAATGAAATATCTGACGACATTTTAGCAATAAAGACTTAATTGGTTGACTTAGATTACATCCAAGCAGAGAGGTCAATAACGTAACAGGAGACAAGTAAATGAGCGTGTTGAATTAAACTGAGCAATGTAATTAAGAAAAAGTTCTATCTATGGTGCAAGGTTGAACATAATTATTACTGACGAGCAGCTCTCAATGCCGTTCCTTTTTCTCATATTTAGCAATATTGAACTAGACATCATTTGCACAAGTCATTTTTAAAAATTTAAATTGCTATGTCCGTGACCTTTGACATCTTAAACATATTATCGACATATATTTTTATAAAACTAAAGACCGGCCGCCACAAAATTCGCTAAAGAAACTCCCACAATAGTCTGACTGAAACGTCAACATGACTAATCCATCCATAGGTAAAGAAAAAACCATCAAAACATTTACTTTTAGAATTTTGAAGGTCATTTTTCAGTCTATGACCTTCATATTTGACCGTTCATCAAAGAATCAAAAATATTTTTTCTTGTACAAAGATTCCACAAACATTGTTATACTTTCACTCGCAGTGTAGTCGACATCTGACACTTTGGTCTTGAAATTGAAAAGGTACTAGTCGACATTTGGTCTTGAAATTGGAGAGGTACTAGTCGACATTTTGGTCTTGAAATTCCAAAGATACATCCTTACCCCAATTTCATTCCTTTCGATTGGAAACAGTAATTTCAGTCATTGTGCAGAAATAATTGGAAACAAACTGTTATAACAAGCCAATGACTCTCATGCTTTAATTAATAAAATTCGTGGTATTACAAAGTATAACAAACTTAAGAATCTACTCAAGCCTCACGTCCTGGTGTCACTTTGAAGAAATCCGAATGTCTGCATTTCAAAATAAAAAAATGCACAATGGATCATCAAAACAAAATATATGTGTCATCCTAACGGATACCATGAAGTTTTGCAAATTATCGCGTTTGTTGAAAAGAATAGGGGTTTGGTAAATTGTCTATAAATAACGGCAAATATACTTTTACTACACAGTGACACAATGTTGGCATCACTTTTAGTAGGTATTAGAGAACCAAAGTAAGCAACGGTGTACATTTTCATACGATAAAATATACATACATTTAGTGATGTAATATCGTCTAACATCAGCTAATACAATTCATGATGGAATGAAAAATCTTTACTTGCAGTTGTTTCACCGACTCCTAAAAAAAAATAGAACACTAAGGAAATGGATAATGTCTAAATGAACAAAATTCATATCAAAATTCCAATTCACACACACACACACTTGTGTGCTTACCTTTAGCGCATGAACCATATTTTAATAACATACTATCAACAACTGGATTGCACGATATATGATTGGATGCAGAACTCTGCGAAATGCTGCCTTAACAAGATAACAGGTCTTCATCTCTGCAAACAGTTTTATCTAATTAATGTCCAAGTGGGACTAGCTTTTGTAATACTTATAATTTTCCAGAGTGGAGGAAGTATCAACTTGTGAAAATCCTTTTCTGTAAATTAGCATATTATGGAATTGACTCCATTTACTAACGATTGGAAAGAATGCGTGTTATTGTTGTCTTTCTATATATTTTAATAACGGACACAATTAGATGTATCGTATCAAATTATTGCATGTATGGATCGTTGAATGGAGTTATTTATTGCGTTCATTCTGACAACTAGTTTCATAGACACATTAATTGTTTTGATGATATTCAATACCTCCGAATTTTTTACACCATATCAGCTTCTGCCTAACAATTTTTATTTAGGTTATATTCGTTTTATTTACTTAATGCTAAAGTTCGTTAATGCTACACATTTGTTCCATGACTAATAAATACGGAATAAAAGCAGGAACATAATTCGCTTGATCATTGAGACATAGACACTACACAAGATTTCTATTCAGTAAGGTATCATCAGCGGTGTATTTAACGATGGCGTTGACCAACTTTTTCCAGAAGCCTTCCATTTTGTCTGGGTTATCGGCGCCTGGCCATTCCAGTCTTGTCCATTTGAAGCAGACCTTTCTCAATGAGGTGGGAAGAGATCTGATCTTCACGTCTCCTAAGGTTACCAAGATGATTGGTTTCCCTTGATACAAAGCAATTTCCGCCTCAAATTCGCACCATCGACTGCGTGCAAACTCCTTTGAGAGGATGAACAGTACAGCACAGGATGACGAAACGGCATTTATAATCTCATCTGTAATACTCACCCCAACATCAAAGTCTCGATCTGATATACAAACAAGATTTTCGTTCACCCCGACCTCCTGTTGGAGTCTTCTTTCTAGTTCGGGAAATATTGTACTCAAAACCATGTCACTATCGGAAAAGCTGTATGCAAGATAAAGAAGGAATCGTTGCTGCACGTGAAAATTATCTTGAACAAACTCGTCCAGTTGTTTACGAATCCGTCTGATTCTTAGAATGTGTCGATAGTGCCTCATGTACAAAACAACACAGATGGTTGCTATGACTGGAATGCTACAGAGCGCAAGAAGACCTTTGTATCTCTGAAACTCACAGCTATGCCTGTAGGTATCAATGTCGGCTGTGTATGTAGAAAGAAGCCCGCCGTTTTCAGCACAAACTATTCCATCAATGTCGGTTATGTACTGTCTGTTATTTGATATCCAGTTTACCATGTCTTCCTGGTTACAATTGCAACTTATTGGGTTGCTAGCTAACCTAACATGAATTCCAGCTACCTCAATACTCGAGTAGTTATACCGATTTGCAAAGTACTTCATCACTTCTCTTGTTCGTGTATCTATTCCACTGATAAGATTTTCAGTTAAATTTAGAGAACGCAGATGCACTAAAGCACTTGTCAGCCAATCGGTTGTATGTAAAAAGTTTTTAGAAAGATCTAAAACTTCGAGCTTTGTATTGGTTGCAAATATGTCTGAGGGAAGTCGAGACAACCCATTTGCTGAGAGATTCAGAATCTGAAGGTTATGGTTCTGCCGAAATAGAATCCTAAATTAGTCAGGATCACTTTCCTCCATCTTTGAAAGAGAGTTCCCGTTCAAAAGGAGAGTAGTCAGAGATGTCATATTGGCGAATACAAGACTTGAAATGTATTCACACAAGTTTGAAGAAAAATCGAACTTTTCAAGTCGGTTTAAGCCAGCAATAAGCATGTCCATTCTCATAATACAAATATGATCTAAATATAATTCGCGAAGGCCAGAGTTATTGGGAAAAATACATTGACTTTGACTTACACAGTAAAAGGTGTTGATTTCATGACAGTCAATGCTGCCACCCATGTTAAAAACCTCAAGGTTCTGCAAGTGATGTATCAAAGACCCATCATGAAAGTACTCGCAAAGCGGATGGTTATATCTATGATTTATCCATTTGTCATATTCACATTTTTGCTCCATTTTACCTTTTGGAAATGGAACATCTGACGCAATGAGCTTTTTCAATTTATTCAACTTCATAACCGCTAAATATGTTTCTATGTCGATTAAAACATCATTTCGTGACACATCGAGAACTTCTAAAGATGGAACATATAGGTCTAGATTTGGACTTGATAGTATCTTTATGTTTGATTCGGGGATGGACAAAATTCTAAGATTGCTATGTTGAAAACAAGAGAAAAACACGTAGTCAAGCGTAACGCTTAATGTCAAATTGTACGAATTACCATCGTTTATTCCTTCTGCATATACTTCTTCCAAATCAGGCCCTGAAAATTTAACAATTTTGCAGAGTTGGTCTAAATTTATATTTCTCGAAGAACTAACATCTAGGTGACGAAGTTTGAGCATTAATGACATATTTGCTGGAACAATTTCCGCATTCTTAACGTGAAAGGAAAATTTTGATAGACGTGGCAAAGCCTCTAACCCATCCATTCGGAATACGGAAGCCTTCTCAATCATTAGTGGCTTATCGCTCATAATAAACAGGTCTGTTAATAGTCGAAATCCTAATTGGAAAAAGCTTTTGAAGGGAAATTTTATAGGATCAAAATCTGCGTTCGCATTGAATTCAAGTCTTAAACTTTGAATGTTTTCAACCGAAGTATCAAACAAGGCATCTGCTGTAATGTTTGCTTGTATATGACTGTCAAACCGGCACACACTTGAATAGTTCCCAGAGTCTATACACTTACAATTTGGTACACACCAGCATGTTGTGTATGCAAATATCATGAACAACAAAGTTAAAACAAGACAGGTACTAGGTGAAGCCCTCATTTCAGATCAATAGGAATGTCCTCTGAAATTTATTAAAAAAATGAAATCAGTAAATAATGAGATCCAACAGAATATTTATTAAAGTAAGTAGGAGTGGATAAAGATATGTACTAATAAAGATCACCTGGATATATAACGACAGTACTGGCATATTTCAGAGTCTTTACATGCAACGTAATTGTTTCCATTGTTCCAAACAAGGCTACAGCTTTGAAAGAAAAGAAAAAACTAACTAGGGCAATTGAAATATTTGAAAGCCGTTACGATATCTCGAATGTATACGTGATCAGAGGCAAGACGAGTGTGTAATTGCGGCAATGATACAATTATTTTCGTTGCCATTCGTACCAAATCATGCTATCAAACTATCAAACGTTTTCATCGATACACACTATTAAAAAGACGTTAATAAAATTAGAGATAGGAAAAGCTCTCAAAAAATATTTTTTTTACTAAGAATATACTGTTCATTATTAACCATTTATGTACTACCAAACCCTTAAATACTCTATTATGTATTCACCCATTTCTGGACTGGTTCACAATTCTTCCATATACTTCGTACCGTGGGTCGAGAAGTTGGCTGTTCCTGCATTAGACCATAACCAGAGCGAGTTTTTAAATTATAGTTTTAAAATCAAAATAACAACGATCTTGTTCTGGAAGTTATCCTCTATAGATAAGCAATCTTCACAAGTATGAACCATTTACCCAGTTTGTCAGCAGCTAAAATAATTATTTACAGCGGTGAGTTGAATATTGAAAACTAGAAATATAAATGTTCGATTGTCTTAGTGAGACTCTGCCGAGGACAAGCTGTACATGATTCGAAAAGTTATAACGCGAGTATGTTATACTAATCCCGGTGCTTGCGCAGATCGGTGGTGACGATTATTCACTCGCTCGGTACGTATCTCTTCCTGAGAAGTGGGTATCTACGGTAAGTGGTACCGCAAACGGTTAAGAAGTACCGACCGAAGCGACAATAAGAGTACAAGCGTTGTGTTGACTCGCAGCATAAAGATTAAAGATAACCAAATGGGTGCTTTTGAAATCATCACCGTTTATTTGTTTAGATAAAACAATTGATTTCGTCCCCGCTACATGAATAGAAATGGAAACTACTTACCTAACCGAGAGAGTCGAAGTCACGTGCATGGTCAATCCAATATGTCACTTAACGATTGGAAATATCGACGGCTAGACATTTCCAACAATATCAGTTCTTCAGTGTTTCAATTACAAAAGAGTGACAGCATAAACTGAAAGTTCCGGAGGCCGTTACCAGTGTATCGAATGAGCAAAGAGATGACACATCAGTGAGTGGGACAGCGGAGACCATTGTCTCCGTTGCCATGAAACATTGCAAGAATACTTATGCACGAAAGGATTAGTGTATATAGAATTGACCAAGGCTGATTGCAGAAAGGTCTTCTAATTTGTTCGCTCCCGGAAATATTCCTGTCATATATACGGAGCTATCTTCACCAAAACCATTTAGTTTCGTAACACGGTATTTTCAATTTACACTATGACACGGATAATGATCGCTTTAAAGACGTTTTGCAGCATAACAATTAAAACCTAATATCCTAATTTATCAGAAAGGACACAGTAGAAAAAAAAATCAAAATATAGAAAGTATTACCTCTTGTACAAGCATCATGTTGTGTCCACTATTGTGTCTTTGTTTCACACCAAGAGAAGATATACATTGAAGGACATGCGTGAAGAAATATCCAATTAGAAATAGGAAGTTTTGAACAACTTTACTTCTCAGAGTGCAGGCCCACTTGGTCAAAATGAATCTGACACTTATAGACAACAAGTATAATCAGAACGATCGCTTTTCGTTCTTTGTTTCCGGGACATCTTATGTGAAGATTTTATATATAATTTTTACCGTATACCATAATAATAACAATAACAAACCCCGACACACGCTCCCTTGTGTTCTCCGATGAAAATTTACAGGAGTCAGCAGAATTTATCGATGTGTAACAAATTCCAGTTAAGTATCATGCGACCGTTTACGTCGAATCAAATAGAAAACAGTGAGTTTACTATGTTTTTAAATATCATCTTAAATATATGATTGTTAATGTGGATATACTAAAGACGTATTTTAACCATTTTTGAGATATGCACTAAATTATATTCATCATTTCTATTTCTATTTTTGTTCGCGTACTAATTGTTCCCTCTTAATGATACAAACACACTTATCTCTTTATTTTATGTGCCCTAGAAGACAGAATGATTTGTAGCGCTCGCCTTTACCGATCCAAGCCATCTCGCCTCTGTCCGCATGTGCTCGAGTGTTATCTAAGAAAACATCCCGGCATTTTTCCCTGGTTCAATGGTCAGTACATGGTTTCATCATTGTTCGTCCTAAAAAACCAATGCTGGCCGTCACGAATAGCCTATCGTGTGCTGAACATTGGTTTGTCGAAAACAACAATCTTTTTGTGTTACCTCCTTATGTTATTTCCCTATAATTTTTCTTTAGAGGCATCTCTGTATATGAACGATGCTTAAAGAGGAAAAATAAGTGGTAGATGAGTTGGTAGAACGTCGGATTCGAATTCCTAGGGTCACAGGTTCGGATGTTCCAATCCAGCATGGGTCTGCTGCTTTGGTGTATATTTGGTAAAGGCAATTAAGACCTATTTAATTTTCATGATATGTTAGCATTTCCCTTGAAAACAAATCAAGGGATGACATACTGCCTCGTTGTCCTCTTTATATGTTATACTTTACATGTTATGCTTTTCACTTAATGGCTGAGTCTTGCCAAACAGGATATGGCGTAAAATGCACAATTCTCTGGTTCGATGGGATAAGTTGTATATCCTGCTGCCCATGGTCATTATAGGAGATAAGTGTTTCTTTAAACTAGTTACTTACTCAAGCAGAAATCAAAATGACTTAATGTAACGTAATTTAACTATATGAACAGAAGAAAGTAACACAAATCTAAATAAATTGGGATGAGCGAATTCTAAAGAAAGTTTGAAGATAAACATACAGAAAGGGTTTAAAAATGTATATATATATACATACACACACATATATATATATATATATATATATATATATATATATATATATATGTGTGTATATATATATATATATATATATATATATATATATATATATATATATATATATATATATATATATATAAGCGGGATTTATAAATACTATAATCAGTTGACACAATATGTCGTAGCAGGTTACAGTATTTGTGCATACTAACAAAATATAATCACTCTGATTATAAAAACAAATAACTTAACCAGATTAATGACAAACATGTATTATATCGTTGATAGGACGATATATCTACAACTTGTTCACATCTATATACAAATCACCTGCATACAGAGAAAGACGTAACCATTAGTGCCCCTGGCTTCGTCTGAGCTGAGAGGAAATCAGAGTAAACTGGACAGAAATAGACCACACAGACCACATGGCAAGTAAGTTATTACATAACAGCAATATATTAATACAGTCTATAAAATTATCAATTCACATAAATGCATAATATGTTTGTAAAATTCACACAAATTGTTAAGATTATTTAGGCTTTTTTGTAGATGTACGGAAAATTTGCATTTGTAAGAATCCAAAATATTTCCACTACACGAGTGAAATTATTCCGTATAATTCAACAAACGTCGATTTTTCAGGTTTACTTGTCTAACTATTTCAAGTTTCCTTGTCTTATTTCCGTTCGATATTTTGGTTACTTTTACATAAAAACATACGTCTGCCTGATAGTACATAATGGAAGTTTCCAAACAACACTAACCAACATCTAACGTCTATATCGTCTTCAAATATCAGGTTTGTCTTCGTTCTAGAAAATTGAGTACCGTTTGTCTTACAGTAGTATAGACATATACAGGCATATACTACAGTATCAAGATGAGTTGAATACATTAAATTCACATGCTTCGTTTTGAAGAAGTTTCGTATATTATCATTAAATATCTTATTCAATCAGTTTTGATGGAAGGCAATTTAAGTTTGTAACGACATGTCGGAATCATAATGTTGTTACATGAACTGAGCCTCGAGATTGATAATCTTTATCAAATGTATGATCCCAGTGGTTATGGTAGCATGGTCTCATAAATATTTATTTTACATCCTAAAAGACCTACGTGGTTAAATCATTTCAGCATGGTAATAAACAATGACATACAAACGAGGATGCAATGGTAAAGTAATGCAATTATGTAACCAAGGTTGAAGACGAAAACCCTTTTTATAAATACGGACGAACTCGTACCAACCTACAATTACCAATTTCAATCGCAAAAATATATTACCACGATATAGCATATTTGAGCTTCTTGTAGATAAAGAATTCAAGATCTGTCAACTAATTCGTGTTTCATGCCAAAATATAAAACAGATAACCTTACCTTACGCCTCAACGTCGCCAAAACACACTGCCTATTGAAACAGAACCTACGACCTAACTATAGTCTAGTAAGGCATCATTGCGCATGCTGACTGAGTATTCTTTTGTACCCGACAGTGGCTTAACATTTAAGGTCTGTTTTTTTTTTCATCTACAAACTTGTATGCCAAATGCAAGTGCATTATTCTGAAATAGCTGCCTTTGTGTTTTCTAAATAGGGGTTATATCAATTATTGCCAAACACCAACAATAAGGACTTTAAAACACGGCGCATAATTGCATTCAAGTTAAAGGCATTGAATGGAATGTGTATGATTACATGAACTGATTAATACATCTAATTTATATTTAGGCGACATAAAGATTCACACAAAGAGAGACATGGGTTAATGGACGTTCACTAACAGAAAGATAAACTATAGTATGTATGTATGTATGTATGTATGTATGTATGTATGTATGTATGTATGTATGTATGTATGTATATAGTTTAATACCAGTACCACCGACCATAGTCTCTCTCTCTCTCTCTCTCTCTCTCTCTCTCTCTCTCTCTCTCTCTCTCTCTCTAGTCGGTTAAACTTGACATCGAGAGATGACACAAACAAACATTATCTACGCTCGTCAAATCATGGATTTAAGCCCGTATCTTGCTAGGAGAGACAGAGAGACAGAGAGACAGAGAGAGACTTTCTCATATTCTCATAATTAATAATAATTGAATTTTAGAACCTTATAATATGTTTCAGAAATAACGACAAAAAACTCAATACATCACAGTACGTGTACCACGTAACCAATACATTTACCGCATCATATCGACGTTTTGCAACTCTATATCATTGCCAATATCGTAGATAGATCCCAAGGAATGTGCACACCGCTAAATCACTGCTTGAAAAAAAAATATCTTACTAGCACTTAAAAGATAAAGAAAGACAAACTTTGCTTGACCTTTACTGAACTTTAAGGTATTAAAGATGATATTTACAAGCAATTTTAGGGTCCTAAAATGCAAATAAATGGCTCACTTTACCAATGAACAAAAGGTGAATGAAAGAAGAACTTTTAGTTTGTAAAGAAGTAGTAAATTGTTCCATTAAGTAATTAAAAAGAACCAATTTCAAAAGATAAAGAAAGACATACGTCATTAATGCTTAATGAGTAAGAAAAATTCAGTATGTTAGCGACATAGCGTGGAGACGTCCACTGCAAGCGTAGCAGTGTAACACCCCTTCAGAGCAAACACATTTGGTCGTATTTCGTCAGATAGGAGATAGCCATGCCAGGGAATCGGACAAGAGTAGGAATAAGGTCTTTAGTTGACCGCAAGACTGGCGCTGCACGGCTTGTCCATGAAACCCAGAGGTCTTGCTGTAATACACATTCTGACAGAGGATAACTCCTCTTTCATCATTTCGCATTGTCATTTCTCTATGGTGACCTCGATAGGATTACGAGGCGAATCTGCGACCAAGTATGCGACCAGAGGAAGTCCACTCTACGATCCGTTCGGCCACTCTACGACCAAGTTAGCGACCAGGGGTAGACCAAGTCGTCGGTCAAAGGAAGACCAGTCGGCGACCTTTCGACAAGTCTGCAATCCAGTCGGTGGTGGTGGTTGGATGTTAAAATGGACATTCCGGCTCTTGAGAAATATCTTCATCATCACGTAATATAACTTCTTAACTAGAAATTCTTGTATTGTACCTTTTTTCGTTTGTAGTAACGTTATGATAGCAATAATATTAGTATTAGCAATACCATTTGCTTCTTTTGGTAGTAAATTATACTATCATTTTGATAGGGGGTGGGGGCGGATGAGAAAGGTAAGTATAAAATGGTGGTAGAACCATGGAAAACCAGGTAAGAACCCCCAACACGAGGGAAACTTCTAACAGCTTTCTCACATGCCCAGTTCGTCAGAGCCTGAGACCCGATCCCACAATTAAGATAGCAGTGAATCGCTTTGGACAACTAGAGTATATAATTTTAAAGTAACAGTGTAATTGCTATTATCAATGATAATATTATTATTAATTTCATTAGTAGTAGTAGTAATAGTGGTAGTAGTTGCACTAATATTAGTAGTTGCTGTTGTTTTCTTTTTTGTTATTGTTGCTGCTGCCGCTTTTTCTGCTGCTGGTTATGTTCATAATGTTACACAACAATGTTCATTGAAGACTTTCGATTGCAAATGGAATTATATATAGTACATGGGACAAATGTAATAAAGACGATAATTCCTCTCAATATTGCTCAAATACGGTAAATGCCCAATAGGCCAACGTATGACTTTTATGTGATATCTGAAATAATTTCTTGTATTGTTTCTACTATATTAACGTACGTATATCATTTGGTCAAATAAGGCTAGTGTCGTCGAATGTTTTAGATGACAATACTTAACAAACGAGGAAAAACTATCGTATTGCACACAGGTCCTCATTGTAAAATGCGTGTATCAGGTGACTTTATTCTAGATCTTTCTTTCGTTATCGTTGTTCATTCATATCTTGCCCTTATTCATGCTGCAGGATACAGTCGATGGTATATGCTATTTTTAGGAACATCAAGGTAAATATTACGTTCTGATCACGAATTCAGTGCTAAGATGGCAATTATGACAACAGTATGCTAAGTCGTGACACTAATAATACCTTTTTTAAATCCTGATTTGAAAGTGTCGTAAATTCTTCATTTAATTAGTCACAGCGTTTACGTCAGTTAAGCAAAAAAGACGAGGACGAAGTGTTTTCATACAATATCATGTTACTATTACGACTGTAAGGTCTTACAATTAGTAAAGAGTTAGACGTAACAAGCTTTGTAAAATTAAAATTCAACAAATACTATATTTCTCTAGAATACAGAGTTTATGGGCACAGAGAACCTGCGGTATTGTAAATTATATATACAGGTTCTAATACAAAAGTTCCGAATAAATTTAGTTGAAATCCAAATTAAACCCAATGCTGAATGTGTTGATGTGTATGTGGTGGCCTGTATAGTGGCGTTGTACCGATATTCTTTTGTTGAAACAGTCAGTCATATAATTCCAAGTTCGATTTCACAATAAATCCCAGTGAATATATATATATATATATATATATATATATATATATATATATATATATATATATATATATGTGTGTGTGTGTGTGTGTGTGTTTGTGTGTGTGTAAGAATCTTTTTTTGTTATGAGTTCTCTTTATTTCCAGAGAAAAAATAATTTAAATTAACTTACTTGAATAAATAAATTATAGTCCAAATGAATTGATGAAGGCCACAATAATTTAATTATTTCTTCTGTATCTTGAAGCATGAATGAACAATCGCTCATTAGCAAGATCATATATTGCTAACAAATACTATTACCTTATGAACATTTCAATCTGGACTGTTCAATCTTGTTACAAAATAAATGCTAGTTTTAATATGAAGGTCATTTATAAGAATAAAATATAGGACTTGGAATATGTCAGGTACACCCTGGGAATCCCAATAATCAACACGAGTGGTGTCCAACCTGTCCGATTTTAAATGGCCACCCAAAGCTCGAACAATTTTGTGTGCATGTACGCCAAAACATATCCATGGCCTACTTTCATAGTGTATCTTTATCAGGTAAGTAAAATGTTAATATATTTTATAGCCTTTGCTTTTTTGTTTTCTGCTGCGGCCCTCGGCCTTAAGAAAAAAAATGTTCAGTTGCCCATGTTGTCACAAAGGTTGGACTGCATTGATCTAAACAATGTCGCATGTTTGGAAGATATCACATGACATGACTATTTCTGTACAATAATACTTTTTAGTTCAAATCATAGAGGAATATACTTTGTTCCAAGGACGAAAACTAACTATTGAAAAATTATCGCTCTATTCTCAAGATCTTAACAACACTGCATATTGTCACAGAATTGTGTATGACTGGTATCAATATGTATATGTGGTCAAAAATGAACTCGGATTTCGCGGCCGCGTACAGCGTCACCGAGGTTGGTTTGTTAATTATCGGCTCTAGTTATTTCGAAATAATGAGCGAAACTCCGGTCATGCTGCATGTGCAAATTGCCTGCAGTTGAAAAGTATAAGTACCTAGCTGCGCATATCTGTCAGAGCTAGGGTATATTATAGAGCTAAATCTCTGTAAACATCACATTACAATCCAGTCTTGTCAGAAAACTTGTCGCTAAAAAGATTAAGTAACACACCACAGACACCATGGGAGGCATTATACATATTTTGGTTAAGATTCGGAATGCGAAACAAACAAGACATATACAAGAACAACAAATTAGTTAAGAAAATAGACACACCACACTTATATAGGGGGATCAAAGAAATTTTATATAGCTATAGGGACAACAAAGAATTATGGGCACTAAACAAAGACAAAACATATGACTGGCTTTTAGAAATAGATTCCAATAAGAATAAAACAAAGGTACAATTAGAAAATCCACATGTAAACTGGGACAGAGTTTGGAGGCATTGGTCCGAAATTAACTCGTTTAAGGTACAAAGTATCATGTACACGTACCTCCACAACGCCTGACTAACAGGCGAAGTGGCAATTAGACGAAGATTAATACGGACCCCTGTTAGTTGCCCTCTATGCAAAAATGCCCCGTACACAAAATACCACACAATTACGCAATGTGACAAAACAAAGGAAGAAAGGATCAAACTAATAATCGAAATAATGAAGGTAGACAAATATGACAGACGTCAATTACTCTTCCTAGATGGAAACTTCAATGAACAATTGGTTAGACTAATAAGACTTTATTACGAAGACGCTTATAAGATGTGGACCCATAATGAAGGTTAAGGAAAAATATTTAAAATTAATCTAAAATTTGAATTAGTTTATTCCAATTATTTAATTAAAAAAAATAAAAATTATAATAATAAAAATTCAAAAACTAAAAAAAAAAAAAAAATATTTATCATTATTATTTTCTCTACCTATACTTAAATTTATCCACAATTTCCTGTGCGGGAAAAGTACATAAGAGGACGCCATAGGGCTATATCACATGGCGCTACGCGAAGTGAACAGGCCTGTGGTAGAGTTTGGAAAAGTACCCAAATATTATAATTTAATTTTTATACTACTTTACCTATTGCACTCTTTTTTCTCTGGATTCTTAATCCATACTTTTACTACCATGTCTATATCCCGAAATAGACATGGGTCCCGTTTAAGGGACTCTAAACAATTTTGGAATTTTATTAATATTTAACTATAAGTAATAAAGGACGGACAAATTGAGGCAGGAACTGTACAGCCAAATAAATTTGTACAGGCAGGAACTGTACAGCCAAATAAATTTGTACAGGTCCTCGCTCAAGGCGTCCGGACCTTGGAAACTATATATTACTAGATAAATGGAAGAACACTAAATATCTAAATAATACACACTTCCATTTATACAAAATTCTAAGAGTAATTTTTAATTATAAACTAAAAAGATGTATGGTAATGTCTTTTAATTAGTAAAGACATAACAGTAAGACAACTGGTTCAAATTTGAAAGAAATGGCTTTCCTTAACATAAACACAAGGTATATAACCTATATAGCAAACAGTCATATAGCACCAACACAAATAGCAAACACAAGGAAATAGGAGACCACTAGCCATGGTCAAAAACAAAGGAATAAAGTAGACTACTAGAGTGGGTAGATCAAATCCCATCTAGTAAGGCTCTACAGAAAGAAAACTAGGGATTGTATAAATACCCTAAATCAATTTTATAACCACGATGAGGAAAACTAAATGAAACTTAAATAAAAAATAAAAATATAAACAAACAAATAACATACTTGGGGAACACATACATACATAAAAACTTTTTACTTTTTTTTATTAAGGGGGGGGCATCTGTCTGGTGCCCCCCCCCCCCCCAAAAAAACAAAAAAGAAAACTTGTCGCCTTAAGGAAGCAAAACTTCCTTAAACAGCTAAAGATGTAAAATAAATTTAAGACTATATTCTTATCGCTATTCGTTTTATATGACATAATTGTTTCATATATCAGATGTTTTAGTATTTATTCTAAATTGTACAGACTAAATACCTAGGTTATGTAGTGCCGTTTTATTAGTAATATTATAGTTTGCTTCGAGACGAGTTTTTTGTCGTAACTGAACAGACAATATGACAATATGAGTTTAATTACACGCTGCATGCATTGAACGTTTAATGTACATGGATAACTAATTCATGTGGGCGCATGCGCAACATATATGAATGCATAAATACTTAACCGTGTCAAAGGTATTAAATGGTTTGGTTGTTTTAATTTTAGCTGACCGTGTGTGGGGCTTGACTATGCTGACCGTGTGTGCCCGTGTGTGCTGATTGTGTATGCTGCTTTGTGTACACTACTTTGTGTACGCTGCTTTTGGGTATGCTGTATTATATATAATCGGGTGACGTGAAGTTTGCAGAACTGTGTGGTTTCTTGTGACATATACGCTGTGTCTGGTGACGTTGGTTCAGAAGAGTGTACTGGTATACTGGTGATCTCGATGCGAGGGACCAAGGCTTCGTGATGATAGTGTCTGTGTTGAATGTAAGAGCTCTCGAGGGATCCTTCAAACAGACAGGGGGGAGTGAACCATGCGTGGCGACTCCGCCACCATTGACTAGAGCGGGTGGAACCGGATATACATCTTAGACGTCAAATGGACGCCATGATAGTTGTAAAATACGTGTTCCATATTATTGCTATTACCATCTGAGCAAATATTTCACATTTATGTATCAACTTCGTTATTTGAACGATAAATTCATAAACTCATAATTTCAGCTTTACATTGCATAATCGTTACATGAACGGTAAAATCATAACATACATGCCTTTACATTGGTAAGTCGTTATATGAACGATATAAACAAAATTACAGGCATTTAGATCTGTCTCGTTATACAAATCACGTCAGTTTCAAATGTCTGTTCGTTGAAATCATCCTTTGAGTTTTTTTCATAGAGTTACTTGTTGTTGATAGTTCCATGCTAGGAACCTTATAATTTTTTCCTTATCGTTTGTTCATAATGCTGTCAGATTTGTTTACATATAAAATGCATTTATAAATAAACATCTTATTAACTCAGTTGCTTTCGGTGTCTTCGCTAATCCAGCCCCAACCCGGCTTCATCCTGTGACACATATTCTTCAGTCGAGGTTATGGATTTGGCAAACATATTGTTTATATCCGTGTCACGGACACCGGTGCGCAAAAGATGACCTATTCCGTCGTCCGGCAAAATCTTGTTTGCGATAGCCGAATTTTTGTCTCCATTTTGATTCGAGCTGTAAATGTTGAGAACCTTATTAACCGGAAATACGGTACAGCTCGTAATTATTTATGTGCGTTCATGTCTAAATTTTCCATGTTCGATATGTATTATATGGTAAACATAGGATCTGTATTTGGAGCATTCAAGTGAGTCGCACCTGTTTTACACTTCCTTATTCACAAGTCCCTGTTGTTGTACACACACACACACACACACACACACGTAACATATTCCACAAAGAAACGTGAACTAAATGTTGACTTTGTGAAAAACAGTTCAGATCGTAAAATAAATTGTAAAACTCTTACATGATAACTGAGCATGGAATTATATTTGCATTTCTGTTGATACACATTCTTAATATTGTTAATTGACATTAAACTGGCCTATTCCTTCATTTTTTCTTATTATTAGCATTTCATTTAATCACCCATCCAATCATCCATTAATCCGTGTTATATGTCTCTTCATTACCAAATGCCATCAATTTTCATGGGAGAGTAAGAGGGTTAGAGATATGGGTAATGTGGGCGGTTAATGTGCATTCTCTCATGATATTTGGATTGTAGCTTGCAGCCCTTGAAAGACACCATATCTGACATTGTAAAACCCGATACGCCCATTATAATCTAGATGCACAAAAAAGTATGTTAAAAAATGTCAACATGATTAGTCACATAAAGAAAGACATAATGAAACTTATAATAAGATAGATTATTTACACTGTTATTTCCAAACTCAAATTTTATCAGACGTTTACGAAAAACAATGTTCCGAGAAAGAATTGATGAGTGATTTGTTTAATACAAATACGAATAACACACCGTTTCATAGGTGATTTGTCAGCAAGCAAAGCAGCGTACTGTGATTTCACAACACATTCAAATATTTTTTTCAGAGATTTTATAACATCTTTAAAAGACAAGTACAGTGATTTATCTCGGGTGGAAACTTAGCTGTTTACAAAAGAAGAATCCGAATAACCCGGAAGAGAAGAATACATTTTAAAAATGAGAATTATTACTCATGTTATATATTATTAGTTTTCATTACCGCTATAGAGGCTTCACCATGCAGACCGCCGCCACAATAGCTGCCGACAGACCGAAATGGTGCTCCCTTGTTGTCGCCTCAAGTACCAGACGGCACGGAGAGAATTGATGATGATGATCATATTATTAATGGTGATTTCGTGAAACAAAATGGTCATTAATCCCATGAAAATATAGCTTTTCACAGCTCTTTGACGTTATACCTGTAATATACCCATTCCATAGTCTTGTATTAATAATACATATAATAATTTTTTTATAACAATACCCAATGATCTGGAGTATTATCATTTGCCGCTCCTGTCCCCGCTCTCCTCTATGTATGGTGACCGTATATTTTACTTGCAAAACGAACTTGTATACATACAAATTACTTTCTTTTAAACACATCTTATAAATCTTTTGCAGAGACGTCGTTTTATGCAGGCAATAAACAATGACATAAATAGCTGCATGCCAATATCTTGTTTCGTACTAAAAGGTATTATCAGTTCAGCGGAACCCATTTCTCTGATATATCCTCTGAGACATTTTCTTTCCAGTATTAAACGTTCTCAGGTGGCTACATATTTTTGTTTGGTTAAAAACACAGACATGCGCTTGAAATTAGATTCAGAAATTTGGACTACAGATTAATCTATAGGTGAGAACTTGAGAGAAACTCTATATAATTACATTTATATATTTTGTTTTCAGCCCCGTGTGATAGCGTAATTATAAATAACTGCTAAGTTCATATCCATGTGTATCTATCACCAATCTGCTACGGCTCTCTACTTGCTTCAAGTCATAGTACAGGTAATAATGAATAGCTAGCTTATCGTCCTAGTTTGCAAAGAGATTTCACTTGTGCTAGATACTCTGGCTACGCTAATGGCATATAGCAATAGTGTCAATGGGTCAAGCTCGAATGCGAATACAGTTGTATGGCTAAGAGAGAGGATCCAGCTGAATGATAGGTAAAACAGCAACGTTAGCGCAGCAGAATCAAGTTGCCAAATGTGCCAGTTTGACAAATATAGTTTAACATCGTCTTTTTTCCTGCGAATTCTAGCTGTTTCGGAAGAATAAAGTCCGTCTTTGACATGTAGTTGTTGGGTTTAACGCCATTTTTCAGCACACGATAGGCCATACATGGCGGCCAGTATTATTGGTGGAGGAAGAACCCGGGAAAACCCCTGGAAAGAAACACTGACCCACGAGAAGCTACTGGCAAGCTTTCTCACATTACTACATTAGCCGAATCTTAGACTCGAACCCACGCAGACAGAGGTGAGATGGCAGTGATCCATAACGGAAAGCGCTTTAGACCACTCGGCCAGTCGGGGCCCCCACCGTCT
Source organism: Unio delphinus (assembly GCA_029339505.1). Taxonomy (NCBI): domain Eukaryota; kingdom Metazoa; phylum Mollusca; class Bivalvia; order Unionida; family Unionidae; genus Unio; species Unio delphinus. The sequence continues at coordinate 16,964,673 of JAQISU010000046.1, forward strand.
TTGACAGGAGATTATATATACATTTATAGTAGCATGAAACTGCTTGGGAGATGATTCATGTTGTGTGCATTAGAGTGATTCCTGCTATCAGCTTTTATTTGTCCCTTAACAACATTTTATTTTGGTGTGCACGAGGGACTGCTGACACCGCTTTGACGCAGATATTCTTTTATAAGTACAACGAAATCACCATCGATATTTACATCCTTCATTAGATCATCCAACACCACTTCGCTAGAATCCGTAACCTCATCATGGCGATCAGATTCCATCAGTTATAATTATATGCATTGACAGAAATGTAATGTTTTAACATAAAAACAAGAAACGGCATAGGACTTGTCATGGTGAACGTTGAATACTTAGAACTGATTGTCATCTGCAGCCACTAATGGTTTAGATAACGCAGCTGTATTAGATTCAATAAGAATACTGCTTCGATTTCTTAAATTTAACAACATTCACTGCTTATCATGTATGAACACATCCATTCAACTCCACGAACCCTTTTGCTATCGTTATTATAATCATATATGATCCGGACTCGCGCAGCTTTAAGATGTGACGTTTACGTCCATCGGAACCATTTTCTTCAAAACTGAAAATAAGTCCACCATTTGCTATTTTTATCTTATCATTAAAAGGATAAATTTGATTTTCTCCTTCTTTCCCTAATATTCCCGTAATTATGCTCTATGACGTTACAACTCTAGGTGGGTGGGGCAACTCTGCGATCGTGATATCCATATGCAGTTTATATCGCAGCATCTGCTACATCAAAATAATCTTTGATAAACGCGTGCAATTCACCATTGTCTATGTAACATCAACCAAATTCTTTGCGACAGCGCCTTTGTGCTTGACAATAATATCTTGAGGATATCTCTACGCTTGACGTTTTCGGTCTGCGAAATTGATCTTCAAATCACAAGTTCACAAAGAAGGACACAACCAATAACATGACTAATAAAACTCAATATTTTGTACGCTTTTGTGGTAGATAGGCCCAGGCCTACATCATCACCGTCTCGACGAGCTGAGTAACGTCTGTAAATGTTAACATACATTGTTGTGTAATAATACACGTTCTTTAATGTGAAATTAGTGTTTGTGGAGTTGTAGAACGCTCCAGTACAGGCTTGTTTACTATTCTTGAATAAAAAGTTAACAGTATCAATTCATACAAGTTCATAGAAATACAAATACAAACTTTAAGTGACAGGCTTTGTTTGCCAATCCAGACTGACGATGCCAGTTTCTTCTGTGCTTGGTATCATCGATGCAAGATCATCTTGAAGCAAAACGCCTCAGAAATGCTTGATTCAGTTTGCTACGGCGACTAAATCTATGTTGATCAACGGACTGGTCAACGATGCGATCTTATTCGACTTTGCAATTGAAGACCTTTGTCTGTGAGCATTCAACGACTGCTTCCTGGTAATTGATAGCCTCTTCCAATTTTGCTATACATCCACCCACCGCCTTTTCAAAACTTTTCCTGATGCAATTAAGACAGCCCAAAAGCTGCAGGTTTTGCATCACCAGGAGACAATATTGCAAACCAATGCTGAAATCTACGCAATAACGGCATTTTTTCCATCGGTCTTGCACATTGTGCCTTCTCTGACTTGGACAATTTTAAATTTACTGACGTGTTTTATATTGACAGCGTTAAGCTGAGAGAGCTGTGTTTGGGTCAACCAAACGGGGTCATTTCTAGTCAAATTGGCTGCATAAAGTTTCCGTGTGACCTCATAATTATTTCTTATGTCCTGCTTTTTCCCCCACAAGGTAATAAGACGGACACACAATGCAGGATATCACATTGCAAATAAAATACGTAACAGTCTTAATTTACTAATTTTCCACAGGTGTTTCGATCACTCTCATTGTCATTCAGTACCCTCCAACAATGGTGTCTTGTCATAATGTATCCTACCACGGCATCCATTGCTGCCACCAGCGTTACCGACACGTGTCTAAAATAAATGTCAACGATGGACTGCCTGAAAAACTCCTAGTGTTCCAGTTAGAAGAAAATAAATCTGGTGCAAAGTACGATAGTCTTGTTCAGAAATCTCCCGACTGGTGACATTATCGGCATTGTTCTAGCTCACCAGTTTTCCCTCCGTTTCCAAAAATTCCTCACATGTATGAAAAACCTAAATGCGTCATGCAATTGCAATTCTATTTTTTAATATGATTGGGACCCCTGGTGATTGGGTATGAGTTATACTGAAAATACCGGTCTCTTGCATATATTTTAAATCAAGATATGAGACCTACTTGTGTCCTTTTCTTCTTCAAATTTCCATCTTCTTGCGTTGTTGTACTTAGTGTAAAGTTGATGTACCAAATCTAAGATTTAGCGTGAAATATGACACTGTGATGCGCACAAGTAGAATACAAAATTGGTGTAGTTTGCGGGGGAACGTCTTGATGGCGTGTTAGATAAGATGGGTGTTAGATCTGTGCACTTGGGCTCAACACCTGATGTTTTTAACCATGTTTCTGTCAGGAAAAAGACGTCGGTATTCTGTTCGTTTGTAAAAGTAACTATTTATGTGGGCTTTTCAGGTGGTCCTACTGATTGGGCGCTGAATAATGCAATACGCAGTGGTATCTCTGAGATAGTTAACAAATAGGTTGGCGATCCAATAGTGATTTGCACAAGGTTATCTAAAATAACGGCCAAATTTTTAAATTGTTTAGCAGGAACGGGCGAAAGGGAGATAACTGGAATTATTCTTCCTGCTCTACGCTGGTCAGCTTTGAAACAACGTTTTCTTTTTTCGCTTCCGTTTACATTTAAGTAATGATGACTGTGGTCCCAGTTCGTTTAGTCTTGAGCACTATGTAGTATGAAGAGCCAAGAAATGGTCATTTAAACAAATTAATGAGGGTCCATTATAGCATGATGGTGGTTTATTAAAAAGTAACGGACGTTGTAGAAGTGCAGCCAGACAGCTGAGAAAAATTATAATTGGATTCGTTTCGTAAACAAGGAGATGAAGAAACCCATACGAACTGACAAGCCAGTGCATGATGGAACACAATAATGTAGACCAAAATGGACAACAAGCACATATATCATGACAAACAGCACAAAAACGGAACAGCTTCTTCAAGCCGGTTAAGCGATAGCGGCCATCTTAATGCAGGTAATGGTTCACTTTACAAAATCTCATATATGGTTTTATGTTTCTTTTGAAATGAAAATTAGATATATATCTATATCTATGACCTGATATATTTCTAACGTAAGGACGGTCTGATTAACACATTCGTACTAGACCGAATATATTTCATAAGTAGGGCATTAAACTCATAGTACAATGTGTACGGAGAAACATATTTAACTCTTCTGAAATAGCTCGTGATACTAATGTGCAAATTTTAAATGTTTTACCTAACTTTTAATAATAATGTTAACCATGTTCCATTGTAACGCAAATGAAAAATTGAGGAATCTTCTCATAAATGATATTTGTTATTTACACGTAGTTTAATATTTTATCTTTGTTGTTCTTTTTTTCTGACCTAAATCTCTGTATATTAACTTATCATAAGCTTAACATTGTATATGACGTTATTGAACTGTTGTGTCTTTATTCCCGTTGCACTAAATAATACACTGCATCATTTGTAAATACTGTTCACGTACTCTGCATTATTTAAATAAGTATAAAATGCCTGATAAACTTGAAAAAAATCCGATACTTTACAGAAGTAGACCCTTAAAATAAGTGTGTAATCTGAACATTGAGGATAGTCTTATGTTATACATGGCATGCAAAACAAACAAGGAAGAATTTTGCCGTCATATACAATCTTTGCTATATATAGATCTTTTCAAATTTTATCCGGATAATTTTCAAACAGAAATCTTTTTATTGTGAGCTTCACTATAGCGCGTCTCAAAAGATAAATACACGCAAATGTATACACTTAAAGAAAACGTACACTGCTCTTTTGTATAAAAAAACAACACTCGGGTATAAAATAAATACCAGCAAATATCGTTAGACAAAACTCATTAAGGTTTTACTGAAGGATAATTGTGTAAATGTCGGCCGCTAGTTGTTACGTGGATTTTCCACGGTCTTTCTTCCACAAGGTGTATTGACTAAAATGCATGCCCTATATTATCTTATCTTGAATATTAGGTGATCTCTCTCTCTCTCTTTCTCTCTCACACACACACACACACACACACACACACACACACACACACACATATATATATATATATATATATATATATATATATATATATATATATATATATATATATATATATATATATATATATATATATATATATATATATATATATATATATATATGATTTTTCATGTATCATAACCAAATGTTTATTTAACGTGTTAACTTTAAATGAGGCCAAAATGAGTTGAGTACATGTATTCAGGATGGGCTGTGTACTTTAATTTTTTTTTGTGAGATCAGACAACCTTCGGATCTAGGCCCATAGTCGTATTATGTTATTCTGCACGTAATCGTTGCCAAAAAAAAGTGAAACAAGTTGACTTTATCTAAAATTGTAATTAGCAGATTTTAATAGCGTAGCTTTATTACTCTTGCTAGCATTTAAAGGCTTGAGTGACTATCAAGTCTCAAAATACTGGATGACTTTTTCAGCATGTTTTTATCACTGCATGCATTGTTGAGGTCGACAAACATTGATGGCTCTCTGTTTTTCTCTGTAAATATTTTCATTCCTATTAATAGCCATACCTTTCATTTCCAGTAAACTATATTCCCATACCTAAGATATAAACGTAGTTTATTTAATTGCAAAGCTTTTACGCTACCTTGGAAAAATACGCAATGCTAACAAAAAAATCAGGAAATTGGGGTAAAAGTAATTGAATATATCGCAATTCATTTGTAGATTAACGATATGCGTTTTGGTATACTTGAAACATGTAGTTCTGTGGAAGCTGTCCATGTAATAATTAAATAACCGAGCGATTGTGAATGTACTGCTTGTAATTAATCTATGAACAGGTAGATAAGCTTGTATCTGTTTTGACAGACATTTACAAGACTGTATTAAGAATACCATTGAACCATCATATACCATAATACTATCATCAGATTATGACGTAATCCGAATATCAGTAGACTATCATATGCTATGAATAAAAATTTGTTTATCACATACTAAGAATACTATTAGACAATCACATACAATAATACCATGATAATATCATATACTAAGAATACTTTTAGACAATCACATACAATAATACCATGATAATATCACATACTAAGAATACTATTAGACAATCACATACAATAATACCATGATAATATCACATACTAAGAATACTATTAGACAATCACATACAATAATACCATGATAATATCACATACTAAGAATACTATTAGACAATCACATACAATAATACCATGATAATATCACATACTAAGAATACTATTAGACAATCACATACAACAATACCATGATAATATCACATACTAAGAATACTATTAGACAATCACATACAAAACTACCATGATAATATCACATACTAAGAATACTATTAGACAATCACATACAATAATACCATGATAATATCACATACTAAGAATACTATTAGACAATCACATACAATAATACCATGATAATAACACATACTAAGAATACTATTAGACAATCACATACAATAATACCATGATAATATCACATACTAAGAATACTATTAGACAATCACATACAATAATACCATGATAATATCACATACTAAGAATACTATTAGACAATCACATACAATAATACCATGATAATATCATATACTAAGAATACTATTAGACAATCACATACAATGATACCATGATAATATCATATACTAAGAATACTATTAGACAATCACATACAATAATACCATGATAATATCATATACTAAGACCACCGTTAAACTATCAAGTACTCAGAGATTACTGTCCACTGTATATCAGTCTTCTTTCAAAGATATAACATATCTCTATAAAGGATGAAAGAGTTAACATAACACGCGCACAGTGGTTTGCATGTCATAGCATCTTTATCTCTGCCAAAAAAAAAAAAAAAAAAAAAAAAATTAAATCACCCTTACAGTGTAATCCGTGTTTCCATGAAGTAATTTATATCACGTGGATAATCGTGTGTATATTATAGAGTTATCTCCCCTACATTATGTCTGATATTTTCAGGGAAAATATACTAAAAGTTCAAACGCTTCTTTATGACAAAATCAGAGACTTTAATATGGTGTATCATATTAGTTCTAAATCATAATTTAAATTTATCTTAAAACTAAGACAAGTATTTTTAATTCTGGTTTTATTTCTCCTATAACTTCAGGCTTGGAGTTTCTGTTCTTACGTATCTGCAGCCAACGAAACGTATTGTAAGCTTATACTTTGAAATGAAATTGGTTCATGGCGTGCTCTCAGATCTACTATTTACTGTGTATATTAAATACAATAAAACATCCTTTGTTTCAGATGAAATGGTGATGTCCAACTTTCTCTTCTATGTCTACAAGACAAATATAAATTCCTTGAAATGAAATATGTTTTGGAGGGTTGGCAAGATATATTCTAATTACTAAGCTGACCTGCCACCTTGTTATTACGCAGTGTAGCGTAACGTGCCACCTTGTTATTACGCAGTGTAGCGTAACCTGCCACCTTGTTATTACGCAGTGTAGCGTAACCTGCCACCTTGTTATTACGCAGTGTAGCGTAACCTGCCACCTTGTTATTACGCAGTGTAGCGTAACCTGCCACCTTGTTATTACGCAGTGTAGCGTAACCTGCCACCTTGTTAATACGCAATGTAGCGTAACCTGCCACCTTGTTATTACGTAGTGTAGCGTAACCTGCCACCTTGTTATTACGCAGTGTAGCGTAACCTGCCACCTTGTTATTACGCAGTGTAGCGTAACCTGCCACCTTGTTATTACACAGTGTAGCGTAACCTGCCACCTTGTTATTACACAGTGTAGCGTAACCTGCCACCTTGTTATTACACAGTGTAGCGTAACCTGCCACCTTGTTATTACGCAGTGTAGCGTAACCTGCCACCTTGTTATTACACAGTGTAGTGTAACCTGCCACCATGTTATTACGCAGTGTAACGTAACCTGCCACCTTGTTATTACGCAGTGTAGCGTAACCTGCCACCATGTTATTACGCAGTGTAGCGTAACCTGCCACCTTGTTATTACGCAGTGTAGCGTAACGAGATCAATGAAGATAAAGTGAAATACAATTAATTTGATTTCCATTTCAATCAAGCACAACTAACATATAAAACAATTCATTTGAACCAATACATTTTCAAATAAAAGTTCCCAATCTAAAATTATTTTCTATAACGGTTTTGCACATATTTGTTGAAGGTGTATTCTATTTTCTCAAAAGCGTTAGCATTGTTTTGCGGTGGATAACCTGTAGGTGACATGAGGCTAGGATGATAGCAAACGGTTCGGACCTGTATTTATGTCAGGTTAAAATGACTTCTAAAGAATGCTATTTACATAGCCATGTGGAGTGGAGACTTATGGTTAAGTACATTTTTAGACTACATTTCCTCTTACTCAGATACAACTGACTACAACATGGGAACGTTTCATCACTGACAATTCGTACTGAATCTCTAATTCCTTCACAATTCGGAGCTCCAACATCTTTTCGAGGCATTAGGATAGCATTGTATCGATTTTGGTATTGATGTGACACTAAGATTAAAGACATCTAAGGTAACACACTGTATTAAATCTTTTTGCAAGAGCAGTCATTTCATTCAATATACACAACGCCATGTTTTACAGCATATTCATCAGTTCGTAAATTGGTTAAAGTATTATTAGTTTCGTTTACAACAAACATTCCTTAAACCATTTGTCTAATATCTAAACTTGTGAAACGTGCAAACGTCTGACATACCCATTTAGTAGACACGATGTATTTCACAATAGACATACTAATATCAGAGATGAGAAGAGGGAAATCGTGGTTTAATGGGATTTTAAAGGGAATTCGTGTTTAGCTTATTTTTAATGATTACACTATTTACAGCAATTTTTGTTTCTAGGTAGTAAGTGTTGTTTCGTAATTGCTTATTCCTGAAAGGTATAGAAAACGGCTATCAATCACCACAAACTTTGCTTTATGACCAATACAGTAATATTTCGAGAACATGGGCGAATTGGTGTCTGTTTCTTCATAAAAATTCTGAATAAACAACACATGAACCAACATTAACATGTATGTATACTAAAGTATTACACAAATCAGCAGAACAGATGTAAAGTGAGTATTTGTTCAATATTAACGATTGTAATGTGCATCATTTTCAGACATCAGCCCCCCAAAAATGTAGTTTCCCATCATGTTCTCGTTATACTGTCCTTAGTAGAGACGTTCAAAGTCCAGTATATTTTTGTGAAAGCGCTCTCCTTGCTTCTCCGAGTACGCTGCCAAGTTCTCCTTTAATTTTTCAAGATGAGCATCAAGGATATCTAGGATATGGACTATGAGAGACACCTTGCAGCCCATTGTGCCGTAGTTCTTCATCAGAGTCTTAAACAGCACTTCATAGTTTCGGGAGACCTGAACCTACTGAGATTCTTGGAGAATTCATTACTCACCTTGATCCCCTTTATATGCGATCCGACGTAGACACCGGCTTTCAAAGTTGCCGCAGAGAGCTTATGGAAGATGTCTTGAAGGTATTTAAAGGCTGTCGACTCCATATCTAGAGCTTTTTTTCATTATGCCCAATTTGATGTGCAGTTGTGGCATCAGCACCATCTGGGGATGAAGCAGTGGCTTCTACTTGACGTTGTTCCTCCCCACAGAAAACCTGGTCCGCTGTGGCCAGTCCCATCTGTGTTAGTGCGCCTTGGCGTCACTGCTGTCACAAAAGGTAACAACAGCAGGAAAACCTGGTAAAACCGCCTTGGAGACCCATCAGGAATGCCACCATTTTGAGATCTCCTATGACCTCCCAGCCAGACTCATCATACTTCAAGGCGTCCAGCAAGGTCTTGATGTTATTGAAATCCCTTTTGAGCTTCAGCGAGTGAGCCGGGGAAAGAGACGGGCACATGTTCTCATTATGAAGCAGCGCGACTTTGAGGCTCCAGATGAGCTGTCAATGAAGAGGAGCCACTCATTCTGGTTATAGGCGATTCCGATTGCCTCGAACAGACTGGTAACATTGTGGCAGTAGCAGAGCCATCTTGACGGGTGAAGAAGCTTCCTCTGATCTCCGACTTGAACACTTTCATTCAATAGGTTCCACTGCTTGAGCCTAGACGTCAAACGTTGGCAATGGACTTGGTGAGACCGAGATCTCTGATCAAGTCGTTTAGCTATTTTTGGTATGATTAACATGGGTGTCTCTCATCAGCTCCACTCTGATATTGTAATATGATTTACAACGTCTTCCTCGCTCTCTGAACCCATCTCTCTTCTAAATACGGTTGCTCCCTCTCCAAAGGAGTGTGTACAGTGAGCTCAGGCAGTGTGGCACCGGGTGATGGATGAAAGAAGGTCAAGATAGCAGGTGCATTATTGTCAGTCCGACGATTGAAAGGGTCAACCATGCAAAAGCAGCGGTTCCTTGAGTGATCAGTGGATTTCCGCCAAATTCTTGGGATAGCGAACTTATGGCTCTCTTTTCCCCTCTGTACTATCTTTCAAAAATACCTTTATTTCTCCCATGACTAACGTGTAAGAGATTCGCAAAGGCATGCTCATGTATGCCTTGTAGGCCTCACACATCATAGGAGTTGTTTCCACTGGATATTTGTCATTCTTTTCTTGATAAAGTGACCACAAATATAGCAATATCCACCTGCCGAATGCTTGCAGCCTCTTGGTGCGGTCTCAGAAAAATGTAGATATGTATTCACTTAAGCATCTGAAACTAAACTCAACTGGTGTGCTTAAGGCCCCTGTTATTTATACAACTATTTATATTACTGGAAAGTTCTAGAACGTTCTAGAAGTAACTTCAAGTTTACTCAGCACTGAACTATCAGGAATGTTCTGTGAAATAGGTAAAGTTCAAATTATCACTGTCCTTATCACAAAAGCAAAGTTTATGGGGAATAATAGCCATGCTCTTTACCTTTCGAGCATAAACTGAACTGATGGGCCATTTTCGATACATTTCAAGCATAAGTAATTAGGAAATAACACTTACTACCCACGAACAAAAGAAAGTTGCACTTTGTTATTAAATTCATTTCGTATTTTTAATTAAATGTGGAAGATTTCAAAGGGTCGCTGATATTTAAGTAAAATCGGAGCAATAAATCAGACAACATGGATAAATAATTGATTTAAGCAATGAATTAGTTTCAGTCTTTGTGTTGTATATTTTTCGTGCAAGTTAAAATAGAATGCTAAACGGTCCATCCATCGCCATTGTGAGAGCACACTGGAATATTAGTAAGAAAGTGTAAAGTTGCTTATATCAATCCTTATCCTATCAACAATAGATTTTGGTCTTCCATTACCAGTATAATAAATAGTGCAACGTGATTATGTGCAGGAGAAACTGTATGGTGACGCTGTGCTTGACCCTGCAAAGTTTTCTTTAAACCTTTATTGTAAAGCCTAATATGAAGTTAGGTCATGTGGGTTCTTTACAAATGTGAAATTGTTGCGGAAATTCAGCCAGCCATTTGTTATATTAATTTCTGATCTCCGTGATGACATCAATTGCGTATGAACATTATTTGATAAGAAACATTTGTTTTATCATTCAAAGGAAATACAAAGTGCTCATTGCACTAACACATATGTTTTGCAACAATTATGAATTATTGAAATGAGTAATGACATTTGGATACATGACCAGTGTATTCTACAATAGGTAATTTGTCAGGAACAATTGATTATTCTGGACTAAATAGAACTTGGTATGATTATTTTGGATTCTATTCTCTTACGTTTTTATTTTATAACTTTAATATTTAAATTATTTGTCAATGTTCACCTATTGTCTTTGCTTACTTCGGATAATTAGTTATATATATATATATATATATATATATATATATATATATATATATATATATATATATATATATATATATATATATATATATATATATATATATCTGTGTGTGTGTGTGTGTGGATTGTACAGTGTTATGCATTGTTCGCCTTGTGCATGTGTAATTAGGCATTTTATCATTGTACGTGTCTTTTATAATTTGTAAGTTACAAAACGCGTAGAACTATTGTTGATGTTGATAATTTACTATATAGAGAATTGTGAGTAGACTGTATCTATGATAAGTCATGATATTTTTTTTATATCCTGTGTTATAGAACAAGCGTGTTGGGAATATTTAGATGGAGTGTACTAGTTGAGCTAATGATTGTATTGCTATTATGTTGATGAACGTTATTTGTGTTGATTCTCCTGTGTTTAAACCATGAGGGAAAATTGTACGTTCTTTCTAATCTACAGGAATCTTTCCGGGTGGGATAGGACGAGCAGCAGAGAGGGTGAATCCTACAACCTTTTTAGACAAATATTTCGGAAGCGATTTGGTTTAAAACAAAATCTTACGATGATAGTGGTCACAAACACAGGGGGGGGGGGGGGCGACACTACAACGTTCCAAGGCGACGTTTTATAAGCGGTCAATCTTACAACGATGTTGTCATTGTCGTTGGCATCACCCTCTCTGCTGCTATGGGTTAATAATGAAAATCACTACGATTTCACAAACAGACTAATTTGTAAAACCTCATCTTGTAGATCAATCAGATTATTGGACTGGTCAGTGAGTTTGAAATTAATTCTCGTTAGCGAATTATTATGGCATCGCATATAGACTGGATTAACCGGAGACTCAATTATTAAAAATCCTGGAGGAGCTGTTGGTGCAAACGAATAAAGAATATATCCTTGCTGAGCTTGATTTGATCGTTCGAGATTAATTTGATAGCTTCATTCGATAATATCGCATACTAAATTGAGCGCAATCACTGAGGATATATTCACGTTGAACGGAGCGATATGTCTGCCGCCACCGTCTGGGTCATTATTATGTTTGAGGATTTTTATTTCCGGTGATGCTGTTTTTCTCCATGCATCATGAATTATTTTAAAAACAACATCGATGGCATCACTGAGAAGTTTTTTTAGTTCTGGTACGTTATATCCTGGTAGTTTGACTGTTGGAATATCCTTAACGGGGATATTAAATTTTGATGCAGACTTTGTTCTCGATAGGGGATTATCGTCATCTAATATATCCTGAATAATTTTCAAATTAAATGTTTCCATATCGTCGATAATTTTATTGCATGTTTCTACGACGCTGATAAATTCATCTCGGGTGAGAGAGCCGGATTTAAGAGATCTTAACAACAGTGAAATATCATTATTCATTGTTGTGAAATTTTCAACGATTTTAGGTTCGTCAATAAAATGATGTCCCTCTTTTCTATCTCCAACCTTCTCTTTCCCAGTTGGTTGGTATCCGAGACCCAAAAAATCTATAGTAATTCTGTGATCTTTATAACTTTTTATTGGATTATCAGGTTTTATCCTCTCTGTGATTTAATCAGTTTTTTGTGGTTCAGGTGGTAAATTAACGGTTTCCCCCCGGGGTGGTAATTCAGGCCATCCAAGTACGGTTCTAATAGAACTCTGATAGATATCTACGATGTATCCTTCTGTGCTTATTTCAATTGCGGATGATAGCGTCGGCTCATGAACCGTTATAGCGATTTTTGATTCTTTTCCAGTAATCGATTTTATTCTACGCGCGAATTCATTATCGATTTGTTCAATTTGGTAGGACCCTGTTGGTATTGAAACGACGTTCCAGTCTGGAGTCCCGTCTGGTTTATTCTTATTTGCAAATACCAGTGAATTATTCGGTTGTTGACCACCAAATGATTTTGATCTGATATTAGGCCAACTGTGATACACTCGTAGTTTTGCTAGCGCTATCTCCTTCGCCGGGACTGGGCTAGGGAAATTCACACTGAATTCAGGATTCGTCGATGTTATTGATATCATGCTTGTTTGTACTGGGTTTGTGTTTTCCACTATTTATTGAAGTAATTCTATCGGTGTTGTCATCGTTGCAATACTGTTGTTGTATTTCTAATTTTGATATCGCGGAATCAAAAATACTGACCATCACTGAGAACTCAGTATTTGATATCATTGATGTTATTGATATCATTCTGGTTTTCGGGTTCGTGTTTTCTAATTCCATCGGTGTTATACTGTTTTTGTCGCTCTTATTTTGATATCGCGGAATCAAAATACCAACCATCGCTGAGAACTCACTATCTGATATAATTGTATTATCGAGTGACGACGATATCATCGAGGATAATTGCGAGTATGCGGTTGATACAACATGAAATTGAATTAAGTAATCTTGCAGTTTACTCTGGCTGCATGATGATATTTTTTTTGTTATCCCGGTCGATATACCGCGATTGTAGCCGCCGCAGAAATGCAAATTGGAACTAAGACCGGGGCAATCATTGTAACAGACGCTAGTATTATTCCGGCACCAGCGAGAACGCTTGACACCGAGTACATAGTAATATCAATTGCGGTGATTCTTCGTCGGTATTTTTCTATTTGTATTTGATACTCCTCGGCGAGGGTTTTGAGTCTAGTTTGAAATTCTCTGACTTGATAATAGCGACATTGCGTTGATGAAATCATTTTTATTTTAAAAACGCTAGCGTTTTCAATTGTGAAATTCGAAGGATTTTCCTTTCAATTGAAACCACTAGTGGTTTTATTATTTACTTAAATCCGCTACGAATTCTACATACCACGTTATTGAAACCCTAACCAAATTTGTATCAGTAGATGTTATCGTGAACTTTTCAGTTGTATCCTTGTCAATGATCGTTGAAATCGTATTGTTGACCCCGGATGAACTCGACGATGATATATTAAATTGAGTCGTTGTTACTAGTGTTAATCGATAAATACCCTTAACGGTTGCAGTGATATCTAATTTGTTGTTTGTAGGTGTCCACGCAAATGATCCGTGTTGGATCATGTATACTACGTTATTGGTTTTCTCATGAGGAATTTTTGCATTTTCAATGATTGTTATCATCCTCGGAAAATCAGTTTTGATGTCTTTGATGAAGTTTTTCGTCTCATCAATAAACGTTTTAATTTCAGCGATAGATGTTGTAACTACCATTGGAGACCCAAAGAACTTATGTACGATATTTTTGCGAAAAGTATTATAATTTTTCAAATGATCGTCAAATTCCTTATCGTATTCATTGACTCTATCTTTAATAGTCGAGAAGAGTACACCCGGTTTGAGTTTACCCTGAGCGGAAAATAACGCGATAGTATCCTCGATTGCGTTTTGTTGTTTAACCAAAATATCATCCAACGACACATTGCTAGTTTTCAATTTACCATGACTATCTTGAAATACAACTCATTCGTTCGGGTCAACACTTAAATTTAACGTCTCAGCTATTTCATCTTTAATTTTTTTTTTTTATATCACCCGTTGCAGTGTCATCGGGTTTAGGTTTCAGAGGTCTTCCCCAAATATCAATCATATTATTGTAAAACTCTCTCTTCATTGGAAAAGTTTTTATATAATGCATAAACTCTTTTGGCGGTGCTAATCCATATGAATCAAAATAGACAATCCCACGTGGATCAATAACGTATGCAACCCAGTGAGTTCCAGGTCCGGTGCTGCTATCGAGATTAATGATACCGGTTTCAACGCTGTTGGGTTGTGTCGGTAATTGATCCTTCATAAAGACACCTCTGAAGTTTTTTTTGGCGAGATTTTTAGCAGCATCGAGTAAATCAAAATTGGACATAGGAACCATCGAAGATTCCACAACCATAGGTTTGGAAATCGAAGATTTTTGAGTTAATAAACCGGTCCTAGTCTTAGACCTTTTCCGTTGTACGACGAGTACGGGGTTCCTGGTAGTCTTAGACCCTTTCCCTTTTTTTATACCCCTTCCCCGTTGCTTTCTTTAGTGCCATTCCTGCCGCGGTACCAACAGCCCCTATCGCTGCCGCTTTAGCTACCGCTGGGGCTGATGCCGCAATCAATGCTGAAATCGCAGCTAACAACGGGAATATACCGCCTGTTTTAATCATGTTTTTGATAGCAGCCGCAGAAATAGTAATCTGGACACCCTTTTTTGCTACAAGTGCATCATTGAAAAGTTTTACTTGACCAGATGTCAGCGATAATTTATTCGCCCCGCCAGTCCTTTGATTGGGTTTCAGCGTAATTGTGGTTCCACATTGCTTAGCTGATTTCGATTGTAATTTTTTTAATTGACCAGGTGTCAACGACACATTGATATTACTATACGACATTATACAAACACAGATTGATCTAATTGCTATAAAGTTTCGATTACATATTTTCCACTGGCGCATCAACCACTCTCATTCTTCCTCCAACACCTTCAAGTAGCATTGATTTGTCGCTGAGAATGACAGCAACCGCTCTATAATTAGCAATACCACCAGGGG
Organism: Unio delphinus; assembly: GCA_029339505.1. NCBI lineage: Eukaryota > Metazoa > Mollusca > Bivalvia > Unionida > Unionidae > Unio > Unio delphinus. The sequence continues at coordinate 16,980,223 of JAQISU010000046.1, forward strand.
TTACATTAGCTCTAAAGTGTATATCAACGACAGACTGTCTTGTTAAATCAAGATGTTCCAGCGAAAAGTAATAGATCGGATATAGATTCTTAAAATCCAATTGTGATATTTGTAGACCAGTATCAAAATTTTGATCGCGTGCCATAAACGACAGCAATCTATGATACACGCGTGCAATATGATTTTCTCTGTAATCAAGTTGTACATCTTCAGATGGTTCCTGCCGGCCGTTTATTCTCAGCGAGACGTTTTTAACACCTAATGGATCAAATATCATATGACTGAAACGTTGATCGCCAACTCGTGTGTTATCCTGTAACGCTACAAATATATGACGTGGAGCTGAAACACCTTGTTTTGATGCTAGATTTCACGTGAATAACCCGTTGAGACTTGATTGTTTAACATCTGTACTCACAGTTAACCAACTTAGTAATGATTTTCCTCCTTGGTCCATAAATGATAGTAATCGTCCTTCAGCGGTGATTGATGGAGTCAACATTGGCATCCACAATGATATTTTTGTTAAAATAACTTTACCGGCATCAGCATTGGGATTTGCATTGTCTGCTGGAATCCTCCAAATTGCGTCATTATCATCACCCTTTCGTACAAGCGCTACTGTATGCTTCGCCCCGTAGATAACTTTTCGGACGTTTCTACAGAATCCAAATATGTGATGCAGTGGAATCGCGCATGAAAATGATTTACGCTCTCCTTGCAACATTGAAATACGTGTTGCAGCTCCTAGATTGAAGTTAGGATCGTTGCTTATAATCATATCCTCGGCATCAATATTAGCAGTGTCAGCATTATTCTTTTGTCGTCTTACAACAAATTGAATTCCTCCAGCGGTATTTTTAACATCCTTTGCAAACATCATAGAAGGTCCTGCTGATCTTGTATAATCATCAGAATATCTCGCTAACCCGATAATTGTTGTAGCCACATCAACATCGCGATCTATCGACTCGATTTCTTTTCCATCAATGAGGTATCTTGCACTCTCAAATAACGCCATAATACCATTATTGACAAAACCGACTTGAGTAACAGCTGGATACGGTGCTCGTACAGCAGGAGTATCAGCAGCTGTTACAAGTTCACCTTCTACTTCAATAAATGCTTCAGCGGGTAGAAAATACTTACTGGTATCATGGACTTGAAGTTCAATTCTTGATCGACTATTTGAGTCTATTTCATGATAGGCATAATATTGATAATCGCGAACAGAATCATCCTTGCCAACTGGGGCGTCTATATCAAACGCTGGATCAGGTGACTTTTTGAACATTTTATTCTATTTATCAGAGTCTAAATTATGAAATCGTAAACGATTTTCATCGACGTAGATTTTTAAAGCCGCTTCCTGCTATCATATTTGCGTCGGGAGTTATCAACGATGCTAGTTTTTCATCTACTGCGTTATTTATAATTTTACTAACACTCGCAGGCATTTCCGCTGTAGACGGTAGCGGTTTCTTTCTCCGTGATTTCACTAATGATGTTAATTTATTCTTCGCGGCTGAAAACGCTTTCCCGGCAAAATCTCCAACAGCACTAATACCCTTATCACGAATAACATCAATTGCTTTCATTGATAATTGTTTAGCTAACGGCATCACTTTTGGAGCCATTCTTGCAAATAACCCAGCAATGGTATTACCTAAACCATCACCATAGTACGCTCTATAAACTGGAAACCGTGAATTAACTACATAGACGGGGTTGGTTTATCATGATTGTAGTGTATGATCATTTTTTGAAATCAGAAACAATTTTTCAATTGTAAAACAATTTGTCAATTGTGAATTCAGTCACTGTGATAATTCTCCACTAACTCGCCAATGAAATCTCGATATGTGCTGATATTCATGATACCGCCTTGAAATAAACGTCTACAGATATCAGCTGCTTCATTAATTATTTCCGGTGAGTTATTTCCAGCTCGGAACCCTCCTACAAGAACTTCTAATCGTGATATATCACTGAGAACACTACCAGGACAGAAACCCGAAGAGTTTCCAACCCTAGCGTTTTGCAATCCACTTCTGCTATAACCAGTTGCTTCATCCAGTTCTTCTAAATCGGTTTCTTGTAAATAATCAGAAACATCATCAACTTTATCAGGTGGTAGTTGTTTTTTAGGTGAAAAAGATATTTTCTTTGCAGGTTGCTGTCGCTTTCTTTGCAATTTTTGCGGTTTTTGTTGTTGTTTAAACTCTTCGTATTGTTTATACACTGCGTCCACCTCATTGATATATTCAATGTATGATGCGTTACCCTTCTTCCTAATTCTACCTGTTTTTTCAGTTTTGATTTTGTAGAATATATCAGCCCAGTGAGTTAAATTCTTAACAAACTTATGATATTCTGGTTTCAACAAATTTTTCCTGTTTTCATAAGTCGTAACAACAAGCGCAGGAATTTTTGCTAGTTTAGTCTCAATAATTGCTGCTAACCCCGCCTCGTTAAATATCACGCGTAAATCATCTACTGTTTCTTTTGATTCAGGTGTTTTAGACTCCAGTTTTCCTATAGCTTGTTTTGTTTGTTCAGTTATTTTTTCAAGTTCACCAATAAGAGATTTTCCCGTCTCGGGAACATCTCCCAGTATAGCACGCTCTACCCCTATCGTTGCTGTGGTTACTGGTTTAAACAATTCTTCAGATCCCACAGCAAAATCCGTTTGTAAACTCTGTCGTTGTTGCAGTTTATTTCTTACAGAGTCTCGAATTGGTATAAATTTCTTGATTGCATCTAGTCGTTCACGAACCAATCGGGTCGTTAATGCTTCATTGACCATTATTTGAAATCGCAAACAATTTTTCAATTGCAAAACCTGACCTAATAGACGAAAAGACTTCGACACGTCGGATGAATTTTAACACGATCATGGAAGTCTTTAACAGCTCTATCATTGATGGCGAAAGGGCGAAATTCCTTATAATAATTATATTTTCGCCCTTTCGCCATTTGACATTTGATCAATCGGAATCATCATATCGACTAAACCATCCATTAACGGCCTATCGATTTTTTATTCAGTGTGTGTGAAATATTTTTTATTCACTGATTTTGTTGTTTTCAATCAAAAAATGCTAAAAAAATGAAAATCTCTCTGAGGTCGGTCACAATCAAAAAATGACAAAATCTCTTTGAGGGTCGGTCACGGACAAAATCTCTTTGAGGGTCGGTCACGGTCAAAGTCGTTCATTTTCTTGAATTAACGCTCTTATGTTTCTAACTTTAGAATTGACATCCTTTTTCAATTCGTATTCGTTACCTAATTCTTTTCGTATTCGTTCAACGATAGTATATAACGGGACAAACACACTTACGTCACTGGAAAATGAAAGAGAGTCTCGAATAGAATTCTGAATTTTTTTTATTAGCGCGTATTTCTTGGGCAGCATATACTTGTTACTGTTAACTCCGTATTCTATACCCTGAAAATCTGACATGATTTGATCAGGATTTAAACCATCTGATAGTTTGATATCCTGACTTTTCAATTTTAAGATTTCATCAATAATGCTATTAATTTTTTCAGAATTCATATTCTATGGTGATTTCATATTTCTAAATGAAAAATATGACGCATCAGAGGTAACTGAAATGAATTTTCTGTCCGGTCTTTTTTTTAAATCGCCGTCTTGGTTATTCCCTCGGCAACTTTTTGTACAGACGATGGACAAATATTGAAATACCCACTGGTTTTATTCAGAGATGAAAATATTTTTTCCTCATTAGTTATTGTATTAAAAGATTTTACGGGTCTCTTCTCAACCGTTTTGCAAGTGCCAGTCTTTCCTCGTTTATAATTCTCACTTTATGTGATAGCTTGCAGATTTGATAAAGAATTGTTCTTTGGATTGGAATCTTTATGATCGATAACAAAATCACCATCGATCAATCCATAAAAGCATTCAAATACGAAACGATGATTGAGATAAGTTTTCTTTTCTTCCCCCCCCCCCCCAAACAGAAAACACCAAATACCCTTGATTATTCACAGCACCAACTGGTTTCTTCAGTCTACAGTGTCTGATAATACCATCACTGGATGCTTCATAATTTGTAATCACAGGGTGTGGTCTGAATTCTTGGTTCATTTATATACTATACTATTGTTTGTCTAATTCAGTGTTTGGTCTAATGATTACATCTTTGGAGAATCTTTCGATGTAGTCTTGGGGAGTTCTTATGACTTTGTCGCTGACAGAGTCGAGGTCAGAATTCTTTTTTGAAAATTCATATGATTTTCCATTTTTGATTCTTTTGTCATAATAACGCTTCAATTCCCTGTATCGTTTACCACCATAACTCAGACACAACTGCGATTTCCCCCTGACCCCAACCCCACATCGTATGCAGGGTAACGGACCAAGGCTTCCACGACGAAAGCTTTGCATATGATATCCACAGAATTCATTTCTGCATGATTTGTTACACGGAGTCACTGATCCAATCATGAGCCATTTGCAGTGATTCATTATATATAAATCTTTCATTTAAATGCTTGTTTTAATAATAATATGAAGAAGTTTGAGAGATTATCGAAAATTAAGCCTTGGAAAAATGCTCAATTCAATCCTGATAAGGAGTTTAAGAGATTATTAAAAATTAGTCCTAGATTTAATCTCGATAAACCAAAAAAACGTCTAGTGGACGGCAACATGAAGGAGTTTAAGAGATTATTAAACATTAGTCCTAGATTTAATCTCGATAAACCAAAAAAACGTCAAGCGGACGGCAACATGAAGGAGTTTAAGAGATTATTGAAAATTAGTCCTAGATTTAATTTCGATAAACCAAAAAAACGTCTAGTGGACGGCAACATGAAGGAGTTTAAGAGATTATTAAAAATTAGTCCTAGATTCAATCTCGATAAACAAAAAAAACGTCTAGTAAACGATAAACCAAAAAAACGTCTAGTGGACGGCAACATGAAGGAGTTTAAGAGATTATTAAAATTTAAGCCCTGGAAAAATGCTAAATTCAATCTCGATAAGGAGTTCAAGAGATTATCGAAAATTAAGCCCTGGAAAAATGTTAATTTCAATCTCGATAGAGTCTCTGATACATCAAAATGTCTAATCGGTGATAGAACTATACTGGGTAAAATCAGGGAGTGTTTTAATGAATTCTACCGAGACGGTGCAGCACATTGTTGGTCGACATTTCGAATTATCAATGATGATGTCAATGTACCCATCATCGATGCTACTATGAATGATGAAAGAGCAGCCGAGATAATTTCACACCTTAGTGGGCCAAGCAATCCTCAACAGAAGTATTTTTTCAGAATAAAATTCATTATCGAAGTCGAAGGCAAATGAATTATCAAGGATAAATTTGAACCAATCCTTAGGAATAAAAAAGCTGTCATTGTGAGTAGAGATTCCAAACCAGGAATTCTAACTGGAATCGACAAACCATACTACGAGAGATCTTATCCTGTAACAGCAATCGTTTATGGAATATACCCGCTAAATGATAAACCCAATATTGCAAAACTAGCTCCTATGAAATATTCTAGTTCACTGAATTGTGTAGCAACACGGGTAATGGAACACTTCACAAATGCATCCCGAGGAAATAAACTAACTGATCTGCGACGTAGGAAAATAACCGAATGGGAACTGACAGTGAAACAGCACGGTGCAAAGATTTCTGATATAGCTAAATTAGAAACATTATTAAGATTTCCAATATCAATAACGACAATAACCGGAGAAGTATTATATGAACCGAAATATAACAAAAATGGAGCGCCAATACAAATTATTGATCATAACGAACACGCGTGGACACCTGCAGTAACAATATTTCCACGAGAACGAACCGTGAGATATATCCCCAAGGAGTTCGTCGGGGATGTTTTCTATGAAAAGAAATTATTCGATGCTATTCACGCGTTGTGTAAAGATGATCCTGTGTCAGTGTGGTTACTTAGTAGTGCTGGTTCCGAATTAGGATTCGATCAATTTGTAAGACCAAATGGTGAATTATATCGCATTGAAGAGTTAGATAACAGAATGAGAAAAATCGCTAATGATTTTTCACTGGAGAGTTTCCATGAAAAACTATTAACGGATAGTTTTACTATTTCATCAGTGGTAGCTCATTTTGCAAGAGAAAAAAACTCATGGCGTCCAACACGAAGTGATTTTCTCGAGGACGTTAAATTGAGTTGCGTCAAATTCGGTCATGGAGGACTATGGAACACAAAATACTCACGCGATGGTATGATTTCAATTGATATATCCGCGTGTTATCCTGGAAGTTTTCTCGGGTATGGGGAATGTAGTAACTATTTTAAACGATTTGGACACCCCACGCATGAAATGACTCGTGTTGCGATTAATGGTCCATTGCCTGATTTTGATTTAACTGGATTCGCTCGTGTGATATCATTCCAATTAGCTTCAGGGTCACATCAGTGAAGTTATGTTTGGCTTGGTAGACACCAATCTGAAAAGGCATGGATGCCAATAGTGTTACTACGATATATGATCGATTGTGAGATGTTACAATCGTTAATTGTCGGTGAAGCGATTATATCCTATCGAGCTCAGAAAGAAGTTTGGCTATCACAACCCCATCTAGATCAAGTAATTAATGAAATACGAAAACAATTTCCTGATCTCAGCGAGGAAGAAATCATGAATTTGTCTAAGGAGGTATTTGAAATTAAAAAAGAACAAGCAAAAGATTTTGGACGAAGAATAATCGGTAAATTTACCCAAGGTGGAGGATACGACAATGCAAAATACTCTTGGAGGTTGATCATAGACGTCGCTGAATACGATTTTATTGTAACGGATTTAACAAAACAGGGAAAACTTGTATCCCGTAAGGATGCTTTTCTATCCAATGGTGAGAAGTTAGGTACGGTTGTTATCTACTGTGATGGATATAATTCCCAGTACACACATTTGAGAAGTTCTATGCTAGCCTATGCTTGTATTAATCTATTTTCGATGATAAATAGATTTCCTAATACCGCGGTTAGATTAGCCACTGATTCGATGTATATACACAATAAATACAAATCTGCTGTAGCGGCATTCACAGATCCCGAGGAAAATTGGGGACGTTGGCGATTTAAAAAGGAAACACTACATGAGTATTGTGAATCCGCAGACGTTACCATGGATGATAAATATCTTTGTTGTAACCGTATTGAAATTCAATCAGAATTTTCTAATGCACCATCTGTCGCTGATCCGATATGTAGATACAAGACAGTTTATTTAAACGGTTGTGGTGGGTCAGGAAAGACAACTCGTGCAATTGAATTATTTCGTCGGTCAAACATGATTGTGCTAACACCAACTCACAGACTCGCCAGAGAGATGAAACAACGAGAGGTAAATGCCTGTACTTATCACAGTTTCTTTCGATGGAAGGTTGAGAAATGGACTCCTGGTCGAATGGGTGATAAATTCATTCCTGAAATTATAATTTGGGATGAAATATGCACAGTGTCATTAGATGTATTACAAACATTTCTCGAGTGGTTGTTAAACAACAACACAAAAGTCGTCATGTGCGGTGATCACGGCCAACCACCACCATTTGTCGGTGCATCCTCACATGAGTGGCTAAAGGGTTTTGTAGACTATTATGAAGAAATTAACACTGATTATAGATCACTTAATGAACGATTACGAGAATTCAAAGCGCTAATTAGATTACAACCGGATAGAATCCAGTGTGAAATAGCGCGTGAAGTGATTTCAGACACTCCAATGAATGATTTTTGGGAAACGTGGAGACCAAACGATTTGATAATTGCAAGTAGAAAAATTGTTAGAGACACACTTCAGATGAAGTTATTTGAATTGCATAAAGAAAAATTTGCAACACTTCCAGTACCGTTGTGTTATAGGCCTTCGGATACACGAAAACAGAATATCGAAGTTGATATTCCAGGACAGAGTGAAAAACAAATTCTCGTATTAAATGATATTGTGCTGGTTGATATCAGCGTCGTTGAAAATGCATTGCGTGCTAATAAATCCCCGTGGACGCTAGGATACGCAGCGACGATACATTCTTCACAGGGATTGACTATCACAGACACAATTGTTTGGATGGTTGATGATCACATCGAATGGTCAAATTTAGTCTATCTCGCAGTATCCAGAGTACGGCGAATAAATCAGCTTAGAAGAATTGTCCTGACAGAGTCAGGCGATGATGACACCACAATAGATGATGCTAGCATCGTTGATGTTAAAACTATTGATAAAAAACTATCCGGTTACAAACAGCAGGATTAAAAAAACAACGACAATTTGATATTGATGCTGAATTAATAATCACTTTGAAGAAACAACAGAATAATCACTGCGCAAGCTGCAATTGTATAATGCGTTGGCATTATTCGGATAAAGATCCTCGCCAATTTACCGTAGATAGATAGAATAGCAGTCTCGGTCATATCAGAAACAATGTGATGTTGACTTGTCTTGAGTGTAAAAGACGCAACGGCGCTAGTTAAGACCACGCGGTGGTAATTGAGTATCGTCAGGAATCACTTGTAATCGTTCGCGTGTAAAACCCCGTTGAGGGGCAGTTGAATCCAATTTATAGATTGGAGGTCTACCAGTTGATCGTGTTATAGTAGATATCTTGTGTGCAGTAACACTCCAAAAAGGATCAGTAGCCCTTTTTGTGCCACCTTCCAACTCTCCTGGTTCGTATAAATACCTGACAGTGACATTACTACCAAGAATGGGTTCTTTGAAATCATTTTGTGAAATCCCTTGAATTTCCATTTTAGGTATAGACTTCTTTTCAATCGCGTTGATTGGTTTCATTTTGATTGTTCTAGTAATCTCATTATTCAGTGCGGTAATCACAGCTGGTAACCTTTTGACCCATTCACGGGATCTTTTATCCTGAATAAACTCCTTCGCTTATTGATATCCAAATAACCGCTCAGCAAGAGTCCGATTAAATCGTTCTACAATTGCCTGATCGCGATGTAACGCAGAATGCCCCCGTCTGATGGTGACTTTGTGATGTTTCATCGCTGATAAAACAGCGCCTTGAAATTCCTTGCCAGGATCAACTTGTAACAGATTTGGCCAACTCAGAGGACCCTTTCGATAAATCCTTTCAAATGCAGAAGCGACTTCAGTTGATGATTTTGTTTTCAGCGGCTCTGCTTCTTTGTATCGACTAGCAACATCAACTACGGTCAACGCGTATTTGTAACCACGATCATGTGGCAAAAATAATATATCAGCCTGATGAACTTCATTAGGGACAGTCACATCAAAATGCGAGTAATTAATTTGTTTAGGCGCTGGTAGATAAATTTGCCATATAGCTTGTTTGGATAACCAATTAGCCGCAGTGGTCTTTTTCACTTTTACGGCGCTAGCGAGTTTATTTATTGCAGCGTTACCCCTCCAGTATCCCCTCGGAGAATAATAAATAGATTCCATATTATTAATTACCAGCGCCCATCATCAATTTGCCTTTCATAACCGGTTTTATTAACCATGAAGCTAATTTTTCTTTGAAGGATTTATCAGGAATAGCATTTAATGCATGAATTAATTTCACATCTGCTAGATGTCTTTGGTGCAAATCGCTGCTCTTATATGCAACATCATGAGCATGACACGCCTTATCAATAGCGTTTATCGGTTATTCACCGGGTTTGGGTTGATTTTGATCATCAAGTCTTATATCTAATCGTGCTCCTGGGCCACAGTAGCTATATCCTGGAAGGTGTTTTTCTCCGGGGTACTTTGCCCATGGGGTTCCAGGGAGCTTTGCCAATTTGGCTGCGATATCACCTCCTCGTTTTTTTTTTAAATCATCAGCAATTTTTAGAAAATCGCCTGCAGATCTCATAGACACAAATCTAAATTTCTTTGTACCACATTGTACGCATTTACCAGAAAGCGCTGATCGGTTATTTTTAGTTGTAATCGTCGTCAAGTCATCTGTGCCAGTACGCGTTTTACACTTCACACAATATAGATCCATAATTTATGTATAGAAATATGGATATAATTGATTTTTCAGCGACTAAAGCAAGAGAACCGGTTAAGCATCATGCAGCGCTACCAAACTCTATCCGGATGATTATAATCGGGCCATCTGGTTCCGGCAAGACGCAATTGTTGCTCAATTTAATAATGAGATGGATGAAGTGGGATAAGTTGTATTTAGTTGCTCCTAGCAAAGATGATCAACGATGCTATGAAGTGCTAAAAGATTTTAATGAAAACGCTTCAGAGATTGCCGGCGAGAACGTCGTTGATTTTATAACTGATATTGACGAGGCACCATCCGTGGATGACCTTGATGGAAGCATTAACAATTTAGTCGTATACGACGATGTGATGTTAGATAAACAAAAAAATCCTGCTAGAATATTTTCCCGAGGCAGGCATAAAAGCACGGACGTGATATATGTCACTCAACGCTACACACAGATTCCAAAAGCGATCAGAGATAACTGCAATTTATTGTGTGTATTCAACCTAGTTGATACTCATACTCTTAGAAATATTTGGCAAACTTGGTGCTGCGGTGATATGGATCATAATCAATTTAAAAATTTCTTTAGTAACGCTCAGTCAACCCCATACGGATTTGTAACAATAAATTTGCATGACCCTCGGACACGATATCGTATCGGACTCGATCAAATATTCGGTTGAAATCGTAGTGATTTTCATCGTATAAAATTATTAACCCATAGCAGCAGAGAGGGTGATGCCAACGACAATGACAACATCGTTGTAAGATTGACCGTTTATAAAACGTCGCCTTGGAACGTTGTAGTGTCGCCCCGCCTCCCCCCCTCCTCCCCCCCCCCCCCGTGTTTGTGACCACTATCATCGTAAGATTTTGTTTTAAACCAAATCGCTTACGAAATATTTGTCTAAAAAGGTTGTAGGATTCACCCTCTCTGCTGCTGGACGCCATTCGAAGATTAGAAAGCGGAGATGACACGGAGGGCCGTGAGAATAGGCAGTGGTGAGAAGGCGCAGGGCCATAAACGCAAACAACGGTACCGGAAGTATCGAGAAATAATATGGTGACGATCTAGAGGTTCGTATTTTGCATAGGGTTAGAATTGTAAAGAAAAATAATTTCCCCGTCTCTCCTCACTGGTTTTAAAAAAAGACCTTGTATATCTTAAGTCTAGTTCAAAGAACCTTTAATTCCCTTTATTTTGGTTTATGATTGATTTGTATGTAGTATAAGTTATAAAGCATACAGCTTGGGCTTACGTCAGGTGTGCATCTTGCAAAACCTTCAAAAAGTGTTAGCTCCACTTGGTCATTTTCACCTAACTTCAGAGGTACATTGTATGCAAAAAAGAGCCGAGAACGTTTTTGCATTTTATATATTTGGTAATTTATTCATTGTTCTTTTAGAAGCTGGTCTTCTCTGGCAACATTCATGTTCCCTTGTTAATAGCTTCTAAGAATAGTGTCCTTTAGACTAATTCAGGCCGATATTTTGGAGCACAAGGGAGCAGTCAGTTTAGTTAACATTGTTCTGAGAGTTTCCAAAGTATAATATCCAAAGAATTGTCAGCTATAATACATTCAAATAGCATCGAGGAATGACAACATTCTCTCCACTGTACCCGTTTTAAAATGCATACAACTTTACCTTACATATGTCACTCTCTCAAATACATCATAACTGGTGAGCGCCACCCTATAAGGCAGATGATACAGATGAGCAAAAGGGGCACAGGAAGGAAACACCTTAATTTTTTCGTGATGGCAATTTGAAGAAGTCTTGTATTGATTGGAAGCAATATGCACTGAAATATTGTCCAGTAATTCTTGAATACGTGATTTTGTTTATTAACTTGCTATACTCTTCACCTTTCATGCATCTAAATAGTTTGGTTTGCTAACTTGGAACTCGGACCTATTTAACCTTAAATCGTCCGTACGTCTGCGGGGTTAGTAATAATTCCATATGGGGCACGTGACAATATTTTGTATTAGTCTTTTTAAGCAACATTTTGTTAATTATCATTGACAGGGTTACAAAGTCAACAGTTGTTTGTTCAAAACATTTGACAAAGGATGATTACAAGTCATGGACACCATTGACAGCATTACGAAAAACACTACCACTATGGAGTGCCATCAACATTTTATTTTAGTAGTGAATATTTTCCCAGGAGACAATTGAAAAGAAATTTGATTCTGAAAAACCATCTACAGTTTCTAAAAGTAACTGAAAACATTTTGTTTCAAATGACAGGGAAATATAAACATGAAAATATTTCAGATATTTTTAAACCATGATTTTATTGTAACATCAGTCCTTGATATTATACAGAAAAAGCGAATACAACTTTTCAGTGAAAAGGTTATTCGAAAACCACCGTGTAGCCAGGTAATCTAAAAGCTAATATTAGATCATAAGTAATTGTAGATGCACAAAAAGAACCGGATGAAATATGTTATGGTTGATTACAATTATATAAAATTGTTGGATTGAACAATGATACTTTGTTTCATTTAACAGACTGAATACAGATGCAACTTTGACAGATCTGTTTATCGGCACACAAGTATATTCTGTTAACGAGGCTTGGGAACAATCTTGATATCGGCGAAGTATAGAAGAGATGGAGGAATGAGAGACTGAAACACCAATTGCAAATAGAAAGCTTTAGCGTTAATAAGTTTTCTAGTGACAACTTCTATATTTTTCTATTTTGTTTGTATTTGTATTTTCAGTGTAACATTATTCTCATTTATCTTCATTAGGTCATTGTCGGATGAGAATTCACCAGATTAACTGTCCAGGTAGATGTCTACGACTTTCTGGTGAGAGGGAGGTAGCTGCAATTTCGCTCGCACAGTCAAAATAAGGGAAACAACTCCTGAAACTTTATTACATTCACAGAGTGGTATACCTTTGCAAGCTTGAATATGAAGGTATTGCCCCCTCATTATCGTTGAATTATTATTATTATTATTATTATTATTATTATTATTATTATTATTATTATTATTATTATTTCTAGGTCCATAGAAACACAAAAATAAAAAGGTTGTAAAATGTATGAACAGTAGTAAAGCTTGTTATGTTCAGCAATATTTATATATGATTTAATTCACGGTGCAATGGCAACGGAGCAAATTTCGATAAAGCATGTATTACACCATAGTCCCCCGATAATGATTTACTACTTCTTGATGATGATTATGATGATGACGACGACGACTTACGGAAATATAATCATATTTAAAAAAAAACTCGATAACTTTAAATTTCTGAATGTTATATATTTCAGTAGAGACCCATCCTTGATGCAAGCCAGATACGCCGCAGCACGTGAGAACGTGCATCATACACGAGTTTTTAATATTCTGCACCCATAGAATTAGGATCGGATTTCACCTGCTTTCCTTTTCTCTTTGATGTCAATAAGGGCATACAGCAAATAAGCAATGTCTCTCCTTGTCTGTGCAAAACAAAAAAGAAATATCATTAATGTTGATATTTAAGCTGTCTCAAGTTTTCATAAGTATAGCAGATAGTGTGATGGATCACATATGTAATGATACTTTACTGTTATTCTTATTCCCATAAATGGATCTTTACATGCCTACGTCACAGAAATGGATTTTGACATGCCTATATCATAGAAATGGATTTTTACATGCCTATATCATAGAAATCGATCTTTACATGTCTATATCATATAAATGGATTTTTATATGCTTATATCATAGAAATGGATTTGTACATGTCTATATGATAGACATGGATCTTTACATGCCTACATCATAGAAATTGATTTGACATGCCTATGTCATAGAAATGGATTTTTATATGCCTATATCATAGAAATAAATTTTTACATGTCTATATGATAGACATGGATCTTTACATGCCTACATCATAGAAATGGATTTGACATGCCTATGTCATAGAAATGGATTTTTACATGTCTATATCATAGAAATGGATCTTTACATGCCTATGTCATAGAAATGGATTTTGACATGCCTATATCATAGAAATGGATCTTTACATGCTTATATCATAGAAATCGATCTTTACATGTCTATATCATATAAATGGATTTGACATGCCTATGTCATAGAAATGGATTTTTACATGTCTATATCATAGAAATGGATCTTTACATGCCTATATCATAGAAATGGATCTTTACATGCCTATATCATAGAAATGGATTTTGACATGCCTATGTCATAGAAATGGATCTTTACATGTCTATATCATATAAATGGATTTTTACATGTCTATATCATATAAATGGATTTGACATGCCTATATCATAGAAATGGATTTTGACATGCCTATGTCATAGAAATGGATTTTTACATGTCTATATCATAGAAATGGATCTTTACATGCCTATATCATAGAAATGGATCTTTACATGTCTACATCATAGAAATGGATTTTTACATGTCTATATCATAGAAATGGATCTTTACATGCTTATGTCACAGAAATCGATTTTTACATGTCTATATCATATAAATGGATTTGACATGCCTATGTCATAGAAATGGATCTTTACATGCCTATGTCATAGAAATGGATTTTTACATGTCTATATCATAGAAATGGATCTTTACATGCCTATATCATAGAAGTGAATCTGTTCATGTCTATATCATAGAAATGGATCTTTACATGCCTATATCATAGAAATGGATCTTTACATGTCTATATCATAGAAATGGATCTGTACATGCCTATATCATAGAAATGGATCTTTACATGCTTATATCATAGAAGTGAATCTGTTCATGCCTATATCATAGAAATGGATCTTTACATTCCTGTATCATAGAAATGGATTTCTACATGCCTACATCATAGAAGGAGAGAAAATGAATATGTAGTATTTCAAATACTGAAATACTGTCCTCATATTCGTGCTCATAAACATTTGGCTTGAACACGTAACTGATTGTTCGTCTTCCTTGGCGTTGTTGGTAATGTTGTTTTGACATGGCATGTTATTTGTTTATTTGGATAAATTCTCCATGTTTAGCTATTACCTGACACACCTGTCGTTTGTGTACAGGTGCATAACAGGTGATAGGTAAGTAAGGATATATATATATATATATATATATATATATATATATATATATATATATATATATATATATATATATATATATATATATATATATATATATATATACTGTTTATTCTTTCGACAGATGACAACATGATGACTGATTTTGCACATATTGAAAACTATTATTTTAGAAGATGTAGGTGGGATGCCTCTTTCTCTCATGTGTGTCTCTGTGTGTGTGTGTGTGAGAGAGAGAGAGAGAGAGAGAGAGAGAGAGAGAGAGAGAGAGAGAGAGAGAGAGAGAGAGAGAGTTGATGTTGACATTAACAGCACTTTTAATGTTTCAAGACCTATTTGGTTTTAGGTGTTGTTTCTGTGGGCTTTCCGGGAAGGAGGTAGTAACGAAAGAGGTGAAGAATGATATGATTTATACGGTATTTGAAGAAGTTAGGAATGGGATTTTATAGTGTTTTATATGGCATCAAACGAGATTTTATAGTGTTTTATATGGTATCAAACGAGATTTATAGTGTTTAATATGGCATCAAACGAGATTTATAGTGTTTTATATGGCATCAAACGAGATTTTATAGTGTTTTATATGGCATCAAACGGGATGTTATAGTGTTTTATATGGCATGAAATGGGATTTTAAAGTGTTTTATATGGCATCAAACGGGATTTTATAGTGTTCTATATGGCATCAAACGGGATTTTAAAGTGTTTTAAATGGCATCAAACGGGATTTTATAGTGTTTTAAATGGCATCAAACTGGATTTTATAGTGTTTATATGGCATGGAACGGGATTTTATTGTGTTTTATATAACATGAAACGAGATTTTATAGTGTTTAATATGGCATCAAACGAGATTTTAAAGTGTTTTATATGGCATCAAACGGGATTTTATAGTGTTTAATATGGCATCAAACGAGATTTTATAGTGTTTAATATGGCATCAAACGAGATTTTAAAGTGTTTTTTATGGCATCAAACGAGATTTTTTAGTGTTTTATATGGGATCAAACGGGATTTTACAGTGTTTAATATGGCATCAAACGGGATTTTACAGTGTTTAATATGGCATCAAACGGGATTTTATAGCGTTTCATATGGCATCAAACGGATTTTATAGCGTTTCATATGGCATCAAACGGGATTTTATAGTGTTCTATATGGCATCAAACGGGATTTTAAAGTGTTTTAAATGGCATCAAACGGGATTTTATATTGTTTTATATGGCATCAAACGAGATTTTATAGTGTTTTAAAAATGGTGTAGAGACAGCTAGAACTAAGTTTTATAATGTAAGAAAAGGTGGAGAAGAAATTTGTATATGTTAGAGGAATTTGAGGAGTCGGTTTAGCGATGAGATTGTCTTATTTTTTAATGGGTGCAAAACGAGATTTTATAGTACTTTATATGGAACGCCAGAGCTGTCTTAAGATGACAAGTTTTATTATATGATGTGCTTTCGTCCTTATATAATGTGAAAACTTCTTTCTATGATGTGCCTTTATACTTATATGATGTGCAAACTTTTTTATGTGCTACATGCTGTGCTTTCTTTTTATATATAATGTGCAAACCTCTTTATGTGTTACATGCTGTGCTTTCGTCCTTAAATGATGTGCAAACTTCTTTATATGACGTGCTTTCGTCCTTAAATGATGTGCAAACTTCTTTATATGATGTACTTTCGTCCTTTTATGATGTGCAAACTTCTTTATATGATGTGCATTTGTACTCATATAATGAGCGGAGAGGGTCATGAATGGTTTCGTTTGTGGAGTTTTAATGGGTGACGATAACGTTTAAGAAGGTTTTACGGAAGGGGTTACAATTCAGATTTGCTAGCGATGAGAAAGTCAAAATGAGATTTGTACGCGTTTTAGAAAGGATATGGGTATCTAAGAAATAATGTTTTTAACCCTGTTTTTACAGTTTAAAAGATATCGATTTTAATGGGCTGGAATGATATGCTTGGAGATGCAGCAAAATCATAAAAAAATTTAATTTAGTGCAAAATATCTCCATATAAGTATTTTGAATATATTCTAAATCGATGTATGTATAGGTCATTAAAATAAATGTATTAAAGCTACGCTAAAAATCCGAATCACACCCTCTTTTTAAACAATGATCAGACTTGAGCTTTGTTTGTACCACACACACACACAAACACACACACACACACACACACATATATACTTTTTTCTTATCTACTTTTAAATATTAAATTCTTTATTTTATATATATCAAGCTTTATATAGTATACTCCTTATGTGTTCCTTTATATAAGTAGTCACGGAATAAGCTTACACCTCTATAATAAAAATGAATAATTTTATTTGATATAGGTTCCATGAGATCCAGTTTCTTATTAATAAACGTTTAAGTTTCATTGTACCTTTTGCTTTTTTATATTTAGGAATCTATTATTTGTATACCTTTGTAATGTTATTTTTAATATAACGACCTTTTTCATCATAACTTTTTTTTTTAAAAATTATTCTTTTTTTTTTTTAGTTGTGTCAGGCACTTCTCATATTAACAGGGGCCCCGAGTGGCCGAGTGGTCTAAAGCGCTCTCAGTTACGGATCACTACCATCTCACCTCTGTCGGCGTGTGTTCGTATCTCAGATTCGGCTAATGTAGTTTATATGAGAAAGCTTGCCGGTAGCTTCTCTTGGGTCGGCGGTTCTTTCTTGGGGTTTTTCCCAGATTCTTCTTCCACCAAAAATACTAGCCGCCATGTATAGCCTATCGTGTTCTGAAATAATGGTGTTAAACCCTACAACAACAACAACAACAACAACAACAATAATCAGATGTTACTTTGGACAAGCCCTATTGAAAACCATTTGCCCTCGGAAACATAAAAGAGTATAACCAGCTTTTAGTGTACCTGCAATTCCATAATAACAATTTTCTTTTGAACAATTTGAGTGTGACTGTTCAGAGCTATTCGTACAAGTTTAGTCCAATCGTCAACAACACTACACAGCTGTATTTCGCAGCTGTGTAAATTTCCGGAAGGCATGTTGTATATTAGTTGCCGTTGTTGTAGGGTTTAACGCCATTTTCAGCCTATGATAAGTTATACATGGCGTACAGTATAACTGGAGGAGGAAGAACCCGAGAAAACCACTCACCGACCCATGAGTAGCTACTGGCAGGCTTTCTCACTTGCCGACGTTAACTAAGGCCTGAGACTCGAACCCATGCAGACAGAAGTGAGATGGCAGTGATCCGGATCTGTGAGCGCTTTGGACCACTCGACCACTCGGGGCTACTTGCTTATTACTAGTCCGAGTTTCCTCTGACCCTTGACACCCCCCATTTTAAATTAGGCCAGAGTCCACTGCGTATCGAAAAGTTCGAATTCGCCGACACCATTTGGTGTTGGCGTATGTTTCGGCGTAGAGATGCCGCCTAATAATTAGCCTAGCGAGTTTGAACGACCTTTCATTGAGATATACCTGCATGAACTCGATAGAAGTATGATTTATTTTCTCAGAAATTGCGAGTATAGCATTCGTTATATCTTTAATACGCTAACAGACGGAATGAAACGACAGTTTTGATGAAATCTGAGTTACATGACTACACACAAGTCTATTAGAGGCAGAGGAGCGTGGCCCAGTGGTCTAAAGCGCTCACCGTTATGGATCACTGCCATATCACCTCTGTCTGCGTAGGTTCAAGTCTCGGGTTCAGCTAATGTGGTTATGTGAAAAGCTTGCCGGTAGCTTATCGTGGGTCGGTGGTTCTTTCTGCGGATTTCTTGGATTCTTCCTCTACCATTAATACTGGCCGCCATGTATAATCTATCTTGTGCAGAAAATTGCGTCAAACCCTATAAAAGAAAGACAAGATGTGCTTTATTCTAGTGCTTTACTGTGTTACAATAAATCAATTATTCAAGCACTTGCGAAGAAAGAGCAGGAGTGAGTGCGGTTGGGCGATAGTAACTGGCCAATTGCGCGATCGCCATTTTAAAACAATGGGCACGTATTTACTAGATACCAATCCATATCGATGTTGCAAACGTCCAAATGTGCCAAGATAGTCCTTGGATACTTTTAGATGTATATCAATCGGACCACAACAGTCTGATACATTAAACGATAAAGTAACTTGGGTTGTCCTAAACATGTTACTATTCTATTATTCGTTGTTTTTTTGGGGTTTTTACGTATTTTTGTGATTTTTTTTACAAACAATTTCTTTTATTCGTTGACGTCATGTCAGTAAAATGGTTAAAACACTGCAGAATGATGCTTTCGATTTATATGTTAGGTTTACAAGAAATGTTCTTAACGTATTTTTGTGATTTAAAGAAAAACAATTTCTTTAATATCAGTTATTAACTGTTTCCGTTTTGTATTCTTACTTTCTCACTGCATGTGATTTTCTTTAGTATATGGTGGGTTTTTTTTTTCGTTTTCTTTTCTCTGCAAAGTAGTATTCTATGTCAAAAAATTCGACACAACTGATCTACTCTTTTAAGGGGCCCAGCGTGGCCGAGTGGTCTAAAGCGCTGTCCGTTACGGACCACTGCCATCTCACCTCTGTCTGCGTGTATTCGAGTCTAAGATTCGGCAAATGTAGTTATGCGAGAAAGCTTCCCAGTAGCTTCTCGTGGGTCGGTTGTTCTTTCCGGGGATTGTCAGGCTTCTTCCTCCACCATTAATACTGGCCACCATGTATAGCCTATATTGTGCTGAAAATGGCGTTAAACCAAAAAAAAAAACAAAATCATAAACAGATCTACTCTGTTTGGAAGTTTAAACAATTCTTCAACTATGGAAATTAGAAGAGTTTGTATAAATTTCCTGTTTAATTTAGTACCCCTCTTATTTTCTGTTCTTCTTAACTATTGGCATTTTGCAAAGGTGCTAGTGTCATATCTCAATTGATCAATATTTCCTTTGTTAATGTTTGTATGACAAATATATTTGTATCGATAGTATACAGGTTATAATATGGCCACAAAGAGGATCATGTTAATTGATTGATTTCATCCGTATATCGCAAAAAAAACCCACAAACAATGGTATCAAGGAAACGGCAAAAATTAAATGTAACAGTAATTATAGGTGAGAAATAACATATGATGACAAATGATCGTACATACATAAATGTAAATATGGTAAACATTAACCTAGAAAATAAGGGGGAAAAACTTGATATATCGTCAGGTCAAGTTCATTTTCAACACTGTTTGTATTCATTTATAACAGTTCAATAAACACTAAACTGAATACAACTGGAACGTTTGTAACATAGTTTCCTAGGTAGACAGATTGTACGCATTACGATATTCCTTATAAAATGCAGTCATTACTTAGTTCATATAAAATTATTCATTGCGGCGATATAAATGCTACCAACGATGAATCACGCGGAATATATGAACCAATTATTAGGTGACGGAATGAAAGAGGCAATTGAGGTCAGGACGAGTTCGGACATATTTCAACCATGAGTTGGAAAGTAGACAGTTTGTTGTGTGCCATGTTCTTTCATAATATGAATCTGTAACTGAACCTACAGGTTACATGTGCGTCTTTTATTTCTCCCATAAATAATATTATAAATGAATAATGAAACCACGCCACAGAAATAGGACGTAAAACGTCCGTATAAACACCTTCGCGTGCAATACACGTGTATTAGTGAATGAGGTGTGTGTGTGTGTGTGTGTGTGTGTGTGTGTGTGATTTGGATTTTTAACTTAGCTGAAGCACTGAAGCACCATGCCGCAGACAAATATCATCATGTCCCCCATTGTATGCAAGTACCATTTTGATAAGTGTTTGGTATGGCTCGGTCGGGGGTTCGAACCCATGATTTTGCGCATCCAGGGCGAACACTCCATCCACATAGGCCACCGGAACGGTCCGTGTATGAGGAACAGAGTCCATTATTAACGTTATAAAAGTAAGCACCTTACTGTATTGCCTACCAAGGCAAAACGTAAGACTTCTTGTAAGGAAGAGAACCTGTCAAAGAAGTCTCATTAAACACTGGAACTCTTCCAAAAGCTATTTTCAGTTTTTGACCTCATACATGTATTTCTAATTTCGTCTATTTAGAATCCTGCAATTACTCAGTTAGACACTGAAGCAAATTAAACGTTTTTAGCTTATCATATATTTTTTGAAAATAACACGTAGCTTGACTTGCATCTGCTTAAAATGAAATGACCTAAAACGTTAAATAAACATTTTGTGTGTACATCATTACGCACCAAATACGGTCTGTGTACAACATCACTTTTCATACTATCAATTTCGGACTGCTGTTTTGTTCTGCCTAGCATTTCATGTGTAATAACGGATCTAGCGTGTGTTTGGAAACCCTATAAATGTCTGCCATAATTCCTCTGTGATTCTGCCAGTGAACATAGTCAGATTGTGAAATGTTAGAGCCATGTTCACAGTCAGAAACTTTAACTGCAGGCTTACCGTTTAGATCATATTTGCAGCAATCAAAAGGGTTTCAACTATACGATTAAATTCCCAATCGAAAAAGACCGCGGAATTTATTTTTCCCTTTCTGCATGCTACCTGTCATGCATAAGGTGACACGTGTTTTGAGCTGTGTATTGCAATCAGCAACCGGTAAACATGATAATCGCATTTCATATTGACAATTTTTGAATTTCGAACAGAAGATAACATCATATGACTTTATGACATCAGTCATCTTTTGCATATGAGTGTGATAAGTAAACTCGCACGTTTTACTTCAATATATATCAGTAATTATGTAACACGTTTTGAAAATATTTCGACGTGATTAGGAATAGAAAGAAACAAAAAGAAACAAAAAGCCCCCAAACAGCAACAGCACCCACAAAATAAACACGAAACAAAAATAATCTCTCAAAACCATTCATCATCTGAGTACAGATGTTACAATAAGAGTCAACGGGTTTGCTCCAAATAAACTAGGATGAGACGATTCTATTTACACTTGTACCGGTAGGTGACTGATTTTTATGACCTGGTCAATCACCGTCAATATTTGATTGACAGTTAGCTGAGTTTATTTGGACTTTAAATCTCCTGAATTATGTATAACAACTTGCATATGTGTCACAGCTGCACTCACTAAGTGACGATTGTGTGTAACAATAAGCAGTCTCCCTTTGCATCTCCCTCCCCCTATCTATCCCTCTCAAACGATACATTTATTTGTACTCTAATCACTTACTCATTATATAATTGTAATTACCCTATAGATATTCATTGCATCAATGTAATTACCCTTTAGCTAGTCGTTATATCATTGTAATTATCATAGATTAATTCATTATTACATTCCTTTGTCCTTGTACTGAGTTATGTTGTTGTGTTCTATGTTTGCCATGTTTGTTTCATTTTCACGTAGGTTGTAATTATTAAACATTTCTGAACACGGTAGAAACTATAAATCGATAATGGAGAATATATCTGGTTCTGATAATTGACGTTTTATGGTAAACGTAAATGTGCAGTCTGAGAGAGAGAGAGAGAGAGAGAGAGAGAGAGAGAGAGAGAGAGAGCGCAAAACAACTTAAAATTTCAGTTTTAGCGAATGCTTACGATTTAGTTATGCTTCTTTGGTAATAAGATTCATGTCGTCCATGTACTGTTTGTTGGCAGGGACGGCATATACTGCATACAAATAAAAACAAATGATATACCCAGTAATAAATCTGTAAAATTTGCATTTAAAATTTCACAGTTGCGTATCATGGATCAAAATTACAGTCACATCTGAAAAATCTTTTATTTGGATTTATTCTTGCCTGGGAGATACTGCAACATCTCTGTTTCGTGCAGTTTGACTGAGTTTTCTCCTGGTACTTGTGTCAAGCAGCAAATTGTCTTTCTTTATTTTCGATTCCCTTTCCCCGTCTCGATCATTTGTATATCCCAGTTAATTGTATACCCTGAAAAAATCAATTAAACTTTTAAACACGGAAATATTTTTGACGAGATTAAATTGGACTACGTGAAAGACAATTTTCATAAAGAGGTACAGTTGAGACGTCTTTCGCTTGACAGAATAAAACAGAGAAGTCCCGATGACAGTTAGAATGGAGATGTGGAGGATTAGAGCCGGGTGAAATTTCATATGGTCAGTGGAAGCCAATACAGATCTCTCGTTCACGCTGGGGAAGATACCGTTCAATTTTAAGGTCTCACTGGATAGTTTCTTATTTTGACACCTTCTTAATATTTAAGGTAGAAGGCATGGGCCTAATTATCACAGTTCACACATGTGCTAAATCTGTAATGTTGCATAAGGAATTAACTGTAATACCTTGGTCAGAATCTTACTAGCTTCCTTTTAACAAAAATCATCTTTTATTCTTTTTATTTGTATCTTTAATGTAATATTATTATCATTTTTCTGCAAATAGATCATTATCGGGCGAAAATTTCCCAAAATAAAACTATCCAGTGAGGCCATTCTAATCGTCGTAGCGTAAAAACTCTCACCTACAAAGACACCCGCTGTTAAAACAAAGTGTATAACCATTTACATGTATAACATTTCAAACTTGTAAAGAATAAACTAGTAAAAAAACGGCAAAACCTCGATTTTTCTATGCTTATCTTATTACAGTCTATTATTATCAGATTATCCGCTGCTCATTCCGCAATACAGTGTTAGCTCAATGTTCGTCAAAAGCTGTGTACAGAACCTAGAAAAAAATAAAATATATCTGGCAACTGATACAGTCCATCACGCGCAGTTCTAGATTGTGCAAGGTTATTTTTTTTTATAAGTCACGAGATGCAGATAAATACTGTCAGACGTTTTCTACATGCTTTGGTAGGCGTGTGTTTTTTTTTTGTCTCACCAAATCTGTATAATTACATACAATAAATTGTCAAGGCTTAACTTTAGCACTTGTTACACTTTTGTTGTCATCTCTGATGGCCTTGTATCGCTTTGTTTTAACATCGATATTAATTCAACCCTGTGTAAATAGGAGAGTCGGACGGGGGCCGCAGAAAGGTTATCTCTCCGTATGAATGTCTGTCTGTCACTCTGTCTCTGTCTCTATCACACACAGACCACACTACACACACACACACACACACACACACACACACACACACACACTATTCACTACATTTAAATGTAACATTCTAGTTCAGCTTTATCTAGATTGCTCATTCCTATCATGCGTGCCCTCCCGCTGATTAAAGTAACTCGAAATTCCTGCGGCGAGACTACTGAACTTCTCGAAAAATGCAAGCATATAAAAACGGGAGATCTACCCATTTCTTTCTTTATGACAATTTCATGTAAAAACCGAAAAAAAATGCTCCTACAATCTGGAACAAATGTATTGATTTAAAAGTTATTATTTATTCTTTATATTTTAGAGTTGGTAGGGGAAGGGTACCAAACAGATGCGCCATCCCCAATTTCCCCCCGCCCCCCCCCCCCCCAAAAAATAGGTGTTTTTATGAGTGTATGTACCCCCTTAGATATGTTTGCATGGTTTATTTTAGTATAGACGATTTTGTTCAAACGTTCTTTTAAATTTTAATTTTTGAATGGGGTATTTGTTATCCCTGTTTTTATCTATAGGGTAGTTCAATTATCCAATTCGAAATCCCTCCCCCTTTTACGGAAAGTGACCTTTGCTAGAAGTCCTCTACGCCCTGTGAGTGCTGTATGTGTAGTTGCTATATTGTATGTATGCTATATGAGTATTTGCTATATTGTGTGTATGCTGTATGAGTATTTGCTATATTGTGTGTATGCTATATGAGTATTTGCTATATTGTGTGTATGTTATATGTGTGTATGTGCTATATTGTGAGTAATAAATAGATGTATGTGTGAGGACAGCCCCTATATCAAATGTCAATTTCACCATCGTTTTCCTGGCTATTTCTTTCTCGTTTTTTTCCCTTTAGAGAAAAAAACGTATTTTGTTTTATTGTTTGAAAATTTGGATACTAGAAAAGGTCTATTATTGATTTAGATTTTACAATTTGGAATTGTGAATGAGAAACGGTGTGTAAAATAAAACCCTAGTTTTAGTGTGTGAACATGTGTGTCGTTTCTCACGATAATTTGTTATTGGATTTCAAGGAGGGTCTGAGTAAGGAGCCACATTTTCTTTATTAATTTATGCTTCTCTTACCACATATGGGCCTTTCCTTGTCTCAGATTATTTGCCAAAGGTAAAGGTTTCCAAAATGTTTTTGTTAATTAAAGAGTAGAGTACAGATTGGCATCTAGTTCAAATCCTCGTAGATTGATGTATTATATATCCATGTCATGCACGTTGGGTTTGTCTGAGACTCTTTCACTTCGCGTAGCGCCCTGTGACATAGCCCCAGGACGTATGTGCCTCCTACTTTGGTAACATGCAGGTTCCCTGTTCCCATTATATGAAGTTGTTTAAGTTACAGAGTAGAAAATGAAAGAAAAAAAGAAGAAAAAAAACAATATTAGGAGGGTTTGGCTTTGATCTTGTTTCGTGTCCGTGGGGCTAGAGAGGGGCGTTAGAGGCTCCAGTCCGGGCTTCGCGGAATCAACGCCCATATTGTGCGGCCAACCGAAACCCCTTCTCCCACATGTTTATGAAAGGAAAACCTATTAATTAAAAACTTTTGAATGCTGCTGATTTAAAAGTTATTTAGTTACTAATCAGGCGAGGAGGTGAGTTGAGGGCTCCAGCCCGCACTTCATGGTTCCCCACCCCTATTGGACGGAAACTGAAACCCCACTCCCACCCCTACACATGTACTGTCGTGCAACTACAGGTTATTTATTTATGATAATAACCTGTCCATCATTATCTCTATAATGTAATCTGTGATTGTCAGCAGAGTGTTTTTATACAAATCTTCGTCTCGAAATCAGCAGAATGTTCCTCCGACACCTTGTCTTTCTTTCTTGAAATTTCCAGTATTAGTTGCCGTATTTTGTTTTTCTTGGTTTCGCATTGTGCTATCACATGGTATTTCGTGAAGTCCAGTCTTTTGTACAGCGGTCATTTCGGTATAATTCTTATCGTATGTCTGGATTTGGCAGCTTTATCTGTAAGCCAGGTTCTGAGTATACTATGTTTTTAAATATTAAACTTTGGAATTTTAATTATTTTATTTGGTACTAATGCCCAGTGGCGTAGCGAGCGTGTTTGGCGCTTGGTAGCGGAGAGAATCTGGCGCCCGGGGACAAGGTATATGTTTTACGCCACCAATGTCGCTGAAACATAGGAAAACAGTAGTTAATACTGAATACAACATAATAATACATTCATGGTAGAAAGGCAATTTAATCCTAATAAATTTTAACTGCAACAACGACAGCAAAAATGTTACCAACAGTTAGTGACATAGTCTATATCAATCACCGCCCAATCCAAAAAATCATCATACTAAATTGATTTTTCTCGCCCGATTCAGTCTGAACCAGAGATAATCTCAAGCATCCAGACATCCCGATATGGACTTAGTTGTTTACTTAGTTGTTTACTTAGTTGTTTCTTCTGAAGCACACTGTTGTAAATGTTGTGGGTCCCAAATATACAAGTCTAGCCACCCAACTGAAGTTGATGCTACCATCCATGGAGTAGAGCTGTGCATTTCTGATGTGAAATCATGGATGACATGTAACAAGCTGCAGATGAATGATGATAAAACTGAGGCTATTCTGATCACAACACAAAGACTTTCTCATTCACATCCTTTACCTCAACCAATAAATATCAGCAACACCAACATTAAATTCTCACAGTCAGTACGGAACCTAAGCGTTACTCTAGACAGTGCTCTCACATTGCACCAACATGTCATGAACATATGCAATGCTGCATATCTTGAATTGAGACGCATCAGTTCCATTCGTAAATATCTTTCAGTTGATGCCACTAAAACACTTGTGTGTTCATTAATACTTTCAAGACTGGACTATTGTAACTCAATTCTGTCTGGTTCGTCACAATATTTACTCCAGAAACTTCACAAAGTTCAAAACACAGCTGCACGGATCATCAGAGTACCTCGATCAGAACACACCTCACCACTGCTCTGTACCCTACCCCATACTCTGACCCAGTTATCTCCCCCCCCCACACACACACACGTTTTTTGCTCTATATTACATCGATGTTTTGTTTACTTCTTCTCTGACCCATCCATGTATAGATGTCTTTTCTGACGTAGTCCATAACACTTTTTTGTCTCTAAAGTTTGTTAATAGGTCTTTGATGTATTTAAATTTTCGTGGTACTTTAAAAAGTAAAATTAATTGGTAAATATAGTGTGCTTCCCATGGTGATTTGGGATCAGCATTTGATATCTTAAATCTGTTTAGAATATTAGCACGTGTTATGATTTGAGGACTTGATAAAGCTAGTCCCCCTCTCTTGTTCTCCCTAAATAAGGTTTACTTTACTATATAATGAGTCGCAAAACCCAACATAAAATTTATTATGTGATTATCTATTTTGATAAGTTTTTTATTTTCTAAATATATAGTTTTTAATGAATAGTTTATATTTTAATATAGGTATGTTTTTGCCACCATTATGCATAATTGGTGCTTGTGTCCAGACCTCTATATTTGCTTTGATCTATTTTTAAAATCATACTCCTGTAGTTTTCTACCTCTACAAGAAAAAACCTAGTACTTTGACTATCTTTTTTATGTGTGGCGGGATTTGATTATTATGGTGCAGTTGTCTGTGTATGTCGGCGATGGAATATTTTTTTTAATTAAGGGGCCCTTAATGTAAGGACAGAGTTGCAAACTTTAGAGTACAACCTACTCAAGCTCTCTACTAAATCAAGCTATCCAAAACATGAAACGTATCAAATTAAATATAGGTCCGAGGGATTAAAAAATATTCCATCCCCAGGTCCATATACCCTTGGATGTAAGAAAACTACAGAATGAAGTAAATGAATATAAAATGCATTTCAGTTGATTACTTAATTTGGTTAAGAAATTGATTGACATAGTACGTCATTTTGACTTTACTGGATAGTATGGGAATTCGAATGGACCATTTTACTTTATGCATTTTTATTACAATAAACAATTCTTAACTAGCACTCTATTGATTACGTAGACATAATAACTAGCACTCTATTAATTACGTAGACATTAACTAGCACTCTTTTAATTACGTAGACATATTAACTAGCACTCTATTAATTACTTAGACATATTAACTAGCACTCTATTAATTACTTAGACATATTAACTAGCACTCTATTGATTACGTAGAAATATTAAAAAAGATTATCTAAATTTAACTTTGTACAACTGATTTTAACATGGGTACGTATCCCACACGAGCAATTATCCATATCTTTTAGAATGTTTGTGACAATAGGTTCATATTCAATACATCAAAGATAGTCATACTGTACCTATAGTTAATATGTAAGACACTTCTCTGGCTGTATGCACTTACAATATTCCCATGTCCAAAAACAAAAAAGAAAAATAAAAGAAATTTGATTATGAATATTGTTCTACATGGTAGCATATTATAATTAAATCCTTTGACAGAGTGCGGTATTGCGGCATCAGCTGATATCAAATTCCAATCAATCATTCAGAATAATAATTATGATATAATTATTCACCGTTACTCTTAACAAATGTACTACAGACTGACCGTCCATTTGACCTTAGTAAGTACATCGTACATGTCCCGCAAATGCAAATGTCCATTCTTGTTTACAAGTTTGGGGGATCAGAATTAGACATTTAATAGATGGCATAGGATCTGTTGGTACTCATAGTTGATCTGTGTGGACACAGTTACTGATACACTGTACTAATTATATGGAAGAACTGTGAACCAGTCTAGAAATGGGTGAACAAATAATGGAGTATATACGGATTTGGTGGTCCATTGTTGGTGAATAATAAAAAGTAAAATTTTAGTAAAAGTATATTTTAAGAGCTTATCTGTAATTTAAAAACAATATACACAATATTCTATTGATGCAATTTTAGTATTTTTATCGGCTATACTCAATAAGGAGTGGTTTATTTGGTGCAAAATCAATAACACGTGTTTTGTGCACATGTAGATAACACAATACCGAGGCTCATATGGTGTTCTCCACACAGAAGCTTGCACCAAGGATCGTTATGCATGGAGAAATATTGGTCTGATCATTATCACCCACTCAGTTTAAGTTAATGAATTTTGAATATAATGGTGTTTCCATATGTTTACTATGGGTGTTGCATTAGTACCGTGGGTCCTATAGAATGTTTGGGATAATACGTTCACTTTCATCACATATGATCTTAGTGTACGTGTAGTTGATCTGCGAGGCACACAAATGACTGTATTTACAATCAATGTCCAAAATTGTTAATCAGTCATGAACAAGATTACTTATGATATATCTTTTTATTTAGCACATGGTCACTTAACTTCCATGTATACTGATATGTACTAATCATTGCACCAATGATCCAACAATACCATCCGCATTTTTCCTTAAACATTATGACGCTAAGTGTACAGCTTCAGTTATTTAACCTGTAATCGGACACACGTGCTGCGCATGCGTCTAGAAAGCACACATATTTTTCGGATGAATTATCACTTCGTTAATACATGCCCATTGCTTCGCATGTCTGATTGTCACTGTGTCAAGTTTAATATTTTGCCAGTAATTAATGTCATCCATATATCCACATCTAACATATGTTAACGCAATTTACCTACATCTGTTTTCTCAGATTATAGGTGAAACTTGTTATATCTTTTCATGTCTAATGCGGTATCTGGGAATATAATGAAGCATTTGATTCGTTTGGAAGCTCTACAATTGTCAGATCGTGATAGCAAGGTTTCATAAGGACATGGCATGTACCTGATATATTACCACACTGATTTATGGAACCTGAAAAGACATGGCTTAACACATTAAGCCTTATAGGTCTTTGTTGTTTTTGCATGAAATGCTAGGAGGAAGCACAATTTGGTGGCTATTTTTTCTGAATACATCCTAATACATCGACTTCCAAGCGAGCAGCAGAGTGTGTGAACAGACCAAGTTTTCAAGCAAAACTAAGCCTTCCACGGAGACTTAATTTTTAATTAAAGGGTTGCATGTGGTTTTCCATTTTACAAAAAAAAGAGGGTGAACAGACTAAGTTTTCAAGCGAAAATAAGGCTTCTACGGAAACCGAAAATATTTCACAAAAAAGGCTGCTATTCAGAGAGGGTGAACATACAAACTTCTTTTTAGTAATTGAGGCTTCCCAAGGGTAAAAAAAGACGCTATTGTCATTGGTGTTCACACTCTCTGCTGCTGAAATTTTTAATTGGAAATCCTTCGGATTTCGTTAACAATTTTTGAAATTGCAAAGCAATTTACGATGAAAATCGCTACGATTTCACAAATAGACTAATTTGCAAAACTTCACCTCGCAGATCAATCAAATTATTAGATTGGTCAGTGAGTTTGAAATTAATTCTCGTTAGCGAATTATTATGACATCGCATAAAGACTGGATTAACTGGGTTTTCAATAATTAGAAACCCTGGAGGAGCCGTTGGTGCACATGAATATAGAATATATCCCTGCTGAGCTTGATTTGATCGCTCGAGATTTATTTGATAGCTTCCTTCGATAACGTCACATGTTTAATTCAGCGCAATCACTGAGGATATATTCACATTTTGGGGCGCGATATGTCTACCACTGCCATCTGGGTCGTTATTAAATGTCAAAATATTTGTTTGCTGTCGTGATAATTTCTTCCAATCGTCGTGGATTTTCTTAAACCCGATATCGATGGCTTCCCTGAGAAGTTTTTTTAATTCGTCGGGTTTATACCCAGGAATTTTAATTTTTGGGAGATCTTCTGCGCTGTCTCCGGGTTTTCCCCATATTCGCAAAATTTTAACACCTCCTTCTTGAATAATTTTCGCGTGAAATGTTTCCATATCGTTGATGTTTTTTTTACCTGTTTGTACGACGCTGTTAAATTTATCTTGGGTGAGAGAGCCAGATTTAAGTGATATTAACAATAATGCAAAATCATTATTCATCGCTGTTAAATTTACTTCGATTAAACCAGGGTTTAATGTCAAATTATTATAGTTGTCATATTTCATAAATTTGTTGGGATAATAATCTTGATAACTTTTCAATGGATTATCGGGTTTTCTCACGTCGGTGATATAATCGCCCTTTACAGGTTCTGGTATATTAACGGTTTCTTTCTGTATAGGCGGTAATTCAGGCCATCCTAATACTGATCTTATAGAACTCTGATAAATATCCACAGCATACGCAGGGGAATTAATCTCGATCGTAGATGATAACGTCGGCTCGTGAACCGTTATAGCGATTTTTGATTCTTTTCCAGTGATTGATTTTATTCTTCGTTGTAATTCGTTATTGATTTGTTCGATTTGATATGACCCAGTTGGAATTGAAACAACATTCCAGTCTGGAGTTCCGTCTTCACGATTTTTCCACGCGAATACCAAGGAATTATTTGGTTGTTGACCACCAAATGCTACAGATCTGATATTGGGCCAGCTATGATACACTCGTAGTTTTGCCAGCGCGATCTCGCTCACTGGAACCGGAGTAGGGAAATTTACACTGAATTCAGGATTCGTTGAGGTTATTGATATCATACTAGTTTGCACCGGAGTTGTGTTTTTCACTATCTGCTGAAGCAGTTCTTGTGACGACATTGCTATTATTATTATTCTGCTCTAATTTTAGCATTGTTGATTTATATAATTGAGCCATCGTTGAGAATTCGCTATCTGATATTGTTGTGTCATCCAACGACGATGATATCAACGAGGATAATTGCGAGTAACCGGTAGATGCAATGTGAAATTTAATCTCATAGTCGTGTAGTTTACTCTGGCTACACGATGATAGTTTTTTTGTGATTCCGGTTAATATACCCGCGATTGTAGCCACCGCGGAAATAGCTATTGGAACTACGATCGGAGCAATCATTGTAACCGAAGATAGTATTATTCCAGCAGCAGTGATTACGCCTGATACTGAATACACAGTGATATCAACTGCGGTTATTCTTCGCTGATATTTTTTTATTTTTATTTGATACTCCTCACACAGCGAGTTGAGTTTAGTTTGAAATTCTCTGACCTGATCATAGCGATACTGATACACTGAAGGGATTGTCATTTTATTTTAAAATAGCGTTTTCAATTGACAGCGTTTTCAGTTGTGAAATCCGAAGGATTTTATTGTTTACTTAAATCCACCACGAATTCTACGTACCACGTTACTGAAACCCTGACTAAATTTCTATCTACGGTCGTTATCGTGAACTGTTCAGATACATCCTTGTCGATGATCGTTGATACTGTATTATTGACTCCAGATGAACTACTTGATGATATATTGAATTGAGTCGGTGATACTATTGTTAATCGATAAATACCCTTGACGGCTGCGGTTACGTGTAAAATATTAGTTATAGGTGTCCACGTAAATGAACCGTGTTGAATTGTGTATACGATATTGTTAGTGCTCTTATGAGGAATTTTTATTTTTTCAATAATGCTTATCATCCTCGCTGTATCATCCTTCATTGCGTCGTTAAATGTTTTTAGATCATCAACAGCCTTTTTAATATCAGGAAGGGTTATTTCAATTTTATCGAATGGAGTTCCAATAAACTTATCAATGAGGTTTTTACGAAACATTGAAAACTGTTTCACGTGCTTTTCATATTCGGATTGAAGAGTTGCTAGTTCCAACATAGAATCTTTTATCGAGGTGAGTTTTGGTGTGGTCACTGGTGGATTTCCAAAGAATTCTAGCAGGGGTTTATCAATTTTGTCAATTATATTACTTTGTACTGTAGTAAACTGATCAAATGCAACTATATGATCGTCATACTTATCATTGAGCGATTTCAATGAATTCACCGTGTTATCGAATGTTGCTAATTTATCCGTGATCGTTGAAATAAGTACACCTGGTTTGAGTTTACCCCCTTCGGAAAATAACGCGATAGTATCTTCAGCTGCGTCTCGTCGTTTAACTAAAATATTATCGAGGGAGACATTACTAGTTTTCAATTTACCCTGACGATCGCCAAATACAACTATTTCACCAGGATCAACCCCTACTAGGTTCAACGTTTCGGATATTTCATCTTCGATATTTTTTTAACATCCTTTTTATCAAGGGTTTCAACTCCATCAGTATCCGGTTTCTTCAGCGCTGATAAAGGTCGTCCCCAAATATCAATCATTGTTATCATAGAAATCTTTTCTCTGTTTAAAATCTTAAAGATTTTCAATCCAACGACTGCTAGTATACTCATTCACTACTATATGAGGTGGATTACTCTGCAATTTCATCAAAGATTCCTTTGAAATAGCATCAAGTACGTTTAATACTTCATTGCCACATATGGGTGGGTCAATCATCGTTTGCGTTGGTAACGTGGAATAAAAAACATTATATTTCAAATCTTTAATATAACGCATAAATTCCTTCGGAGGAGCTAGTCCATATGAGTCAAAATAAATAATCCCACGTGGATCAATCGCGTATGCAACCCAGTGGGTTCCAGGTCCATCGCTGTTATCTAAAGTAATAATACCCGTTTCAACGTGATTAGGTTGTGCCGGTAACTGATCTTTCATAAAAACACCTCTGAAGTTTTCAATCGCGAGTTTTTTAGCGGCATCAATTAAATCAAAATTGGACATTGGAAGATTTTTCACTAGTAAACCGTTCCTGGGATTCTTAACCCCGATCCGTGAACGGATCCGCCCTTGTACCACGTGTGTGGGGTTCCTGGTAGTCTTAGACCTTTCCCCTTTTTTATAACCCTTTCCCGTTGCCTTTTTTAGTGCCATTCCTGCCGCGGTACCAATAGCCCCTAACGCTGCCGCTTTAGCTACCGCTGGGGCCGCTGCGGCAATCAATCCTGGAATCAACCCTAACAGCGGGAATATACCACCTGTCTTGTCCATCTTTTTAATAGCGCTCGTAGAAAGAGTAACCTGAACTCCTTTTTTTTCTTTAAGCGCGCTATTAAAATGTTTCACCTGAGTTTTCGTCAGTGATAGTTTATTCGCTCCGCCATTCATTTGATTAGGTTTCAGCGTAATTGTGGTTCCACATTGCTTAGCTGATTTGGATTGTAATTTTTTTAGCTGACCAGGTGTCAACGACACATTGAAATTACTATATGACATTATACAAAACAGATTGATTCTAAATCGCAGAGAGAGAGATGGAAATATGTAATCAATTACAGATTTTCCACTGGTGCATCTACCACTCTCATTCGTCCACCAACACCTTCGAGTATCATTGATTTATCACTGAGAATGACAGCAACCGCTCTGTAATTCGGGATAACGACAACAGGTACCCCACCAACTAGATCAAAAGGACGGGTTACACGAGCTCGGAAATGTATATCAACGACGGACTGTCTCATCAAGTCAAGATGTTCCAACGAAAAGTAATAAATCGGATATAGACTTTTAAAATCAAACTGTGATATTTGTAGACCAGTATCAGCATTTTGATCGCGTCCCATATACGACAACATGTTATGATAAACTCGTGCAATATGATTGTTTTCATAGTTAAGTTGAATATCCTCTGCTGGTTCTTGCTGTCCGTTTCTTTTCAGCGAGACTTCATTACACCCAATTTGATCAAATATCATATGGGAACGTTCTTGATTATTTAATCGCGCAGTATTCTGTAGCGCAATAAATATGTGACGTGGAGCTGAAATACCCTGTTTTGATGCTAGATGCCATGTAAGTGTACCATCAATATTAGAATCCATGGTATCTGTGGATGTTGTCAACCAACTTAATAATCTCTTTCCCCCCTGATCCATAAATGATAACAATCGTGGTTCTGTTGACAACGACGGAGTCAACACCGGCATCCACATTGTTAGTTTTGATAAAACGACTTTACCAGCGGCAACGCCAGCACCGCGCCAGATTGCATTATTATCATCACCTCTTCGTACTAGTGCTACCGTATGTTTTGCTCCATAGATAACTTTTCTGACGTTTCTACAAAATCCAAATATGTGATGCAACGGAATCGCACATGAAAACCGTCGACGCTGTCCCTGTAACATTGATACTCGTGTTGCAAATCCTAGGTTGTAATTGGGAATAGTATTTATGACATCAAAATCAGCAGCTGGTCTCACATATCCGGCTGGTGGTGGATCAGCTGCTGTATCTCGTGTTGCTTTTACTCTAGAATACTGAATATGTTCAGCGTTATCAGTAATATCCTTCGCGAACATCATAGACGGACCTGCTGATCTAGTATAGTCATCAGAATATCTTGCTAACCCTATTATTCCCGTTGCAATATCAACTTCGCGTTCAATAGATTCGATTTCTCTTCCATCAATGAGATATCTAGCACTTTCAAATAACGCCATGATGCCGTTGTTAACAAAACCAACTCGGGTAGTTTGGTTATCAGGATATGGTGTATCATTCGCTTGTAAAAGTTCACCTTCGACTTCAATAAAGGCTTCACAAGGCAAAAAGTATTTACTGGTATCATGAACTTGAAGTTCGATTCTCCCCCGAAGATCAGGTTGTGCTGCGTGATAGGCAAAAAATTTATAATCGCGTACAGAATAATCCTTGAGTACTGGGGCGTCCATGTCAAATGCAGTATCAGGATCTGGTTTGAACATTTTTGTATTATATACCCGCTGGTCTAAATTGAAGATAAAATCATAAATGATTTTCATCATGAAAATTCTTTGAAATTGCAAAGCAATTTACAATTTCAACAATGATTTCATCGACGTCTTTGACTTTTGTAGAAATTCCTTGAATTTCCAAGACCACTTCCCGCTATCATATTTGCTGTTATATTATCTTGGGCGGTCAACGATGATGAAATCATTGACTGTAGTTTTTCATCTACTGCGTTATTTATTATTTTACTAACCTGCGCAGGCATAACCACAGTAGATGGCAGTGAAGTCATTCCTGGTTTCTTCGGATTTGAAAATCTTCAAGATTGGAAATTCTTCGAATTTTGACGTCGAACTAGCGCTGTTAGTTTATCCTTCGCGGCTGAAAACGCCTTCCCAGCAAGATCACCAACAGTATTAATCCCCTTATCCCTGATAACATCAATAGCTTTCATTGACAATTGTTTTGCTAGCGGCGCTACTTTTGGAGCCATTCCTGAAAATAATCCCATTATAGTATTACCGAGACCATCTCCAT
Source organism: Unio delphinus (assembly GCA_029339505.1). Taxonomy (NCBI): domain Eukaryota; kingdom Metazoa; phylum Mollusca; class Bivalvia; order Unionida; family Unionidae; genus Unio; species Unio delphinus. The sequence continues at coordinate 17,016,565 of JAQISU010000046.1, forward strand.
AATTGTCACAGAATTAGGCGAAAATTTAATTTATTTTCTTCTTGATTTACAAACTAATCTCACCATTTTTTTTGTTTCGTCGTACATGCATTACCTGGGGTGAATAAGTTGTTTTCTCCAAGGTAAGCGGCGTGTAACGATTTGCATGTGCTTGATTTTGAAATACATGAAATCCGGAACATTAGTTTCACGTAGTGCACGGTAATCTTGCCGTGATTTCTGCTCACCTATTTGAGAGTATATAAGGCAGAATATTTCTCATAATTAATTACGGGACCAAAAGTATCTTATCGTAGGAAAGATAGCCTGTCATTAATCTCCAGCCAAAGGGGTGAGTGTTAAATTTATATTTGGTTTTATTGTGAATTATATTCAGTTTATCATTTCATATAATGATGCCTTTATTGCAATGCAGATTTTAAACGTGGAATATTTGGAATTAATAGTCACCATTAGACTTTAAATGCAATAGCGTGATCTAAGGTTACATTATTCTTTGAGACAGCTGTTATTAGTCTGGTTTCTTTATTGTAGCTGATGACGTCGGTTGTTAACATCTGATAACGTCGGTTGTTAACATCTGATAACGTCGGTTGATAACATCTGATAATATCACTGAGAACATCTCTGAATTTTAGCTGATTTATTGCGGAACATCTCTGATAACATCTGTTATCGTAGCGGAATTATAGCTGATTTATTGTGCAATCGAATTGAAGTATCTGACTGTCTGTCTGTCGAACTGTATGTTCGTCTACATCTGTCGTGACGTGTAAATATCCGGAAAGCTAGAAGTCCGAGTGTCGGAGCTGTCTAAAGTTATAAACATCTGGGGCGACATCTAGGGTATTGAGGAACCTTGGTTCTAGTAGATGTTGTATGCTGTCTGTACGTATAACTGTGGTGGATCCGTGAAGGGCAAACGGCCGATAAAAGTATTGGTCAAATCCTAGGTCTTAGGGGAAACTGGGCGGCGATTCAACTGTGTGTGAATCGTACGGTTATACAGGGTCGAGACACATGTGTGTGTTGCAATTGTGTACAATTGAATACATAGTTGTATTTACATGGTTATTTCAGAACACAATAGTATTTCAAGGCATTGCATGATTCTCAATAAAAGCTAGCAACTTGATTGAATGCCTGTATATGTTCGTGCTAGTTGTCGCAATCCATACGTGCGATAGTATAGTTTGTCGTTTGTGTTTATTATCGTGATTTATACTTGCGTTAATATAACTTTTTGTAAAGGTTCTTTGGATCTGTGTATAGTCTAATAGATTCCTTTGTATCTGTTTTATTTTTTATTAATATTTCATTTATTCATGTATTGTGAATGGTTGTGATTGTAATTGTGGGTTGAACGCATGAGTTATTGTGTTGATACATTATTATTTTTCATTAATAATTTATTTCATAAATTTACATTATCTTTCACACTTGTGTTTGTGTTGTTCAGCAGCAGAGGGGGCGAATCAGACAACTTTTTTTTGTTTTTATTTTTGATTATACCCCCTCCAAAATAACACTGGACCCTTCTCGCGAAAAAATAAGTCTCTGACCCTTGTCTGAAAACATTCGCGTCGCAACGTCGTTGTCACTCACCCTCTCTGCTGCTAGAACTTTCAGTTGGGGTTAACCGAATATTTGATCCAGTCCGAGACGATATCGTGTTCGAGGGTCATGTAAATTTATTGTTACAAATCCGTGTGGGGTAGACTGAGCATGACTAAAGAAATTTCTAAATTGATTGAAGTCCATATCAGAACACCATGTCTGCCAAATATTTCGTAGCGTATGTGTATCAACGCCGTTGAATACAGCAAGCATATTACAGTTATCTCTAATCACTTTTGGAATCTGAGTGTAGCGTTGAGTGACATAGATCACATCAGTGTTTTTATGCCTGCCTCTGGAAAATATTCTAGCAGGATTTTTTTGATTATCTAACATGACATCGTCGTATACAACTAAATTGTTGCTACTTCCATCGAGGTCATTCACGGATGGCGCCTCGTCAATATCGGTTATAAATTCAATAACATCCTCGGCGGAAATCTCTGAAGCGTTTTCATTAAAATCTTTTAGCACTTCATAGCATCGTTGATCATCTACGCTAGGGGCAATTAAATACAACTTATCCCACTTCATCCATCTCATTATTAAATTGAGCAACAATTGCGTTTTACCGGATTCAGATGGTCCGATTATAATTGCGCGGATAGAGTTTGGTAGCGCTGCATGATGCTTCACTGGTTCTCTTGTTTTAGTCGCTGAAAAATCAATTATATTCATGCCGTTATATATAAATTATGGATCTATATTGCGTGAAGTGTAAGGCGCGTACTGGCACAGATGACTTGACGACGATTACAACTAAAAATAACCGATCAGCGCTTTCTGGTAAATGCGTACAATGTAGTATAAAGAAATTTAGATTTGTTTCTAAACCCAAGGAACTCAAGGAACCTTTAAAAAAAAAAGAGGAGGTGATATTGCAGCCAAATTAGCAAAACTCCCTGGAACCCCATGGGCAAAATACCCTGGAGAAAAGCACCTTCCAGGATATAGCTACTGTGGACCGGGAACAAGACTTGATATCAGACTCAATGATCAAAATCAGCCCCGACCCGGTGAGGAACCAATAAACGCTATTGATAAGGCCTGTCACCTTCATGATGTATCTTATAAAAGCAGTAATCTGCAGCACAGGCATCTAGCAGATGTGAAATTAATTCATGCGTTAAATGCTATTTCTGATAAATCTTTCAAAGAAAAATTGGCTTCCTTTTTGATAAAATCGGCTATGAAAAGTAAATTGATGTTAGGGGCTGGTAATTAATAACAGCATGGAATCTATTTATTATTCCCCAAGAGGATACTGGAGGGGTAAATCAGCAATCCATAAACTCGCTAGCGCTGCGAAAGTGAAAAAAACCACTGCGGCTCATTGGTTATCCAAACAGGCACTATGGCAAATTTATCTACCACCGCCTAAACAAATCAATTTCTCGCATTTTGATGTGACCGGACCCAATGAAGTTCATCAGGCTGATCTATTATTTCTGCCACATGATCGTGGTTACAAATACGCATTAACCGTAGTTGATATTGCAAGTCGATACAAAGAAGCAGAACCGTTAAAAACAAAATCAGCCACTGAAGTGGCTTCTGCATTTGAAAGGATTTATCGAAGGAGTCCTCTGCACTGGCCAAATCTGTTACAAGTTGACCCGGGCAAGGAATTTCAGGGTGCAGTGTTATCTACAATGAAATATCACAATGTCGCTATCAGACGAGGGCATACTGCACTTCATCGTGATCAGGCCATTGTAGAACGATTTAATAAAACCCTTGCTGAGCGGTTATTTGGATATCAATACGCAAAAGAATTCATCCAAGAAAAAAGATCCCGTGAATGGGTTAAAAGGTTACCAGCTGTGATTACTGCACTGAATAACGAGATTACTAGAACCATCAACATGAAACCTATCAATGCGATTAAAAAGAAGTCAATACATGAAATGGAAATTCAAAAAGATTTTAACGTTTCCCAACCAATTCTTGGTAGTAATGTCATTGTGAGGTACTTATACGAACCAGGAGAGCTTGAGGGTGGCACAAAAAGGGCTACTGATCCTATTTGGAGCGTCACTACGCATAAGATATCTAGTATAACACGATCTACGGGTAGACTTCCAATCTATAAACTGGATTCAACTGCCCCTCAACGGGGTTTTACTAGACAACAATTACAAGTGATACCTGAGGATACTCAATTACCACCGCATGGGCTTAACTAGCACCCTTGCGTCTATTGCACTCAAGACAAGTCAACATCACATTATTTCTGACATGACCGAGATTGTTATTTTTTCTGTCCACGGTGAATTGGCGAGGATCCTTATCCGAATACTGCCAACGCATTATACAATTGCAACTCGCGCAGTGATTATTCTGTTGTTGCTTCAGAGTAATTATTAATTCAGCATCAATATCAAATTCTCGTTGTTTTTTTTTGTCTTGTTGTTTGTAACCGGAGAGTTTTTTATCAATAATATCATCTATTGTGGTGTCATTATCATCGCCAATGATTTCATCATCGAAGACAATTCTTCGAAGTTGATTTATTTTTCGTACTCTAGACACTGCGAGATAGACTAAATTCGACCATTCTATGCGATTATCTACCATCCAAACAGTTGTATCCGATATAGTCAATCCCTGTGAAGAGTGTATTGTTGCTGCATAACCTAGCGTCCATGGGGATTTATTAGCACGCAATGCATCTTCAACGACATTGATATCAACCAGCACAATATCATTTAATACGAGAATCTGTCTTTGAAATCCTTCGGATTTTGGTCCTGGAATATCAACTTCGATGTTCTGTTTTCGTGTATCCGATGGCCTATAACATAACGGTACTGGAAGTGTTGCAAATTTTTGTTTATGCAATTCAAATAACTTCATCTGAAGTGTATCCCTGACTATTTTTCTACTTGCAATGATTAAATCATTTGGTCTCCACGCTTCCCAAAACTCATTCATGGGAGTTTCTGAAATTATTTCACGGGCTATTTCACACTGGATTTTATCCGGTTGTAATCTAATTAGTTTCTTAAATTCTTTTAATTCATTATCAAGTGATCTATGATCGGTATCAATTTCTTCATAATAGTCTACAAAACCCTTTAGCCATTCATGGGGAGATGCACCGACAAATGGTGGTGGTTGGCCGTGATCCCCGCACATGACGACTTTTGTATTCTTCAATAACAACCACTCAAGAAATATTTTTAAGACATCTTCGGACACTGTGTCTATTTCATCCCACATGATAATTTCAGGAATAAATTTCTCTCCCATGCGCTCAGGAGTCCATTTATCTCCCTTCCATCTAAAGAAACTATGATAAGTGCAGGCATTTACCCCTCGTTGTTTCATCTCTCTGGCGAGTCTGTGAGTTGGTGTTAGCACAATCATGTTTGATTTCCCACGATATAACTCAATTGCCCGGGTTGTTTTTCCTGACCCACCACAGCCGTTTAAATAAACTGTTTTATATCTACAGATTGGATCAGAAATCGGTGGTGCACTAGAAAATTCTGAACACTGATTGCTTTCTAAGTAATTATTTTCAATGGTAACATCTGCTGATGGAATATAATCATGAAGCATTTCCTTCTTAATTCTCCATGACCCCCAATTCTCGTTGCCAGTAGCCTTAAAATCAGCCATTTTGCTATTTATGTAAAATGAGTCAGTAGCAACTCTAACTGCGGTGGTAGGAAATCTATTGATCATTGAAAATAAATTAATAGAAGCATAACCAAGCATAGAAGCTCTCAAATATGTGTACTGCTGATGGTATCCATCAGTGTAAGTAACAATTGTACCCAATTTGGTTCCATCTGACATAAATGCGTCCTTACGATTGACATATAAGCCCCTATTCGTTAAATCTTTGATTACAAAATCGTATTCAGCATTGTCTATAATCAATCGTGAAGAATATCTCGTATTATCATCTTTGCCACCTTGGGTAAATTTACCGATTATTCTTCGTCCAAGATCTTTTGCTTCATTGTTTCTGATTTCAAATAACTGTCTGGACCAATCCATGATTTGTTGTTCATTAAAATCAGGAAACAGTTTTCGCTCTTCGCTAATTATTTTTTCTAGATCAGGTTGTGGTAACCAGACTGATTTCTGTGCTCGATAGGATATAATTGCTTCACTGACAATTAATGATTTTAACATCTTACAATCAAGCATATACCGTAATAACACTATTGGCATCCAGTGTTTTTCAGACATGTGTTTACCAATCCAAAGATAACTACACGGATGAAGTCCTTCAGCCATTTCAAATGATACTACACAAGCGAATCCGGTTAAATCGAAATGTGGCAGTGGTCCATTAATAGCAACACGGGTCATTTCGTGTGTAGGGTGTCCAAATCGTTTGAAATATTTCTCACACTCTCCATACCCAAGAAAACTTCCTGGATAACATGCAATCATATCAACTGAAATAACGGTATCAGCGGTGTATTTTGTGTTCCATAATCCTCCATGGCTGTATTCAAGACAGGACAATTTGACATCTGATAAGAACTCACTTCGGGTTGGTTTCCACGCGTTTTTCTTCCTAGCAAAATGTGCTACAACTGATGGAAGTGTAAAACAGTTTGCTAATAATTGATCGTTGTCTTTCCCCCCAGAACTCTGGGGAGAAAATTCACTAGCTAGTTGTTTCATTTGATTATGCAGCTCTTCAGTACGGTACAATTCTCCGTTGGGCCTTACAAACTGATCAAATCTACATTCTTCGTCTGAAGTACTATGAAATAGCCACACTGGCACAGAATCGTTTTTACTCAAATGGTAAATAGCATCAAATAATTTCTGCTCTGAAAAAAACTCTTCGGTTCCAAACAGATATTTTACGGTTCTATCCCGTGGGAATATTGTTACTGCAGATGACCACGCGTGTGCGTTATGATCAATAATTTCAATGGGAGCTCCCTGTGATTTATATTTCGATTCGTATAATACTTCTCCGGTGATTGTCCTTACCGATATTGGAAATCTCAATGATGTTTCTAATTTGGCTATATCTTGAATTGTTGCCCCATGCTGTTTCACTGTCAGTTCCCATTCGGTTATTTTTTTTCGTCTTAGATCAGTTAGTTTATTTCCCCGGGACGCATTTGTGAAGTGTTCTATTATTCGTGTTGCTACACAATTGAGCCCTGTCGAATATTTCATGGGTGCTAGTTTTGAAATATCAGGTTTTTCATTGAGTGGATATATCCCGTAAACAACTACTGTGACAGGATAAGATCTTTCGTAGTAGGGTTTATCAAGTCCAGTCAAAATTCCTGGTTTTGAATCCTGAGTCACAGTGACAGTTTTTTTGTCCTTAAGAATAGGCTCGTATTTGTCCCTAATTATCCATTTTCCATTATCACGGATAAGGAATTTTATTCGAAAAAAATTTCTTTCTTCCCCAAGACGTGAGATTATCACTGCTGCTTTTTCATCATTCATGGTAGCGTCAACAACACCATCAATTCGAAATGTTGACCAACAATGAGCTGCCCCATCACGCTTGAATTCATTAAAACAGTCTCTGATTTTACTAATCAAGGTTCTATCAAGAATTTTATTCTTTGGTGTATCAGAAACTCTATCAAGATTGAATTGAACACTTTTCCAGGGCTTAATTTTCGATAATCTCTCGAACTCCTCCATACTATAATTAAAACAAGTATTTAAATGAAAGATTTAAGTATAATGAATCATTGCAAATGGCTTATGATTGGATCAGTGACACCGTGTAACAAATCATGCAGAATTGAATTCTGTTGGTATCATATGCAAAGCTTTCGTCGTGGAAGCCGAGGTCCGTTACCCTGTATTCAATGTGGGGTTGGGGTCAGGGGGAGGTCGCAATTATGCGTTATGTGCGGCGGCAGACGATACAGGGAACTAAAACGCTATTATGATAAAAAAATAAAAAATACTGCCATTGACCCCAACGATGACAAAATAATAAAGACTGCTCAAGATTATATACAGAGACTTATAATTAAACCAAACAATGAATTAGAAAAATAGTGTTATTATACAAATGAACCAAGAATTCAGACCTCACCCCTCCGTGCTTGTTAATTATGAAGCATTCCGTAATGGTATTATCAGAAAATTCGATTTTCGCGTGTCAAAATACAGTACACGCGTACCGTCTATAACACCAAGGGAGACCACTCTTAAATGATAATAACCAAGGGAGTTATCATTGTGATTTAGCGGCTTGGTATTTCTTTTTAGGAAAAGATATATTTTCTTTTTTTTTTAGTGTTTAAGTCAAATATTCTGTGTCACGTGCGATTAATGCGTATTTCATAACATAGGATGTGATCCGGAGATACAGGCGTTACAGGATAACACACGTGTATACTTTCTCCCTTAGATTGTGTTAACTTGTTTAATGGGTATTGTGATTCAGCGCTGGGCATTGTTTTGTAAGAAAAGACATGTTTTCAAACAATTATATTCTTTGTTCTAGTGTTTAAGTCAAATATTCTGTCTCATTTAAATACTGTGAAACACCATTAATAAGTAATTCAAGAAAATAAAATAGCATACTTGCGGATTGATGTATTAATTTCCTTTATATACCATATGAATAGTTACAACATATATACGTTAAAAAACGTTATTCTTTATAGACGTGAACAGTGGTCTAACGGTATCGTGTTTGGCTTGTAAACCCAGACAATTATTCTTCACATGTTCGCGCCCCATAGCAGACAATTGTCTGATGGTGAAACGGTTGGATGTTTTTTTTTTCTATTTAATTGAGGGGAGAAAGGCGCCCCCTCTGTGTTTACATTCACATAACATGCAAAACCCATGCTATCAAATTTACGGTAGCGGTGGGTTGTCGGTTTTTGACAACTTACGCAACCATGAATTTAATTTCATGGGTTGCATGTTATGTGAATGTAAACACATATGGTGTATGGTGTACACCCGTATGGTGTTCAAAAATGAATTACCGGCCAAAACGTGGATGCACATTGGGTAACCCCAGAATGAATTATAGGCTAATAGAAACGGTCATAGGGTCATATCTCAAAGAGCAAAAACAATTCTGATATAAAACAGAAACAGAAAAATGCTCTAACAAAGGACCCTATGAAAGACACAAAGGCCTAATAAGGGACTCAATGAATGCAAATAGAGCCACAACGGCCTATATCAAGGGGGCCAAATGACTGATAATCGCTCATCATGGTTGATATTTATTTTTGTCTGCATTTATATTTATATATACAGACTGAATTTTAAAAAATATATTTATATATACAGACTGAATTTTTAAAAAAGATAGTTATATATACAGAATTAATTTTAAAAAATATATTTATATATACAGAATTAATTTTAAAAAATATATTTATATATACAGACTGAATTTTAAAAAAGATAGTTATATATACAGACTGAATTTTTAAAAAAGATAGTTATATATACAGACTGAATTTTTAAAAATATTAACGGCTCTTTTATTTTTGAAAAATGAATTAGAAATATGTATTATCATATATGAATTCTGAAATTATGAATAGCATCATAGTTGAAATTGCAAAATTGAAAAATCAGAATATTAGATTGTCAGATGGGTTAAATCCTGATCAAATCAAGTCGGATTTTCAGGATATAGAATACGGAGTTAGCACTAACAAGTATATGTTGCCAAAGAAATATGCACTCATCAAAAAAATTCAAAATTCTATTCGAGACTCTCTTGCATTTTCCAGTGAAGTAGATGTGTTTGTTCCGTTATATACTATCGTGGAAGGAATACGAAAAGAATTGGGTAACGAATATGAATTGAAAAAGGAAGTTAATTCTAAAATTAGAAACTTACGAGCGTTAATTCAAGAAAATGAACTATTTTGATTGACCAGCCCCTCAATATATTTTGTCAGACAGTAAAATCTCCTTGAGATTTTCATTTTTTTGTCATTTTTTTATTGAATCAGTGAAAATATTTCACACTGCGAAAATAAAATAGAATCCTAACAGCTTTGAAAGTTCTTTTAAGAACTTTTCCCTATGGAAAATGCAATGCAAAATCGACTACTTGACCCTACGAGGTTTTTTGATGAAAATCGATGAAAAATGACCAAACATCACTGAAAACAGGCAAAAATTGATGAAAAATGGCTAAAAATCATCAAAAATGAGTTTTAACAGCTTTTCCTTATGGAAAATCCCATGTAAAATCGACTACTTGACTGTAAAATCTCTTTGAGATTTTCAACTGAAAACCACCAAAATGACACCAAAACAGGCAAAATCAATGGATAAAAAATAAAAATATTTCACAGCAATAAAAAATTGGACCGTTAAGGATGGAATCATCGATGGGAAAAATTGTTTTACAATTGAAAAATGGTTTCTGATTTCAAATAATGGTCAATGAAGCATTAACGACCCGATTGGCTCGTGAGCGACTAGGTGCAATTAAGAAATTTATACCAATTCGTGACTCTGTAAGAAATAAACTGCAACAACGACAGAGTTTACAAACTGATTTTGCTCTGGGGTCTGAAGAGTTGTTTAAACCAGTAACCACAGCAACGAAAGGAGTAGAGCGTGCTTTACTGGGAGATGGTCCCGAGACGGGAAAATCTGTTATTGGTGAACTTGAAAAACTAGCAGCGAAAACTGAACAAACTGAAAAAACTGATCCGAAAAAAACGACTGTTTCTCTGTTGAATAAATTTACTGATCATGCTAAAATATTAATAAAAAAACCTAGTTTATTGAAATCAAAGGATTATCAAGCCTTTGGTAATTTTGCTGCTCAAAGCTATAATTCAAAAAAAGATTTTTTAAAGGACGAGTATAAGAATGATAGAATATCAAGTAATGATTGGTTCGATTATTTGTATAAACTAAATAAAGGGATTGGTCGTTTGAATAAGGATGAGATAGGGTACAAGGAATTTAAAAAGGGAATTAGTAATTATAAAAGAGAACAAATAGAAGAACGACAACGAGAAATAGAAGAACGGCAAGAACTAAAACGTCAAACACCAACACGTAGACAAACAAGAAGACAAAAAAAACAACAACTACCACCTGATGATGATGATGATGATTTAGAAGAACGACGTCAAACACCAACACGGAGACAAAAAAAACAACAACTACCACCTGATGATGATGATGATGATATTCTTGATTATTTACAAACCACGGATACAGACAAACTAGATGAAGCAGCTGGCTATAGCGGAAGTGGATTAGGAAATCCAAGGATTGGAAACATTTGTCCTGATAGTGTTATCAATGATATATCACGATTAGATGTTCTTGTAGGAGGGTTCCGAGCTGGAAATAACTCTCCAGAAATAATTAATGAAGCAGCTGATATTTGTAGACGATTATTTGCCGGTGGTATCATGGATATCAAAACCTATCGAGATTTCATTGACGAGTTAGCAAATGGGTATCATAGTGATTAAATAACAATTGAAAACACTATTGTTTTTATAATAATGATCATCCATTACAATCATGATAAACCAACCCTCGTCTATGTAGTTAATTCACGGTTTCCAGTTTATAGAGCATACTACGGAGATGGCCTCGGCAAGACCATTTTAGGATTCTTTTCAAGAACGGCCCCAAAAGTGATGCCGTTAGCTAAACAACTTGGAATGAAAGCCATTGATGTTATTCGTGATAAGGGTATTAGTACTGTTGGAGATCTTGCCGGGAAAGCGTTTTCAACTGCGAAGGATAAAATAACATCATTAGTGGGGCGAAAAAAGAAACCGTTACCGTCTACAGAAGAAATGCCTGCAAGTGTTAGTAAAATTATAAATAACGCAGTAGATGAAAAACTAGCGTCGATGGTAAATCAAGGGGACCAAAGCAATATTGCAAACATGATAGCAGGAAGTGGCCTTAAAAAACCACGACGAAAACGCTAGCGTTTTTCACGATGAAATGGAAAATCCGATTTAGACTCTGATAAATAGAATAAAATGTTCAAAAAATCATCTGATCCAGCATTTGATATAGACGCCCCAGTGCGTAAAGATGATTCTGTACGCGATTATCAATATTATTCTTATCACGCAGTACAACCAGATCTCCGATCGCGAATTGAACTTCAAGTTCATGATACCAGTAAATATTTTCTACCGTGTGAGGCATTTATTGAAGTAGAAGGAGAACTTGTAACAAATGATGCCGTAAATAATGATCCTCCATATGCCAATAACGCAAATGTCCGAGTTGGTTTTGTTAATAACGGCATCATGGCGTTATTTGAAAGCGCTAGATATCTCATTGATGGAAAAGAAATTGAATCCATTGACCGTGAAGTTGATATGGCCACAACAATCATAGGGTTAGCAAGATATTCTGATGATTATACAAGATCAGCGGGTCCATCTATGATGTTTGCAAAGGATACTACTGATAACGCTGATCACCTTCAATTCATTAAAGTGTTAACAGCACAGGGTACTGCAGAAAACAATCAACAAGAAGCAGCTAATCCAGAACGTCGAACTAGACCCGGAGCTGCGTTTGATATTCTCGGAGGCGTTAATGGTAATCTCAATTTAGGATTTGCAACACGTGTAGCAACGTTGCATGGGCAGCGTCGACGATTTTCATGTGCGATTCCACTACATCACATATTTGGATTCTGTAGAAACGTCCGAAAAGTTATTTATGGAGCCAAACACACAATAGCGCTTGTACGAAAGGGTACTGATGATGATGCAATCTGGCGTAATGCTGGGGTTGCTGCCGGTAAAGTCATTTTAACAAAACTATCATTGTGGATGCCAGTGTTAACTCCATCAATCACAGACGAACAGCGACTACTATCATTTATGGACCAAGGAGGAAAGTCGTTGTTAAGTTGGTTATCAGTGACCACGGATATTAAACAAGACAGTGTTGATGGTACATTCACATGGCACCTGGCATCAAAACAAGGGGTTTCAGCTCCACGTCATATATTTATTGCGTTACAGAATGCTGCGCGAGTTGGTAATCAAGAACGAAGTCATATGATATTTGATCAGTTAGGTGTTAGTGAAGTCTCGCTGAGAATAAACGGACAGCAGGAACCATCCGAGGATATACAACTTGATTACGGTCAGAATCATATTGCACGTGTCTATCATAACCTGTTGTCATTTATGGCACGTGATCAAAATGTGGATACCGGTTTGCAAATATCACAATTGGATTTTAAAAGCCTCTATCCGATTTATTACTTTTCATTGGAACATCTTGATTTGATGAGACAATCTGTCGTTGATATACACTTTAGAGCCCGTGTAACCCGTCCGACTGGTCCACCAGTTGGTGGGGTACCTACTATCCTTATCCCGAATTATAGAGCAGTTGCTGTCATTCTCAGTGATAAATCAATGCTACTTGAAGGTGTTGGTGAAAGAATGAGAGTGGTAGATGCACCAGTGGAAAATATGTAATTGAAAATCCGAAGGATATTTCCATTGAATGGTTTTACGATTTAGAATCAATCTGTATTTGTATAATGTCATATAGTAATATCAATGTGTCATTGACACCTGGTCAAATCAAAAAATTGCAATCAAAATCCGCTAAACAATGTGGAACCACAATCACGTTGAAACCTAATCAAATGACTGGTGGGGCAAATAAATTATCGCTGACAACTCGTCAAGTGAAACATTTCAATGATGCTTTCAAGGATAAAAAAGGGGTTCAGATTACTCTCTCTGCGGCTGCTATCAAAAATATGATAAAAACAGGTGGTATATTTCCGTTGTTTGCTGCAATACCAGCATTGGTTGCGGCAGCAGCCCCAGCAGTAGCAAAAGCGGCCGCATTGGGGGTAGTTGGAGGCTTGGGAACAAAAGCGGTACAGAGCATTGCTGAATCATATGAACCGAAGAAAGGTCAAGGGTATAAAAAAAAGGGAAAGGGTCTAAGACTACCAGGAACCCCGTATTCATGGTACAGCGGAAAGGGTCTAAGACTACCAGGAACCCCGTATTCATGGTACAGCGGAAGATCCGTTCACGGATCAGGCCTGAGACTACCAGGAACGGTTTATTAATTCAGAAATCTATGGTTCCAATGTCCAATTTTGATTTAATGGATGCTGCTAAAAAACTAGTGATTAAAAATTTCAGAGGTGTTTTTATGAAAGATCAATTACCACATCAACCAAACAAAACTGAAACAGGTATTATTAATCTCGATAACAGCACCGGACCTGGAACTCACTGGGTTGCATACGCTATTGATCCACGTGGGATTGTCTATTTTGATTCATATGGATTAGCCCCACCAAAAGAGTTTATGCGGTATATAAAACAATTTCCAATGAAGACTTGGTATTCTACGCTACCAACACAACAAATCAATGACCCACCAATATGCGGCAGTGAAGTATTAAATGTCCTTGACGCTATTTCTAACTCCTTGGGTAACCCAAGGGGAAAACCACCACACATTGTCGTAAATGACTACACTAGTAATCGCTTTTTAGAGAGAGATATATAAAATATCATGATTGATATTTGGGGAAGACCTCTGAAACCCAAACCCGATGACACTGCAACTCCTGATTCTATCAAGGATATACAAAAAAAAATTAAAGATGAAATCGCTGAGACGTTGAACTTAACAAGTGTTGACCCGAATGAAATAGTTGTATTTCAAGACAAACAGGGTAAATTGAAATCCAGTAATATTTCTCTGGATGATATTTTGGTTAAACAACAAAACGCAATCGAGGATACTATCGCGTTATTTTCCGATCAGGGTAAACTCAAACCGGGTGTACTTTTTTCGACGATTACAGATCGATTCACTGAATACAATAAAGAATTTGACGATCATTTGAGAAACTACAATGGTTTCCGTAGAAATGTCGTTCATAAGTTCTTTGGATCCCCAATTGTAGTTACACCATCTATCGCTGAAATTAAAACGTTTATAGATGATCAAAAGGTTATCAACGAAGCAACAAAAACAACAACCGACGCCATTGATAAATTTATTGGAACCCCGTTAGATAAAATTGAACTAAAACTCCCTGATATTAAAAAATCCATCGATGAGACGAAAACCTTCATCGAAGGCATCAAAGGGGATGCAACGAGGATGATAACAGTCATTGAAAAAACAAAAATTCCTCATGAGAAAACCAACAACGTGGTATACACAATCAAACACGGATCATTTGAGTGGACACCTGAAAACAACAAATTAGACATCACTGCAACAGTTAAGGGTATTTATCGATTAACAATAGTGAGAACGACTCAATTTAATATTTCATCGTCCAGTTCATCCGGGGTCAATAATACGATTTCAACGATCATCGACAAGGATACAACTGAACAGTTCACGTTAATAGCTACTGATAAAAATTTGGTTAGGGTTACAACAACGTGGTATGTGGAATTCGTAGCGGATTTAAGTTGAAAATTGCAAAGCAATTTCACTAACGGTTTCAATTGAAAACGCTAGCGTATTTAAAATAAAAAATGATTTCATCATCGCAATATCGCTATGATCAGGTCAGAGAGTATCAAACTTGACTCAAAACCTTGTCTGAGGAGTATGAATTGAAAATTAAAAAATATCGCAGGAGAATTACCGCAATTGATGTTACTGTGTACGCTGTGAGTGGTGTAATCACCGGAGCTGGTATTATACTGTCTTCAGTGACAATGATGGCCCCGATAGCTGTTCCAATTTGCATTTCTGCGGCAACAACAATCGCTGGAATTATTTCAATAATCACAAAAAAAATATCCTCATGCAGCCAACGGAAACTACAAGACTACATAATTCAATTTCATGTTGTGTCTACTGCATACTCGCAATTATCCTCATTGATATCGTCATCGCTCGATGGTACAATTATATCAGAGAGTGAGTTTTCAGCGATGGTAGATATATATGATTCTGCGATGTCAAAATTAGAAATACATCATGAATATAATAACAATGACAACACAGATGGAATTACTTCAACAAATAGTGGAGAACACAAACCCAGTACAAACAAGCATGATCTCAATAACCTCAACGAATCCAGAATTCAGTGTGAATTTCCCCTCTCCAGTCCCAGTGAAGGAGATAGCGCTAGCAAAATTACGAGTATACCACAGTTGGCCAAATATTAGGTCAAAACCATTTGGTGGTCAACAACCGAATAATTCACTGGTATTTGCAAATAAGAATAAACCCGACGGTACCCCAGACTGGAACGTTGTTTCCATACCAACCGGATCATATCAAATTGAACAAATCAATGATGAATTCGCGCGTAGAATAAAATCGATTACTGGAAAAGAATCAAAAATAGCTATAACAGTTCATGTGCCGACACTATCATCTGCCATTGAAATAAGCACAGAAGGATACGTCGTAGATATCTATCAGAGTTCTATTAGAACCGTACTAGGATGGCCTGAATTACCACCCGGTGGAAAAACCGTTAAATTACCAGAACCACAAAAAACAGATTATATCACAGACAGGATAAAATCTGATAATCCAATAAAAAGCTATAGATATTATGATAAGTCGTATTTTTTCATTAGAGTAGAATATGATGAAAGACGACTTATTAATCATCTTGCTAACCGGGATAAAATCACTGAAAATTTCACAGCTTTCAATAACGATATTTCGTTGTTGTTTATATCACTTAGATCCGGCACTCTCACCCGAGATGAATTTATCAGTGTCGTAGAAACATGTAACAAAATCATCAATGACATGGAAACATTTCATTCACAAATTATTCAAGAAGTATTAGGTGACAGTAGTCCTAAAACAAGAGATTTATTTGCAATAGAATATAGGATCCGCATAGGAGATATTCCAACATTCAAACTTCCAGGATATAATATCTCAGAACTACAAAAATCTCTCGATGATGCCATCGATGAAGGTTTCAAAAAAATCCATGATACGTGGAAAAAAACACCATCACAACCACAAACAACTGTCCTGACCCATAATAATGACCCAGACGGTGGTGGCAGGCATATTGCTCCGTTCAATGTGAATATTTCAACGGTGATTGCGCTCAATTTAGTGTGTGATGTGATCGAAGGAAGCTATCAAATAAATTTAGAACGATCAAATCAAGCTCAGCAAGGATATATTTTGTATTCATTTGCACCAACAGCCCCTCCAGGGTTTTTAATAATTGAGTCCCCGGTGAATCCAGTCTATATGCGATGTCATAATAATTCATTAACCAGAATTAATTTCAAACTCACTGACCAGTCTAATAATCTGATTGATTTACAAGAGGAGGTTTTACAAATTAGTCTATTTGTGAAATCATAAATGATTTTCGTCCTAAGGACTGGATCAAATATTCGGTTAACCCTAACTGAAAGTTCTAGCAGCAGAGAGGGTGAGTGACAACGACGTTGCGACGCGAATGTTTTCAGACAAGGGTCAGAGACTTTTTTTTTCGCGAGAAGGGTCCAGTGTTATTTTGGAGGGGGTATAATCAAAAATAAAAACAAAAAAAAGTTGTCTGATTCGCCCCCTCTGCTGCTTGTTCATTTAATCCACCATCCACTCGGTAACAATTCTGTTACAATGGTGTCAGAAGTGGGATCGCTGGATTAAGTGAACTGTCAATCATTTTTGTGAAGTATAAACATATTTAAAGTATTGGTTTGGTTACCTTCATCAGGAAGATAAGGTCAGCCTATGGTATATATATATTTATATTTTTATAGTACAATTGTCATTGTCATGTCATCCCTTAAGGACTTGGTTGCCTTAGGCAAAGAATTTGGTTATGAAGGTGAAAGTTTAAGGAAATTTATTCAAGAAGAACAAGCCCGGGAAAGGGAAGAAAGGGTAAGGGCAAGGGAATTAGAAAGGGAATCCGATGAAAGGAAACTGGAATTAGAAAGGGAATCCGATGAAAGGAAACGGGAATTAGAAAGGGAATCCGATGAAAGGAAATGGGCCTTCGAAAGGGAAAAGATAGAATTAGAGAATCAGGCGGAAAGGGAAAAGATAGAATTAGAGAAGCAGGCCGAAAAGGATAGGATAGGATGGGAAATGGAAGCGGAGCAAAAGCGAATAGAGTTAGATGAAAAAGCAAAGCAACGGGATCATAATCGTAAGGTAGAATTAGCGACATCTGGAAGAGAACACGATTCTGCCTTTGGCAAATTAAGGGGCCCCAAATTACCTCCCTTTGACGATGAAAAAGATAACATGGATAGTTATCTTCATCGGTTTGAGCGGTATGCCGAAAACCAGAAGTGGAGTCAAAATGACTGGGCGCTGCATCTGAGTGCTTTATTAAAAGGTAAAGCACTGGATGTATACTCGCGACTTCCTAGGGACGATGTGTTTAAGTACGACGTCCTAAAGGAAGCACTTCTAAAAAGGTACGAGCTTACTGAACAGGGTTTTCGTAAAAAGTTCAGGTATAGCAAGCCCGATAATGGAGAAACCTTTGGTCAGTTCACCGTCAGAATTGCGAACTATTTTGAGCGGTGCATTGAATGCGGCAAAGCGGTGAAGACGTTTGAAGGGTTGACTGATTTCTTGCTCAGAGATCAATTATTTAATACAGTTGGGCGAGAATTAGATCAATTTCTGAAGGAGAAAGTCTTCACAAACGTAAAAGATATGGCTAAGCAAGCCGATTTCTTTGCCGAAGCTCATGGGGGAACCCAGAATGTGGTTTTAAAAGATTTTAAGTCTGGAAACCAGTCTGCGAGACCTATGCCTAGGGAGCTTGTAAAATCAGCTGTGGTAAATAGGTCAGTTAGGAATCCAGTTATTCAGCGTGTGCAATGTTTCTTGTGTAATGCATGGGGTCATGTTCAAAAAGACTGTCCTAAAAGAAAGGGACTTGTACATAAGGTAGCAGTGGCTATACAAAGTAAAGGTATATCTGATAACATCGTACAGGTAGAACCTTGTATTCATTCGCTTGGCACGTGTCTATTTCCCGAAGCGCGTGTACCAACCGCGAGAGGGTTTGTCAACGGTCGAGAAGTCGTAGTATTACGTGACACTGGTTGCACTGGCGTCGTGATCAAACGTAGTCTCGTGCAGGATAACCAAATGCTCGGGTGGGAGTCCCCATGTATGCTACTTGATCAGACGATCGGTCGCATTCCCGTAGCAAGGATCACAGTAAAAACACCTTTCCTAACGGGAACTGTTGATGCCCTTTGTATGGAGAACCCTATTTACGATCTGACGATCGGTAATGTTGAAGGTTCCCGTCTTCCAACCATGGCCGATTTTAAAATACCTTTGGCTCAGGCAGTCGAAACGCGCGCACAAACACGGCGAGAGAAAACCGCGTTTCATAAATTAATAGTCCCTGAATCGATCTCGGGAATTTCGCGTGATGATTTCAAACAAGAGCAAGAACATGATGAATCCATCAGAACAATTGTTGAGAAAATCACGTCCGGCGCGATTAAACATTGCAAGCGTGGGGGTAGCTCGAGATTCGTACGCAATAACGGATTAATTCATAGGGAGTTTAGCGCTCGGGAGGGTAAGAAGTATTGGCAAGTGGTCGTACCCCAGAGATATAGATCTCAAGTACTTAGGGTGGCGCATGAGTCAAGCATGGCAGGACACCTAGGTAAGGCTAAGACCACTAGCAGGGTAGTCGCTGAATTCTACTGGCCCGGTGTTAATGGCGATGTCACACGGTTCTGTAGGTCGTGCGACGTATGTCAGAAAACCGTCTGTAAGGGAAGGGTCACAAGGGTGCCCTTAGGACAAATGCCATTAATAGATACACCGTTTAAAAGAGTGGCAGTAGATATTGTAGGACCAATACACCCGGTTACCGAAAGAAAGAATCGGTATATTCTTACTCTGGTTGATTACGCGACCAGATACCCCGAAGCCGTAGCGTTACCAACTATTGAAACGGAAAGCGTAGCTGAAGCATTAGTTGATATCTTCAGTAGGATAGGGGTGCCAGAAGAAATCCTCACTGATTGTGGTGCCCAATTCACCTCTGACCTCATGGGTGAAATAAGTAGGCTGTTATCCATCAAACAGCTAAACACTACCCCATACCATCCGATGTGCAATGGACTGGTAGAGAAGTTTAATGGTACCCTGAAAAGCATGCTGCGAAAGATGTGCGCGGAACGTCCGCAAGACTGGGACCGTTATTTAAACGCTGTTCTGTTCGCGTACCGTGAAGTACCGCAGGAAAGTTTAGGGTTTTCACCCTTCGAACTGTTGTACGGTAGGACAGTTCGAGGCCCCATGCGGATACTACGCGAACTATGGACTAGTGACGTCGCGAACGAGGAAATAAAAACAACTTACCAGTACGTGTTAGATCTAAGAAATAAACTTGAGAGTACATGCCAGATGGCACGTGACGAATTGATTAAATCGGGGCGTAGATATGCCAAGTATTACAACCGCAGAGCGCGAAATAGGAAATTTCTTGTAGGAGATCAGGTGCTATTGCTTCTTCCAACGAGCTCAAATAAGTTACTAGTCCAGTGGAAAGGTCCCTATGAAGTTAAAGAGGTAAAAGGTGACATGGACTATAAGATTGACATGGACGGTAATTTAAAGACATTCCATGCTAACATGCTCAAGTTGTATGTCAAGAGACAGAGTGACAATGTTGAAAAGGGGGTCTTAAATGTCGTTTGTACGGCAGTCGTAGACGATGATGAAGCTGATTCGAATATAGAGAGTTCCCTTGAATGTCCCTTGGGAGTTGCGGGGGAAGGGATAGATAAAGTCGATGTGAGTGCGGAGTTGACGAAAGACCAGCGTCAACAGATTAATGCGCTCTTGGCTAAACACTCTTATGTATTCACAGATAGACCAGGTTGTACAACTTTGTTGGACCTCAAAATTAAGCTGAATACGTCTGACCCTATTCGAATCAGGGGATATCCGGTGCCATACAACGCACGTGAAGCTGTGGACGAAGAGGTGGGTAAAATGTTGGATCTGGGGGTGATTGAACCCTCCAACTCACCATATTCGTCTCCAGTAGTGCTAGTAAGGAAAAAGGACGGGACGAACCGATTCTGCATTGATTTTCGGCAGTTAAATAAAATCACTGTGTTCGATGCAGAACCAATGCCAGATATGGAGGGTCTATTTGTGAAGTTGTCGGGAAACCGATGGATTTCCAAATTGGATCTGTCCAAGGGATATTGGCAGGTTCCCATTGTCCCGGAGTCCCGAACTTTGACGGCATTTGCGACCCAGAAAGGATTGTATCAATTCAAAGTGATGCCATTCGGGTTAGTTGGAGCCAGCGCCACCTGTTGTCGTTTGATGCGAAAGTTGCTGAAAGGTTTAGCAAACGTTGATAGCTTTGTAGACGACATATTCGTGTACACGAATACTTGGAGTGAGCACGTGTCCGTCCTGAGCGAGCTCTTCAATAGACTCCGCAGAGCGAACCTCACAGTGAGACCCACTAAATGCAGTATTGGTTATACAGATTTAGATTGTTTGGGTCATAGGGTCAGCGGTATGGGTCAGTTAAAACCTCATCCCAAGCAAGTTGAAGCAATTAGAGACGCACCAAAGCCAACCAATAAAACGCAGGTAAGATCATTTCTAGATCTAGTAGGTTTTATAGAAAGTTTATACCGAACTTTGCAGCCATTGCCAGCCCACTGTCTGATTTGACCAAGAAGGGGCAACCAAACAAAGTTGAATGGGGACCGCCACAAGATAAAGCATTTTGTGCTCTGAAAGAGAAACTGGTTAGTGCACCTATATTAAAATTGCCAGATGTCAGCAAACCTTTTATTCTAAGAACAGATGCTTCTGAAACTGGGTTGGGGGCAGTTTTACTGCAAGAGCAAGACGACAGTAAGTTACCCGTAGCTTACTCGAGTAGGAAATTGCTACCCAGGGAGAAGAATTATTCCGTCATAGAAAAGGAATGTTTGGCCGTAGTATGGGGAATTGGGAAGTATCACGCATATCTATTTGGGAGAGATTTCGTTCTCGAGACTGATCACCAACCCCTACTGTATTTAAACAAGGCCAAGGTCGCTAACGCTCGGTTGATGCGTTGGGCGCTAACACTACAACCTTATCGCTTCCATGTAGAAGCAAAAAGGGGAGTTGAAAATATAGGCGCAGACTACTTGAGTAGGGCATGATGGGAAATTTGTATGAATTTGCCCAGTATTAAAATCCAGATTGTAGTATAACCAGTGTAAATGTTGCAGATATCATCAGTAGTTATTTTTCTTCTATTCTGTGTTAGTTTTAAAAATGTGTACATTTTTATTCTTAGTGGGAAGTTATTGTCACAGAATTAAGCGAAAATTTGATTTATTTTCTTCTTGATTTACAAACTAATCTCACCATTTTTTTTTGTTTCGTCGTACATGCGTTACCTGGGGTGAATAAGTGGTTTTCTCCAAGGTAAGCGGCGTGTAACTATTTGCATGTGCTTGATTTTGAAATACATGAAATCCGGAACATTAGTTTCACGTAGTGCATGGTAATCTTGCCGTGATTTCTGCTCACCTATTTGAGAGTATATAAGGCAGAATATTTCTCATAATTAATTACGGGACCAAAAGTATCTTATCGTATGAAAGATAGCCTGTCAATAATCTCCAGCCAAAGGGGTGAGTGTTGAATTTATATTTGGTTTTATTGTGAATTATATTCAGTTTATCATTTCATATAATGATGCCTTTAATGCAATGCAGATTTTAAACGTGGAATATTTGGAATTAATAGTCACCATTAGACTTTAAATGCAATAGCGTGATCTAAGGTTATATTATTCTTTGAGACAACTGTTATTAGTCTGGTTTCTTTATTGTAGCTGATGACGTCGGTTGTTAACATCTGATGACGTCGGTTGTTAACATCTGATAATATCACTGAGAACATCTCTGAATTATAGCTGATTTATTGCGGAACATCTCTGATAACATCTGTTATCGTAGCTGAATTATAGCTGATTTATTGTGCAATCGAATTGAAGTATCTGACTGTCTGTCTGTCGAACTGTCTGTTCGTCTACATCTGTCGTGACGTGTAAATATCCGGAAAGCTAGAAGTCCGAGTGTCGGAGCTGTCTAAAGTTATAAACATCCGGGGCGACATCTAGGGTTTTGAGGAACGTTGGTTCTAGTAGATGTTGTATGCTGTCTGTACGTATAACTGTGGTGGATCCGTGAAGGGCAAACGGCCGATAAAAGTATTGGTCAAACCCTAGGTCTTCGGGGAAACTGGGCGGCGATTCAACTGTGTGTGAATCGTACGGTTATACAGGGTCGAGACACATGTGTGTGTTGCAATTGTGTACAATTGAATACATAGTTGTATTTACATGGTTATTTCAGAACACAATAGTATTTCAAGGCATTGCATGATTCTCAATAAAAGCTAGCAACTTGATTGAATGCCTGTATATGTTCGTGCTAGTTGTCGCAATCCATACGTGCGATAGTATAGTTTGTCGTTTGTGTTTATTATTGTGATTTATACTTGCGTTAATATAACTTTTTGTAAAGGTTCTTTGGATCTGTGTATAGTCCAATAGATTCCTTTGTATCTGTTTTATTTTTTATTAATATTTCATTTATTCATGTATTGTGAATGGTTGTGATTGTAATTGTGGGTTGAACGCATGAGTTATTGTGTTGATACATTATTATTTTTCATTAATAATTTATTTCATAAATTTACATTATCTTTCACACTTGTTTTTGTGTTGTTCATTTAATCCACCATCCACTCGGTAACAATTATGTTACAATAATATGCTCGGTATTTTGGCAATCGTGAGTTTACCACGTAGACATTAGCTGGTTTATCATGGTTGTAGTGTCTGATCATTCTCTATTCATTTATTTATCTAATCGCTATGATAACTATCTACTAACTCTCCAATAAAGTTTCGATATGTTGCAATATCCATAATACCGCCTTGAAATAATCGCCTACAAATATCAGCAGCTTCATTAATTATTTCTGGTGAGTTATTCCCAGCTCGTTTTCCCCCTACAAGTATTTCTAATCGTGCTATATCACCAAGAATATTGCCAGGGCAGAAACTCGAAGAGTTTCCAACGCTAGCGTGAAAATCCATAGGATTTTTCCCAACTAAACCACTACCCTTTTTTTTAGTTGTACCAGTTGCACCCTTCTCAGAATCAGCCTTTGCCATTATTTGTATTTCACCTGGGATTGGGTCAGCTGTGTATACTGGTGGTGGTTGTGCGACTCTCTTTACCATAGCTAGAAATCGATTATAATCATTACTCGTTTCCCTTGTGATTTTAGTTTTTCCCCGGTTTGCTAAAAACACCTTATTTGCCCAAATATCTTGACCTTTTACAAATTCTCTAGACTGGTCGTCTTTTAAATAACCAGCTCTTTTCTTTTTTTTTAATTATCTTGGGTAAATTTAACTATCTCAAAATCTGTTTTGATTCCTCTGATTGTATTTAACGCATCAACTGTAAATAGATTTTCAGGAGAGCGATCAGCGTCTTGTTGTTCTTGAATTTCTTCTTGAATTTCTTCTTGAAATTTTTCAGGTGGTGTATCAACATAATCTAATCGTTCAACTTCTTCCTGAAGTTCTCGTTGTTGTTGTTCTTGTTGTTCTTGTTGTCTTGCAGTGGTTATTATATCACCAGGAAGTGTTTGTAATGATTTTTTTGTTTGTTTAGTTCGTCTTGCTATTTTCTCTAACACAGGGAGAAGAAGTCTCTCTACTCGTTCCCCCTCCTCAGGGATCTTTCCGTATATAGCTCGTTCAGTAGCTTTTTTCACATCTGTAGTTGCAGCAACAATAGGCTTAAAGAGTTCCTGTGTAACAGTAGAAAAATCAGTCTGCATTAACTGCCGCTGCTGAAGTTTTTCGCGTAAACGATTACGAATCGGTAATAATTTATTTATATCGATCAGTCGCTGTTTTGTGTTACGTGTAGTCTGTGATTGTCCTACCATTATTGAAAGAGTATCACTATTGTCAAATTACTTTACAATTTCAATTGTAAGTAATTTCCACCAGGTAAAAAGGCTCTATTTGGTAAAAGGAAGCTTAAAATTATTTGCCTAAAAAGTAATCGTAGGGTTCACCCTCTCTGCTACTAAAAATGACAAAAAAAATCCTGCTGAGGTTCCACAATACATGTCATTCAAGGAATAAATTATGGCTGTAATTTCAGAAGTATAATATAACTGATATTTAATTTTCTGCTCAGGTAGGGCCCTAGGATTTTGGTAAAAAAATAATATCTAGCTGTGCAAAAGCTATAAATTATAAGTCTACATCATCACTATGTCAGTAATAACAATATTCTATCAATTCAAATCGTGGCTGCAACCAAGGTGAAAATCATTCTAGACCCATTCCTCTTGAAAGCCTTCAATGGCTGCTTCGTTCTCCGAATCACTGCCAAGCATCATCTCTTTCATCAAGCTGATTAAATTCTAACCTGTCATTTAAGTAAATAAGAATCATCCAAATTGTCAACATTAATGTCGGTACCATTGTTGTTAACATCCATGTTTACATCATAATTGTTGTCACATCATTTTATTCATTGATTTTCAAACTAAAAATTCTTTTCCAACCAAGATTTGTATTCTAATTCAATTTCACTGTGCATGCACGCTTTAATGGCATACAACCTAAGTAAAAACGAATAAAATTATTATTTTTTTTTTTCAGTTCGTGATTACTTATTTAGTTGAAAAATTACGATTCAGGCTGTTACTGAGGCCAAAATCAGGCTAGTATCGGTAATTTTGTGATAAAATACGCGATTTTTAATTATTGTCTGCAGACAAAAATTCGCTATTCGCCACGCCTATATTCATGTAACCTCTGTGTTGATCTATCCCGAAGATTAAGAATTTTAGCCATGCGCAAACACGTGTTTACAAAAATAATGGCGTGTCCACAACTAGAGCGAAAGCAACACTTAGATTCTGAAAGGAGGAGGGAAAAAAAGCAGTTTGGGCAAATTATGGCAGCACACGCATATGTATTGGTGACCAGCATGAACGATGGAATAAAACGAAGTCCACTTTGAGCCTGGAAAATAATCCAGAGGTCGCCAAATTCTTGCTGGATACTGGTGAGTCTCAATTTTGCAATGTACAGTCAAGTTTTATACCGCTGTTTTATTTCTGTATTGTTAACTCTTTATCAAAACTCTTAAAATAACATATTTTATATAAACTGGCATTATTCCATTTAGCTTGAAATAAAATGCCACAGCCTTGCAACAATATCGCTGAAATCCGCATGTACATAACATACAGTAGCTTTTTTTGAGGCTACCAATGGGGGTATTAATGATCATCTTCATTTTCGCACGCAACCATAGTATATTTTATGCATGACCAAATTAAATAGCACACTATGTGTGCATAAACGCCCGTGGGGATGTGGCATAATTCCTTACCCCACGGGATAAATTAAATAGCTTTCTTTTGAAAGATAAAACAGTGAAAACAGTGTTTACCCAAATGCATATGCTTGTGTATGGGGGTGGGAGGTCTGCTGATTATGTATGTACACATATACCTCGATAGTAATTTGTCTAATATGTAACCTGAATGACTGGGTTCAGTTGGTGTTTGAGTTTTAGTGGACAATCGAAAAACTTGTTAAAGTTACACAGCTTATTTATTTGATGCAGCCAGACATTCAACATTGGTGGACTATCTGTTACATTAAATACATAATATTATTAATCCTTGGTCTTTTCCGTGTGGATTAAATATAGGCTGTTCTACAGAATGGGGAGGGCAATTTGCATGTACGCAGATGGGGTGTGTGTAAAAAAAATAAAGTATGCATGTGTACAAGGAGGGAGGGGTCAAGCTTTACCCGATTTGTGTGCACATGCCCATTGTTGGAATCAGATTTTGTTTCCGGAATTTTTACTTTTTTGCTTGCAGTCTAATTCATATCGGTCTGAGCTATACACAGACAGATAAACATTTGCAGAAGTAGGCTAAATTGGGGATTGGAAGTAAAAAGTGGCCAGGAGGAAAATGATGGGTCAGAAGAAGAAAAAACTCCAACTTTTACCCTTATGCAGATGCCGAATGATGTTTCTAGCACACCTAGACATATATCTAAGCAAAAAATTCTTGGAAGCAGATGTATTTCAATGTATTCAAAATTAGCCCACAAATGCATTCCCTACCCCCATTTCAGGTGACAAGGAAAAAAATTTGTAGGGGTGAAATGAGTTGATTATTCTCTGCCTGTATAATGCTACTGTACATTGGCATTTTCATCAAAACAGATTAATTGGGATTTATAATTTTGAAATAGTTCTTTGCATCTGAATCAATTTATTTATTTAGTTATTTTACTTTGTTTCAGAAGTACAGCAGAACTGGAGAATTTCCAGAAGTTTGATTTTATTGTATGCCTCCAAAGAACATTCATATAAGCCATCAGCTTTCAGAGCTAGGAATCTGTTGGCAACTCTTGATCATAACAATCATATTGACAGAGATGTGATTGTAAACACAGATGGAAAAATAAGGTAATAAACTTTATTCTTGTTTGTTAACATAATAATTAATTTTCATTAAAATATTAATGCTTTACCTGAAAGTTGATAAACCATCTGTTTGTGGTACAATTTAATCTTTTACAGAAGAAATTTTTTTAAATAAATTTCATAAACCAATTTTGGTTAGAATTAGTCTAATGTAATTAGAAAATTCTGTAAATAATCTAAACATTTTTATGTTATATGGGTTAGATACAGGTTTGCTATATTTACATTTTCATCTGTAGCAAAATGATTTGTTACATGTAATTGTATGCAGTTTTTATTTGGACTTTTGAGAATTAAAAAAATATAAAATGACATTGTCAGTGAAATGTTTGCATTTTCTTGTCAGATACCAAAGGTCATTCAACAAAAAAGTGAGAGATGGTCTGCAAACCCAAAGAAAGCTGATCAACAGTACCTGTATATTCCGGAAATAATTATAAAAATATTGAAAATGAGGTTAGATGATAGAGTTGGAATGAACCAGCCAGTTGTTTTGGTCATAAATGATCATAGCCTAGGTGAATATCTGATGTACTTGCTCCAATACCACCACCACCTACAGAAGAGATTGTTACAAAGCAGAAATCTCATTTTAAGTTAAAATGATTTAGGCCCTTTAGTCAGGTAACACCTATTGATATCAAATTGTTATGGAGAGACTATTCTAGTGATTGTTTGATAACAAATGATCCCTACCATGGACCATATAGACTTTGACTAAGTCTTTCTTGAAGTGTCTACTATGAGCCAAAGTCCAGCATCTGTTTCATTTCCAAGATTCAGTTTATCTTCAGACCACTGTTGATTATGTTCTTAAAGTTTTTAAAAAAAACATGCATTTGAACCACAAGTTGTAGGACCTTTTCAAACTTTTCATACCCATTGCATTTATACTTGTCTTATATGTATGTTTAGATTGAGGTAAATGCAGTGTATTTTGGCCATATGATGTATTAAAAAAATGCACAGCAGAAACTATTCATTGTAATTCATTTAATCTTATAGGAGTAACAAGATTAAAATCGTGTGATTGCAAGTCGGTATTATTGCATAATAAAGTACCTTTTAATAATTTTATTTTCTACATGTTTTGTGTAAAATTGCAGTCAGAAAGATTTCTAGCATACTTTGAAGAAGAAAGTATGTATGTATGTATGTATGTATGTATGTATGTATGTATGTATGTATGTATGTATGTATGTATTCAGAAAACAGCATTGAGCTTAACCACATTGTTTCGAATTCCACAACATAGTATTGTCCCATATTTCTTATTTCATTATTAAATATTTAGGCTAAATTTTCTAACACAAAATATTTAGACTTTGTTTTAATTAAATTACATATTTTCCTGATTTTATTTGCCCAATTTTTTAAGAATACAATGTAATAAAGTGGTTTATCACAGGTGCAGCGATGTCTGCCATTACTGGTTCACATAGTTTCAAACTAATTTTATAAAGAAAAAAATGCTGTTAACTTCTGGGTTTTTTTTTTATTAAAAAGAAATCAATTAGAAATGATCTTTACTGATTATATTTGTTAACAACAAATTACTATTTACATACTGGTGTTGACCGTTCCAGTGGCCTAGTGGTAGGAGCATCCACCTCAGATGCAAGAGGTTGTGGAGGCCTTGATCCCTGGCAAGGTCATACCAAAAACATAAAAATGGTATTAACAGCTGCCTCATTTGGTGCTCAGTATTAAGAGGTTAGTGTATGGACTGTTCGTCCTACTGTCAGGATAATGTAACTGGGTGGGATGTCATGCTACATGACTGCGGCATGATGCCTCAGTGCTAGATATCACTATAAACTGCCACACTGCAAAAATCATAGCAATATGACTGAAAAATTGTTCAAGGTATCTTAAAAATCCAAATCACACACGCTGTTACAATTTTGAAACAGAATTTGGTATATTTTCATCACTGTACAGTAGACCCAATTTCATGAACTCAGAAGTGATATATTGCTGCTAACAGGGTTAAAGGTCAGTTAGCAATTAAAACACCTCTGTGAATGTGTAAGAGTTTGTTTGTCTGCATAGGCTAATTGGTATCAACACTGCATAAATACATGATGCCTTGGATTACAACACTGCCAGAACTTAATGGGTACATCAAGGAAGGTATAAAGTACAACCAGTCATGTTATGTTTAAAAAATCAAGAGGTCAAAGTCTCCTTGCCTGATAACATGACCCCTGCATTCCTGAATTTGATATGTATATCTGAGCCAGTTTTGCGTTGTACTTAGTACATTATATATACTATTCAGTATAAATATATGTGTGTGTGTGTACCTAGCTACCTTAATTTTAAAAGAAATGCAATAGGAAACATACATGGGGGTGGGCTTAATTTCAATATTTGTTTCTCTGCAGTAGTTTGTTTAGGTGATGTACTAAAGTTTGGCATTGAGTAAATGGTAATCACTTGTGTCAAAAACATAGAAACCAAGCACAGCGTGCTAAAAAACATCAATGTAATTTCTATAGAACTGTCTAGTATTTTGGAATAGGATGTCTGTAATCAATCTTTTATAGTAATGGTACACTAGTTTCTCATATAAAAGTCTATGGGAGACAAAGAAAAAGGAAGAATGGAGGCAGAAGTGTGATGGACTGAATGGAATTGGACTACCAGTCCAGAGAAAGATCATACAGACGAGTAGGAACACAGGACAAGAGGAAAATCTATTACACTAAGTCAGATGACAATATAGGCCATAACTTGGTTGAGTTAAAGACGAGTGATAGGATTTTAATTTGAATTTCATTTGAGAGATGACTGTTATTTAATGAGATTAAATTGTTGTTTATTTGACTTTCACATTTTGTGTATTTATTAATTTAACTGTTGGCACCACTGGCTGGGGGCTCTGAGCACTGCATCTATCACTACTTCAATTCCTCACAAAAACATGCCAAGGGGGTCTTTTGTAATAATTTAAATAATATTGGGAGCACCCCACCCAACCTAAATAGCATGGAAAACCTCTATATGTGCCATAATTATTCTTAGATGATATCCTTCAGTTTTTTTATGCCTGACTGTACATGTACTCTTGAATTAAAGTTATACCTGTACGTGCACATTTGTACTTATATAAGTTTTGTACATTTCATAATATATAATAGTTAGTTTTACAGTGTATGCAGTTGTGTACATTCATATGGGTATTCATATAAAGGGTATAATTATTTCTATGGTAAATGAACACATGTTAAAAAACTGAAAATTTGATGCTTTTAAATGGTGTCGAGTATATTTGATTTAGTTGTAATAAGATGGCTGATGATGCACATATGTGATATAAGCATTCAAGGTTGCTTTAGATGAACTAGTATTTTAGTCTTAAAAACCTTATTCTGTTTCCAGAGCCATTTTGTATTACATGATATTGTAATTAATGAGCAGTATCTGGATAGAATAGTATCTTATTGTTTGTAGTTCTGTTGATATTTACAAGCCAATCTGTTTTCATGAAACACTGCAACAAGTTTTGCTTTCTCAACTCTATATGAATATGCGTTATTTATCATTTAACTTAATGTGTTACTGTATATACACGATTAAAATCATGTTCACCAGTGTACTTTTGTTTTTTATATTGTTTGCATCCCAAGACAATGCTAGTCAACTTCAATTCATCCTATGTTTTTAATAAATAGTCTCCTCACAGTTGCTTTCAAAACATAGCCATACATATAATCATTCTTTAGTGGGTAGGTAACTAAAATATGTTTAACAAAACTTGTTCATGCAAAATAAAAATTGCATACTACAAAAGAAATGTTTTATACAACAGAAAATCAACATAAATTATATTATTCACACATCATATATTTGGATAGATCATCCAAGTCTTCCTTGTGTAAAGCCATGGTACTGGCCAAAATTATTTATCCATTATACCCCATACACAACAGCTTGGAATGACATGTCTGTTGCCAGTACTTAGGTATCCGTTAAGTTCACAATATAAACTGCCTATTAGCAGTATGCCTTTTCCCTTGGTTATAATCATTATCTTCTGCTGCCAGGACATCTTGAATATACCTCTGTGCAACAAGGAGCACGACTTCATCTAAAACAACCAGGTCGAAGTCCTGCAGAAATGTTTTAAAAAATTGTCAGTAAAAAAAAATTCCAAATAATATAAAAACATTAAATATTATGTGGGAAAATATTAATTTTTGTGTTATGCAATGAAGCGAACGTGTAAATATACAAACAAATGCACAAATCACATCGACTATCGGATACGTGAACGTGATGTGGTAATGCAACTGCCCAAGAAAATCAACTTTATTCTGAGCCAAAGAAGCGACTTTAGCGAGACTTTTTAATAGTGGTTCTGATTACAATGATACAAATTATCATATTTTTAGTTGGTTTATCTTACAACGTAACAGAATCACACAAACATGAGAAGTAAACACTTTCAAGAATGGCCCTTTAGGAACCCCTTATTGTCAGGATTTTCCATCATATTGACTTTTTTGCCTACTTCTTGTAATTTATCATATATAATGAGAAATCTATAAGCAATACATATATTGTGGGTGACTATAAAGAACTAAGGAGAAGGACAGACGAAGAATAAGGCAATAATTACATCAAAAGAGAATCACAGGCTTACCTCGACTTCCATTATTTGTTGACGCGTGTCACTTGACACTGCGACTTCAGAGAATATCGGTAAATTCCGTTTCTGCATAATTAATTAGCAATCCGTACAGAAAATCGTTGTATTTTCATTGATTAAACTTACAGATGTACATTTTTTGAAACTGATTTACCTGTAATTACTCATTATTTCTACTATACTTTTCATAATATCATGCATTTGCAAGAACAAAAAAGTTGAAAATCTTAGGTTGTATGCCTTTAACCATTCCCTGTGTTGGTAAAGAAGTACAAGTGTTTCTAGAAACTATACATCCGTACATAGTAGAGTACAACCGTAGTAGTATTCATGATAAAATAGGATAATACCACCACAGGTGTATTCAGGATAGAATGAGGTATTACGACCATAGTTATATTCAGGATAAAATGGGTTACAAAAAAGAGAGAAAAATGTCCCATGTCAATTGAAAATCTCAGCCCATACGTCATCCAGCTCTGAAAATCAAGTCATCCAGCTCTGAAAATCAAGCAATTCCTAAAACCAGGGATTGTCCTGGGCTTCGCCAATGTCGCAAATTGCGATTTTTTGGGCGACAGACTTTTTGGTTATTTAATTTGTACAAACAATCATGGATGCATTGGAATCAATCTGTACTCAAATGATCCTTTGTTTGTATCGACAACCCCATCTTAGCAGTGCATTGTTACATCATAATCTGCTTATGCTGACATCTGGGCCGAGTACTGTATGCTGTGATACAGTCAATCATGTTACCGTACTATACCTACAACTGCCGACTTCTGAAGACGCGAATAGAACCGCTAAAATTAATTGAATGGCTAATCCTTCTGTTTTTTGTTTTTTTACATATACCAATACAATAGTTTTGCTGAACCTTCATAGAAAACTGATAACCTTTGAAGTACCGACTACTGTGTATACATGCAAAGCAAATGGAAAAAATCTCAATCACAATTATATCTGTCGCCAGTGCAATATTATCATGAGCAACGAAGTTAGACGTTGTGTGTTCATCATCTCCTCCTAAGTTAACAAAATTAACGGCGTTTGGATTTAGTGCAAATTCATCAGACAATACAGTCACTGAACCCGATGATAAACCGTGCAGTCCAACATCATGTACATGTAGTGCTTCAAGTGCAATACCAAATTATGATGAACAGGGCAAAAATTCCTAAACATTTCTAGACAGTTGGAAACTTGGGCGTCCGTGGCTGAGATATGATAAAAAGTTAAAACAGATGTTCTCTGATGTATGTATCAAGGCAAAGTTCGTCAATTCATTTACAACTGGCTGTTATTTGCTGTGTGATTCGGCAACTGACAGTTTATACCACGATGAACGCAGAAAAAACAACGTTAAACTCTTAAATGTATGCAGCTGGTGGTAAAAACTGCCCAGTCAGGTCAGTAAAATACTACCTCGCACACATTAATCCAAGAGCTGAATCACTGTTTTATCACATTGATAAAAATGCTATCGAAAATCCCCAATTTTGTCAAATATGGTATGCCACAAAATGAGTTGGACAGAGACAATTAAGCAGTTTTATGCCTGGCATATGCAAAAATACCCATATATCTGCAAGATATACTGCTCACTCTCTTTGTGCCAAAGCTTTGAATGCAATGATCAACACCAACCTTCCTGCTAGGTACATTATGTATCTGTCTGACCGCTCCAATGAACAATCATTGAAACCATAAACAAGGCCCAGCACTTAACATAAACAAAACATGAGTAACATTCTTTCCAAATGATGTTCAAATGTAACATTGTCTGCTCAAGAATCTTTTGCAGTACTCACTTTCATGCAAATGTAAATATTCAAATGACCTCAACAAACTCAAGAAATCTAACTCAAGAAAATGTTCAAATGACCCCTATAAACCCAAGCAGTACATATCAAGTAATTGTTACTGAATCTGCTCAAAATCTCTATCAAACACTATATGCTAATACAATGAACTCTATGACAAGTTCATCCAACTATCATTTCAATAAATTCACCTTCAAGTTTAGTTGCAACTGAACAAAGTGAAAACAAGTTAAGAAAATACACGATTTGCAAGTTAAGTGTCAACTATCCAGTCTAGAACAATAATTTTTGTCATGTATAACTCCTGGTACTTTTTTTATGTCAATTTCCAATTAATAATTTTATATAAATTTTCTAAACTTATGTCCCAAACTTAATGAGAGGGATATGTTTATGAACCATTGTCACTAAACAAATCATGTAAAAAAAAATAGAGAGATAAAATAAGTTACACAGTTATTTTTTAACTGTGTATGTCTGAACCAACAAAAATGATCACACACTTTGCCGAATCACACAGCAAATAACGCCCGAACAGTTGCCGACTCACACAGCTTACATAACGCCCTTCGGGCGTTATTTGCTGTGTGATTCGGCAACTGACAGTTTAAACCACGATGAACGCAGAAAAAACAACGTTAAACTCTTAATTAAACTCCGCAAGAAGAAATAGCAAACAACAAATAAACAAGTTTTGCATAATTAAAAATAATTATTTATTTCTCAAAATACAGGAAAGAAAGAATCCCTAAATTGGGTGTTAACTTATGCTAATATATACGGTCCAATATTGCCAGATGTAGACTCTTGTAAGTTTCATTCGTGGAAATGGAGATCCTATTTTGCTTTTTGAGAAAATTTATACAGCATTCAGTGATCATTCTTTTGGGATTTAGGAAGCAATAGAGCATTTAATGGAGATTTTGGCGAACTTCATAATTTGCTCGGAATTTATATCACGTGGCGGGTGGTCAGCTGACCGCAATAGCCACTCGATAGGTGGTGGACAAAATATGGCAAATGCTTCATAATCAGCATCAACTTTCCAACTACGTCAACATCGTTTATCGAGTTGGAAAATGCCAATTCAACAGCGATGCTGCCGCAAATATTGACGAAATTTAATATTGGAACCATTCTGTCTTATATGCGCCCCCGTCTGCCCCTGCCTCTTCATTGTCGATACTTTGGGCTGATTGGGCACTCATTTGGCGCCCCCTAGCCACCGGGGCGAATGCCCCACCTGCCCCCCCCCCCCACACCACTGGGTAATAACAGTCATACATGTGCACAAGTGGTGATACGGGATGCTGACATCAGAAATAAACTATGCATCTCGTCTCTCGAGAATTTAACGAGAATCGGCATGTACAGATGTGAAAAATTTGACTTTGAAATTGCATTAAACAAGGGGTCAGCCATAAAATCGCGACGGATCTTCATGTAATACTTTTTTAAACATTTTGTTAATGCTTGTTGTAATCAAAGTATTAACTAACCCATCTTTTGTAATTTTCATTGCCTGTTACATTAATAGACTAAATTAACACTTGGAAAAATGTACACTACTTGTTATGCCAATACATTTTGTTTGAAAATTGGTGACAAAATAATGATGTTGGCGATATTTTTAGCGACAGATTTTTAAAAGCCAGGACCATCCCTGCTAAAACAACTCAAAATGGTGCCTTGGGGTATTGCAATGGCAGCTTAAATCTTTGACTTGATCTTGAAAGCCATCTGCCTACAAAGATAAACTACCTTTCACAATGTAGGATATTTGGGCCATAAGACAATGTCATATACAGGATGAAATGGACTAAAAGATGATTTGGTTGTACGTGTACAGCCATTAGCCACTTTCACATGCTGGCGATAAAGTGATTGTCAATTAGCCTACCATAAAGGTTCTTCTGAATGAGAAGTTCTAAAAGCTCTTAAAGGTAAACTCCCTGATTGTGTATTCAAATGAGAATGTGCAAGTAGATTGTGTATTCAAAGCAGTATCTGCAAGTATGATTTATACAACCTGATTTATACACAAACAAGCCATTGGTAATCTTGAGATCTTACACATATCCCCCCCGCATCAATGGAGCAAGACCATCCAGTCTGCAATCTAGTCTGTGTTTACCATGTGTGATATTAAAAGCCAGGGCTTTCTGATATTAACCACAAGGTGTCGAATACAGTAAAACTTGTCTTGAAAGACCACTGCTATGTGGGACCACCTGTCTTGAGAGACCACATTCGCTGTACAAAAATATATTATATTGCATTGTGACCTGTTATGAGACCACCTGTCTTGAGAGACATTTTTGGGGCAAAAGAGGTGGTCATTCAAGACAGTTTCTACTGTATGCAGAAGGAAAGTTAGTTAATGTTAAAAATTCGTCCTAAACATTTTGTCTCCTAAACAACAGGGCTACGAAAGTAAACAAGAATCAGCCAAAGTTCCTAAAACACAAATTTTGATTTTAAAAAATTGAATTTCCCCTTTGGAAAAAACAAACACTGCGTGATAAAATTACCTCATATTAAACCCCATGACCCATTGTGTCATAGGAACATATCTAATATATATCAAAATCTCTCTTTTATAGTATGATAGACATGGGTCCTATGTCCAGAACAGGTCAATGAGGTAATCTGAGCTAATTTTGTCAATTGGTATGATTTTCCACAAGGACTCCTATCATTACTTACCATTTAACTGGTCATACATATAAAGTATAAATTATACTAAAAATTAAATAATAACAATAATAATATATTTGCCTGGGGATACAACACTGAATCCAATCAGCTGGGTTGAGGGATTGTCAGAAACCATACAATAATGTCATTCAGTGTACATAAAATAATCACAGGGCAAAGTCTATTTTGCTTTCCCAATACAAGAAAGCAGAAATATTTTTTCTGTGATTCTGTCACCCATTTTGCTTTGTTACATCCCAGTGTCTAAAATTATGTAGTAAGACATGGTCAAACCCAACAGACATTCAATTTTCCAAAACATAAATGTATTTCCCCGAAATCAAAGTGAAATAAATAAAAATAACTTACAGTAATGTATGAAGTCCTAAATATTTCCTAAATGTACTATCAAATTCATAGTAACCTTGAAACAATCCAAATATATTATACATGAAGGTTCAATAGTGATCATGATCAAATGAAGAAACACTGTTTTAATATCCTAACGTTAAACCAGTGTATCCCCTAGGGGTGCAAGACAGAGTCAAAAGTCTCCTTAGTGTGAAAACTAAAACATGATATATTCACAGTATTAATGGACTCACCAGAACATGCTATGTTGACAAGAACTCCATTTTGCTAATGTGTGGTGTACTTTGATGGATTTATTTGTTGACATAAACTTTGGCAATAACCTTCAACAGAAAGAAATATCATTAACCCAAGTGATTTATATAAAAACTATTTTATAAATAACATATGATTTAGATAAAAATAACAGACTGGTAGCATGACTATGATACCCTCCAATGATCATTTGTTCTTTAGATTTAAGAACAAAAGTCTCAAGAAGGCACACATGGTCGCCATGATGGTTACTAGATCTGTGCCATTTTTACTTAGGACCAAACAAAAATCTCTGTTCAAAAAAAACAAAACAAGACATGCTTATACAGTAAAACCTGTTTTGAGACAACACTTCTAAGAGACCAGGATCACCGTGTACAATTTTGTTGATTATATAGTGTTATGACATGTAATGAGAGACCATAATATTTTGTCAGAAGGGACGGTCTTTCAAAACAAGTTCGACTGTATAACAATCAGAATATATGAGTAGCAATAACAAGATTTTAAAGATGGCCACCATAGCAGTCAGCCATCCTGTTCACCTAAACATGGGGAGTCAGACATGGGGATGAAACTGTGTGGTAATTTCTCTGATTCTCAATCACAATAGAGCTTAAAGCCTTACGTATAGAAATAGAAGACATGTTCATTGTCTCCATGACTTCAAGCAAACGTTGAGGCATGGTACTTTATGGGGCATAGCATAAGACTCCTAATCCGATGAGTACTGGTTCAATACTCATCAAGGTCAGCCCAGGTTGGCTGTAATGTCTATCCTTGTGAAATTCAATTAGTTACAAAGCATGATACAGTCAATATTAAATGTCCTGTTTAAACTAGTAAAAACAACACAAATCCTGCAAACATCAAACCTGTACCCCATCCAGGGGTGGCTCTTGGAATATTTTCATCAGGAATGGGACATTATAACTCATTTACTGGAAAAATGAGTGGGTCCATTTCAAGATTTTCTGGCTCAATGGAAGCATGCTAATATAAGCTTTCAGTGTTTTGGTTCAGCAGCTAGATGTCGCCACCGATGTTCAGCACCAAACTTTGGCTTTGACTGAGGCAAATGAGAGATAAGCATAAATATCTCTTGTCCTATAGCCAAAAAAATATACACAGTAATTCAAGTTTTTCTATTGTTTTCCTAGGCTGGCAGTTGTGTTGGTAATGGTCTCTAAATCATTAGCTGCTCAAGCAAGCTTCTTGATAACTGCTAAATAAAGTGGAATGCCCATGGAAATAAATTGAAGACCTTTAAAAAAAACAGTTGTATACTTTACATTATGCTCCCTTCCCATGATAGATCTGTTCTTGCTGTTTTGGGCTTAACGCTAATTTCCTGTGCATGCTAGGACAGTATAAAAGGTGGAGAAAGAGCACTGGAAAACCCCAGTACAAACAAAAGACCCATAAAAAAATATCAGCAAGCTTTCTCACATTACTACATTGGTTGAGCCCAATACCCAACCCCTCACAGACCGGTCTGTTGTTCATCCTCTGCCATTTACACATGTGACACAGTGTCAAGTGCCAAATTTTTCGCTAGTGAAATTCATTAATCAATTCTTAGTCTAGCCGACAATTAACTGTCTTGGAGTAGAGTTTGGACAAAGGAATGTTTACCTAACTGGGTCATGCTGTTCGACTGTTTATAGTGAAAACGGACTGAGTGTATCACAGGTTTTAAAAGTGGGAATTTCTCAAGAAAAGCTGTCAAAGTGATTTGAAACAAATGGTAGGGTGATATTTCGACCCCAGGTGGCATTTTTTTTGGCATCTTGATAGACGGTTTTCCAAATGTCTGTAGGAATAACATTTATTCTGATTGGTCAAATGTAGAAGGAGGGTTGGGTCGAACCCTAGAATCGGGGAAATATATTCTCTGAGCTTATGAGTTTGAATTAGTCTGAAAATTTCTCTGCAAGAGAGAACCGAAGGTAGAACTAATTACCAGGACTCCGAGCGTTCTTTGCAAGAAAGACGTTCGTAAAAAAACTGTGGTTCCAGGTTAAACTGAATGTGGAACGATTGTAAGATGCAAAAAACACAAGGGAAATAGTTTGTTTGAAGAAAGAGTTAGAAATAGCGAGGAAGTCGAAATTTAAAAGGAGGGAAAAGAAGTCAGAAGTCAGAGTTGTGAAATCCCACGGTCAACCAAAGGGCAAGTTAAAGTAATGACGCACGCAGAAGGAAAAGCCAGTCGACGAACAAGGTCATTGTAAATTTCCCAAGCAGTCCGATGTTAATGAACACTAGATTTCGTGATGAAATTTACTATCAGCTATTAACGGCTAAATTCATCTATTTTATTAGTGTTTTGAATTTTTAATTAATGTATCCATTATTTTAAAGCTTCGGTTTTAAACTGCTTCTGAACGAAGAATATTCAGAAGGAAAGAAAATTGTAATCTACTGTGTCATTCTTCTCT
The DNA here is from genome assembly GCA_029339505.1 of Unio delphinus. Lineage (NCBI taxonomy): Eukaryota > Metazoa > Mollusca > Bivalvia > Unionida > Unionidae > Unio > Unio delphinus. Next base: position 17,055,941 of record JAQISU010000046.1, read on the forward strand.
TGGTTGTATTTTAATTAAATTCTTATTTTATCTTTACGGGGGCTCGTGTGTTGTCTTTGTTCAAGATACCATCTCAGGTTACCATATCCATTCGAACCGGGCAAATCACACCGGAGAGGTCATTCCTTAGATAAACGAGTATTAGCGGGAGGCGGTTTTGAGTGTTGTTTTTCCAAGTTGCGCAATACCTCTGACCAGGGACTTGTGCAATATTGTACTAATAGCACTTGATGACCGAGCACGCCCGTTACACACAGCAAGGTACTGTTAAAACAATATACTGCCATTTACACATTTGACACATCAAGGTACATGTACTGTTAAATTAATATTCGGCCATTCACATGAGTGGCACGTTTGAAGAACTAATAGATTAATATTCTTCCGCTGCTAGCTACATGCAAAATTAAACTGAAAAGCACAGCCTACATCTATCTTTGTGCTCTTGCAGATGCCAATCTATGCACAATTTATTTTGAATTCCCATCAATCATTTTGTAGGAGATTGCATCACTGACAAATAAAGGGACAGGCAGGTAGGTAATTTAGAATGCTGACTACAGACAGAGGGATGGACAGATTGAGTAGTTCAATCTACACTAATCAGCCATATGTAACAGTGCAGTATTAACAATGGGATGGGCAGATTGAGTAGTTCAATCTACACTAATCAGCCACATATAACAGTGCAGTATTAAGAAAGGGACAGACAGATTGAGCAGTTCAATCTACACTCATCAGCCACATGTAACAGTGCAGTATTAACAGTGGTATGGACAGATTGAGTAGTTCAATCTACACTCATCGGCCACATGTAACAGTGCAGTATTAAGAATGGGACAGACAGATTGAGCAGTTCAATCTACACTCATCAGCCACATGTAACAGTGCAGTATTAAGAAAGGGACAGACAGATTGAGTAGTTCAATCTACACTCATCAGCCACATGTAACAGTGCAGTATTATGAAAGGGACAGACAGATTGAGTAGTTCAATCTACACTCATCAGCCACATGTAACAGTGCAGTATTAACAAAGGGACAAACAGATTGAGTAGTTCAATCTATACTCATCAGCAACATGTAACTGCAGTATTAACAAAGGGACAGACAGATTGAGTAGTTCAATCTACACTCATCAGCCACATGTAACAGTGCAGTATTAAGAAAGGGACAGACAGATTGAGTAGTTCAATCTATACTCATCAGCCACATGTAACAGTGCAGTATTAACAGTGGTATGGACAGATTGAGTAGTTCAATCTACACTCATCAGCCACATGTAACAGTGCAGTATTATGAAAGGGACAGACAGATTGAGTAGTTCAATCTACACTCATCAGCCACATGTAACAGTGCAGTATTAACAAAGGGACAAACAGATTGAGTAGTTCAATCTATACTCATCAGCAACATGTAACTGCAGTATTAACAAAGGGACAGACAATGTGTAAAGTTATATTTCCTATGTTCTTGGTTTTTAATTCACGTGTCTTACTCTTAAAATTTACTGGAACATTGCCAACAAAAAGGTTTTGGTTTTAACAATCATAAATTCCTTTATTTGTGAACAGTTTCACTTCAATAACAAGTGTTGTGACTTCACAACAGTTTAGACAAAATATTTAGACTCCAGCTGTACTTGTACGTGCACTAAACATACTCAATATTCTCTTTTAATTCCAGTCAATGTCTATTTTGCACAGAACATATAGTTTTAATATTCTTCTGTAAATAAAATAATCTTACCGCCTGAAGAAACAGAAAATATGAACTTATCTAAACCTAATCAACCCCTTGGATTTCTGTCTCATTGGAGACAATAAAAAAATATGATGTACATGTATCTACAGATATTATTTAATGGCAAGTGATACTTGTACATATTAATGTGTTGCTATTTTAATCAGAACTTTTTAAAACCATCTGATCTAACATTGTAATGGCAAAAAGAAAAGAAATCATTTTTTTAAAATTTTCATTTAAATGGCTGTTCAAAGACATGTGTGCTCTAAATAATGTATACTCATTATTAAGATTTTTTTTATTTGAAAAAATTCCAATTCAGTGATTTTTGGACTCTGAATAAATTCAAAATACTAAGAACAAATAAAATGGTAGTCTTGTTTAATGTACAGTAGAACTTCAATTATCCACCAAGGTGCAGGTCGAAATCATGACAGATACAAGAATAGATGGATACAAGAATATGTACATTAAAAGTATTATACAATATATAGGATCATCAAAAAATAGTCTTATCTACTGTCACGTTGTAAGGAACAATAGCCAGATTGCAACATGTATATTCTAGACTCTGAGACTAATAAATCAGCATCATATCTGTTACGAAGGTCAATCCTGTGAACAATGAGGTCGTAAATCCACCCTTGACAGACTGCCGGGGAGAGGGCAAGGTCTGCTAATTATGTAAACCATGATCAACATCCACTTGGAGTTGAGCAAGGCGTGTCCACCATTGGAATCGCAAGATTAAATCTAGTATCTTGAGTACTAAACGTCGATAAACCATCTTACATATAAGTTATAAGCAACTCCGACGTTATTCGAAAGTGGAAGGAAACTTTGATATTCTGGGAATTACAAAGGAGCTTCAGACAGGTCAGTGACTGATTTGCTCTATTGTTATAATCTATTATGACAAAGTAATTGTACTTTATGTGTAGTATGCATACTTCATTCCTAGAATCATTAGTACATAGAATTATCATTTGTAGTGTTTGATTCATTTGTAGTGTTTGATCTATATGCATATTTTGAGATACAAGCAATGTTTATGTAAAGAATTAATATTGTAATTCGCTATTGGGTTAATTCGTAGTAACCTCATGCATTTATTCATTTGATTTTATAGATTGGCAAATGTTCAAATGAATTATAAACTTTTTATAATAGTTGCAACAATACTTAATAGTGATATTTAACTATTGGTGTATTTTTTAAGAATATCATGTGTAAGGATTTATCAGCACATGGATATGTGAATATCTGCGTACACTTTGTAGAAGTGTAATGTACAGAAATGCGTCTGATTATGTGATATTGTTCTGTACAATAAGAATGAGAATATACATGTATACATATACTGAAATCTATTGATATAATCAAAGTTCTACTGCACTGTATAACCCATTGTCAACCTCCAACAAACAATTATTGTTACATCATTTACATGTTACATTGGCCTAGACTTTGGGCTGCCTTGAAGGCATATTTGTGAGTCATTAACCTGCAAAAATTTAAACTTGCAAGACACAATAAAATTGATATATTGTACATGGAATGAATGTAGCTACATTGAATTAGCTGAATGTATTTTATTTTTTTATAATACTGAGCATATGTATGAAAACAAAAATGCTTTTAAATTGTTTTCTTGAAACACGTTACTTAAGACCAAAACCTATACCCAACATAAAAGGGTTATCAATTTTACTGGACTCCAGATACGAGGTGGGAAAAGTGGCAAAAAACAAAAATGGATTTTTCCAGGGTCAGAACTTGAAGAAACAGGTTTTGGAAATAATCATAGTTAAGATAAGTTGGCTGAATGTAATCCTGTTTATTATCTTGGTTTCACCAAAAAAAAAAAAAAAAGATCAATAGTTAAGAAAACTTCAAACTTTGGAGCAATGCTAATTATAAGTACAGTTGACTCGGGTTAACTGCACAGCCTCAAGTTCATCACGAGACTGTGCAGTTAACCGGAGTGTGCATTTAACCGAAGTACGGTACAGTACAGCTTTAAATCAGCATGGCTCGAATATATGTGAAGAATAAATTTAAAGAATGATTAGAATTAACTCTTTCAACTTTTACTTAAATGTTAAGATTGTTTTCCTTCCTCCGAAGACAACTTCACTGATTCAACCAATGAATCAAGGAATTATGGCAAATTTCAAGAAATTCTATAGATTGGTTGTTATTCGGAAACTGCCATCAGACATTAATGGGTCATCTCCCAAAGAAAAAGCATTCAGCTCCAAAGTCATCTGCATTCTGTTTTTCGCTGTGTTGTCGTTTAAATTAAATTCTGTTGCGCATTTTCCATCTTTCCAACCATCCATTTGATGGTTTGAAATCATGCAAACTCAAACAGTTTAGTGCAATGTTTCCCATACTGTACTATGATTTTTCCCACGCCCCCTAGTGGATGCGGATATACATGTATATACCACCTATGGCGTCCTTTACATGTCAATCATTAACAAAGTTGCATTATTTGAAGCGCTACAGCAGAGGACTGGCAATAACTGATCATGACTATACATTTTGCAGTTAACCGGAGTAAAATTATATTGAATAATGTGCCACTGTCAGAAAATTTATCGTGCTATTATCCGGAGTGTGCATATAAGCGAAGTGCAGTTATCCGAAGTTTGTTCCCATCGAAAAGCATTGGAAAAAAACTGGACCGGCATGACTACGTGCAGTTATTCGGTGTGTGCAGTTAACCAATGTGCAGTTATGTGGAGTCAACTGTACATGTACAGACATGTAATGACTTCTTAAGTCTCAAATTTCTTATGCTATTTTTCACTTTATAATAAAACAAGATCTTTACAAGCTTTAGACACTTTAAACTCCATTACAAGCCATATCCCTTTGTGACCATCCATTTAGTATGTATGCAGTGGCGGACTTAAGTATGCACATGGGGAGATTACGACCAAATGCCGTATTTAATGACCTACAAGTCGAATTCATACATTTCTTTCTTAAATTTTCCATCTTTTACCCATATACATGTCACTAAGGAGTATAATAATTAATATCAATACCTTAGCTTCATCTGTTTCATTGCTGATTACCAAAAATATGGAAATTGCATCACAGATGCTAAAGTTTTTTTCCACACCAAAATGTAATTGTAATATGTGTGCATGTGTGAGAGAACTGTACAGAGATTGTAGATGTTAGTTCAGTTACCTGACGACTGAATTTGAGAGAAAAAGCACTGATACACTTGCTGGTCTACCGCTGTTAAAACTATTTTTAAAAAAAACATTTAAGTTGGGGGGGGTACTAAGCAAATTACTTACGTACACATGAAGGGGTAGGGTGAGAAAAAAAGGTATGCAGAGAACTCGCCCCAACGTATCTGGAGAAGTCACCCCTGAGTGGTTGGAGAAGTCACCCCACTTCGTCTGGAGAAGTCGCCCCCAAATCCAGATAATCTTTTCGTAGCAGAATTAAAACATCTTTTACGTGGTTCATTTTTAGATTTTTATTTATACGCAGTCACAAAAGAGATATTAACTGTAATCATAAAAAACAATATCATAGTAATATTTCTAAGACTATATCCAGTCTTCAAATAATCTAATGAATGACGACAGTATAGTGATTAAAAAGGATGATTAGTCAAACACTATCATTATTATTTTTTTATCAATCAAGAAGATATTTTAAATAAGTTGAATGTCAATTTAATGACGAAAACTACTACAGACATATTGGCGAAGATCCGTCAATAGAAATTAAATAAAAAATTTCAACACGCATTAATGGGATGGCTACAAAAAAAAATCCATATATGAGGAATTTGATACTTTCCCTCTAGCATGCGTACACCTCAATTCTACATATTAACCAAAAACTCATAATGAAACCATATATTAAAGATACAACAACTTTCATTAAAAAGTTGAAGTCTATTACACAGCTATCTGTTAATTTCAATCCTGGTATTATTAGATGTAACATCACTATATACCAACTTTCCGCATGCAGTTGGTATTGAAGCGTGTACAAATGTTCTTGATTACAATCCTAATAATAGCCCACTATCTTGTGAAGATATTTGTATAATATTAAAACTTGTCTTGGAAAATAATTATTTTCAATGCAATAATATGAAATACAATTTATACATATACATAATTGGTACGGCAATTTGTATTAATATGGCTCCTTTATACGCTTTCCTTTCATGGGTAAATATGAAGAAGACTTTCTTCAAAACGAAAAGTTTAATTCATCCCTTTGGTTCAGATTTTTCGATGATATACAGTCGACTCCGGTTAACTGCACACCCTCAGGCCCGTCACGAGACTGTGCAGTTAACCGGAGTGTGCAGTTAACCGAAGTACGGTACAGTACAGCTTTAAATCAGCACGGCACGAATATATGTGAAGAATAAATATAAACAATGATTAGAATCCACTCTTTTAAGTTTTACTTAAATGTTAAGCTTGTTTTCCTTCCTCCGAACACAACTTCACTGATTCAACCAATAGATCAAGGAATTATAGCGAATTTCAAGAAATTATATAGATCGCTAGTTATTCGAAAACTGATGTCAGACACTGATGGGTCATCTCCCGCAGAAAAAGTGTTCAGCTCCAAAGTTGTCTGCATCCTGTTTTTTTGCCTTGTTGTCGGTTAAATTGAATTCCGTTGCACATTTTCCATCTTTCCAACCATCCATTTGTTGGTTTGAAATGATTCAAACCCGAACGGTTTAGAGGAATGTTTCCCATGCTGTGTATTGTACTATGATTTTTCTCATGCTATTGCTCTCTAGTGGGGGCGGATATACATGTATATACCACCTAAGGCGTCCTTTACATGTCAATCATTTACAAAGTCGCATTTACCGGCTTATTTGTTGGCTTGTTTGAAGCGCTACAACAGTGGACTGGCAATAACTGATCATGACTTTACATTGTGCAGTTAACCAGAGTAAAATTGTAATGAATAATGTGCCACCGGCAGAAATTTATCATGATATTATCCACAGTGTGCATTTAAGCGAAATGCAGTTATCCGAAGTGTTTTCCTATTGAAAAGCATTGGGAAAAAATGGGACCGACGTGACTAGGTGCAGTTATCCGGAGTGTGCAGTTAACCGATGTGCAGTTAAGTGGAGTTGACTGTATTTATATCTAAATCATTTTCACCAGATAATTAAAGTTACTTATAATGCATCTAGTACGCATGTTTCATTTTCAGATGTAAATGTGATATAAAATATTGATAACACTATCTCTGCAAATATTCATATCAAGGAAACTAATATCCACCAATATATGTGGCATAATCTTCATGTCACCCCATGTCATTTTAAAACGGTATACCACATAGCCAGTCGAAAAGATACCAACGTATTATTTCAGATGATTGTCAATTACAAAAATTTGTTGCATAAATTCCAAATATATTTACAAAACAGAAATTATCCTACACATATCATTGATTCTGCGCTGAACAAAGCCTGTAATATTACTCAACATTGGACTTTAAACAAAGCAGTATATACAATATAGAGAGATGTAAATCCTTTCAGAATACAATCGAATCCTTCATTATCTAATCTACGTCGTATAATTAATAAATTTTAGTCTCTTAAATTTATCAAATAAATTTATATATTTACCAGTGTAAAAACACTTTACAAAAAAAAAATCAATTATCGCTTAAAAAAGACCCAAGAATTTGCAAGATTTTTTTTTATTACATGTAGTACTAAACAGGAAAAAGAAAAAGGAACATCTAAATGTAACATACACCGGTGCTCACGATGTGCAAATATAAGAGAAACTACTATGAATAATCATCGCTTTCATATATAAAATTATAGAGATCCTCAGTTTTCATCTAATATTTCAACACAGTTTAACACCAATAATAACTCTCTAAGTGAATTGTCTTTCATGCCGATATTTTATAACCAATGAATATCACAACATATGGCACTTTAAAAAATGGTATGCGTCAACAATAACCATTTATTTGGTTGTATTATTTATAATAAAACGTACAAGTCAATTTTGAGCGCCTTTTATACTCACAAAACCTCTTGTTTTACAAAACAAATCGCCGTGCATAAAAAGTGTTACCTATGTATCATGACCTTTTTGGAATGATAGATGTATATTGATATAGCAAAACTGTATGCATTAAGGAAAGAACGTATATAATGAGTTAACGTGTCAGCGACATTGATTTGTGCCTCATTAGTTAATTTGGGTCTAGTACGCGTGATTATGGTGTTATTATATATTAATAAATAGCGTAATCTTGTTTATTTTACATCGGTAATTTAGTAGTGAAATATTTTTTAAACTTCTCTTTTAACTTAAAAAGTTTGTTAATATTGAGAAATAATACAATTACGAACACTGACAAAAAAGAAGAAATACACTAAATGATGTAGTACGACTGATCTTTCAGAAACCGTCCGAATTCTGTGCATTAGCCATGATGATTAACTCGATAGCGACTGCATTTCTTGTGTAGGCATCAATAATGTTTTTTGTTTACCGAGTTCAAGTATCATTTGTTAATGGTTAGCAAATCTCAATGAAAAATCTGATTAAATTGTTCAGTTAGAGAGATAATAACATAACACTTTGGCTTATTGATGGAGAGCGCCAATTCAGTCGATTTCAAGTTATAAAAGTCAATGTCATAACGTCATCTCAGGATGACTTAGGTTATCATGTTGGCACCATTTTACATCTAAAACTGCAGACACACCATCATGCTTACATCCTCTTATTTTTCCAAATAAAACACATATAATGATTTGAAGAGCAGAGCGAAAAGGACAGAAAACACTTATGTTTCGTTAAGTACAGAAGCGAAGTTGATCAAATGGGAAATTTTGAAGAAAAAAAATGCATATTTTATAGATTTAATAAGTTACTAAGTTGAAGAATAACAACAATAAATGAAGCCTTGACAACCATGTAGCGAAATCTCAGAATTATTATATATTATCCTTGGGGCGAGTTCTCCAGGCAAAGTGGGGTGATTTCTCCGACCACTATGGGACGACTTCTCCTAACACCTCGGATGAGTTCTCCCAAGGCGAGTTCTCCATGGGGCGAGTTCTCCGCTATTCAGAAAAAAAGTACATCACGCAACCAATGGGAAAAGGGGGTCGAAACGACACTTTTTGCATTTGTACTGAATGGACGGCCCTTACAATAAATTCAGGTATTATATTATTCTCTTTGCAAGCTGTTCTAGAAAGGCAACATGTTGGAATACATTTTGGAAGTACATCTGCAAATCGTATTGTTAACAAAGGCTAAGAGTATTTATCTGGGAATCAGTTAAAGAAGAAAGAAAAAAAACGAGTTGAGATACATTTACAACACATCTATTGAAATTATGTTCAAGAGGCTAGTGCTACAATGAAATCACGGTCGTTTATAGTAACGATGAAATCAATATTGCGTTTTCACATACTAACTTAGCCTTTACTGGTACAGCAATTACCAATTCTACAAACCCACCTTGCAAAACATTGCCCCTGTATCGTAACCTATAACCATGTTATCATTAATTAAACACGTTAGTTATGTGAAAAACGTTACATAAATACCTTCAACTCGAAAAAACGACGATTAAATCATGTGAATCAATGCACATGAAATAATATTGTCATTTTCCACTTTCGATTTATCAAATGTTATCACGCCATTTTTGTTGCGTTATGACGTCAACATACAGGTGGTTGTTAACTGGTAGCTTTTTATGACCGGAACGAATAAAACAAGTCATACCGTTCTCGGGGGAGTTACCTCCCTTGTCTAGTGAAAATACATGAAATATGGTGTCACGGTACCAATTGTTTTTCCATAGACCTCAATGCTAATATTTGGAGAGATAAATATATTTTCTATCCTAATTTAGCGTGCATCTCACACACTGTTATAGAGAACAATGTTAGATTGTCAATTTGACGATGACAAAACCAGATACTCCTTTGCATTTAAGAGAGATAACTCTGCTGGAACTAGACAGGGGTATGAGTTATCTAGTCACAACATACCTATTTTCAGTCATGTGCATCACATTTTTAAAAAATCATAAAAAATACAAAATATGATCTATATAGGAATTAACATAAATTCACATGTTGCCAAGAGGCTAAACTATTTTTGAAGCCTAACAGAAAGTACAACTCTTACATAATCCACCAATCATAGCTTGTGTTGTTGTATATTTCTGATTGCAATGTTCCCTACTCTTTAAGCTCCACCCACCTGTACTTGCGCAATTAGTACTGTTATACCTATAGCAAACCTTGATTTTTCAAATAATTTGTGAAATAGCTCGGGACTATATAAGTATCAAATGTACTTCGTCTCGCTTGTCGAAAACAATTTTATGAAGTACTAAGCTATGTTCTATATGATTGTGTATAGAAATGTTATTGAGCTGTTTGAACTCTTGTTTTCATACCTTTGCTTCACTATCAAACTCATGTTTTGAAATAAAATGAATTCTTTTAACTATGAGTTGTGTTTTATTCATATTAGCACTTATCGAACTTCACTTTGGTGATAGGGGATAAATCACATTATGTCATATTGTTTAATAGTAAGGTCAAAGGTCAATGCACTAGTTAGCATGTAAAAGTTCTACTCTTAAAGAGACATTTCGATCTAAAATAAAGGACTTATATTTGTTTCATGAACACAGAAAGTAACAACAGGGACAGGTGGACATGGCCCAATCTAATTATAAAGTATTAGCTTTGAACACTTTACACTGTCTGCATATGCAAGAGGTTACTAACTCCCAGTCCTCAAACAAAGGTCAAGTTACCCAGCCTCTTTGTCATACAAATAGAAAGCTTTTCTCCTTTGTGTAGTGAATACAATTGATGCAATAAGTCAATCTGACACCAAATAAAGTAGATAACAGATTTCTAAGTGGTTATGTTGGATTTGGGGATGAAAATGAGGACTAAAATACAGAAAAAGGCCAAAGTTTTAAGAATGAGTATAGTGAGTCCAATGGATTTAAAAACAGGAGGAAAGTGTGCATCTAAATGGGAGATGTAGCTAATGATACTGGTATTAAAGGAGACAAAAGCAGCAATGAGAAAAATGAGAAGCGAGAGCTTGATGATATTACCTTGGACAATATTTGGAGGCAGTGGACCATAAGTGCAGGAACAATAAAAAAGGCACCTGTGCTATTACATCCCTTACAGGCACCAAATATCAGGTGACATGGTGTTCATTCCCAGCTAATATAAAAGGGTGAATAATGTAGATAATATAGATGCATGTAATTCATATTTCTTCTAAATAAGAAATTAATAATAATGTGCTTCAGTTAGGCAGAAAATACCTAAACCAAACAAAGCATGTTGGATCAGTTTTCAAACTTGCTACCTAAAATACTTATACCAGAATATTCTTTATGATGCAAGTGAACTATCTACAAGTGGACCAGGAGTGTCCTCTATTATGGTCTATATCATGCTTTCAATCAATCAATCCTCTCTGCGCCATCTGGTGCTTGAGGCAACAGCAAGGGAGCACCATTTCGGTCTGTCGGCAGCTATTGCTGGGGCGGTCTGAAGGGTGAGGCCTCTAGTCTTAAGGTCTCTCTCCACGGTTCGTCGCCAGGTCTCTTTGGGTCTGCCACGGTTCCTTTTCCCCTGTGGGGTCCATCTCAGTGCCACCCTTGGTAGTGAGTCAGGGGGCATTCTGCAGACATGGCCGAGCCATCTCCATCGCCGAGTTGCAATGATCTCAGAAATGGTGCTTGCACCCGCTCTGTGCCGAAGTTCCTCGGTTGAGATCCTGTATGGCCAGAAGATCCTCATGATGCGTCGCAGGTATTTGGTTTGAAACACTTCGAGCTTGTGTTCCATGTTCGCAGTGGACTTCCAACACTCTGAACCGTACAAAAGGACGCTCAACACGTTGCTCTTGAAGATACGGATCTTCGTGTGGACGCTGCGATTTCTTGTCCTCCATATGAGCTTCAGCATTGCGAAGGTCTGGTTGGCCTTGCTGATTCTTGTGACAACTTCCCTTGTGCCATCTCTTACTGCCCAGGTAAGTGAAATCGTCTAGTTCTTGCAGGGGCTGGTCGTTGATGGTGATTGGGTTGCCCAATCTAGTATTCTTCCTCAAGACCTTTGTCTTCCCTATGTTGACTCGAAGACCTATGGTGTTAGCTGTCAGTACCAACTGTTGTGTCTTCTGTTGAATATCCTGGTGCCTGCTTGCCAGCAACCCGATGTCATCGGCATAGTACATGTCATCCAGCATTGAGGTCAACGTCCACTGTATTCCATGTCTCTTGCCCTCTGTGGTGCGGCGCATGATCCAGTCAATGGCCAGTGAGAAGAGGATCAGAGAGAGAATGCATCCTTGCTTCACTGAGGATTCCACCTGGGACCTGATGACATTGACAAGTTTCTTGGGGATGCCATAATGTCGTAGGATCCTCCACATAGAGGCTCTGTGCAGGCTGTCGAAGGCCTTCTCAAAGTCCACAAAGACCACATAAAGGGATCCATTCCACTCATGAGACTGCTCAAGGATCTGCCTCAGTGTAAAGAAATGGTCTATGCAAGATTTGCCCTTCCTAAAGCCTGCCTGCTCCTGGCGTAGGATGCCGTCCACAGCTGTTTTGATGCGTTGAAGAATGATGCGGCTAAAGATCTTACTGGAATGTGATTCCTCGCCAGTTGTTGCAGTTTCCCAGATCTCCTTTCTTGGGAAGTTTAACTATGATACCGGTTTTCCAGTCATTTGGAACTTTCTAACTATCCCATATCTTTTGCAGAATCTGGCAAAGAAGCTTCGGCGTCTCTGTGTCTTCTGCCTTCAGCATCTCGGGACACACTCCATCATCGCCAGGTGCCTTGCCATTCTTCAGCTTGTGAATGGCCTGCTTGACCTCCTCAACAGTGATGTCGCAATTGATGTCAAGGTCCTCCTCTGCTTCAGGAATGTCAGCGAGTACTGGAGGGTCTGGGCGATTCAGGATATACTCAAAATGTTGCTTCTATCTTTCCAACTTCTCCTCCTCCACTGTGATATAGGTTCCAACTTCATCTCTCACTGTTATTGTTTATTTTGGTTTTTTAAAAATATATTAAATATATAATATTTCATATATGAATTTCGAAAATATGAATGTCATTATTAACGAGATTTCAAATTTGAAAATCAAGGAATTCAATTGTCAGATAATCTAGATTGTAATCAGATTCCTTGTGAATTTCAATATATTGATGATAGCGCTCGGAATAATAGGTATGTCCTTCCAAGGGAATATGGACTGATCAAATGAATTCAACATGCAGTAAATAATGCCCTTGCATTCTGTAATGACATCAATAAGTTCGTCCCATTATTGACTGCTGTCGAAAAGGTCAGAAGTGAATTGGGGAAACAATATGAAATCAAACGCACAATTAACTCGAAAATCAAAACAATAAAAGAGGTTATCCGCCAAAATGAAATTCCCCTTTGATTGCCTCAACATAGTAAATGATAATTGACACTCTAAACACAACCATACATGAGTATCGACAGGTATGCGCTTACTCACCTAGGACGAATTAGTACGAGTTGAAATTCTATAGACAGGTTAAGATAATGTTCGGTGATTTAATCACTACGCGGAAGTATAACACACAGTTTGAAATTCAAAAGAATTTTGAGGGTGAGTTTTCACTTACAATTTAAATCGTACATTAATTTATACTGGTAAATGAAGCACTAACGACTAAATTAGCATGTGATCGATTAGTATCAATTAAGAAGTTTATTCCAGTTCGTGTTTCCGTTCGAAACAAACTAAAAGCAACTCAGCATTTTCAAACTGATTTTTCAAAAGACAATGAACAATTATTTAAACCAGTAACCACTGCTACTAAGGATACTGTACCAATACTTGAAAAAATAGCAAAGAGATTCAAGCAAACAAAGGAATCTTTAAAAACACTTCCTGGTGACATAATAACCACTGAACGACTTCAGAGACAACGAGAACAAGAACAACGACAACTAGAACAAAAACGACTTGAACAAGAACAACGAGAACGACGTAAACAAGATGATGATGATATCATTGAAGAATAACAGAGTGATATTATTGAAGAAAAAAAGAAGAAATTCCGAGAGAGAGAGAGAGAGAGAGAGAGAGAGAGAGAGAGAGAGAGAGAGAGAGAGAGAGAGAGAGAGAGAGAGAATACATCTACCTGAAGAGATATTTACTACAGAAGCGATGAATAAATTAAAAAATTACACGGATGATGAATTAGCTGATTTTGCTGTTAAAAATTTTAAAAAGGAAACAAAGGAAAAATATATAATGATGGATTTGAAAAATCTATAAAACCGCTGACACCTGGCATAGAAAAATCTTCTTGGCAAAACACGGTTGAATTTGAACCTTAAAAGATAGTAATAATTTTAATTTGTATATGAATAAAATAGAAAAAATAAGGAGTGGTCAACCACTATATGATCGAAACGAAGATGATGATGCACAAGGTGCAACTGGTTATAATGGGAAGGGATTTTCTCAAAGTGGAACTCCAAGGGGGGTATCAGGTAGTGGTCTAGTTCATTGTCCTAGTAATATTCTCGGGGACATAGCACGATTAGAAGTTCTCGTTGGAGGGAAACGAGCTGGAAATAACTTACCGGAAGTACATAATGAGGCGGCTGATATCTGCAGACGACTATTTGAGGGTGGTATCATGGATATAGGTGTAAACCGAGAGTTTATTGATGAGCTAGCAGACGGTTACCATAGTGATTAATTTTATGACTTCGTCGAAAATTCTTCGAATGAAAAATCCTTTGGATTGGAAATCGTTTACGATGAAAATCCGTAGGATTTTTACGATTAGATAAATAGTATTTAAATAAGATGATCATACACTACAACCACAACAAACCAACCATGGTCTATGAATTGGGGAAACAATATGAAATTATAACCAGTTGCACCGTGTGCATCATCATCTTCGCCTCGATCATATAGTGGTTGACCACTCCTTATTTTTTCTATTTTATTCATATACAAATTAAAATTATTACTAGACAGATGCCCCAAGCCCACAATTTTAAAACAAAATAGAAAAAAGTGTTTATGTGGTGTTGTAAGCCCCCTGATGTGTAGTTATGTTTTTTATTTTTTATTTTTCCATTTACCGTTTAATTTATCTCATAGGGATTATATTTGAATTTTGAATGGGCTATTTTCGGTCCCCTATTGTCTCTATAGGATTGTTCGTCCGAGTCGGTTTTATATTTCTGCCACACATCATTACCATCTCAATTCTGTCTGGTTCATCAAAATATCTACTCCAGAAACTTTAAAAAGTTAAAAACACAGCTTCTCGGTTCATCTTTAGAATACATCGATCAGAGCATACCTCGCCACTGCTCTGTACCCTACACCGGCTATCCATTCGATACAGAATCAAACACAAAGTTTGTTTTCTATGCTAGGATTTACTGACAGAATCCAGTCCAACATACCTATCTGTCCTCACCCATACGTACACACCAGCAAGATCCTTACGCTCCTCTTCTGATAATCGTATACTCATTGTTCCCGCTATGAAAACGAAGTCATATGGACAACATTCTTTTGCATGCCAGGGCCTGGCGAAGTGGAACGAATTGCCTATTGCAGTGGTCCCTTTTAAGAGTGCTCTTAAAACTCACCCTTTTCGACGTCAGGAACAAACTTAAAGACCTAATAATGTTTTGTACCTTAAATGTTGTCAGCATGTTTTATGTTTTCCAATTTTATGGTTTTTGTTTTTTGTTCATCTGTAGTGTAGTCATATCACTATATATGTTGTAAAACGCTAAGAGCTTCTAGAGAAGGTGTGATATCTCAGTAGTAGAGTACCAGATACTGATTGACCAAGCCTGTTTCAACTTTCAAAACTTTTAAAAGCAATAAACAAACTGAAAGGCTCCTTTGCGAACATTGGAGTTTTACTGTGATAATTAGATTGTAATTCATTCTTCCGTTATCATGCTTCCTCTTCGTTGGCGACCGCTCAGGTGTCCTAGTGGTTAGAGAGTTCAGCGTGGGAGCGAGAGGTCGTGGGTTCGATCCCCGGTCAAGTCATACCAAAGACTTACAAAAATGGCACTAACAGCTGCCTCGCTTGGGATTCATCATTAAAGAGGTAAGTGTTAGGACTGGTCGGCCTGGTGTCAGGATAATGTGACTGGGTGGGACATCATGCAACATGTTTGCCGCATGATGCCCCAGAGCTAGACATTACTATAAACTGCCTGACTGCAAACAACGTAGCGATATAACGGAATGTTTGTGAAAGCTACGTTAAAAATCCTAATCAAACAACAACAAAAAATCCTCTTCGTTGGCTGCCTGCATTAGGTTTGCACAATCCACCTGAACGGAGTTGGCATATAGTTATAAAAGTGACTTCATTGTCCAGACGACCTTGAGGCAGTAGTTTGCAACAACATACTTCACCCAGGTATGATAATTTTTCATAACCTAGCTGACGGGTCATCCAGGTAAATTGACCTATTTATAACCAAGCTGGTTGGTATACGCTTCGGAAATTGTGGCAGTGTTTGTTTTACTTTGTTTATAGCAACAAGATTTACTACAGGGAAAGAACAACATACCTTGTGTATATTCAGGACGCTAAGATTTGGAGTAAGTTATAGAAAATTGTTTAGTTACTTTCTTTTTCATATGTTTATAAAACCGTACAAACATATATTCATATGTCACGTGATCACAGTGGGTGACAGCTTTCAATCGATGTATGTTGCATGTTGCATGTATCAGTCTGTCTACATACTTTGGATAATGTGGGTACGTGAGAAAGCTTCCCAGTAGCTTCTCGTGGGTCGGTGTTTTTTTCGGGGTTTTCCCGGGTTCTTCCTCCACCATTAATACTGGCCGCCATGTATAGCCTATCGTGTGCTGAAAAATGGCGTTAAACCCTACAACAACAACAACAACATTCTACATACGTATTCTTTCATATCACCCTTCTTCTTTTCTAGTCAGTGTATGGAATATACGATAGGCCATTGTGGCCAACATATCTACCATTCAAAGAAACTGAATTATGTACATATGAACATTTTTTTAACGCTGCTCGCCCACAACTACGAAGTAACCTTAATGTGTGCATGTATATAATATGTATTTTGAGAAAAAAATATGTACAAGTTAAAATTTAGGTTTCTTTGAAATAAAAATAATTCTGCAGCTATCTGCCATTGTATAGACATTACTGGAATTAAAGTAGTTTTTATTGTGTTAATTAACAAGTGTTGACACAACTATATAGAACGAAAGAGTTCAGACTGGGTACAAAGATGTCATCGTTTAGTCTGAGATTTCTCTGACTCCTGCAACTCATTTTGACACGTGTGTTGGGGTGTAGGGTCAGAGTACATTGCCTTTCGAAAAGTTGGAATTCGTCCACACTAGCCGGCCTAGGAAACTATAACGACCTTTCTTCGAGATATACATGTGTGAAAGCGATAAGAAATTTATTTTCTCAGATTTTGCGATTATAGCATTTTTGTTATATATTTAGCCCGCTGACAGACTAGCTTAAACAATAAACTTTGATGAAATTTGACCCGGATCTCTATAGCTGGAGTGTCATTCACGTAAGGTGACATGTATATAACCTAGTTGGGTATTATTATACGCTAGGTATATTCTTTAAGTGTTTGGTTTGGTTTGTTGATAGCAACGGGGTTTAGAACAGGGAAAGTAGATAAATACTTTGTGTAAATTCAGGAAGGTAACATTTTGAGGGATTTATAACAAATTTGCAAGTATTAGTCTTTTTCATACGATTATAAAACTGCATTAATTAATTTTGACATTACAGATGTTAACATTGGATGAGAAATACTAAGCCGTTCGTTCGTTTATAAATGGTTTACTCAAGATAAGGCAAGACGTAATACATCATGAAATGGCTAATAAAGATGAAGACCAAGATGCCTCGAATGGCCAGGTGGTCTAAGGCGTTTGCAAGTTTGATTTAAAGAGAATATATCTATGCTTTATTGTAGAGAACTTTCCTACAAGTTGTAAGTGAATAGTATATTTGTGGTTCTAAATATGGAAAAAGAATGGAAAAAACACAAGTAACAGCAGTCTTATTGTCATGTTCATCATTGAGAGAGAGAGAGAGAGAGAGAGAGAGAGAGAGAGAGAGGATTGTGAACGTAGCTTTAACAATTTTTGAGTCATATACAGTTCTAAATTAAATAGTGGTTATGTATATGGATTTTAGCTGGAAGTTTGTTCTTTGTCTTTTGCTACTCAGTTATAAGACCTGCAATATGTTATGTTGGCGACTCACTTCACCTAGAAATCAATACCTTTTTATTCACAGTCCATTTAGACGATACGATGGCCACATCATCACGGAAAACTATTTGCCATCTGGTACATCATAGGACTTTGGAACTAAAAGGAGAAGGTATGTAATATAACAACCTTGTTCCTCTTTTTACTAACACACCTGCTCGTATATATGGTGTTCCAAACCGTGGTAAACGTGTTAGGCGAAAGTTAAACACATCGCCAACAAATTAGTCGGTCAGGCTCTAGATGATATAATTATTTGTTATTTGTGTTAAGGTTCAAGATACTTCGTGAGATCTTTTAGTAAACTGATATGTCATGCAATATTAAATAGAAAATGTCTTAATTATTGTTTAACATGCCTGATATTAAAAGGTGCCCCACATTTGGTTAATGAAATTTGTTTAAAAAAATAAACACTACTGTATCTGACGCCTCACGGTGTATCTTGTGCCTTGTAAATTGGATTTTTATGGTACGAGTTGTTTTTTTTCTTTCTTTCTACTGACAATAATGTTTTAATATTAGTATACCTTTTTAATATTTTGCAGTATCTATAATATAAAATAAATTTTCAGTGTGGATATTTTTTTAGAAGGTTAAAACTATGACAGTTTGCAAACTGAGTATAAAGTCAAAGATAGAGTTCCAATGGCAGTAAAAAAAAATCATCTGCAAGTGAAACGACAGGAATGAATCTCATCATAACCATCATCATCATAACAACATCACGAACATAATAGTAATATAAGCATAAACACGACCATATTAACAGCAATGATGTTATTTAAAAGGATCATCTGCCATTATTTCGATACCCACTCTAAAATTTAAGTTGCAATTATTTTCTTCGTGCTAAGATTTAGAATCAAATCGATGACTAAACAATGTACGTTACACTTGATAACCCCATGGCCCTGCACCGGGCATACACCACGCAGTACACGAGTACTGTAAATCAGTCAGTAAAATGACTGTGGAAAATCACTTCATTTATTAATGCAGCACACTCTATGTCGCATGTGTTGCTTAACGTAGATTTAATGCAGAATTGAAAGAGTTTTCGAAATAATTGGGTGAAATAGGTCAGGGATTATTTCCTTGCGGCAATGGAACACAGTTCTGGCTGTGAAAAGGTTGGACGCTACATACGTCACTATCGATTGGTAACGTCACAATGAAGAGACTCTGAGCCAAGAAGTAGACTGGCTCAATCTCGTCTTGAAGATAAACTTAACTAGCATTCGTTAGCCCAGAACTTTTCTTGAATAAAATGGTAACAGTCACTTGATTTCAATTGTTTTTATTTATCCTGATATAAATCAAATACATTTATTGCAGAAAATGACACTTTAGATCATCGTTTTACTAAGGAAATGTTCTAAAAAAAACCAAGTAGCTCTGGAAAAAATGGCGTTCGGGTTAATGAAAATATCGTTTTTATACATCTTCTGACAATATATTGTTCACACATTTAAGGTGCTTTACTTCCGTTACTCATTATTGAAGCACACAACTTTTGTTTGCGTGACAGTAATATTTCTTTGTTCTATGCATCCACGATCACTCCAACCCAGTCTGTAAGCATTACAAATTGGTATCTATTTATACGAATGGCCTAGTCCTACAATGATATTTACGTTGTTTGGGTCGACTGAAACAACATAAACATTGGGGTAGATATATGTTACATTATAAGACTACAAATGGTCATTTATAATGTTCGCACTCGTGAGAACACTAAAAAATCAAAGAAAACTGGAATGGATGATTTGCCTATTTGTTGTTGTTGTTGTTGTTGTATATGATTACAGTAGTTTATCACCCAATGTAGTCCTGATACAGTTGATTTACAAAAGTATATGGAAGGGAAATGTCTGTATAGCATTTGCTATATTTGTGCTCTGAAAACCCATACCTAAATACAGTATAGCATTTTATAGATTTGTTCCCTGTAGACCCATACCTAAAGACAGTATTACATTTGATAGATTTGTTCTCAATATACCCATACCTAAATACAGCATTGCATTTCCTATATTTGTGCCCAGTAGACCTATACCTGAAGAAAGTATTACATTTGATACATGTGTGCCCTGTAGACCTATACCTAAAGACAGTATTACATTTGATAGACTTTTGCTAAATAGACATATACCTAAAGACAGCATTGCATTTACTATATTTGTACTCAGTAGACCCATACCTAAAGATAGCATTGCATTTGCTAGATTTGTGCTCTGTAGACCTATACCTAAAGACAGTATTACATTTGATAGATTTGTGCTACATAGACCTATACCTAAAGACAGTATTGCATTTGCTAGATTTGCACTCAATAGACCTATAGCTAATCACAGTATTGCATTTGATAGATTTATTTCATATATACCTAAATATAGATTTGTGTAATCAGTCCTATACCTTAAGTACTATATGCAAACAAAATTCTAAAGTCGCCATCAGTTCCATTACAATTTACACAAAACATTTGGAAGCCAGCCACAGACAACACTATTCTGTTTTCAGTTTCATATGTCAGTATAATGATGCTGATTGAAAGATACATGTATATGATAACAGACACTGATAATCATGACAATTGGGTAAAGTATGTCAGTATAATTATGCTGATTGACAGCATCATGTATATGATTATTTACACTGTTTTTATATGTCAGTATAATTATGCTGATTGACAGATACATGTATATGATAACAGACACTGATAATCATGACAATTGGGTAAAGCATGTCAGTATAATTATGCTGATTGACAGATACATGTATATGATAACAGACACTGATAATCATGACAGTTGGGTAAAGTATGTCAGTATAATTATGCTGATTGACAGATAGATTTATATAATTATTTACACTGTTTTTATATGTCAGTATAATTATGCTGATTGACAGATACATGTATATGATAACAGACACTGATAATCATGACAATTGGGTAAAGTATGTCAGTATAATTATGCTGATTGACAGCATCATGTATATGATTATTTACACTGTTTTTATATGTCAGTATAATTATGCTGATTGACAGATACATGTATATGATAACAGACACTGATAATCATGACAATTGGGTAAAGTATGTCAGTATAATTATGCTGATTGACAGCATCATGTATATGATTATTTACACTGTTTTTATATGTCAGTATAATTATGCTGATTGACAGATACATGTATATGATAACAGACACTGATAATCATGACAATTGGGTAAAGTATGTCAGTATAATTATGCTGATTGACAGATAGATTTATATAATTATTTACACTGTTTTTATATGTCAGTATAATTATGCTGATTGACAGATACATGTATATGATAACAGACACTGATAATCATGACAATTAGGAAAAGTATGTCAGTATAATTATACTGATTGACAGCATCATGTATATGATTATTTACACTGATAATCATGACAACTGGGAAAAGTATGTCAGTATAATTATGCTGATTGACAGATCCATCTTTATGATAACAGACACTGATAATCATGACAATTGGGCAAAGTATGTCAGTATAATTATGCTGATTGACAGCATCATGTATATGATTATTTACATTGATAATCATGACAATTGGGAAAAGTATGTCAGTATAATTATGATGATTGACAGATACATGTATATGATAACAGACACTGATAATCATGATAATTGGGTAAAGTATGTCAGTATAATTATGCTGATTGACAGATGCATGTATATGATAACAGACACTGATAATCATAACAATTGGGCAAAGTATGTCACTGTCACTTAATTTAGACATGATGCACTAGACATGACATATGCTCCACTTGATGCATCCATTCAAGTTTCCTCAATATACAAAATTCACTGATCTAAAATGGACAATTCTAACATTCTAATGCTGTAAGTTATTTAAGGTAATCTGTATTAATTGCTGTGATGCTAACTTTAAAATGAAAGCTAAAACATTGTATTTCATACCCCAATTGAGAAATCATCTGCAAAATTAAACTTATCCCACAAAACCGAGACTTTGATTAATCAAATATTGGGAAATGGAAGTGATTGTTTTATTTCTTAGATCTGAATATGCATATCAATATTTACACTATGTACCAGGCAGTTTTGTATTTTCTCAATTGAGTTATCACAATCAAGCTAAAACATTGAACCAGCTGCTATAATGGTTAGCAAATTATATTATCTTTATATTACAGATATGGCTAATAAATAACACCAGTCTACTTCGCGTGATTGTAGTATGATGCTCATTATAAGATTTGTACATAAATAATTGCAAATCCCAAATGTGCAAAAAGATGACATATTACAAAAGGGCACAAAAGTCTAATCCACTTATTTCAACAGAATTTAACTATGCATTTCAAATTATATTTGCACAGTTGAAGTGATTTTCGCCAATGTTACATACAAGGCTTTTACAAAAATGTTATACAAAAAAGGAAATAAAGTGTACGAATAATTACAATACAATATCAGCTACCAGAACCAGAACTAGGTCTTAAAACCCACTCATATCTGAAAACCAGTCTGGTGTTCTGAACTAACTCACAACATATAATATCCAGTCTAGTCTTTAAACCTACTCCTGATATATGTGTGTCTAGTCTTTTGTTTGAATTCACAACATACAAATATACAATCTATACAATCTGGTGTTTCAATCAATGATATATACACATCCAGTGGAGGCCCTGAGTGGCTGCATGGTCTAACGCGCTAACGATTATGGATCACTGCCATCTCATCTCTGTCTGTGTTGGTACATGGCGGCCAGTATTAATGGCAGAGAAAGAACCTGGAAAAACTTCCAAATGAACCACTGACCCAGGAGAATCTATCAGCAAGCTTTCTCACATACCTACATTGGCAGAACCCAAGACTCGAACCCATGCAGACTGGTAAGATGGCAGTGATCCGCAACAGTGAGTGCTTTAGACAACTCGGGACTCCATAATTACCTGGACTGATAGGGAGTTGATGGTAAATTATAATATGGCAAGAAGTTGTTGGTAAATTATTATATGGTGAATGAACCTTTGTTTGGATTAGCAGAAGTGGAAAAAATATTCTACTGTTCAAGAATAAAAAAGCTAAAAAGGTCAAGGTTGAGTAGCAGAAGTGGAAAAAAACATTCTATTGTTCAAGAATAAAAAAGTTGAAAAGATCATTGTTGTCAATCAGGTTGAATTGAGAGCTTGAACCTTTATGTTGTTTTAAGTAGTATTGGGGGGTGGAGTGGGAGTTCCTGAGAATGTGCTCTCCTTTAAAGATGAAATTTGTAGAAATTTAGTACAATAGGTAAATAAAATGGCAGACACAGATCCTTAAATTTCCTTTATTGAGATGTTATAGGTTTACTGTCATTTTTCAATACATAATAAGTTATACATTATGACCCTTATAAATCGAGGGGGAAGAACACCGGAAAGCTCCACTAAGAACCAATGACTCACAGGAATCTATTAGCATGCTTTATAACATATCAACACTGGACAAGACTGAGACTTGAAACTTGAATCCTTGTAGAGAGGTGAGATGGCAGTGAATGATAATAACACATGCTTAGAACACTTGAACCACATGGGCCTATACCTTTGTGAGACAGTATTGGAATGAATACTGGTCCACTAAAAGGATAGATGGAAATTAGGAAATTACAAAATTATGATGTATTTCACTGATAAATGCATGGCTCATCTGCAAATATAGTATACTAGTAATAAATGAAATAATGAGAAATGCTTTTTTCTTAAGATCAATCAGAAATAATGTTTAGTTAATTTATGCCTTGTCATCAAAACACATACACTGAATAAAAATTATAACATGCAACAATGGAGGTATTAACATCATTTAAAGCGATACCAACACTTCCTTTTCTGTCATTTAAAACGATACCATCACCTCCTTATCCATCATTTATACTGATACGGACACCTACTTTTCTATCGTTTAAACTAATACAGACACCTACTTTTCTATCATTTAAACTGATACAGACACCTACTTTTCTATCATTTAAACTGCTTTTCTATCATTTAAAGTGATAACACCTACTTTTCTATCATTTAAAGTGATAACACCTACTTTTCTATCATTTAAAGTGATAACACCTACTTTTCTATCATTTAAACTGCTTTTCTATCATTTAAAGTGATAACACCTACTTTTCTATCATTTAAACTGCTTTTCTATCATTTAAAGTGATAACACCTACTTTTCTATCATTTAAAGTGATACTGACACCTACTTTTCTATCATTTAAACTAATACAGACACCTACTTTTCTATCGTTTAAACTAATACAGACACCTACTTTTCTATCGTTTAAACTAATACAGACACCTACTTTTCTATCGTTTAAACTGCTTTTCTATCATTTAAAGTGATAACACCTACTTTTCTATCATTTAAACTGCTTTTCTATCATTTAAAGTGATACCAATCACATACTTTTCTATCATTTAAACTGATACAGACACCTACTTTTCTATCATTTAAACTAATACTGACACCTACTTTTCTATCGTTTAAACTGCTTTTCTATCATTTAAAGTGATAACACCTACTTTTCTATCATTTAAACTGCTTTTCTATCATTTAAAGTGATACCAATCACATACTTTTCTATCATTTAAACTGATACAGACACCTACTTTTCTATCGTTTAAACTAATACTGACACCTACTTTTCTATCATTTAAACTGATACAGACACCTACTTTTCTATCATTTAAACTGCTTTTCTATCATTTAAAGTGATAACACCTACTTTTCTATCGTTTAAACTAATACAGACACCTACTTTTCTATCGTTTAAACTAATACAGACACCTACTTTTCTATCATTTAAACTAATACAGACACCTACTTTTCTATCGTTTAAACTGCTTTTCTATCATTTAAAGTGATAACACCTACTTTTCTATCGTTTAAACTAATACAGACACCTACTTTTCTATCGTTTAAACTGATACAGACACCTACTTTTCTATCGTTTAAACTAATACAGACACCTACTTTTCTATCGTTTAAACTGCTTTTCTATCATTTAAAGTGATAACACCTACTTTTCTATCGTTTAAACTAATACAGACACCTACTTTTCTATCGTTTAAACTAATACAGACACCTACTTTTCTATCATTTAAACTGCTTTTCTATCATTTAAAGTGATAACACCTACTTTTCTATCGTTTAAACTAATACAGACACCTACTTTTCTATCGTTTAAACTAATACTGACACCTACTTTTCTATCGTTTAAACTAATACTGACACCTACTTTTCTATCGTTTAAACTAATACAGACACCTACTTTTCTATCGTTTAAACTAATACAGACACCTACTTTTCTATCATTTAAACTGCTTTTCTATCATTTAAAGTGATAACACCTACTTTTCTATCGTTTAAACTAATACAGACACCTACTTTTCTATCATTTAAACTGCTTTTCTATCATTTAAAGTGATAACACCTACTTTTCTATCGTTTAAACTAATACAGACACCTACTTTTCTATCGTTTAAACTAATACTGACACCTACTTTTCTATCGTTTAAACTAATACTGACACCTACTTTTCTATCGTTTAAACTAATACAGACACCTACTTTTCTATCATTTAAACTGATACAGACACCTACTTTTCTATCATTTAAACTGCTTTTCTATCATTTAAACTGCTTTTCTATCATTTAAAGTGATAACACCTACTTTTCTATCATTTAAACTAATACAGACACCTACTTTTCTATCATTTAAACTAATACAGACACCTACTTTTCTATCGTTTAAACTAATACTGACACCTACTTTT
Organism: Unio delphinus; assembly: GCA_029339505.1. Taxonomy (NCBI): domain Eukaryota; kingdom Metazoa; phylum Mollusca; class Bivalvia; order Unionida; family Unionidae; genus Unio; species Unio delphinus. The sequence goes on from JAQISU010000046.1 coordinate 17,081,924, forward strand.
CTATCATTTAAACTAATACAGACACCTACTTTTCTATCGTTTAAACTGCTTTTCTATCATTTAAAGTGATAACACCTACTTTTCTATCGTTTAAACTAATACAGACACCTACTTTTCTATCGTTTAAACTAATACAGACACCTACTTTTCTATCGTTTAAACTGCTTTTCTATCATTTAAAGTGATAACACCTACTTTTCTATCGTTTAAACTAATACTGACACCTACTTTTCTATCATTTAAACTGCTTTTCTATCATTTAAAGTGATAACACCTACTTTTCTATCGTTTAAACTAATACAGACACCTACTTTTCTATCGTTTAAACTAATACTGACACCTACTTTTCTATCGTTTAAACTAATACAGACACCTACTTTTCTATCGTTTAAACTGCTTTTCTATCATTTAAAGTGATAACACCTACTTTTCTATCATTTAAACTAATACAGACACCTACTTTTCTATCGTTTAAACTGCTTTTCTATCATTTAAAGTGATAACACCTACTTTTCTATCGTTTAAACTAATACAGACACCTACTTTTCTATCGTTTAAACTAATACAGACACCTACTTTTCTATCGTTTAAACTGCTTTTCTATCATTTAAAGTGATAACACCTACTTTTCTATCGTTTAAACTAATACTGACACCTACTTTTCTATCATTTAAACTGCTTTTCTATCATTTAAAGTGATAACACCTACTTTTCTATCATTTAAACTGCTTTTCTATCATTTAAAGTGATAACACCTACTTTTCTATCATTTAAACTAATACTGACACCTACTTTTCTATCATTTAAACTGCTTTTCTATCATTTAAACTGATACCAACATCTACTTTTCTATCATTTAAACTGATACAGACACCTACTTTTCTATCATATAGACTGATACAGACACCTACTTTTCTATCATTTAAATTGATACAGACACATACTTTTCAATCATTTAAAGTGATACAAACACATGCTTTTCTATCATTTAAGGTGATACCAACATCTACTTTTCTATCATTTAAAGTGATACCAAACACCTACTTTTCCATCATTTAAACTGATACCGATACCTACTTTTCTGTCATTTAAAGTGATATCAACATCTACTTTTCTATCATTTAAAGTGATACCAAACACCTACTTTTCCATCATTTAAACTGATACCAATACCTACTTTTCTATCATTTAAGGTGATATCAACACCTACTTTTCCATCGTTTAAAGTGATACAAACACCTACTTTTCTATCATTTAAAGTGATACCAACACCTATTTTCTATCATTTAAGGTGATACCAACATCTACTTTTCTATCATTTAAAGTGATACTGACACCTACTTTTCCATCATTTAAACTGATACCGATACCTACTTTTCTATCATTTAAAGTGATACCAACACCTACTTTTCTATCATTTAAAGTGACACAAAAACCTCCTTTTCTATCATTTAAAGTGATACCAACACCTACTTTTCTATCATTTAAGGCGATACCAACACCTGCTTTTCTATCATTTAAGGTGATACCAACATCTACTTTTCTATCATTTAAAGTGATGCCAACACTTACTTTTCCATCATTTAAATTGATACCGACACCTACTTTTCTATCATTTCAAGTGATACCAACACCTACTTTTCTATCATTTAAAGTGATACCAACACCTACTTTTCTATCATTTAAGGCGATACCAACACCTGCTTTTCTATCATTTAAGGTGATACCAACATCTACTTTTCTATCATTTAAAGTGATACCAACACCTACTTTTCTATCATTTAAGGCGATACCAACACCTGCTTTTCTATCATTTAAGGTGATACCAACATCTACTTTTCTATCATTTAAAGTGATGCCAACACTTACATTTCCATCATTTAAATTGATACCGACACCTACTTTTCTATCATTTAAGGTGATACCAATACCTACTTTTCAATCATTTAAGGTGATACCAACACCTACTTTTCTATCGTTTAAGGTGATACAAACACCTACTTTTCTATCATTTAAAGTGATACCAACACCTACTTTTCTATCATTTAAGGTGATACCAACACCTACTTTTCTATCATTTAAAGTGATAACACCTACTTTTCCATCATTTAAAGTGATACCGATACCTACTTTTCTGTCATTTAAAGTGATACCAATACCTACTTTTCTATCATTTAAGGTGATACCAACACCTACTTTTCTATCGTTTAAGGTGATACAAACACCTACTTTTCTATCATTTAAAGTGATACCAACACCTACTTTTCTATCATTTAAAGTGATACCAACACCTACTTTTCTATCATTTAAGGTGATACCAACACCTACTTTTCTATCATTTAAAGTGATAACACCTACTTTTCCATCATTTAAACTGATACCGATACCTACTTTTCTGTCATTTAAAGTGATACCAATACCTACTTTTCAATCATTTAAGGTGATACCAACACCTACTTTTCTATCGTTTAAGGTGATACAAACACCTACTTTTCTATCATTTAAAGTGATACCAACACCTACTTTTCTATCATTTAAGGTGATACCAACACCTACTTTTCCATCATTTAAACTGATACCGATACCTACTTTTCTATCATTTAAGGTGATATCAACACCTACTTTTCCATCGTTTAAAGTGATACAAACACCTACTTTTCTATCATTTAAAGTGATACCAACACCTACTTTTCTATCATTTAAGGTGATGCAAACACCTACTTTTCTATCATTTAAAGTGATACCAACACCTATTTTCTATCATTTAAGGTGATACCAACATCTACTTTTCTATCATTTAAAGTGATACCAACACCTACTTTTCCATCATTTAAATTGATACCGACACCTACTTTTCTATCATTTAAGGTGATACCAACACCTGCTTTTCTATCATTTAAGGTGATACCAACATCTACTTTTCTATCATTTAAAGTGATACCAACACTTACTTTTCCATCATTTAAATTGATACCGACACCTACTTTTCTATCATTTAAGGTGATACCAACATCTACTTTTCAATCATTTAAACTGATACTGACACCTACTTTTCTATCATTTAAGGTGATACCAATACCTACTTTTCTATCATTTAAAGTGATACCAACACCTACTTTTCCATCATTTAAAGTGATACCAACACCAACTTTTCTATCATTTAAGGTGATACCAATACCTACTTTTCTATCATTTAAATTGATACCGACACCTACTTTTCCATCATTTAAAGTGATACCAACACCTACTTTTCTATCATTTAAAGTGATGCAAACACCTACTTTTCTATCATTTAAACTGATACCAACACCTACTTTTCTATCATTTAAAGTGATGCAAACACCTACTTTTCTATCATTTAAAGTGATACCAACACCTACTTTTCTATCATTTAAGGCGATACCAACACCTGCTTTTCTATCATTTAAGGTGATACCAACATCTACTTTTCAATCATTTAAAGTGATACCAACACCTACTTTTCTATCATTTAAGGCGATACCAACACCTGCTTTTCTATCATTTAAGGTGATACCAACATCTACTTTTCTATCATTTAAAGTGATGCCAACACTTACTTTTCCATCATTTAAATTGATACCGACACCTACTTTTCTATCATTTAAGGTGATACCAATACCTACTTTTCAATCATTTAAGGTGATACCAACACCTACTTTTCTATCGTTTAAGGTGATACAAACACCTACTTTTCTATCATTTAAAGTGATACCAACACCTACTTTTCTATTATTTAAGGTGATACCAACACCTACTTTTCTATCATTTAAAGTGATAACACCTACTTTTCCATCATTTAAAGTGATACCGATACCTACTTTTCTGTCATTTAAAGTGATACCAATACCTACTTTTCTATCATTTAAAGTGATACCAACACCTACTTTTCTATCATTTAAGGTGATATCAACACCTACTTTTCTATCATTTAAAGTGATACCAACACCTACTTTTCTATCATTTAAGGTGATACCAACACCTACTTTTCTATCATTTAAAGTGATAACACCTACTTTTCCATCATTTAAACTGATACCGATACCTACTTTTCTGTCATTTAAAGTGATACCAATACCTACTTTTCAATCATTTAAGGTGATACCAACACCTACTTTTCTATCGTTTAAGGTGATACAAACACCTACTTTTCTATCATTTAAAGTGATACCAACACCTACTTTTCTATCATTTAAGGTGATACCAACACCTACTTTTCTATCATTTAAAGCGATAACACCTACTTTTCCATCATTTAAACTGATACCGATACCTACTTTTCTATCATTTAAGGTGATATCAACACCTACTTTTCCATCGTTTAAAGTGATACAAACACCTACTTTTCTATCATTTAAAGTGATACCAACACCTACTTTTCTATCATTTAAGGTGATGCAAACACCTACTTTTCTATCATTTAAAGTGATACCAACACCTATTTTCTATCATTTAAGGTGATACCAACATCTACTTTTCTATCATTTAAAGTGATACCAACACCTACTTTTCCATCATTTAAATTGATACCGACACCTACTTTTCTATCATTTAAGGTGATACCAACACCTGCTTTTCTATCATTTAAGGTGATACCAACATCTACTTTTCTATCATTTAAAGTGATACCAACACTTACTTTTCCATCATTTAAATTGATACCGACACCTACTTTTCTATCATTTAAGGTGATACCAACATCTACTTTTCAATCATTTAAACTGATACTGACACCTACTTTTCTATCATTTAAATTGATACCGACACCTACTTTTCCATCATTTAAAGTGATACCAACACCTACTTTTCTATCATTTAAAGTGATGCAAACACCTACTTTTCTATCATTTAAACTGATACCAACACCTACTTTTCTATCATTTAAAGTGATGCAAACACCTACTTTTCTATCATTTAAAGTGATACCAACACCTACTTTTCTATCATTTAAGGCGATACCAACACCTGCTTTTCTATCATTTAAGGTGATACCAACATCTACTTTTCTATCATTTAAAGTGATGCCAACACTTACTTTTCCATCATTTAAATTGATACCGACACCTACTTTTCTATCATTTAAGGTGATACCAATACCTACTTTTCAATCATTTAAGGTGATACCAACACCTACTTTTCTATCGTTTAAGGTGATACAAACACCTACTTTTCTATCATTTAAAGTGATACCAACACCTACTTTTCTATCATTTAAGGTGATACCAACACCTACTTTTCTATCATTTAAAGTGATAACACCTACTTTTCCATCATTTAAACTGATACCGATACCTACTTTTCTGTCATTTAAAGTGATACCAATACCTACTTTTCTATCATTTAAGGTGATACCAACACCTACTTTTCTATCGTTTAAGGTGATACAAACACCTACTTTTCTATCATTTAAAGTGATACCAACACCTACTTTTCTATCATTTAAGGTGATACCAACACCTACTTTTCTATCATTTAAAGTGATAACACCTACTTTTCCATCATTTAAACTGATACCGATACCTACTTTTCTATCATTTAAGGTGATATCAACACCTACTTTTCCATCGTTTAAAGTGATACAAACACCTACTTTTCTATCATTTAAAGTGATACCAACACCTACTTTTCTATCATTTAAGGTGATGCAAACACCTACTTTTCTATCATTTAAAGTGATACCAACACCTATTTTCTAGCATTTAAGGTGATACCAACATCTACTTTTCTATGATTTAAAGTGATACCAACACCTACTTTTCCATCATTTAAATTGATACCGACACCTACTTTTCTATCATTTAAGGTGATACCAACACCTGCTTTTCTATCATTTAAGGTGATACCAACATCTACTTTTCTATCATTTAAAGTGATACCAACACTTACTTTTCCATCATTTAAATTGATACCGACACCTACTTTTCTATCATTTAAGGTGATACCAATACCTACTTTTCCATCATTTAAATTGATACCGACACCTACTTTTCTATCATTTAAGGTGATACCAATACCTACTTTTCTATCATTTAAGGTGATACCAACACCTACTTTTCTATCATTTAAAGTGATACCAACACCTATTTTTCTATCATTTAAGGTGATACCAACACCTACTTTTCTATCATTTAAACTGATACTGACACCTACTTTTCTATCATTTAAAGTGATAACACCTACTTTTCTATCATTTAAACTGCTTTTCTATCATTTAAAGTGATACCAACATCTACTTTTCTATCATTTAAAGTGATAACACCTACTTTTCTATCATTTAAACTGCTTTTCTATCATTTAAAGTGATAACACCTACTTTTCTATCATTTAAACTGCTTTTCTATCATTTAAAGTGATACCAAACACCTACTTTTCTGTCATTTAAAGTGATACTAATACCTACTTTTTTATCATTTAAGGTGATATCAACACCTACTTTTCCATCGTTTAAAGTGATACAAACACCTACTTTTCTATCATTTAAAGTGATACCAACACCTACTTTTCTATCATTTAAGGTGATACCAACACCTGCTTTTCTATCATTTAAGGTGATACCAACATCTACTTTTCTATCATTTAAGGTGATACCAACATCTACTTTTCTATCATTTAAGGTGATACCAACATCTACTTTTCTATCATTTAAGGTGATACCAACATCTACTTTTCTATCATTTAAGGCGATACCAACACCTGCTTTTCTATCATTTAAGGTGATACCAACATCTACTTTTCAATCATTTAAAGTGATACCAACACCTACTTTTCTATCATTTAAGGCGATACCAACACCTGCTTTTCTATCATTTAAGGTGATACCAACATCTACTTTTCTATCATTTAAAGTGATGCCAACACTTACTTTTCCATCATTTAAATTGATACCGACACCTACTTTTCTATCATTTAAGGTGATACCAATACCTACTTTTCAATCATTTAAGGTGATACCAACACCTACTTTTCTATCGTTTAAGGTGATACAAACACCTACTTTTCTATCATTTAAAGTGATACCAACACCTACTTTTCTATCATTTAAGGTGATACCAACACCTACTTTTCTATCATTTAAAGTGATAACACCTACTTTTCCATCATTTAAACTGATACCGATACCTACTTTTCTGTCATTTAAAGTGATACCAATACCTACTTTTCTATCATTTAAGGTGATATCAACACCTACTTTTCTATCATTTAAAGTGATACCAACACCTACTTTTCTATCATTTAAGGTGATACCAACACCTACTTTTCTATCATTTAAAGTGATAACACCTACTTTTCCATCATTTAAACTGATACCGATACCTACTTTTCTGTCATTTAAAGTGATACCAATACCTACTTTTCTATCATTTAAGGTGATATCAACACCTACTTTTCTATCATTTAAAGTGATACCAACACCTACTTTTCTATCATTTAAGGTGATACCAACACCTACTTTTCTATCATTTAAAGTGATAACACCTACTTTTCCATCATTTAAACTGATACCGATACCTACTTTTCTGTCATTTAAAGTGATACCAATACCTACTTTTCAATCATTTAAGGTGATACCAACACCTACTTTTCTATCGTTTAAGGTGATACAAACACCTACTTTTCTATCATTTAAAGTGATACCAACACCTACTTTTCTATCATTTAAGGTGATACCAACACCTACTTTTCTATCATTTAAAGCGATAACACCTACTTTTCCATCATTTAAACTGATACCGATACCTACTTTTCTATCATTTAAGGTGATATCAACACCTACTTTTCCATCGTTTAAAGTGATACAAACACCTACTTTTCTATCATTTAAAGTGATACCAACACCTACTTTTCTATCATTTAAGGTGATGCAAACAAATACTTTTCTATCATTTAAAGTGATACCAACACCTATTTTCTATCATTTAAGGTGATACCAACATCTACTTTTCTATCATTTAAAGTGATACCAACACCTACTTTTCCATCATTTAAATTGATACCGACACCTACTTTTCTATCATTTAAGGTGATACCAACACCTGCTTTTCTATCATTTAAGGTGATACCAACATCTACTTTTCTATCATTTAAAGTGATACCAACACTTACTTTTCCATCATTTAAATTGATACCGACACCTACTTTTCTATCATTTAAGGTGATACCAACATCTACTTTTCAATCATTTAAACTGATACTGACACCTACTTTTCTATCATTTAAATTGATACCGACACCTACTTTTCCATCATTTAAAGTGATACCAACACCTACTTTTCTATCATTTAAAGTGATACCAACACCTACTTTTCTATCATTTAAAGTGATGCAAACACCTACTTTTCTATCATTTAAACTGATACCAACACCTACTTTTCTATCATTTAAAGTGATGCAAACACCTACTTTTCTATCATTTAAAGTGATACCAACACCTACTTTTCTATCATTTAAGGCGATACCAACACCTGCTTTTCTATCATTTAAGGTGATACCAACATCTACTTTTCTATCATTTAAAGTGATGCCAACACTTACTTTTCCATCATTTAAATTGATACCGACACCTACTTTTCTATCATTTAAGGTGATACCAATACCTACTTTTCAATCATTTAAGGTGATACCAACACCTACTTTTCTATCGTTTAAGGTGATACAAACACCTACTTTTCTATCATTTAAAGTGATACCAACACCTACTTTTCTATCATTTAAGGTGATACCAACACCTACTTTTCTATCATTTAAAGTGATAACACCTACTTTTCCATCATTTAAACTGATACCGATACCTACTTTTCTGTCATTTAAAGTGATACCAATACCTACTTTTCTATCATTTAAGGTGATACCAACACCTACTTTTCTATCGTTTAAGGTGATACAAACACCTACTTTTCCATCATTTAAAGTGATACCAACACCTACTTTTCTATCATTTAAGGTGATACCAACACCTACTTTTCTATCATTTAAAGTGATAACACCTACTTTTCCATCATTTAAACTGATACCGATACCTACTTTTCTATCATTTAAGGTGATATCAACACCTACTTTTCCATCGTTTAAAGTGATACAAACACCTACTTTTCTATCATTTAAAGTGATACCAACACCTACTTTTCTATCATTTAAGGTGATGCAAACACCTACTTTTCTATCATTTAAAGTGATACCAACACCTATTTTCTATCATTTAAGGTGATACCAACATCTACTTTTCTATGATTTAAAGTGATACCAACACCTACTTTTCCATCATTTAAATTGATACCGACACCTACTTTTCTATCATTTAAGGTGATACCAACACCTGCTTTTCTATCATTTAAGGTGATACCAACATCTACTTTTCTATCATTTAAAGTGATACCAACACTTACTTTTCCATCATTTAAATTGATACCGACACCTACTTTTCTATCATTTAAGGTGATACCAATACCTACTTTTCCATCATTTAAATTGATACCGACACCTACTTTTCTATCATTTAAGGTGATACCAATACCTACTTTTCTATCATTTAAGGTGATACCAACACCTACTTTTCTATCATTTAAAGTGATACCAACACCTATTTTTCTATCATTTAAGGTGATACCAACACCTACTTTTCTATCATTTAAACTGATACTGACACCTACTTTTCTATCATTTAAAGTGATAACACCTACTTTTCTATCATTTAAACTGCTTTTCTATCATTTAAAGTGATACCAACATCTACTTTTCTATCATTTAAAGTGATAACACCTACTTTTCTATCATTTAAACTGCTTTTCTATCATTTAAAGTGATAACACCTACTTTTCTATCATTTAAACTGCTTTTCTATCATTTAAAGTGATACCAAACACCTACTTTTCTGTCATTTAAAGTGATACTAATACCTACTTTTTTATCATTTAAGGTGATATCAACACCTACTTTTCCATCGTTTAAAGTGATACAAACACCTACTTTTCTATCATTTAAAGTGATACCAACACCTACTTTTCTATCATTTAAGGTGATACCAACACCTGCTTTTCTATCATTTAAGGTGATACCAACATCTACTTTTCTATCATTTAAGGTGATACCAACATCTACTTTTCTATCATTTAAGGTGATACCAACATCTACTTTTCTATCATTTAAGGTGATACCAACATCTACTTTTCTATCATTTAAGGTGATACCAACATCTACTTTTCTATCATTTAAAGTGATACCAACATCTACTTTTCTATCATTTAAGGTGATACCAACATCTACTTTTCTATCATTTAAGGTGATACCAACACCTGCTTTTCTATCATTTAAGGTGATACCAACATCTACTTTTCTATCATTTAAGGTGATACCAACATCTACTTTTCTATCATTTAAGGTGATACCAACATCTACTTTTCTATCATTTAAAGTGATTCCAACACTTACTTATCCATCATTTAAATTGATACCGACACCTACTTTTCTATCATTTAAGGTGATACGAATACCTACTTTTCTATCATTTAAGGTGATACCAACACCTACTTTTCTATCGTTTAAGGTGATACAAACACCTACTTTTCTATCATTTAAAGTGATACAAACACCTACTTTTCAATCATTTAAGGTGATACCAACACCTGCTTTTCTATCATTTAAGGTGATACCAACATCTACTTTTCTATCATTTAAAGTGATTCCAACACTTACTTTTCCATCATTTAAATTGATACCGACACCTACTTTTCTATCATTTAAGGTGATACGAATACCTACTTTTCTATCATTTAAGGTGATACCAACACCTACTTTTCTATCGTTTAAGGTGATACAAACACCTACTTTTCTATCATTTAAAGTGATACCAATACCTACTTTTCTATCATTTAAGGTGATACCAACACCTACTTTTCTATCATTTAAAGTGATACAAACACCTACTTTTCTATCATTTAAACTGATACTGACACCTACTTTTCTATCATTTAAGGTGATACCAACACCTACTTTTCTATCATTTAAAGTGATAACACCTACTTTTCTATCATTTAAAGTGATACCGATACCTACTTTTCTGTCATTTAAAGTGATACTAATACCTACTTTTTTATCATTTAAGGTGATATCAACACCTACTTTTCCATCGTTTAAAGTGATACAAACACCTACTTTTCTATCATTTAAAGTGATACCAACACCTACTTTTCTATCATTTAAGGTGATACCAACACCTGCTTTTCTATCATTTAAGGTGATACCAACATCTACTTTTCTATCATTTAAAGTGATTCCAACACTTACTTTTCCATCATTTAAATTGATACCGACACCTACTTTTCTATCATTTAAGGTGATACGAATACCTACTTTTCTATCATTTAAGGTGATACCAACACCTACTTTTCTATCGTTTAAGGTGATACAAACACCTACTTTTCTATCATTTAAAGTGATACCAACACCTACTTTTCTATCATTTAAGGTGATACCAACACCTACTTTTCTATCATTTAAAGTGATACAAACACCTACTTTTCAATCATTTAAATTGATACCGATACCTACTTTTCTATCATTTAAAGTGATACCAACTTCTACTTTTCTATCATTTAAACTGATACTGACACATACGTTTATATTATTTAATGTTACCGACATCAACTTTTCTATTATTTAAAGTTTTTATGACATTTTTATTATAAGATATCTATATTAGAAAATCAAAGGTACAAACAGGGAATGATAAAAGGGGGGTGGGGGTGGGGTGGGGTACTTGCAATGCCTAATGATGTGTTGCCCACTTGCACAAGCTGATCAAAGCATGCGTATAAAGGATGATAGATAACAGACAGTTTACTGAGTATCATTTGGCAACTTTAAAGTCTCCACATAAAAATAAAAATCCCACTTTAAATGTTTTCATTCAGGCTAGTCCTATAATGTAAGACATTGCACATGTTCTTGTTTTAGTGCTATATCTTTGTATCCAAATAGCGGCCTTGTATAGTGTGTTCCGATGTCGGTTGACAATGGAATGTGTAGTCAATGTTTCAGGAATACCTCACACACTTGGCAGCCTATATCGACACTCTTCCACTACTTTTTGTGTAATTAGATAACTGCGGTCTGCGTGGGTTCGAGTCTCAGAATTGGCCTATGTGGGTCTGTGAGAAAGGCTGCCAGTAGCTTCTCGTGGGTTGGTGGTTCTTTCTGCGGGTTTTCCCGGCTTCTTCCTCCACCATTAATACTGACCGCCATTTATAGCTTATCGTGTGCTGAAAAGCGGCATTAAACCCTACAACAACGTACTGTGCTGTCATTCTCCTGGCAGAATGAAAATATGTCACTAGCAAATGTATGCATTTTCATGTTCTGTTGACATACTTTTGAATTTGTTGCAATGCACCAGTAGTCTATGTATGCCAAAACATGTGTAAGTAGGCTTATGAGGGGGATCTGTTTCTTGAACAAAACAAAATGTTGATTATAGTTCTAAAACACAGGTCCTTTTTTTGTGTGAATTTGAATTTATTAGAGAAAAGATATCAGGGTTGTTTATGATATTCCTGAAAATTTGACTTTGGTTAAACTGTTAAGATTTGTCATGGAGATAAGTGCCGAGAAGACAAAACTGATGACAAATAGTCGCAAACAAATCTCAGCCAAGATTAAAGTCAGAGGACAGGAACTGGAAACAGTAGGCCAGTTCAAATATCTTGGTTCCATAATCACTGAAGAGGGGTCAAGAACAGAAGCAGCACAAATAATGGCAGCTATGTCAAAGCTAAGATAAATCTGGAGAGACAAGAATATCTATTGGAAAATTAAAATCAGACTATTGAGAGCACTAGTCATCTCAATAGTTTTGTATTCATGTGAGATCTGGATCCTGACAGCAGAATTACAACAAAAAATCCAGGCACTTGAAATGATTATGCTACAGAACCATCCTTGGCATCTCTTATACTAATATGGACCACATCACAAATGAAGAAATGCATAACACCATCAGGCACAAAGTAGGCCATTATAAAGACCTCCTTACCACTGTCAAAAGGAGAAAGCTGAAATGGTATGGCCATGTCACTAGAGCCAACAGTCTATCCAAAACAATACTGCAGGGCAGTGTCCAGAGTGGCAGAAAGAAGAGACAGACAGAGAGTGAACTGACAACATGACAGAATTGAGCAGGAAACGTTTTGCGGAGACACTGGCATTGGCAAATGATCAAAACAAGAGGAGGGAACTGGTCAGATGTTCAGAAGCACAGTGCCTCAATGACCACACTAGGTCAAGAGACTGATGATGATAATGTTAGTCGACATCAAAACATGCCACATCAGCATGCATAGTTAGGCTATAAGACCCATCACCCCCTAGAACCAAAATATTGGGTGATGTGTAGGACTATCATTCAGGCAAGACTGGATAGCTTCCCTAGAACTAAAACGTAACTAATTCACAAGGAACTAAAACCTAACAACTTCAAAATACATAGTTATGGTGTAGACACCATTTAGCGGCAGTGGCTGGTGTACCGGTAATTGTCTTTTTTTAAAAAAATGGTTTTAAAGATATTGCAATAGTGCACTCAAAATAAGTCATTAAACTGCTAAAGGTATTTAATACATGCAAAACAAGTTCAAAGGTTATATGAATATTACCCTGTCTACACATCAAATCAAAAATCAATGGTAAATGAAGCAACGTAACATAAGATGTCATCCACTTTACTCTGTTACTCCGGTATAATATGTAAGAATTTTATGCATAGATTTTATAATTCATAATTTGAAAATACTATTAGGCAATTTACATTTTATTCTTAATAAAAATGCACAGACTTGTGCTCACAGTTGCTTATCATACCACTAAAGACAGTCATATTTGTTTTTTTGGGTGGGATGGGGGCACTGGTTCTCTTCCTTGGAAATTTAGCTATATTTAAAGGAACCTGGAACTATGCTAAGCTGCCAAATAGTTTGGTTCTTGGTTATATATCTCGTAGAACAAAGGTATCAGATGTTGCATGCAAAAAATGGATATGTCTTAATGCACGAAGCTGTTGTGCTATATTCTGAATAAGAAATGTGAGACGAAATGTGTTGGCCCTGGAGCAGATGACAAAAACTGTAAAGTGCAGAAGTTTTTATGGAGGCATGGCTTTGCATTGAAATAGACCGGGTAGTATATACATGTAATGTTAATTATCAGAGGCAAATTTCAGAAAATAATAGATCTCTTTATCATTTATTTTCTTCAAATGTTGTTTAAATGCCACAGGTAGGCCTCCATGTTTCCGTCTTAAAATTAAAACTATTGAAAATGCCCACTATCACTAATTTTGTGAGGAGTTGGTGTTATCATTTTTACTAATATTATTACCCCTACCCATATCTATTCGACCACAATACAACGGCAACAAATCAAAATGAAGCTACCACATCATAACAAGTGCTGTCATTAACTTCAAAGTTTACTGCGAGAAACGAGTGCCTGTATTGATTGCAAATCATGTGTACTTTTTTCCTGTCTCATTTGTGTCTCAACGGTAATGTAATTTTTTTAATGCTTTATATTTTTAAAAAAAATAATGACAAGAAGTTTATATGTTCTCTTTTTACATAAAGTTAGTTCATCCTTAAAAAAAGAAAGTCGAATTGAAATGTACTGTCTTACCTCGCACATGATTTGATTAAAATTAATTCACCTGACAACAAAGCAGAGCTTGAATTCTGTGTATGTAAAACACGCATGTCCATGTCTTCTGGTTTTGACTGAATGCTTTAATCATAATTTGGGAGGTCTTTTGTTAAGGTTTGTCTATATAAACCGTGGAAAATCACATGGAAATTAAAAGTCTATACAAGGTTAAATTAATATAAACAGAGTTTGGGTCAAAATATTATGTTATGAAGTTTTGTTTTGAATAATGGGACAAATTGCTATAATGACATGAATGCTTATCTGATTTTCTATGTAATATAGACATGATTACTAAGTTTTTATTGTCTACTTCAAGTGATTTTAGCTTACTCTTCTTTACAAGGTATGTGTCAAATGATTTCTGATCCAAAATCTTTACATATGTGTAACCAATGAAACTTACCAAAACGACATGAAAGTCTAATCCGGTTATTTCAATATATTAATAATATGCCCATCAGTTCCACAATGTCTATGTATCTAATTGGAACACACAAGTTATCAATTATAATTACTTTTCACTAGCATATGACATATTTCCTAGAATCGGAAGGTGATGATTGTAATTATAGTATGTAAGCAAATTTCTTTTTTTTTCCTCTCTTTATTTTAAATACAAAAGTAGCATTCAAATTTAGATTAATGATGGCAATGCAATTATATTTAGCATATGTTATTTGGAACTGATCGATACTTTTAGAACAGTATGAATGGGAGTCTTTAGAATGTGATATTATGTGCTAAAATATGTGGAAATTTATTCCAATACAGTAGACACATATCTTTAAATTTCCTTCAATGTGATGTTGTTGTGGTGAATTTAATGTCAGAAAAATGAAACATCTTTAAGTGCTTTCATTCTAGCAAGACTGGAAAGCTCCTCTGTAATACAATCTGACACATTCACAGTACAATATTGGCAAGGGTTGTAACAAGGCACCATTTAAGACAGAGACTCATACAATTATCAGAGAACCGCACAATAGCATAAAGATATTGCCACAGTTGTGCTCGGCCTAGTCACTAAATTGCTAAAGGCATCTAATACATGTAAAAATGTCAAATGGTTATATAAATCTAAATCCATCTTTGAAGTAAACAAATCCAAAATTATTGACAAATGAAACAATGTTAGAACATGAGATACTGCCTATTTTACAATGTTCATCTGATAAAAGCATTCTATACTAAATTTATATAGAAAGTATTGTTAACCTCTACTAAAACTATATCTATCAAAACATAGAGTATATGGTTTACATCTACTAAATCTATTTCTACCATAACTAGAGAGTATGGCTTACTTCTTCTAAATTTATATCTACCATAAATAAAGAGTATGGCTTACTTCTACTAAATCTTTATCTACCATAAATAGAAAGTATGGTTTATTTCTACTTATATGTCAACCGTAAATAGAGAGTATGGTTTACTTCTATGCATAGTATTTTGCCATTTTTAACTATTTCCACATGAAGAAACATATAAGCCAAAAATTTTCTTTTCTCTAGATGCAAGTTTCAAGATTCAAGTCATATTTTTGTTGAAAGAACCCATTTTATGGGTTTCTCAATATATAACTTCACTGTCAAACAGTCACTAGCTTTTTATCATGACCAACAGTAAATTTGCAGCCACTCAAGGCCTTATTCCCCAAAAATGGACATGTTCAACACTATTCCCTGTCCTGAAAATATGCAAATTTCAATATGATTGGTTTGGTTCTTGTATCTAGTAGAGGTAGTCTATCAGCCAACTACAGAGTACATATTTTCAACATATTGATACTCTAAATAGATTGATTTCACAAAGAAAAATCGAATAACTTTGTAAATAAATATATTCTCTAATCGCTAGGGAGGTCCTTCTTAACACAAATCTTTTTGCTTTGCTTTTTTAACTTCAGTAGCCTATCTTAAAGTTTTTCTATTTTGTCTGAGGCTTGCATTTCTTCCACGTTATCTATGATTTGCTCTCCATGTGCCACTCAAACAGATATGTACTTTCTCTCTAGCTCTCTTATGGTTTCACACTAAAACTGCTAGTTCTACCTCGTTAATTCAACATTTTCAAGTCATCAATATTGGAAGTTACTTTGACAACCTCTAGTTCAACATTTATATCAGCAAACAGATTCGGGAATTCTCGATCTATTCTATGATGCAAATTACGATATCTTTGGTAGAAGGGGGCAGTTAATCTCAACACACACACACATCTCTCTCTCTCTCTCTCTCTCTCTCTCTCTCTCTCTCTCTCTCTCTCTCTCTCTCTCATGAGTATGTCAAAATTGATTTCTTATTCCCCATTGTGACCTCCGAAGTCTCGCCATCGGTTGACCCACTTGCCATGGAAGGATATTTATTATTATGACCACTTTCACTAACTATCCATGCGCAAGGCGTACACGACTGGTTTTTATTGTACTGCCTCTGATTGACATGGCTCAAGTTTACATTGACATACAATTTTACACCCACACCATCTGGCATCTCCAATCCATCGATCAGCTGATGAATACGGCGAAACACCCATACGATTTTCACTAGCCAACAGTAAAATAGTATCATATTATACCAGTATCACTAATTGTCTTGCAAATCTGCTATATTTAGCGTGGCTGTAACCTTCTCGACAGTAGTTATCATCACGTTCAAACCGAAGACACTGGATGTCAACAAAAATTTGGTTACAACAACTGAACACCTTCGAACAAACCGGAAGTTATTTGCCTGGTTCTTGGTTATTGATCTTATAAATCAGGAGGTCTCGAGGATACGACTGAACGCGGGTTTGTGTATTAATACGCCAAGACTCTGTATTGTATTCCGAATGAGTGTTTGAAATATGTACACACCGGCGTTCGATTCAGTAGCAGACGACATAAACTGGAGAGTGCAGAAGTTAACATGGAGAAAGGATGTTCATTGAAATAATCAGGGTAGTGCATACATGCAATTTTGAATAGCAGATGCAAACTATTGGACGACGATATATCTCTTTATCGATTATATTTGTTTTGATGTATAAGGTACAGTAAGTATGCTAGTTTCCGTTAGCGAAATGAAAAACTCTGCAACATTCACTCATCTTCTAATTTGTACACAGTATAAAATCGTGTATAGACTTTTGAAGGAGAGGGATGTTTTCAGTAACTGTATTTTTACTGAGAGAAATGAGTGCTCGTACCGAATTCTGATTGTGTAGACTTTGTTGGCTGTCTCTTTCTCCATCTTTGTGTCGCCCCTGTAATGTAACTTTAAAAAAATAATTATTTATATTTTCCAAAGAAATTTTATTCATAGAATTAGAAAAAAAATTATGTTTAATATCTTCCATGTGCATCATCTAAATTGATTAGTTTTACTTTGAATTATGTGTCTGATTAATTTTACCTTATTTTGTGTCTGATTATTTATTTTAACTTGAAATATGTGTCTGATTATTTTTACCTTTTTATGTTCTGATTACTTTCAACTAGAATTATGTGACTGATTAGTTTTACTTAAATTATGTCTGATTATTTTTATTCAAACTAAAGTTATCTCTTATTATTAATTACTTGAATTAAGTGGCTGATTCTTTTTACCTTATTATGTGTCTGAATATTATTTACTTGAATTATGTATCTGATTTTGCTAATTTAAATTATGTGTATCTAAAACATTTATCTCCGTGTCTTCTCGTTTTGACTGAACACCTGAAATTTGAGCCTACTTTGGGTAAATCCCGATCCTGTCGATAACGACTGCCTTAGAGATTAAAGTCAGATGTTATATGTTCATTTATCTCTTATTTTCACCTAGCAAGTATGTCAGAAGTAGGTTGTTAGTTATACGGAGCGGAAATGGAACGTTTTCAATGAATGACGCACGAGATTGATCCTGGGGCTAAAAATAAACCCCAGGGTCTATATTAGTTGCATATATTAATTTGAATTTTCCTGCACTGTAGGCATGTAAATGGTTATATGGCTGGGATCTGAATAATTTAAAATTTTTTGGCAGGGTCCAAAAGTTTCATTGGAGTTGGGGTAGTTCCTGTGTTAATAATAAGTTGCATACATTACTTGGTTTGTCTTTTGTTTGTTTTCAGGGTTTAACGCCATTTTTCAGCACAAGATAGGCTATTCATGGCGGCCAGTATTAATGGTGGAGGAAGAACCCAGAAAACCCCGGAAGTAACCACCTATCCACGAGAAGCTACAGGCAAGCTTTCTCACATACCCACATTGGCCGAATCCGAGACTCGAACCCACGCAGACAAGTGAGATGGCACTGATCCGTAATGAACAGCGCTTTAGACCACTCGGTGGTCCCCCGATTGGTATTTTCGTACCAACAATTGTCTTTATGGGTATTGAGTGATAATCTCAAAAGTTTCAAAATTGTTATACAGGGGTAGGATTGAATACATTGCAAGTGCCAGTTATATGTGTAAATTTCTCTTTGCATGTCGAGGTCTGTGTCACGGTTGTTAGTTTGTGATCTCCATAACTTCTATGACGTGACCCAGGGGATACTTTTTTTGGTGGGTGGGGATATACATTGGATTATCATGTCACGTAGTTTGTATAAATATTTGGTCCACAGATCACAAATAGCATTTCTCTTGAGTTACTTGAAATTTATGTAAAATCACCGCCACTCCATTAGCCCTACTTTATTCTGAGCAATTTAATTTGATGTTTGTTTTTAAACGTTTTACTTTGCATTAACAGTAATAGTTGCAAAATAGTTCAAATTAGCATCTATGCTGTACAAGAAAATAATATCATTTTAATACTATTTATATTTTTTTTACTAGTTGTAATTACAATCACATTTTTCAGTTAACAGGAGTTACTTGAAACTTACGTACAATCACAGATACCCATTTAGTCCTACTTTATTATCAGTAATGTTTATCATTTTTGACTCTAACGTATTTTTTATAGTTCGTTCTACATATCATAGCTAAATTTTCCTATCTTAAACTCGGTAAATATTCAGGTCGTCGTCATCCAATGTAGCTAAAAAAATGTGTAATTCGTTTAAAAAACATCGTATGACATGAATTAGGGATTTTTTTGGAACGAACTATAATAGTAATAATAATACAAATAATACGACTATTACTATAATGGTGGTGGTGTGTAAAATTATGACTGTAGAATATTTTTTTTAGGTCAGAAATATATATATTTTGGCATTGTTTACTAAAAGTATATATGTCTGTATTTTATGACACTATGTCATGGTTTTAGGTCAGAAATAGATTTAAAGATGTGTATAAGTTTATTTTGCATGGTTTACTAAAAGTATATATGTCTGTATTTTGTGTATTCCGTATCCTAATGTAAGTCATTTTTTTATCCACAGCCGGTCATACACCCGACTATTCTGGCATTTTAAAGATGGAAGACATGTTGGTAACCGTAGACTGGAAGGCGTGGAATCTTCAGGTTCACAATGGTCATGACGGTAAACTGATTACATCACACAGTCTGGATGACATTCCCAGTGATGTCTGTCTTATTAGCAAGAATGAAGTCGCTGTGTGTCTGGATAACGGTACGGTTGTAATCCTGTCATTGAAATCGATAGATGACGTAAAACTCGTCAAAACTTTACAGACAGGATTTTATTTTTGTTATTCATTGGCAAAATTTAATTCAGACAAACTCATTGTTAGCGGTAAGAAAGACTTCATGTTGTGTTGGGGAATTTTATCGATTAGAGATGGACGTATGGACTCAACTCACGACATCTGTAAAGGGAATCAGACTCACATGGCCGTCAAAGATGACACCGTGTACATCTCGTGTCTGACTTCAGACTCCATTAATAAAGGAATTTATGTTTACGATATTCTGAATCCAAAAACAAAAAAGTTTCTGTATCAACACCAGGAATTAACACCGTGGTCAATAATGGCTGACAGGGATTATGTGTACGTGTGTGACATGAACTCTAACAGAATTTATCAGCTGACAGACAGCGGTCAGCTAGTGACCATACACCCAGTGTCATCAAGTCCGTTTGGAATATTCTATGATGACCAGCAACGATTACTTTACACCACAAGCTCTGGAAGTAATGTGATAACAGTTTACAAAATGGAGTCTTTACATCAACCAGGTAATTCTATTTCATTTTACATCATACCACAAAGAAAACTACATACTTCATTTATTTACATTTCCTAATTAACGTTTGTAGATTAAATATAAGTTATATATGTTACAATTATAACCTAATTATAAAGACAAACACGTTTGAAAGATGTTAAATAAAATAAAAATTTACTAAATAAATATTTTATATTTTTTAGAGTGGAAACTGCAAGTGTCGTTAGTCGAGAGGAAGCAACTTTATTGATTTTAACTACAAATAAAATAACTTTTTTGTTTAAATAATTTGATGTCAATATAGTTGTACCAAAGTCAATTCATTCATGATATTTAAGTTTTCGGCACTTTGGTTCTCACTCCAAAATTTCATATAAAAATTATAAATCTCTATGGACTGCCGCAATGGCGGCTGTCTAGATAGCGTTCTTCATTACCAGTGCGGGGCAGTACACATCTTGTTTTTATCCAGTAGGGGGCGCTTTCATTGAGACGCCATCTGCACGCGACCGTCAATCCGGGTTATACCGGATAACACTCGGGTCACAACATCTAAAATTCTCGTGTTCTCGCAGGCTGCAAAATCTCGCGGTATTGGATCTTTCCGTTTTACGTAGTTGAGTTGCACGATCTGCATTTCGTTTCAACAAATTCTTTTAATAATGATTCTTTTTTGTGAAAATAAATAAGAAACTTATTAACCAATAAAAGACGTATAAGATATATATTTTTCCTCAAACGATTATTTATAGAAGTCTCCATTTTATCATGCTGAATATGAATGGCACATTTAAATTCCGAAAGAATCTTTTTTTCTCGTTTTACACGTCTGAATCAGCCCAGCAAAGTACTGGGTGAAAACGGCTTATATGCACAAATCAATTTTGGTAAATTTTGTTATTTTTCTGCACACATTTTAGAAATGAAATGTACACAGTAAGAGTCGGCAATGAGAAAGAGGGACAGTTTAGTTGGCTGACATTTTGTTCCAAAATATTTAAGAAAATTACATCGGATGATGTAGAAATAATTAAACAAACCCCTTCATTTTGATGTCTGCTGGTTGTAATTTGTTTTGGGCACTTGACAGCTTGGCCTTGCTTCTAGTAAGTTCAAATGTGCATCTATTAAAAGACTGATGGCTGTTCTAGGTCATTTCCACTTCCTCTAGGAAATTCCATGATTTTAAAAGTAAAATCAAATACCCCTACCCCTTCATGCTGACAACTTGCATTCTTTATAGAATTGTTTTATATTTTATAACTTATTTAATACATGTTGTTATGGTGATATTCCCTACTCTGGCAAGATTCACCTGCCAATTTTAAAAGTGCTCAAGTTAGTGCATTTGGATCAGTGTGAGACTATTTTTGGAGCAAACAAATGAGTCATTTTGTTCAGCTGTTGCTTGCTTTATATAATGCATGATTTCCATAATTTTGACATGTTAATACAGTCACAGCTTATCAATGCATGCCAACAATCTCGTGCAAGCAATTTCACACATACCAGTTACGTTTTTGGAAATGCTGCCAGGTTTACTTTTGATAAATATATCTCAGTTTTACTCAAATTGAAGATTTAAAAGTTTGGATTAATTTTCTTATAGGTTGATAAAATTGAACACCTGTAAACTGGTGAGTTTTGATGATGATTGATTTGCAAATGTTGCACAACTCTACAGTGTATAACATTGATGTACATTGAAATTACAGTCTCTGATTTTTCAGGTAGTCAATATTTTTCAATATGCCAGTGTTGACAATATGAATAATCCATCTTACATACACAGGTATTCCAATAGAAATTCTGAACATGGATGACAGATCCATACAGCTTTTTGAAGATGCTCTAAAAGATGGAAAGGAAACTGTATACAGCATTCGAATCATGGTTGTCGGACACATGGGTGTAGGGAAAACAACCCTGGTCAAGCGTCTTCTTGGAGAAGAGGTTAACATTTTCGAGAGATGTAGTACAGAAGGCATAGATGTCTATGTCAATTGCTGTGATGTTTCTTTATCGACCTGTGAATGGACGAGGCGAGAAAAAGGTATGTGGGCATACAAATATAAAATATATACGTTTCTATATTTACTGACAAACAAGGAAGTGAAATGTATTGTGCTGTGCTGATGCCTGTCATTCATTTCTATTTTGAATGGCACAATGTTTGTATTTGGGGCAAGGAAGAAACCTACATGTTTATATTTCAGGATGAAAAAGATATAGCATCAAGAGTCTAGGGTTGAATATCAAAGTGACTAAAAGAAGGAAATTTCCCACACAGTTAGCAATTACAGATTTTCAAGATGGTCATCACAGTGACCATACTAGAGATCTGATCAATACCATTTTCATTTAAGACCAACTAATCATTATCAGATGTCCTTCGGTGAAAACCCTATGCTGATATGGCCATCCATTCAGGAACAGCAAAATGAATTTCATGGTAGCAGCACAAGATTTTATATTTATAGCCAAGTCATTCATAGGGGGAATGCACGATGAAAGTTTCATATCCATTTTTTCCAAGTAGTTAAAGCAAATAGTGATAATTAGCTTGTGTTAATGGATGCATGAAAAATGGACAACATGCCATCACATTAAGACATTTGATAAAGGTCCAGTACAGCCAAAAATGTTTTTTAAAATAGTATTTTTACTTATGGAAAATATGTCTTGTGTTATGGAAGACAAGTTTTCTTTTGTAAGACAAAGAAGGCGCATATTGATTTCATATTGAAATGTTTAAGCTGTATCATAATTATGTATGAGTGCTTTATATCTGCAGATTATGATATTTTTTACAACCTGGTAGACATATAATATATGAGATTAATGTAACAGGCTTTATATCTGGAGATTTTAATATTATTTACAACCTGGCAGGCAATAAATGTAGTTTTTAATCCTCTGAGTTCTCCTTCTATGATGTAATCTTTGTTCTCTTTGTGAAAATAGGTACTATAATCCTAGTTTCATTTTTGTACCTATCTATAAAGAGCAGTTACATACCACTTTAGTATTAACATTTTTGTTTGCAGGTGTAACTGTTTTTACATATGTTAAGGCAGATCTTGAAATTCACATTGCCAATAGTGGTGGTGGTGGGAGGTCACATAATTTTTTACATAAGGCTGCAAATATCCTGAATGAGATTATCCATTTGGGACTATGAATTGTTACAAAAAGTGTTATATAACTTTTAATCTCTCACATGGTAATCAAAATTTTTATGAAACATCCTTTTATTTCATGCCAATTGTTCATCTGTGTTTTTGACAGCTTTCCATGAAAAGTGTACTATTGGACCAATCCGGACACATTCGTTCCATGTGGATATGTCCGGATTAACGAAATTTCTGGATATTAATTGAATCAGGCAAATTATGTATGTTGCGATATCACAGCGTAAATAAGTACATATATATGTATGCTTTAAATGTAATGTATATTCAATAATGGTTAAAATAAATTAATGAATACTTCTATTAATTTATTTGCCATATGTTATCTCGCAGTTAAATACCTTATGGTAAACTAATAAAATGCAGTCATTTTTTAAGTCGTTGCTAATGATTGTCGTACCCATTGTATTCGGAAATAAAGCCCTATAATGTCCACAGCTTAAATCTGTCATCTGTATTTGTATAGCCATCAATAAACTGATTGTTATATACAATTGGTAAACATCAAAGACAAGCTTAATGACAATTTTAATTTATTTTCCAAATGGTATGTCAAACAGCATGCATCGACGATTTGATCCCAGTGTGTTTATTTAGTTATTAACACCCCGTTGGTGACTAGCTAAAACATACATTGTTTATACAATCGCTGGTTATAATATGGTCACGCTACTTACTTATTGATAGTGGCCATAGATTCTCAAGGGCATCACTATTATGTTTTATGGTTTATTCTACTAACTGTATTTTTAAATATGATGTTTGGAATTATCTTATTTTTGGACAGATTATTTCTGGATTATCGAGACAAGTTTTAATTTAATTTTATACTGTTGTCCCTGAATTTGATTTCCAGATCCGGAACACGGATTTCTTGATTAACGGAGCAAATTAACGTTTAGGAATTCCGTTCCCATTGAATTGTGTCCGGATATCGAGTTTTCCAGATAAACGGAGTCCAGATTAACGAGGCTCCACTATATATATGTCATATTTCATGGTGTTTGTTTTTGTTGTTTTATTTCTTGTACTGTTATCATTATAGATGGTGTAAAGCGCTTAGACCTTGTAACAGAGTCCTTTGTAGGATTTTAAATAGAAGTTCAGGTGTTATTTCTTCAGAAAGTTAGAGCTCATTATGTAGAAAACTGTATATTGAAGTTCAGAAACCAAGTGTCCAGGACTGAAATATGAAAGTCCTCGAATCACTATTGATAACTCTGAGTACAACTGTTGGAAGCAGACATAATAGTTAGGGCATTATCTTTTGATTAGTTACATCAGAATGAATTGAATTGGCTACAGTATAGGGCTTCCCTGAGGCATGTGTGTGTTTTTTGAACCAATCACTGGACTCTCAGAAACCATTAGCTCAACTATTAGTATTTATCTGGATAGATTGTGTTCTTATAAAGCTAAGGTTAAATGGTGAAAAGTTGAATGAAAAGTCCACAAAACGGAATGACATCGAATGTGATTAAAAAAAAGAAAGAAAATCAGAGTTAAAAGTTTATTGTGTGTGTGTGTGTGATTTGAATTTTTAATGTAGCTTTAAAAAATTTTCAGTCATATCGATACAGTATCTGCATTGTGGCAGTTTATAGTGATGTCTGGCACTAGGGCATCATGCCACAGACATGTAGCATGATGTTCCACCCAGTTACTTTATCCTGACACCAGGCCGACCAGTCCCTAACACTAACCTCATAATGCTGAGCACCTAGCGAGGCAGCTGTTAGTACCATTTTTATAAATCTTTGGTATGACTTGGTTGGGGATCGAACCTATGACCTCCAGCATCTGAGACGAATGCTCAAACCACTAGGCCACTGCAGATTCCTCTCATTTTGCAAACTTTGTAGATATTTTAAGTCCCCAACTGAAATAGGGAGAATCTTTAACTTCAGTATAGCTACAATTTTAATCGGGTTACTTCCCTTGGTAAACTGACACTTATACATGTAACTCAAAATGGAAATCTATAATAATCACCATCAGTATTGACAAAACTCTGGTAAATGGTAAATGGTGAAAAGTGTAGCTTTTCGGTGTTTAGGTGGTCCGCTAAGGAGACAACTTGCCAAAATGCTCACAACACACCCTTTTATACCCAGAGAAACCAAATGTCTGGAAACCAAAGAAGCCAATTGTGTTTAGGTCTCTTAGTTGGTAACATAGCATATAGAGAAAGAATGGAACATAACCAAATGAAGACCCAGTTGGCTATGAAGCAAAATTGAGGAAGATTTAAACATCCTTAGAAAATTGAATGAACAAATGAAGTAATTTGTCTGCTGCAGGTAATAGAGTGAATTGTACGTGAAATGAATAAGTAATAAACATTACCAATAAGATATTTTGGAGTATATGGAGTTGTAGAGAACAAACATAATGCAAATTTCGTGGCACAGTGTATGGCTTGGTACTAACGTTATAGTAGTATACATGTATGATAATATGCCACAGCATGTATAACTGTAATTTAAAATACCGATAATGCGATTTCGTGTTGTCTGAGATTTCATTGTACTTTATTGATAAAACATCAGCCCCCTGTGGTATAACGTATAAATGCTTCAAGTGCAGGGTAAAACAGTTTTGATTAGATGCATACATCCATTTCAGAAGTTTTTGTAATGATATAGATTATAATGATTTGCATTTATAGCGTACTACTTCAAGTACGGGACACAAATCAATTTCCAAGATTAAAAACATTTAAATTTAATTATTTTATTTACTAGGAGGTGCGCAGCAGGTGCTAGAGTCAGCTCTGTCTTTTTATGGTGGGCGTATAACATATTTTTAACAATGTTATGGTTGATTATAAGATTATTTTAGCTAAAACATAGAGATATTTGTTATTTTTCACCTAAAGGTTGCAGGCAAATATAATACAGGCATAAACATTTTCAGGTACAAAAATGGATAGAATGTTTAGATTTTAGATGAACATTGGAAAGGTGCTGGATGAACAGTGAATAAATAGATTTATGTCCATGCACAAAGAATACAATCCATACAGACCTTTAAATTGTACATCAGAACAAATTGGTGATTAGAACAGTAATGTTCTTGTTAAACTTTCACCTAATGCTTTCAATCAGCTAAGTATATGCAAGTAAATGTAGTTTGGATATTTTCCTTGTCATGAATTTCTTTTAACACATCCTTGAAAGGACATAATATTGAATTTGCTTAAAATGCTGCTTGTCAGATTGAAAGATCAACTAGAAGTGACATGTTATTCCTTAACCACCTGCTCTAAATATGTGCAGACAAGCATGAATTGTTAAGCCCTCCCATTAACTATTAACCTTTTGACTACATGTATGTAATTTATTTACATATTAGAGAAGTATAACATTTTTGTAAAGTTCATTTTCCTTCTATATGTATTTGCACAAGTGTATCATGCTGCTTGCATCCTGTATGCACCCTTTGGCTTTTAGTCACCCTCTGTTGCGTGCTAACCTGCTTTGTAACATAGCTACATGGTGAGTGGTATATATACTAACACCATATAAGCCATTAACCAGGCAACCTGGGGGTTTGGGTTAGAAGGCTTGCACATTTTTATTTGCATTTGTACATGTATGCATTTGATTTATCATCTTAATGATGGCTCAAATTTAACAGTAGTCCACTTGCCAATGGCTAGTAAAATTTCTAGAGTTAATACACTTCAAAATTTCAATTGTTGAATTCCTAGTTAGAATTAATACATGTCCAACAATGTTTTGTGGAAATGACTAGTGAAGATGCAGCAGGACAAATACATTTCTCAAGCTTTTCATTTTATAAATCTTTAATTCTATGGCTGTGGCATGCATAAAGTCAAACACATATTTTTTCTGTAATAAATATTAAATGTACCATATTATCTAGACTCTGCCATCCCACCCAAGTTGGGAGAGTCCAAAAATCTAGACTGCCATCCCAACGAAGTTGTTTGAGTCTGAAACATTTATAGTCTCATTATTCACCATTAAAATTGAACCCTTCATCAAGGAATGTGATTGATGAGGGGAATTCATTCAGATACCAAGATAACTCTTACTCAAGGTCCATCCCGAGTAGCCGAGGAGTCTAAAGCGCTTTCCTTTACAGATCACTGCCATCTCACCTCTGTGTAGGTTCGAGTCTCAGATTTGGCCAGTGTGGGTATGTGAGAAAGCTTGTCAGTAGCTTCTCGTGGGTTGGTGGTTCTTTCCAGGGTTTCTACGTATACCATTAATACTGGCCACCATGTATAGCCTATCGTGTGCTGAAAAATTGCATTAAAACTCTACAATAACATCTTATAACAGCAGAGCATTTCGAGGTTCAAAAGATGTACTCAGAAAAACATGTCATTAAAAATAAGAAAACTAATATTCATAAACAATTGTAGTCAATTAGTTTTAAATCTTATGTCAACACAATTTAAGATTACCATACACATAAAATCTCACAATTTCGGATAATCCAGGATTCAGCACTGTACATATTTCCTGTAGACAGTTGAGAAAAACTCAGAAAGATTTGCTTTTGCATTCGTGGGCAGTATATGTCGAAAGTGATGGAATGCATTTGCTGAAGACTCATTGGCAGTATCCAAATAAAATAAAAGCCATTGCTTAATTAAAGATACTTACTTTTAAACACAGGTTCAGGAGTGGTGACTCAAAAAATCACAGCCTTTATTCAAACTTTATGAGCTCTAACCATACACCCTAACATTAATGTCCAAATATCAAAAATGGGGTGTCAAGGGTCAGAAAAAACTCAGACAAGTGTTTCATGTAGACCTTGTTCAAATAATGATGTATATTACAATTCAATAGAAATATGAAATCAAAAGTTGGAATGCGTCATCACCATTTAATGTTAAAATGGGAATCGGTTTATTAGCCGTTAATGAAGTTGTTCATTAATCTGTTTAAATTACAATTATTTTCAAAATATCCAACATGTGAAATATCGTTCCAACTGATTTCAACAACCATCAAATATACATGAAAAATCTGTGTATTACATCACTGCATTTTGTTTTCTAGATGAGTTTAGTTTTCCCGTAGCGGTTGTTAATAGTATCGTACCAAATCAGAAGTCCTTAGTGCAGGGAACTAGACTAACTGTTGAAATGCCACTAAACATGCAACATTTATTTTGGTAGACAATCAGCTACGTCATTTTTTTAAACGTTTAATTACAAGACGACTCAATTTAGTTATGATGATTACACTTAAAAGGAACTAAAAAAAACAGCACTAGAACACAAATTTGAATTGATAAAAAATTTGTATTTATTTTTTAAAGTGCTGCCTTCCCTTGGCATAAGCGACATTTTCATTGATTGAAATCTCCTTACATATCGTTAATTGAGGTGTATTAGTAATGTCATTTTGAAAGAAAATGTAAACAATTGTATGACCTAATTTTAAATTTGACATTTCATAATATTGATTAAAATTTCCAGGCCATATTTACCATTTGTAGAAAATGAGTGATATATCAAAGTTTCCATTACCAATTTTTGATTGTGACTTTCACCAATTTCAACAAGAAATGATCGATTTTGGGGGTATTTTCTGGTTAAAAAAATGGGATCCACGCTTGACCCTGTGATTTAAGTGGGTTCATGAGTAATCACTGCATGAATTATCAAGGGAGTGGGGTATCATTATTATTATTAATATTAATCCATGATTTCCTATTGATATGATCTATAAGTACTATCTTTTGCTTATTATTAGTTTTACTATTATTGTTAATCCATGATTTCCTATTTATCAGTACTGGAAGAAGTATCTTTTACTTATTATCATTATTACTATTATTATTTTTATTATTAATAATCAATGATTTCTTGTTCATATGATTATATGAACTGATGTTAGCATATTTCACTTATTATTATTATTATTATTATTATTATTAATCAATGATTTCTTTATATGATTATATGAACTGATTTTAGTACATTTTACTTATTATTATTATTCTTAATCTATGATTTCATGATTATATGAACTATAAGAAATATCTTTTAACTATTCTTCTTCTTCTTCTTCCATGATTTCCTATGTATATGAACTGTAAGAAGTATATTTTACTTATTATTATTATTATTGTTTTTATTATTATTATTATTATTATTATTATTATTATTATTATTATTATTATTATTACATGATTTCCTAAGTATATGAACTGTAAGAAGTATATATTACTTATTATTATTATTATTATTATTATTATTATTATTATTATTATTAAAGAATATTAATTATTATTATTATTACATGATTTCCTAATTATATGAACTATTTAACTTTTAACTATTCTTCTTCTTCTTCTTCTTCTTCTTCTTCTTCTTCTTCTTCTTCTTCTTCTTCTTCTTCTTCTTCTTCTTCCATGATTTCCTAAGTATATGAACTGTAAGAAGTATATTTTACTTATTATTATTATTATTATTATTATTATTGTTTTTATTATTATTATTATTATTATTATTATTATTATTATTATTATTACATGATTTCCTAAGTATATGAACTGTAAGAAGTATATATTATTATTATTATTATTATTATTATTAAAGAATATTAATTATTATTATTATTACATGATTTCCTAATTATATGAACTATAAGAAATATCTTTTAACTATTCTTCTTCTTCTTCTTCTTCTTCTTCTTCTTCTTCTTCTTCTTCTTCTTCCATGATTTCCTATGTATATGAACTGTAAGAAGTATATTTTACTTATTATTATTAATACTATTATTATTATTATTGTTTTTATTATTATTATTATTATTATTATTATTATTATTACATGATTTCCTAAGTATATGAACTGTATTATTATTATTATTATTATTATTATTATTATTATTATTATTATTATTATTATTATTACATGATTTCCTAAGTATATGAACTGTAAGAAGTATATATTACTTATTATTATTATTATTATTATTATTATTATTATTATTATTATTATTATTAAAGAATATTAATTATTATTATTATTATTATTACATGATTTCCTGATTTCCTAATTATATGAACTGTAAGAAGTATCATTGAAATCAGCAAGAAACACCTGACATGATCTCACATGATCATGAGAAGTTGTCTGTATGATTACAATTTAACTTATTAGGCAGATAGTTCAGTTAAACTTGCTTATGAAAAAATATCTCCTGTATATCAGACCTGTCTAGGCTTTAACTTTTCTAGGATGTTCTTATTAGAATGGGTTATATCGTTACCACAGTGACCATCTTGAAAATATTGTATCATGGCTCCTAAATTTAAAGTCATGCTGACATGGGGTTGATACCAGAGGATTTTTATGATGTTTAGTTAAAACTGTTGAAATATGTTGCTGTTCTGATAACAAATATGGCCAGAAAGAGTGACCCTATTGACAATCTAGTTACCACTATTCCTTTTGAATGTATGTTTATATCAACACTGAGTTCTCAGGAGACTTTGTTTGATGCTTGGTAGGTTATAAATTAAATGGTGCCTATCTTTTGTCGATTATGGCCATTACCATAACTATTTTAACACTCTTGTTGTCACCATATCTCCTGAATGAAATGTAGTACACTGTATTGGCATAGGTCTTTTATCAGAAGACTTCTTGTGATGTCTATTTCATTCTAAATTTAAAAGGTGCAAATCTGATGTAGAATTTATACCATGTCTACAAGAATGAATGTTAATCATCCATTTGTCATCATAGCATTATTTTAAGGATGGCAGTTCCAAAGGATTGTAGAAAAAAGCATTGTAAATTCAACATAACACAAATTAAGTGGTATATGATATCCCCATGCAAAAGTGAAAGGAAGATTGTTAGTCTTGTAATGGGTTGAGTACTCCAGCATATAAATTGGTTTAACATCTTTACTTTTTATATTTTATTTTCTAGCATTGTTTAGATTGATTTGATTAGTTTTCCTCATGATCTTTGACAATTACTATTTTTGTATTTATTTATTGTTGCTTTTTGTTAGTGTAATGTAGCCAGTATTGTGCTGAAATGATTTTTTACAGTTCAAACACACACACACACACACACACACACACACACACACACCATGTTTTAATTTTTAATTTTGAGCATGACTTTTGATGCATAACAGTAATCATTTGTGCAGTCTGTTTCTTCTGATTTCAGATTCAGATCAGGATTGTAAAATAGAGCGCCTTGTTAAAGTTCTGAATGAGAATTTCCAAATGAGTGGCAGTGTTGCAGATCAGGAACAGGATGCAATCTCTCCACAAAAGGAGAAAACTGACCAGAATTCAATTAGCATTGTTGCTGATTATGACAAGAATACAGAGGTATTAGACCAACAATCTCAGCAGAACATTGGTCAGAATCTTTCAACTACAGCCAGTCCTCAAGAACAATCTCCTTCCACTGATGTTCAGAGAAATCACACCATCCCTGAAAATAGCACGATACCTGGAAAAGAGCCTGCAGAAAGTAATGCCACTGAAAGTCATAAGACAGATCCATTGAGGGAAATGTTAAAAGTCATGAAAGAGAATCCAGACAAAACAAAACAGGATGTAAGAAAGTATGCACGTTTAACAATCTGGGACTTTGCAGGCCAATACTCATTTTATACAACACACCAGATGTTCCTGACAAGACGTGCAATTTACCTGTTGGTTTTAAATGTGAGTGGACAAATTACGGATGATGTTGAAGATGATTGTTACTTGGACACTGCTGGGAAAATGAAATGCAAAGTTCAAGGTACATGTGTGGTTGTTTTTACTTGGAAATTCATTTTCCTTGTCTGTAACACTTATCCAAGATATTTTTCACAAAACAAATATCACATTTTTTTTGTTGTACAACTGTAAAGATTTACTGGTTAAGATTAAAGGAAGATTTCCTGGTTAAGGTTAAAGGAGCTCAGTTATGTTCAGAAATGAAATTAGAGAGGGCTAACTGTTTGGTCCCAAACAATTTGTGTTAGTGATAGTTAAAAGATTTTGTCAGCATGAAAAATATCAAATTTGATGTTGTAATACTGTTAAGACTATTAGAGTTCAATTATATTCAGTGGTGAAAATAGATGTGTCTAGAGATTGTCTGAAAATTAATATAGTGACCATATATTTTTCAATTTCAGTATAAAAGCATTTAAAGAAGATCCAATATGTCATGACAAAAAAAGCAAAAATTAGCTGCCTTAGTGAGAGTGTCATCCTTTTATGATTAACTGATTTCCTCATTTACTAGTTATTTCTTCAATTTATGTTTTATTCAGAAACAAGTACTGTAGGATTTTTCCCAATAGCAGTATTTTAATGCCACTCCACTGTTTTTCAGGTTTAGATGTTAAAATTTAACAATAAAATGACTTTCTGCTTTAAAATATTTAACACCAAATTAAGTCATTTCATGTAATATCAGATTTTTTCTTTCTGTCTTTCATTAATTTAAGTTTAGGCTTCTCGTTATTATATAATTTAAATAGTACAGGCCCTAGGGAAGTCACTGAACTATATGGATATTATTATTATCAAAAGATAGGCTTTCTTACTTTTTTATCCTGTTTTATGTTTATAGAGAATTTAAATAAACTGTGAAAACATAAAGATCAAACAAGCTTTGCCAGTAACACTTTAATTAATTGCCTGAAAAACAAAGATTAATGTATTAATTCTATATTTAGGCAAGTTTAGTTGGCATCACATGCATTGATTGCCTGACAAAGAAACAGTTTGTAATTTTTATTAGTGACATTTTCATTTTACTTCATTAAGGTATATTTTTGTCAGCTTAATGTATAAATAAATAAAAGACAAATGATGATATTTCAGAACTGTGATCAATATCCAGTTGTTCAGAGTGTGTGCTGATCAAAATCTTTGATCAACCGGACATGTCCGACAGATGCAGGAATTTCAGGATCTCGGGTCTTAAGTCATTTCATTCTGATACACATTCAATTAAATCTGTCAAAAAAAGTAAATTGTACTTAATGTCAGTAATGTTTAAATAAATTTATTGCACATTACTCTGTTATTATTTGAAATGTTAATGATTGTTTTGTTTCATGACTTTTTGCAGAGCTAGTTGAGATTTGGATGAATTCAGTTCATTCCTGTGCACTATCTGACAAAGAAGGTGTGAATTCTGCAAATTCACCTGATTCATCATTGTACATGGTTATCCCACCACCTGTGATTTTAGTGGGAACCCATATTGATAAAATTCAACAGGTATTTAAATTTTTTAATAAAATGGGCTACTGATTGTTATAAAATGTAATTGTATGAGAGACAAGAACATGACAATTGTTTCATTGCCATGGCTACTGATTGTCACAAGTCTAGTAGACAATAAATATGGAATGTTTACAAAAAAGTGTTTTCGCCTATATCCAAATTTCTAAAGTTATCTAGTACAGTACATGAATAAATGTGGATCTATTGTAAGAATGTCTTTGTTATCTGGAAGGGTAAAGTTAATTTGCATATTAGACATTACTTCTGCACATATCTTAATAAGCCCCATGCTGTTTCCCCTTTGACATAGCTCATATGTAACTAGAGGAACAGCAATTGCTTGCCAATGCAAAGTTAACCCACTTGCTTTTTGATACATCTAAACAACTTGGAAGAATGGAGGTTGTGTTGAAATCAATGTACATATTTATCTTATGATCTTTACTCACACATTCAAGTTATGGTTTTTACTCACACATTTAAGTTATGATCTTTACTCACACATTCAAGTTATGGTCTTTACTCACACATTCAAGTTATGGTCTTTACTCACACATTCAAGTTATGGTCTTTACTCACACATTCAAGTTATGATCTTTACTCACACATTCAAGTTATGATCTTTACTCACACATTCAAGTTATGGTCTTTACTCACATATTCATCTTATGGTCTTTACTCACACATTCAAGTTATGGCCTTTACTCACACATTTCTCCTTTGAATACGTTCCCCAATCACATTACTTTAGGGATATTAGCCTGCTACCTCGCGAATCCAGCCCTACCAAAAGACGAAAATTCGTCTTTCCTGTCTATTTCATATAGACAAAGGGCAATAACTCTTGCCCATTACCTCCCCTTGCCGCCCGTTAGGTGTCGCTTCTTTAGTTTTTAAGCTTCGCTTGTACTGTGCAAACACGTACAATTAGACCTCCAATGAATCCAAGCCATCTTAGTGTAAATTCTGACCATCCGAAGTTAAATTTGGAATTACTGTGTTGGATAATCATTCATCAACAGGTCGTATACATTATTTTACAATATTTTCCAATTTGAGTGACTTTGTCACCTTTTCTAAACTTCGGACCAGGTTGCAACGTGGTCAAAGCACGCTTATGGCGGTACTAGCATGTAATACATGTAGCACTCAATAATTTCGCTTATTCCGTATGTAACGTTTACGATATTAGCGACTAATAACGTGCTGCATTGATAATATGTGCTTTATTTATCTTCTTTGACGTTTCAGTAGACTTCAAAAAAGTCTTTGAACGACCAATTCGTGACTTTAATGGCGGACTTCGTCTTGTAGTCACGAGTTCACGCAACACTTAATCATTTTGCTTCCTACGTTAGTTACGGTTATGGAATAGCGACTTAATAGCGTACTGAATTGTTAATTTGTGCTTTGTTTATCTTCTTTTCCGTTTCAGTAGACTTCATCTCTGAACGACCAGTTGCGACTATTAATGGCGGAATTTCGTGTTGTAGTCACGAGTTCACGAGACACTAAATCATTTCGCTTCCTCCGTTAGTTACGGTTATGGTAATAGCGACTTAATAGCGTGTTGAATTGCTAAATGTGCTTTGTTTATCATCTTTTTCATTTCAGTAGACTTCGTCTTGGACGACCTATTGCAACACGCTCACGGCGATAACTAGTGTGGTCATTAAGAGTTAACATGGCACGGAATAATTTGACTACTCCGTTTATAACGGTTATAGTATTATCGAATTAATAATATGCTGAATTTTTAATTTGTGCTTTGGCGGAATTCATGTTGAAGTCATGAGTTCACGCGACACTAAATCATTTCACTTCCTCCGTTAGTTACGGTTATGGTAATAGCGATTTAATAGCGTGCTGAATTGCTAATTGTGCTTTGTTTATCATCTTTTTCGTTTCAGTAGACTTCGTCTTGAACGAACCATCGCAACACGCTCACGGCGATAACTAGTGTTGTCATTAAGAGTTAACATGGCACGGAATAATTTGACTACTCCGTTAATAACGGTTATAGTATTATCGAATTAATAATATGCTGAATTTTTTTTAATTTGTGCTTTGTTCTCTTCTTTTGTCGTTTCAGTAAGCAAAGTCGACAACGAAGGCATGAATGGCAAAATGGGTGTTGGCAATGTGGAAATGGAGGAAATTATGTTGACATGGTTTAGGCTGCCCAGTGGGTGTAAATTTCACCGCAGATCCGTACATGGCTTTCGGGCCTGTAAGTCAGGAAGCATGGAGTCTATGCTGGATCAATTGGATCCATTTTAATATGCACTTTCGCCGGCCTTCCAGCTGTCAGTCCAGCCGACACCGTCAGTTCAGCCGGCACTTCAGCAGGCAAACCGGCATTAACCATCAATCAGGCACCGTCCGTTCAGCCCAAATGGCACCGGACGGCCAGCCGACCTTCCAGCTTGCATCAACAGGCACCGGCCGTTCAGCCCAAATGGCACCGGCCGGCCAGCCGACCTTCCAGCCTGCGTCGACAGGCACCGGCCGTCCATACGGCAACGACCGTTCAGCCCAAATGGCACCGGTCGTCCAGCCGACCTTCCAGCCGGCATCAACCGGCACCGGCCGTCCATCCGGCAACGACCGTTCAGCCCAATTGGCACCGGTCGTCCAGCCGACCTTCCAGCCGGTATCAACCGGCACCGGCCGTCCATCCGGCAACGACCGTTCAGCCCAAATGGCACCGGTCGTCCAGCCAACCTTCCAGCCGGCATGAACCTGCACCGACCGTCCATCCGGCAGCGACCGTTCAGCCCAAATGGCATTGGTCGTCCAGCCGACCTTCCAGCCGGCATGAACCTGCACCGGCCGACCATCCGGCAACGACCGTTAAGCCCAAATGGCACCGGTCTTCCAGCCGGCATCAACCTGCACCGGCTGTACATCGGATTTACGGAGATTATAGTGAGGTACCCGTCAGTCAATCTATACTACTGGTTACATATCACTACCATGAGAGAAATGTTATAGATGAATCTCCCTCCAATCAGACCATTCGAGAGGCAGGTGCCGGTCATAGCCGGACCTTCGCCGACATTCCGGCCGACCATATACCAGACAAATCAGTCGGTATAGCCGGTGTACACCTCCCGTCACGTCAAATACGTGTCGGTGTGATTTTAAAACAAGGGAGAATTAGTGACATTATCAGATGACGGAATTGAGTTATCTATGCCACTTGGTATGAGCTACCCAGATATGGCAGCTTTACCAGAACAGGACTTTCAGGCCGACCATTCGTCAGTTCAATCAGCCGTTAGTGCCGGCCGTCCATATGTTCACGGCTTCTCCACAAGGGAGATTTAGTGAAAGTGTCAATTATGACAGAATTGCGTCATCTAGGTCACCTGGTATGCTGTACAGATATGCAAGCTATACCAGAACCAACATTCCCTCTGAGCGAATGGTAGATGGGTGCACAGTGATGGTCGCACTACATAAGCATTATGTAATTATTATTACCTTCTAGCCGGCACCAACCGGCACCGGGCGTCCATCCGGCAATGACCGTTCAGCCATATGGCACCGGTCATCCAGCCGGCACTAACCGGCACCAGGCGTCGATCCGGCAATGACCGTTCAACCCAAATGGCACCGGTTGTCCAGCCAAGCTTCCAGCCGACACTTGCCGGCACTGACAGTCCATCCGGCTCCGGCCGTCCAGCCCAACAGGCAACGGTCGTCCAACCGTATGGAGATTTTAGTCATATACCAGTCCGTCCGACTGTACCGCTGTACCAGCACGGGGACTTTTATCATACCGCAATCCGCACAAATCGGATTGACGAAGATTCTAGTGATGTTTCCGTCTGTCAATCCGTACTACCGGTTACATATCACTACCATGACTCTGATGTTGGCGATGAATCTCTCAATCCAACCCGACCATTCGAGCGGTCGGTGCCGGTCATAGCCGGCCCGTCGCAGGCGTTCAGGCCAAACATATACCAATCAATTCATTCGGCATTGCCGGCCGTCCATAGGCTATCAACTCATCCACAAGGGAGAGTGAATGCCTTTTTTAGAGATGACGGAATCGAATCATCTATGCCACCTGGTATGCATTACCCCGATATGGATGCTTTACCAGAGCAAGATTATGCACATAATGAGTGTGATGAAGCACAGGCAAATCAGCTGTATGCAGATCCAACTATGGAACGGACTGAGTTCAGCTTCAAAGCCGCAGTGGAGGAAATTTTTAGGGTGTTAAGGCCCCTTCAGAATGCCCTCCACCTCCTGCTGCAATTACCGACTATAGGATTAGTGCGTCGGTCGATCTGGATGAAGGGGAAGAGATTCTATCCTTCCGCCTCCTTCCCCAGTCGACAAATTAAGGAAATTAATGACCGTCTGTCGACACGTATAGGGGATCCAGGAAATGCTAAGGCGTTCTTTTCTGAAAGCCAAGTACCAGCGTCGTTTTCAGGTCGATGGTACAAAACTCACTCCGATGCGTTCAATACTGAGGTCCTGGCTCGGGATAAAATAGGGCAACAGTCCATATGTCTGCGGCATTGTCTTATAAAGTGGACAAAACTGTGTTCAATTCCACGTCCAAGCTGGTTCGAATGTAGTCGCTACGTCTTCACTGTTAGACCTAGCCTCCCTAGCCATTTTCAGGATCGCTGAAAAATCTGGCAATGAACATGCTTGGGATTCGACGGCCCGGTTAGCTAGGGTTCTTAACAGGGCAGTTCACCATTCCATGGCCAATGCGCTGACTGCTTCTGCCAACCTAGACCTGATACGTCGTGACGCATGTCTGAAGGGCACGTCGCTTAAACCCCATCATAAGCTGGCTAGATATGACCGACGCACATTTCACGTCCCTATCCCACGAGTAGCGGACATTCTCCGTTGTGCTTGTCGGGACTAGGCTTATCAGCTCCATGTCATACCTTTTGGCCTAAATTTAAGCACTTGGGCTAGTACCAAGGTTATGGGTTACGTCGTCACCCTGTTCCGCTCGACTTCATCTATTGCGTCGGCAGTATATTTGGATGACATCCTCCAGAAACATCTGTCAAGTTCTATTCTGCTCAAAAGCAGAAACGATCTTATATCACTTTACGTCATATAGGCTTTCTCGTGAACTGGATAAAGTTCGATCTCTGTCCAATCCGGATTTTGGTCCATCTGGGTGTGGAGTTTCTCCCGATCTGAATCTG
This sequence comes from Unio delphinus, assembly GCA_029339505.1. Taxonomy (NCBI): domain Eukaryota; kingdom Metazoa; phylum Mollusca; class Bivalvia; order Unionida; family Unionidae; genus Unio; species Unio delphinus. Next base: position 17,121,373 of record JAQISU010000046.1, read on the forward strand.
GTAAGGCTTCCTCGAGTTTGCGATTATCCAGATAATTGCACTCGTAGAGTCCGTTTCCGACAGGATGCGCATTTTAGCGAGAGAGTTGCAGATCCTCGGATTATTCAATGCGGCAGCAGACTTGATCCCGATCAGCCGTCCTTTTATGCGCCCTTTACAAAGGACGTTGCTAGCGTAATTGCGCTCTTTTCAAGTCCCTTCGATCCCAGAAAACAGTCATGCTCACGCCAGAAATACAATCATTCTTGAGTCAATGGCACAACCCCTGTAGGCTGTCCACAGGGATTACTCTGGAGATACCCCAAGGGGATAACGGTATGTTCCGCCACTAATACCTACGGTTGGGGTGCCCACCTGTTGCCGAACTTCGATACTGTCAGCAGCACGTGGGTGCCAGGGGCGAGCCCTTTCCACATCAACCTTTCAGAAATAACGGTTGTCATCAATGCCTTTCATTTCGGGCAGGATCAACTCTTATTACAAACTGCCCTCATTATGTCAGACAACATTGTGGTGGTGCCTTGCCTCAAAACAAGGGGACACCAATCACCAGACCTGTGCAATCTGAACTGGCAATTTCTACATTGGTTCGACAATCTCCACCTCAATGTACAATTCAGACACATTCTTGGCAGACTCAATGTCTTGGCTGACACTCTATCTAGTCATTCACACAGAATGGTCACTCCATCAATCGGACTTTCTTCCAATTGACATACTTTGGAGACGTCCGATGATTGATCTTTTGCAACAAGATGGAATAGCAAGTTCTCCACCTTTCATCTCACAGGTTCCAGACCCAGAAGCTTGGGTCGTGGATGCTCGATCAATCACCTGGGAAGGGTTGTGGGCATTCTCCTACCCTCCCACGGTCTTGGTACTGGAATTAATCCAGAAGTTAAGGGGTCAGAATTGTCAGATGGTTCTGATTACCCCTCTCAGATGGAACAACTCCTGGGTCTCCGATCTACTCAATCTAGGCGATAGATCTACCCAGGAAGATTACAGTCAGCACAAGTATTCACAAGCAACCGCGGCCAGGGGTGTTCCACCCCTGTCCGGACCGTCTTTATGTTCAAGCTTGGCTCTTGTCCAGACAGCCTTGCAAGACAAACAATTTAAATCTTTGATTGCGGAGAGAATCTCGAGAGCAAGAAGGCCCTCTACTCTGAAGGTTTACGAGGGCAAGTGGCATGTTTTCAGAGACTGGTACCATATCATTCACATTGTTCCTCTGAGTGTCACAATCCCTCAACTGGCCAACTTTTCTCTGGCTTTTCGAGGAGAAACATCTGGCTCCAGTTATTCTCAAATGTTACCGCTCAATGATATCAGACACATTCCGCCATTCTGGTACATGTGCTATCAGCCATGACAAAGATTTGTCAGATCTTTAGACATTTAAAAAAAAAAAAAAAAAAATTTAATCGACTTATATCCCTCACCCTGTTTTCAAATGGAATCTGTCCTGGGTTTTAACATGACTCAATTCAGACAGTATTGAGTCTTTAACCCACGATTAGTTAAAGCTACTATCATACAAATTGGGTTTCTTGATAGCCTTAGCTTCAGCATGCAGGGTGAGCGAGTTACATGTCCTTTCTAGTGACCCGAACTCTTTCGTTTCGATCAGAGAGTTTGATGGTCCTCTTGACGCAGCCAGGCTTCGTAGTCCAAAATAGATTACCATACATTGCGATCAACGAGTCGTCATTAGCTCGCTTTCTTTATAGATAAGTCAGGATCAACAGCCATGTAAGATCCTGTTTGGGCACTCTAGCACCATTTCAATGCATAGAGGTGAGTCAGGTCACATACTAGCACCTCTTTCTTCTGGTGATAGCTGGGATATGAGATATCACCATTCAAGCCCTTGCTTCATGGCTGTAGTGGGTTATACGCTCGGCGTACTCTGAGAATTCGCAAATCAGTCATCTTATAGAAGCTGTTGCAGAGTCAACCTTCTACAGTTTTATCTTCAAGTTTGTACTCGCAGAGGCAAACATTGATTCTAGTAGGTCCGGTGTTGAGCAGCCCAGACGCCCACCAGACCCATGTGCAACAATCAGCACAGCCTATTAGCTTCGCTGGATTCGCCAGATAAATTTTCGTAGGTAAGATTTCAATAACTATCTTCTTAACCGCATAAAAGGGTCACATATCACGTGACCCTGGGCTGTGTTGCTGATTGAAAATTAGGAGACCGGGTTATCATTCACATGGGGAATCCAACCATCATTCCCTAGAGGATACCCGGGGTGGAGGTCGGATGCTCCGCATTCCCTCCTCCTATTACTTATTCTCCTAAAGTAATGTGATTGGGGAACGTATTCAAAGGAGAAAGCAAATTTTTTAGTAAATTATGTTTCTCCGAGAATACTTACCCAATCACATTACTAAGAAACCCTCCCAACCACCCCGCCATGCGAGCATCCTCGTGTTTTATATATCGCTCAGCTTAAAAACTAAAGAAGCGACACCTAACGGGCGGCAAGGGGAGGTAATGGGCAAGAGTTATTGCCCTTTGTCTATATGAAATAGACAGGAAAGACGAATTTTCGTCTTTTGGTAGGGCTGGATTCGCGAGGTAGCAGGCTAATATCCCTAAAGTAATGTGATTGGGTAAGTATTCTCGGAGAAACATAATTTACTAAAAAATTTGCTTTAATTTATGGTCTTTACTTGTACATTCATGTTATTGTCTTTACGCACTCATTCAATCTTGTGGTCTAGTTGGAACTAGATGAGAAAGGTGCCATTTGGATATCGAAAAATTACCACCATAATAATCAACCTGACAGTATTGCTTTATCTATTACATCTGAATGGATGGTATTAGCATGGCATGTTCACTTACAGACTTTATATAAAGTCCAGTTGTGCCTGAATGAAATTGGTGCCAACCAACAATTATCATGAAAATATTGATGTTGTTGCACCTTAATGCATGAGAGGTTTAAATAAAGATGTGTTTGTCAATGAAAGACTTCTTATGGTTTCTGGTTGGTCCTAAATGAAAATGGTGCTAGTCCGAGGTCTTGTTATTACTACTTCTCCTGAAATATTACTCTCAAATCAGCGTGGGTTTTACTATAACATGCTTCCCTGGCAAAATGTAAATGGTGCCAGATTTATATTGAGTTTGGTGGCAATAACAGCCATCTTGAAAGTCTTTTTTCGTTACTCGTACTAAATGGATGGTCTTACGAAAATGAGATATTACAGAATGACTTCTTATGATTTCCAGCTGATCCAGAATAACAAAACATGTCTAACACTTGAATTGTTCAGTCATCATATTTATGAGGCAAATATTCACATGTTCTATTACTAACTATTGTAATATTTTGTACCAGGGAAAATCAGTAATTAGAGCCAATGAGGAATATAAACAATCCCAAAAAGTGCCGGCAGGAATGGTCACATCAACCACCACATCAAAACCTGTCCATTCTGGAGAACAGCTGACATTGTCCATGGGACAAGAGTCTTCACAAATATCTACTGAAAGGCTACAAAGAAAGAGAAGAGCAACAGAACCAGGCTTCTCTAGTTCCATTCAGAAAGGTATGTTGAAAGGTTTTAAATATATCATTAGACAGATACACTACTGATAATATTACTGTGTAGTGGGTAGGCAAATTGGCATAAAACATGCATGTTCACTGGCAATAGCGTTGTCAGCATGTGCAGTGGGTAAATTACTCAGAATAAAATGGGTGCATTGGTGATATCATACTTGTACAATGAATAGACTAACTGGCATAGGATTTTGGCATCATTTTCACGATGTGTTATGGCTAGACTACTGGTTGGTGAAGAACAGAAACACTGGTGATAGCATGATTGTGAGCATGCACCATCGGTAGACGTCTTTGCCTATTATGTCAGGTACACTGATTTTTAATTGGTGTAGGACAGGTTTACTGGTGATAACACTAAATATGTATTATGTGAATACTAATTGGTTGTAGGACAGGTATGCTGGTAAACATTGTGAGCATGCACCATGGGTAGATAACTTAGCATATGAAGACAGGTACAGTAGTAATAACATTGTTAACATAGGTAGATTAATTGGCACACTATTTTCTTCAATCTGCTATTCAGTTTTCGTCTACTTTATTTGGTGAATATTGTCATAGCCATTCTCTGTTCATTTGGTAATAACTCCATCTCCTTAACTGATGAGTGTAAATTCAGGTTGCTCATGATACAAGAGAAGTACAGTTATTTTCCTTTTTGTAATGTTTAAATATTTAAAATTTAAGAAACATGGGAATATTGTGGAGACAAATGTGAAAAATCTAACAGAGTAATTCTGCATAACCATCAAAATTGTTGCAAAGAAAACCCCACCTTGTCATTTAAATCTACCCGCAAACAGTTACTGTATGACATTTATTGTTTTAGATTTCATTTGATTTTTTTGGTTAAAGCCACAATATTCCAAGATTTTCCCCAGCTTTACCCTCACATCACACGTAAGTATATTATTTATGTCTGCAGTGTGACAAAAAGTGTAAAATATATTTTAATGTTAGGATAAATAATTTTAAAACTATATTGGGCAGTGACATCACTTATACAGAAAATCAAAGCACTGCAGATACAGACATTACCCCTTGACAGCAATGGTGTCATTTTATAAGCACATTGGATACTTGTAAAACATAAATGATTTTAAACTTTGTTAATGTAAACAATTTTGTGAAGCAAACTTTTTTTAGAGTAAAAAGTGGAATACCCCCTGGCTGCTTCCCAAAGCAAGGTTGCCGTGGGGTGACCCTATCACATTGAGATACACATGCAAACATTTACTTGATTTTCATGCCTGTAAATCAGTTACATGATTTAGGTTGTTAATACCACTGTTCTGTATCTGTGCATGAAATATTTCTATATTAAAACATTGTATTTATTCCATTTGTCTGATTGAAATGTTATGTGAGTCAAGAAATAGAAACATTTTTATTTGAATAATACATGTTCTCTCATGTGAAAGGATTACTTTCATGCTTAAACAGTAGGACTTATGTACACTGTTAAAGAGAAATTCAATAAGGTCTTGCAATTTCAGTGAATTAGCTTGATGTATGGATCTCTTTGAATCGAGTAAAAGCATGCACTAGTTGCAAAAAGTGTCAATCATACTTATCTAAATGACAATTGTTTAGTTGCAGCTACATTAATATTAACTAAAACTGATTTGGAATTATATTTATTTCATTATCTTCATTAGAACTTGGAAATATGTATTATCATCTGATAGCAATATTGATACATTGGCGCCTCTCTCCCTCTGAACCTCTAACCTGCAGAAGCGGGAGGTCGTGGGTTTCATCCCTGGCCAAGTCATACCAAAGACTAACAAAAATGGTACTGACAGCTGCTTTGCTTGGTGCTCAGCATTAAGAAGTTAGTGTTAGGACTGTTCGGCCTGGTGTTAGGATAATGTGACTGGGTGGGACATCATGCTACATGTCTTTGGCATGATGCCACAGTGCTAGACATCACTATAAACTGCTTCACTGCAGACATCATAGCGATTGACTGAATTTTTATAAACTCCACCCAAATTGCAACGCTTTGGTTCCAAAAATAGTATGAGCTGTGCTGTATTTAAATGTTTTTTAATACATGTTTGTGTCATCTGGGTCTGTGTGTCACACATGCCCATCCTGGTTCAGTAGATTGATGGAAGATGCACATATTCCATGGGAGTAATTGACAGCAGATCATTGTGTTCTAGTGTTGGCAAAAACCAGAAAAATATCAGACCATGTGGGGTTACATTTGCAGAATTTCCACTTTTGTTGTGGATGCTATCATCACAAGTACTGAGTGTAAGATTGCTAGTTCACAGGAATTTTATTAATATCATCAAGCCATCGATAATTCATTTTAGTCTTGACCAAGTAATGTCAATCATATACAGTGCAGATTTAATTGAAATGACACAGTTGGATGTGGAGTCAATGTACAAACATTTTTGTAGAGTTTTTGCCAATCTTTAAAATACTCCTTTGTCTAATCGCTTCAATCCATGCCATATACAACAGGTAAAAATGTGCACCATTAGCCACCAAAACTAGAAATGCGTTTTTTGTGAGGGAACACTTAAATGATTAGGATCGGATATTGGGAAACTGTAATACACACTCATTGATGCTAGTGTGATCTTGAGTATTTGGGATTCCACCAAGATGATTCTTGTAGAGAAAGCGACAACAAATCCTGGTTTTGTAGGTAAGATTTTAATCATTCAGGAGGTGGAGTCAAATCTTGCATTCGGCCATTGTGGGTAGCAAGAAGCTGCCTGTAGCATCTAATGGGTAGTTGGTTCTTACCGGGGTTTTCCCCGAGTTCATTTATACCGGCCACTATTTTTCACCCATCATGCTCTGAAAAGTTGTCCTAGACCCAAAATGGTGGCAGTCAATTATTGTGGTAAAGCACATGACATCATTGATTTTGAAAATGATTTAACATTGATTAGACAGAGTTCTCTTTCTGATGCAATCATTGCTTTAGTGGTTTCTGCAACATTATCTGTGGTGTGCAAAGTCATGTCTTCAGTTTCATTTGCTGGGTTGATCAGTGGTGCAGGTGTTTGTTTGAAGTGCAAGAAACATCTTCCTGTGTGGTATGCTTGCACCTACAGTGTCCTTATGAAAAAGTTCCAGGTCATTGCAAGCAGCATTGTGACATTAGTAAGCTGCCATTGCTATAGCATTGCTTTTGGATGTTATCACTGTATATGTTTGCTGTGGTGGTTATTTTATCCGAACTAACAGAATTTGTTCTCCTGATGGTACTGGAAGTTCTGGACAGCTGCAAGGAAACTATATGGGTCCTGAGAGTGATCCATGCAAACATATTCCAAACGTAATTGGCCATTTAGTGGTCAGTTACAGCCCAAGTCCAATGAATGTTTGCATGACCATGCATGTGACACCATGACATATTGATATGTTGCAGTTGTTTCAAATCACTGTGCATATCATTGTTGCACATACCTGGTTGATTCCAGATTCACTTTTGAGTTGATCTCAGGAAAATATTCTCATAGAGCTGTCTTGGTGATAAGGAATCACAATGTGATACACAGCAAGATTAATTGTGCCTGGGTCAAGGTCATCACTGGAAGGGTCTTCATTGATTCTGGAAAAGACTTCAGTGTTGTCCGTTAAATACATCATAGTTTAGTTGTTCTTCAGCGGATACAGCTGATCCTTGATTAACTATCACTTAATCGGATTCAACAACAGTTGAGTTCTCTTGGATCTATCTGGGCCATTATGATCAATGAATGAACTAAGTTTGGAAATATGTCACATTTAATATGTACAAATCTCAAGATTGATCATGAAGTTTGTCAGAGCAAGCTTCAAATTTGCAAAAGAGTGTGTTTGAATGTTAATCACATATTTTATAGATCTGATGCTAAGAGGTATTGTTAATTAACTGTATAATTGTATCAAGTAATTTAGCAAGAAATCAATTGTGTTACATACAGATAGATGCAGAAAAGTAGTGAAAAAAGTTTGATAATTGCAGGGTGAGGAAAAGTGTATTTGTGGGTGTGTCAGACAGACTAACCTATACAGAAAGCTTGAGTTGATAAAATTATAATGGTTTAAATAGAGTACTTAAGAGAGAAGGAGCGACTGCGTTTGGGTGTGTTTGTGTGTGCATCATGGTCTTAAAACTTAATTGATATAAATCCAGTTACACTAGTGAGAGATAAAGTCCATGTGAGTGTCATAGACTGATGGAGGCAGTGATAGAGAATTGTATACTTGTACAAAAGTGTAATTGAGAGCATGTGTATATTTGCATGTCCCAGGCAGATGGATATTCAAAGGCAGTGATAACTAACATTAGTTTCATAAAAGAAACTATTGGAGGGGGGAGAGAATTACTGACATGCAATGACAATGATGGTGAACATTTTCTTTAAACAGTATTTGAGTGTGAGAAAGGGAGATTGACATACACAGAGAAAGTGATATAGGGAACCCCAAAATATAAAGAGTAGATCTCCATTTTTTGTCTTCATCTAGAAATTAGTAAATTGAGAACAATATCTCTGCATTTTATGTTCTAATCATAATTTGTAAATGAATATTGCACAGAATACCTTTATGTAAAATATCAGACTTTGACTCTCTCGTATAATCAGGCAGTAACCTTTATAAAAAGAAATAAAATTTAATATCCATAGTAAATATCCGCTCTTCAGGACATGCATAATTTTCTTGATGTGGAAACATTGTTGTTTAACTTTTTTCTAAAAAAAAAAAAGAACTATAAGCTCCCCCCTCCCCCCTTTCTGATGTCTTATTGGATGTAGATGAAAATGTAGCAGATCTGAAATATTTCATGGAGGCAATTTTGAAAATTTGGCTACCACTGGGGTCCATCTTTAAAATCTTACTGTACCTCCATAAAAGATGATTGTCTCAACTTGAATTTTAATGAAACACATTTTACAATGTATAGTTAGCCTTAAATGAAAATGGTGCCAATCTGACATCCTTTAAGGCCACTTTGATGGTCATTTTGAAAATCTTGTTCTCTCTACTACACCTGAACTTAGTTGTTTGACGAGTTAAATATTATTTGTTGCCTGGGCTTTGTGGGGTGATTTACTGTTTTTGATATTTTCCTAAATTATTACAGTAAGACCTTTATTCAGTTTAAGACTGATATAATTTGGGTAGAAAATAATTACTACATATACATTATTTACCCTATCAATTAATGAAGTTAAGAAAATGTGCAAAGAAGTTTGAGCCTTTGTATGGAATTATGTATGCTCAGCAGTAAGAAAGTAAGCATTTTCTGTTTGCAGGAGTGACTTGTGCAGATCCTAAATTGTTGTACCAGGTTCTGTACAATGCAACACAAGGTGCTCTTTCCAGCCGATCTACATTGGAAAGAAACTGTCAGAATGTGGGTCTAAAATTTCATGGGGAAACTCCTGGTAATGGTAACTGCTTCTTTGAAGCTGTGTCCAGTCAGCTTCAACGACTAAAATATCCAGTACAACTATCTCCACAACAATTGCGCCAGGATGCTGTTGCCTTCCTGAAAGATAATAAATTACTGCAGGTAAGAAAAATTCTGTGCTGTCCATACCACGAAAGCTGGAATGTCAAGGTCATTTTTCAATGATTGTATGGTAGTATTACAAAATGTCGGTAAGTAAATGGAATATATATATATATATATATATATATATATATATATATATATATATGAAGTTTTTGGTCATCATACTTTATTCCCTACATCGGCTGTTTCCTTGTGAATCTGAGCTACTGGGATTTTTATCCAGATAGAAAGCAATCAATATACCATTGAGCAAGTGTGTTTGAGTGTGTGTGAGATTTGTTGTGGTTAATGTGTCAAGATAATGTAACTGGGTGAGACATCATGCTACATGTCTGCAGCATGATGCTATAGTACTAGACATCACTGTAAATTGCCTCATTGCAGACATTGTATTGATATGACTGATTTTTTTTTTAAAGCTACGTTAAAAATTCTAATCACACACAAAACACACTTACCTTATGCTGCAGCCAATGCACTTTCTTCTTGTTTAAAAAATGTGAATTTGACAAAGAAATAAAGAAAATACAGGTTTGTTTTGCACCTATTTCTTCATTTTGCTATTAACTTTACATATACAGAGTTTCCAATACATTTTTTTCATGCCTGTATTCCTGTAGGTTGTATCAGCATCACTTTGCCTTTTCAAGGCTTGCAGGGCACAACATGATTAGGGATTCATCCCACTTGAGTGTCCCTTGTGAACTGAAGTTTTCAAGGTTGGATTCCACTGTGCTAGTCCACATTATTGTTATTGATCCTTTGAGGGTCTGAAAAGTAAGGAAAAATGTTTGTGTTCATGTACCTAAATATATACTGTTTTGTCCTGCTAAGACTTAGATATATTGTATCAATCCATACATTCAACAAGTTAGAAAGAGCAATGACACTCCATACAGATGACCAACATACAGAATCTTTTTCAAATCAGGTGAAAACAAATATAAACTGGTGTACTGTATGGTGTAAATACATTTGTCAATGCGTTCTGTCATTATCTTTCATTAAGAAAATAACTCTTTGTTTTGGTGTTCCGGTATTTTTGTTTGTTCCAATTTTTTCCAGTGTTTACTCTGACCACATTAATTTGAATTTTATAGATTTTGCTCAAAATAAATGAGTGATTAAATTTTTTACTTTAGAGTAATTTATTTTAAGTTCCTCTACAGGACATTCTGTCACAGTTTGAATCATACTCGCGAGTAATTTTTACAAATGCATTTTTAAAATACTGGCTATCTAGACAATCCGATTCAGAATTGGACTGATTAGGCCTAGATGATTCAGTTTCGACCTAAGCCTAATACAGTAGCTGATGATAGTGATGGCAATTTATTTTAAAGCTATAAATTATGTAAATTATTGTAGCTAGAATAGTGTTAAAGAAAAAGAAAAATAATCATTATATAATATAATGTATATGAATATGTATAAATAAATTTAAAAATAACAGACTTTGCCTGCATTTGTCTGACTTTGCGGTGTTTAGTAGGACCCCCTCTTTAGTCATGTGAAGTGTTTCAAATTAGTAACACTTCACTAGTACAAGAATAAGTGATGTTGAAACAATGGATAGCATTACTGATTTATATTCTTTGATTCACATGGATTTCATTTCTTTTTTGGATTAAATCAGTTCAAGATGAATTCTAATGTACAATTGAAGACAATTTACCACCAGATTATACTAGATAGGAAAAACATGGGGATATTAAATGTTTTCACCGTCTTAATTCGCTAGAAGAGATGTAGATATATTACACATGTTGTAATTCAGGCTAGTATAAAATGTTTTTATCTTTTTTGACAACATTTGCAAATTCACAAAGTCTGGAAAATTGTGACTACATGCTATTTCTAGATTTCATTTTCTTAATCATTATTTGGCATAATACCTTGAGGTTTATGAGTAGAGAAATTAAACCCCACCAAAACATAAATATGTAATAGTGAGGGTAAATCCAAAAACTATTAACAGTTCTTTTTACAGATGCATTCTTCAAAATACCTTGAGAATAGCTACATACAGCCTTATATGGGTTCAGATAACTTTAATAAATACTCTAAAAATAAATTTAAGAAGTAGATATATTTGTATGATCAAAATACCATTGTCTGAACAAGCAGACTATGACATTAATGGAATCAGAATCCTAATGCAGCATTAATGGAATCAGAATCCTAATACAGCATAAATGGAATCAGAATCCTAATGCGGCATTAATGGAATCAGAATCATAATACAGTATTAATGGAATCAGAATCCTAATGCAGCATTAATGGAATCAGAATCCTAATACAGAATTAATGGAATCAGAATCCTAATACAGCATTAATGGAATCAGAATCCTAACATTATTAAATAGATAGGAAATCTGTCATGATAGTCAGTAAAGCACCAATTCAAGAAAGTGAAACTCAAACAGAGCTTATGTTATCATAAATTTTTTTTTGGAAATAATTTTATTTTGGAGCCAAAGTATCCAAAAGACATTACCTATGAGCAGTGAAAAAATATACTTAACACAAGGAACAGTTTCCAAACTTGTACATTTTTGAAAATCTAGATTTTTATTTAAATAGGACTTTAACAAAGTGTAGCTGGAAGAAACACAGATTGATATTGAAGTGTTGGGTATATAGTAAACTATAGCCATTTCCTCCTTTCTCTCATTTTTGTACTACACACCCTTGGTTTTGTAACAAGTGGACCTCCCACCCCGATTGGATAAAATCTTGGCAGCATCTATGAAGTGAAAACAGTGGAGTTGCAGCTGGGGAAAAAGTATATAGAAGCTGAAGGGCAGTGTTTAACAGCTGGTTTACAATGACTTTCTTTTTAAATATATTTTCCCTTTCATTCAATAAAACCCGTCTTGAAATACCACTGCTATGAGAGACCACCTGTCTTGAGAGATTGCATTCTCAATGCACAAATTTTAAGATTATGTAGCATTGTGACCTGTTTTGAGAGTCCATATGTTTGGGCAAAAGAGGTGGTCTTTCAAGACAGGTTCTACTGTATTACATTTATTTATTTCTGTATTTTTTTATTTTATTTAAATTTGTAACTGAAAGCAGGACACTTAATACAGTGAGTTGTCATTGAAAACTGAAAATTGGTCATTGAAAAGTCTTTTAATAACAGCATTCCAGATCTGTATGAACCCTGTTTTAGACATATTCCTTTTGACACACTATCTGGATATATTACATTTTTCTTATTTTAAAAATAAATAAATCACAAAACAACTTTATTGGATTTTTTAAATTCTAATTACAAGGTATGATATACATATTTTTGTACAGTACTAAAACTCCAAAACAAAATGTCTAGTTCTCAAAGACAATATATGCTAGAATCAGAATTCTCATGCAGAGACATTAAAGACGCAACTAACCATTAGCTACACATGATAGAGGAGCCTGAATTTGATTCCTAGATATCCCTATTATATTCCTTAAATCAGTATGTCATGGCATAAGTTGAAAATACTAAGTCAGTTAAAGGTCTGATTTAAATTAATTATTCATGAACTAAAACTGTCAAAACATTTAATTAAAATTTTAACATTGTTTTTTCTGCGTTTATCCTGGTATAAACTGTCAGTTGTCGACTCACACAGCAAAAAACACCCGAACATTGTTCGCTATGTTATTTTGTTTGCGTCATTAACACATTAACCTCTAGCGACGACTTTACGGGGCATGAGGTAGTAGCCTACTTCCAAGGTCTGTAGCGTCAAGGTCATACATGATACACTAAAGTCGGTGGTATCATTGAAAAGTAGACATGTAGCTCTACAATGATAGCAAGTAATCTGGACAGTTTTAATTGCATTACAAAATACGGAGGGAAAAACCGAAGTTTTTGGACCTGTTTTTTTCTCACCCAAAAGTCGCTCATGGTCGGATTCCGAATTTGTGTCCAGATTTTAGACTTTATGACCTCAGATCTACGGCAGACTGGTCTGAAACGCACACAGACAGGTGAACCTGTGCAAAAAGTAGGATAAGGTGGACATTTTGAATAAAGAGTCTTCTCCATACGAAAATTATGGGTCCGTTTTGCAAAAAAAAAGCAAAAAAAAAAAAAACCCAGCAAAATCCTCCAGGGGTTAATGTGTTAAGGAACATAACTCTTATATAGTAATACATTTTTTTACGTAGCTGTTTATAGCAATTGGAGTTGTCCTTCTTGATGGTAATAAGGTCATCATAAGACCAGTCCTTCAACCAATGGAAGCTTATTTAAAGAATTTGAACCATGCTATCGTGATTTTTATATTTTATCTTAATAGACACGTGTATTCAAAGTGGAAGCTCAATATTTAAAGTCACGATGTCATGGCTGTAAGAATGTATGCGTTAGTAGACTGACAGTATGATTTGGCATATTCATCACTGTTCTGACATGTGAGTGATCTAATTTCGTTCTTCAAAACCAATTTTCGTGTTTATAAACAGGCTGGACTAATACATGTAGGTTATGTTATAGAAAGTGTGTGATCAGTTTTGTTGGTTCAGACATACACAGTTGTAAAGAAATTGAGCACGTATTTAGCTCTCTAGTTATTCCTTGATTTGTTTAGTGTCAATGGTTCATAGCCAGATTCCTCTCATTACGTTTGGGGCATCAATGTAGAAAATAAACAGACACACAAAATGACAGATGCCAACAGAGAGAGATGCTGATATAGAATGCTCTTGGTTTAACAAGTTTCATTCCGGGATTAAAGACAGCAAGACAATTTTATTTGTGAAATTTCTGTGTATTGCTTACACTTTTCTAAGTATATTGCAATACTAATTACAATATAGCAATGTAAAATCACTATAAAAATGAAAGATTGTATGACACATTCATGTATTTACTACTTTATTATTTGTACTTCTATCTATTTTTTAAATTCATTTTCTTAATTTGTCTATAATTATTTATTACAAATTGCCATATAAAAAACCCAGGAGTTATACATGATGTTTTGTAAATTATTATTCTAGCCCGGATAGGTTGACACATAACTTGAACATCATATTTCCTTCATATCTTTGCACTTTGTTTAGTTTGAACTAAACTGGAAGGTGAAAATATTTAAATGATAGATGGACTGGTTAAGGAAACCTCTCATAGAGTTCATTGTATCATGATATAAGTGCTGTATGGGATTTTGAGCAGATTCAGTAACATTTACATGATTTGTACTGCTTGGGTTTGTAAGGGTCATTTCAACATTTTCTTGAGTTTGTTGAGGTCATTTGAGCATTTATAGTTGCATTAGATAGTACTGCAGAAGAGTCTTGAGCAGACAATGAAATAAATATTACTCATTTGTTGTTTATGTTGAGTGCTGCCTTCACTGGCAGTGTTTATTTCTATTCAACAAGTGACTATTTATAGAAGTAGGTATTCTTAAAAAAGTAGTTCTCATAACAGTTCATACAGAAATAAATGCAATTGATTTTGATCACATAAGATTCAGACCAATGGAAATATTAATTTCCTCTACCAGCTACTTGCATTACAATTATGTCCTAATGAAATCATTTTTCATTTTATTCATGCATGCTTAATCCAAATTAACAACTTGTGGTAAAAATTATAGAACATTTGCATGAAGAACAATTGCTGATAAAACACTGAGTATGTAATAACACTATGATTATTATCAATTACTGGTGAAACTCCTAATGTACTAATAATTACTGATAAATCATCAGGTATCTGTAAAAAAAATTACTGCAGAATATTGATGCTCACAATTCCCTGATGTCTTGACAAAACCACTGACTTGACATTATGTTGTTTAAAACCTTAAAGTACACATGTTAGAAATGTAATTAATCGTAAAGTTTTGGACAAAAATTAAGTTCAACATTCTTAATATCACATATAATTAGTTCCAGTCTTTAACATGTTTTTTTCCGCTTTTATTTATTGAGCATAAATTGGCTTAGTTGAGATGTAGTTTATGGTAAAGTGTAGTGGCTGAAATAGCCAGGATCGAACAAATCAGTGATTTCATTGTTTTTCAATTCAGTTAACATCTTTGCATTTTGCTGGACTTTGAACATATTAGATCTTGACACTTCTTGCTAGCTGTATTGTTCAAGGGACAGCTGGTCACGTGTTTGGGTTCAATAACTTTATTTAAATTGATGGTTATCTATGCTTGCTACCTTTGAACCATTGCGCTAACATCATGGTTCTAATATAAATTAGTTGGTGGTGTATTTGTATGGACATGTGTTTAAAGAAAGAGATGGTGCATATTATTTAACCAACCAGATGGTGTTATTGAATGTTGATGCATTAGATTCCTTTGAAGTTGCATGTAAATGGTTGACAGGTGTTTGATATGTGCTCATGCAGGTGGTTTGTTTTGTTTTGTAGTGTTTAATGCCATTTTTCAGCACATGATAGGCTATACATGGTGGCCAGTATTATTGGTGGAGGGAGAACCCGGGAAAACCCCCCGGAAAGAACCATGACCCATGAGAAGCTACTGGTAAGCTTTCTCACATAACTACATTAGCCAAATCTTAGACTCGAACCCACGCAGACAGAGGTGAGATGGCAGTGATCTGTAACGGAAAGCACTTTTGACCACTCTGCCATTCTGGGCCCCCTCATGCAGGTAGTAGCTTTGTCTGGTCATTGAAACAACTGCTGTTTCTATTCAACATTGTTCTGTTATTTTGCATTTTTTATTTGGGGTGTTTGTAGAAGTTAATTCATGAAATTAAAACCTTCAAATATAATGCAGACTTTGTTAGGCAAGACTATTAATTTTAGTTATCATGTAAATGATGTGCTTTAAAAAAAAAATTATATATTGAATCCCATGTAAATAAACCATAATATGCTACTCCTCCTTACAGTATATTTAAGTAGAATATTGGTAGTTAAATATTCAATGATATCATGGCAACATACTAAAATTTGTACATCACATCACACCTGAGACGTATTATTCCTTAGTTTGAGTTTGGGTAATTTGAATTAAATGATGTGTTGATAAGAAACTTACCTATGTCCTGAACAATGTCTTTTAGCTTTAATTTAGTGTAATTTTTATATTGAACCAAATTTGTGAGTCATTGAGAAAATTCATGTCATATGGACATCAGTCATAACATAATGTCATACTGACCCGGTATATTTTCTCCAACAGTCAGGTATGGGGCTTGTTGACAATTTTCATTTATTTTAGTCCCAAAAAACTGCCAGAAAAATAACCATTGTAGGTTGGTGTAAGTTCTTGAGTTATTATGAATGTGGTTAACAATATCTTGTAATTATCTGATTGGACTAAACGATGTTTTATTTTTAACTCTACAGGTATCTGATGGGTACATAGACTTGGCTGAATTCACGTACAATGAGAGTTTTGAGGAGTACTGTGCAAGAATGGCAAAGAATGGTGAATGGGCAGACCATGTATTGGTGGTTGCAATGGCTAGGACATTACAGAGAGATATAATGATAGTCACAAGCTCACCGTCCTCAGGCAATGATGGCAACATTGCATGGGTTGTTGGCCAGGACAATTTTCAAGGAGATCCAATTCTGCTTGGACACATATGGGAACACCACTACGAATCATTGGAACCAACAGGTAATTACATTTATATATTTATATATGTGTGCATATTACATGAAACAGAAAGGAGAGTGTGCATCACTGGACACCAATTTAATTAGACAGGTTAAAGAGCTGTAATTTGTTCCAAGCAGGGATCGAACACATGCTGCATGTAATGACATCTTTGACTCGCATGTGACTCTCATGCACCATTGTCTTCACTTACTTCACTATATGTTTATCTCCTTCCAATGAACTTTATAAGAATTTTAAAATCCTCCACAACAACATTTTACAAATCCAACAGACAGCTTTTTGCTTTAGTGTGCCTTACAGTTTAACAAATGATACCAATCCATCTTGAGATCTGTCTTTCATTGCTAACATTAAACAAGAAACGGCCGCTCCTGTGGCCTAATGGTTAGAGTGTCTGCCCTTGGATGTGGAAGGCTGTGGGTTTAATCTGTGGCTGAGTAATACCAAAGACTTATAAAAATGGCATTAACAGCTTAGTGATGTCCGTCTGAAGGTCACTTCGCCGTGTGATTCTTTATTGGCCCCTACTCCGCTTGCCTTGAGGGTTCTATCTCAATGCCTGCCTGGTAATGTTGGTTGGCAGCTTATGTAGGGTGTGTCCTATCCATCCGCACCTTCTCTTCTTGATTCTATCTGCTAAAGGAAACTGGGAAGTTCTCTGCCACATGTTGGCATTGCTGATGGTGTCTGGCCAGTTGATCTGGATATTTCTTCTTCGGCAGCTATTGATGAAGTTATGAGATCTCTTTATGGCTGACTTGATGGTTCTCGAAGTTTCTGCTACATACAGTAGGCCTGACTTCATGTTGGAGTTCAACAGTCTGATCTTGGTAGTCAAGGCAAGTTCCAGGTGTTCTTGAGCTGTATGAAAGCTGCTCTTGCATTTCCAATCCTTGCCTTGATGTCTGCATCTATGCCACCCTGCAGGTTGATAATGCTGCCCAGGTACATTAAGGGCTCCACCTTTTCCAGATGACTTCCATGCATTGAATCTGTGTTGTTACAGACAAAATTGATCTTGAAGATCATGGTTTGGTCCCTATAATCTGCCCCACTGCAAACATTATAGTGTTATGACTGAAAATATTGCTATGCCGTTCATGTATTGTTCGATCAGCTGATTCTTGTAACTATACGTTGTTGCTGTTGAGTGTAGCCAGTTTTGAGATATCCCCTTGTACATCGATATGCTCATTACCCATTCGCATATTTTGTACAACAATACAAGACTTTAATATTAAAGTACCTGCACAAACATTTGAAGATGAGAATAATATATTCCGATAGATTTGTCATGACTGATTATATTGTCTACTATTATGTTAAATCAGGAGAATTCATACACGGAATTGTGTACTTCTGTTGTGACGTCATATTCTGTCCGCATTGTCGATATGGATTGGCTGATCGATTGCAATACCCACCAATCCATGCTTTGTTTACCAGAATGTTTACATGTGCCAAACTTGTATATAAGGAGCGTTGCTGTTCCAAATCATTCGGATAGTGCTACATGCCCTTAGTGGGCGATACAGCACTATAATTCAAATTCATAATCATTGTTACAAATCAATGCCAGATAGAGATAGGGACAGATACAGATAGGGCCAGATACGGATAGGGGTAGAAAGAAAAGTCAGAAGACAGATAGAAAAATGTCTGGTGAAGCTTGATAGCTAGAATAAAGATTAGTAAATCAAGAGAGAAAAATGAGAGAGGTAATTGTTGAAAGAGAAAAGATTTAATGTATGAAATTTAGGAGAGTAATTTGGAACTTAGATTTTAAAGTACAAGTTCTCATAAGCAGACAAATTTTCTACACCCGAATTTCACAAACCAAAGTAGGATTCTGAAATTCAGATCTTATAAATTTAAAAGATCATACTATGTCCACTAAATAATTTGTAACACTCAGACTTGGTTTTAGTAATTTATGAAGTGATTTTAGATAATAGAGATATGTCCACTATGGTTCTATTTACTGATTTATTTCACTACGTAAAATTTGAATATGTAATCTGGTAAAAAGGATGTGATTTGTTTAACAAATGAGAAATGGTTGAATAAATATGTTCTGAATTTTTAATCTTTCTATATTGTTGTTTTATCTCTAATGCTAGAGTCAGACGAACCCTTGTAGCTTCAAGGTCTGAAAATGAAAGCTCAAATCTGGAGTAATTTTCCAGACCCCTTGAGGTTACAATATGTTAAAGCGACTTTAAAAATTCAAATCACACACACAGAAACAACAGAAATTTTTGCCATAGTGTGCTTTACAGTTTATAAAATGACACCATTCCACCTTGAGAGCTGCCTATCATTGTGAAAAACAACAAACAAATCTTCTAATGACTTTAGAAAAACTACCAAAAACTTCACAAAATTGTACAAAAGGATGTCAGAAAAACAGTCATGATTAAAAATAGAAAATCCTTAACTTGTTTTTTTTTCTTAAAATAACTAGGAGAATTTGACAGAAATCAACACAATATGATACAAAAAATCCATAATTTATTCAGATGATATTTCCTTAACACCAAATATAACTGTTACTAAAACAGAAAATCATTTACCTTATTTCTTTTTATAATCACTCAACAGAATTTGATATAAATCAACAAAATTTCACAGAAAGTATCCAGAACTGAAAGGCTTTTGAGTTTATTCAGATGATTCTTTTCTAAATTCCAGTGTGCCTGCCTTTATTAAAACAAGAAAATATTTTAATAATTTCTTTATTAATAATTTTTTCTGGAACACCACAAATTATTAGACAAATAAACATCACTTCCAAATTTTTACAAAAAATTTTACAACAAACCTTCCTGACCTGTTTGCAAATTTTTTCTGTGACAAGGTATAAACCATTAGAGATAAGCTTGACAACAATATTTCAATTGTCTTGTCGTCACCATACAGTTACGATACAGAATTTCAGCTGCAACAGTTAGTAGTGTTTGATTCATAAGTACATGCTTAGTCATTATCACTATATTTGTTGGAATAAAAAATTTAAAATAATTACTCATCATCAGTATGTTTTTGTTTAGTACTTACAGCATTATGATTATAATTGCTGCACTAAAGAATTTTCTTGCACCACTGTGGCACTGTTGAATTAATTGGATAATATATTTACATTAAGAAAATAGTAATTTTCGTAATACATGTATGTACTATTTATGTCATTTGTTTCATAGAATTGGGGCCACCCTCTCAATAAAACCAAATGGGACACTCATCCCACATGTTATTTTACACTTGCATACAAAACAGTGTTTATGTATATAGCCTGACTATGTTTGAGACCTGACCAAGAATTGGCATACCTTATAAAGGGCTGACAAAACATTCTTCTTCCACCATATATAATTTGAGGTTTAACTTAACGGGATTTTTATTCTCAGAGGTGGCAAGCATTCAGTAGCAAACGTTAGTTATTACATTATTACAATTAGTTTTACCCCCTCACTGGCCATCACCCTCCCATATAACAAAAAGTACATATTTAAGTACATTATGGAATAATTAATGACATATTATATACATATTCGGGGGCCCCAAGTGGCCGAGTGGTCTAAAGTGCTGTCCGTTACAGATCACTGCCATCTCACCTCTGTCTGCATGTGTTCGAGTCCAAGATTCGGCAAATGTAGTTATGTAAGAAAGCTTGCCAGTAGCTTCTCGTGGGTCGGTGGTTCTTTCCGAGGTTTGTCCGGTTTCTTCCTCCACCATTAATACTGGCCGCCATGTATAGCCTATATTGTGCTGAAAAAAGGCGTTAAACCATTTACATATTCATCGTAAGCAATCCTCTATGGAGATTGAACATTGACTATACAAGTCATCCTCTATAAATACATTTTTAAAATTATTATTATATTGTTGTTATTGTTATAAAATCATTTAGTAGTTAATGTCTGCTTTTGTTGTATTTTTTAGAGTCTACAGAACTCGAGGTGAAATGTCAGAGGCAAGTTGTGGAAAAGATGGGATTTGATGTAAATGATAGTAAGGTTTGTTTTAGAAAACATTGTAACATTATTCTTATTGGTATACACACGCATATGAAATTGGAATTAAACATCTGTCTAAACAAACTATTGAGTTTGAGTTAATCAGACCAGAGTTATAATTTTGTTAAGTGCATTTATTCACACTTGTTTTATATCATAAGGGTAACTTTGGATGTGCATGTTTGAGGTGTTTTCATTTGCTTTCTGTGGGGATGGACTAGTTCAAGAATCCCATTTCTCATGTCAGATTTTTGTTCAACAATATGTTAGAACTAAATGTCACTATTCACCGTTGCAAGTTCCTGGCTATGTAGAAAGTGTTTTTTTTTAAACTCCAATGTGTAAAATCTTAATTCAAACCATATTATGATTCATTGCATCATTAGTACATTGAACTCTCGCTTGATTCATATTGAAATTCAATTCTCCATTTTGGTCAGTTCTATGTAAATTCGTAATCATGGCTATGAATATACAAATCAGATTAAACTTGAAAATGCACACCGCAGACATTGAGAAGAGAACTTATTTCTAAGTGTTGTGTTCAGAGGGATTTTCATGTCCAGTTTGAACAGTTGACTTGGTTACCGCCATGACTAGCTCAGAGAAAGACAAACATTGATTAGCTAACTAAGATTATGTGGCATGAAAAGGAGTGTATAAATAAGAGTGCAGACAGTATGCCAGCAGATAGCTGTCAGAAAAACTGAATCAGATAGTTATGAGAAATTTTAATAAGATTTGTTTCATGATTGCTATTGAAATTAAATGTCTTATAATTATTATATAATTCTTTATAAAGCCTCTGCTATCTCCCACCACACTGCTCAAGCACACTAGCACTAAAATTTTAAATGAGAAACACTATCAGATTGGCTTTGTTAGTTATGCAGGGTTCCCATGCTACTGTGAATCGAAGAAAAAATCAGGAGAATTGATCATTTTTTTCCAACTGTGAAAAGTCCTTAAATTTCACAAATATTGATGAAAGTCTGGAAAAATCAAAGATTTTTCTGCCACCATATGACACCCAAGTAATCATGTAATCGAGTCATAACTAAATTGATCCGGAGTATACATTTATCGAGCTCTAACCAGAATATTTGGAGGGTTCAGTATGGATCATTTGGGTGCATGCAATAAGCATGCTGAGTCAATCCAAGCGCTTAGTGGATTAGATTCGTCTAGTAGACTTTTATTTTCAAAGTCAGCTCGATATCCATATGTTTTGTTACATAGAAAGTATGAAAACCAGTCAATCATTGCAAAAGGCCAACATGGTCATGGCAAAGTGTAGCCACTTCCCAAACCAAAATTGCAAGCTTGTTTTTAAGCTTGCAGCAAGCTTGCCGCAAGCTTGTTTATGAAGCTTGCCGCAAGCTTGTATTTGGAACATTGCAGCAAGCTTGCGCAGGCTTATTTTTGCAAGCTTGTGCGGGCTTATTTTTGCAAGCTTGCGCGGGCTTATTTTTGCAAGCTTGCGCTGGCTTATTTTTGCAAGCTTGCGTGGGCTTTTTGTTAAATAAGCCTGCACAAGCTTGCAAAAATAAGCCTGCCGCAAGCTTGTATTTGGAACATTGCAGCAAGCTTGCGCAGGCTTATTTTTGCA
Source organism: Unio delphinus (assembly GCA_029339505.1). Taxonomy (NCBI): domain Eukaryota; kingdom Metazoa; phylum Mollusca; class Bivalvia; order Unionida; family Unionidae; genus Unio; species Unio delphinus. The sequence goes on from JAQISU010000046.1 coordinate 17,143,740, forward strand.
AGCTTGCGCGGGCTTATTTTTGCAAGCTTACGCAGGCTTTTTTTTTTGCAAGCTTACGCAGGCTTATTTTGCAAGCTTGCGCAGGCTTATTTAACAAAATAATGTCATAAGCATGCACAAGCCTGCACAAGCTTGTTACTAGCATGCGCAAGCTTGCATAAATTTCTTGCTACAAGCATGTGGTCTTTCAAAAATTAAACATGATTATGCCCCCCCTCCCCCCCAATGTGAAGGGGGTACGAAGTATAGATGCCATGTCTTGCAAAATAAAGCTAAGTAACTTCAACTTTGTGGAAAAAAGATCACAATTAAAATAACAAAATGTCATTGGTTTAAGCATTATAAAAAGTAACAACAAGTGCAGCATATGATATTAATTGGACTTTAATGCCCTGCGAGCGGTCGCACATTTATTATTAATCACTTCATTAAAGTTTGCATCAGAAAGATATGGGTCTCCCCCAAATTCTTTCTTAAATTGTTTTAAAACAAACTCCTTGATTGCTCTGATGACAACGGCTGGCAGGGGAATAGTTTTGACTGTAGCATTATGGGCATTCCTAGACCCTTTTGCACTTGACCCTGCCAGCATTTCTTTGGTAAAAAAACAGTCAAGGAGCGCGATTGTCAATTTTCTTGGTTGGCTTGATCCAATGTGCATAGCGTGGGACAGCTGACCCTGTGTTAGATAAACCTCGTACTCTGGAACAAGTTTGCTTTTCTTCACACCAGAGCTCTGAGAAGAAAAAAAGAAATTAAAAATATCACAAGTTATACATAAACTTAAATAATTTAAATAAGTAATGTTCAAGTATTGATAAGCTTCTAAAGATTGTGAAGTTACTGCATAACTGCACAAACTGATGACTAAATAAATATCAACTTTGTATATTCTTCAGGTTTTTTTTATCACCACCTTTATCAAGTTTCAATATAGGAACAATGACCTAGGATGATGACAAGAAAATATATATGGATGGATATACATACAATGTTATTTTAATTTTAATAGTTGCCACATGCTGTGTTTTAATTATGTAATGAAAACAACATTTGGTTCCTCGAGTTAGGTTGTACATAACCAAAAACATTTCAGTTATCCTGTACAAATTGTATTCTGTCACTATTTCCTGATTTAAACAAGATACAACAGGTATCAGTGCAATAATGGAAAAGCCAAAACAACAAAAAATTACTCAAGTACCACAGAAATTAGTATGAAAGCAGAACATAATATAACCACAACACAAAAATAATATTACCATTACACTTTCTTCCCAGGGCATCTTGTTTGGTGAATCAACAAAGGATATACCATCATCTAGCTGATCACAATGCATTTCCAGATTTGTTGATTCCAACTCATTAAATGTCAGTTTAGTTTGTTTAGTCTTGGGTCTTGGGGACATTCGTTGGAGCACAATTCTGTGACTGAAAATAGAAAATCTATTTAACAGGTTTTTCTCTTTAAAATTTTCTTCTATTTCAACCTATCCACTTGTTAATTTTTGGTTTCTAGAAAGTGTGCCATATAAATACAATAAGCCCAGATACAATAATTCAGAAGACAATAGGGCTCTCCAAATCTGTGCCAAACTTGATGCATTAAATTTAACTGATTTTGGGTTGTTTAAATAATTTTGTGAGAACTGACATCTTGGAACAATTGAAAATATGAATGGTAGAAGAATAACTTAGGACTGTTTCAGTAAAACATACTTGGGACCTAGGGAAGGCACTTTCAACATGTAGTATTAACCCATAGAGGCAATTTAGAACTTTGTATTATTTTCATGTGAATTTGTTTTAGGTCAGAATACCCACTGCCTTCCTTGGGTACCATGTATGTTTAAATGTACCAGCCCCAAGTTATTTCTTCTTCCATTCATATTTTTAATTGCTAAAGTAAATACAATTACATGCACATCAGCTTAAACTAAGGTCAACAAAGTATACTAAGTGAACCAATTAAATCAGTTTTACATCTAAAGAGTTAGCCAGCTGCTTCAAGAAATTCACCTTCCTGGGTGTAACATCAAAATCTGAAGAAAACAAAAAGTTGTTTTGTAAGAGTGGTATCTTTTAATGCAGAGATCCTAATATTAATATAACTTATTTACTCATTTCACATTCCTTGGTAACATATTACTGCAAATTGAGAGGATCTCCCCATATCCCACACTCATTTCACATTCCTTGGTAACATATTACTGCAAATTGAGAGGATCTCCCCATATCCCACAATCATTTCACATTCCTTGGTAACATATTACTGCAAATTGAGAGGATCTCCCCATATTCCACACTCATTTCACATTCCTTGGTAACATATTACTGCAAATTGAGAGGATCTCCCCATATCCCACCCTCATGTATGTGATCCATGTATGAATAAGCCAATCCATGAGAAATCTAAAAGTTGTTCCTTAATTTTAAAGGGAATATGCTTACTTGACCATCTCAGGTCTGTGTTTAAATGCATTGTGATTTATTTTATTTTGAATTTTGTTGATAGAAAATTTATTTGCTTGATCTTTCTATTACCTAAAGTTGTAGTCTTTATCTTTAATTGCTCCTTCAGGGATTCATTTTCTTCTCTCAGTCTCTGGTTCTCCAGCTCCAACTGTCTGTTTTTCTCCTGAACTTCATTATAAGACCATAAGGGCTGCATAACAGATGTTCCTGGAGGAGTGGCTGAAGGAGGAGACATCAGGTCCCCAACATAGGTGTAAGGTCTAAATGCACTGCACCTTGCACCAAGGAATGGTTGGTTCCCTTGCCAGGTGTACTCATACAAGTCATCTTGCGCACCAGCAAATGACATAAACTCACCACTGCTTGATGTACAAGGCTGACTTGGACTGTATGCATTAATGAATGACTGGTCATTCAACTGGCTGTTCGAAGAATTTGCCATTTCATTTGACATATCTTTGTCTGCATTTCTCCTCCTTTCCTTGATAATATCTTCTAACTGCTTGTTTTTTGCTTCAAGCCTCTTTAATTCTTCCATCTTCTTCTTCTTACTTTCCTCTGCTTTTGTTTCCTCCTCTGCACTTCTTTTCTTGCCAGCTTTTTTATTGAACAGAAATATGTTGTTTTTTTTAAAAATTGATATTAACTATAGTGAAGCATTCTTACTTTAACCACAACATGCATAGTAAAAGTAAGTTGTAATGCCTGTAAATTATATGGCAGTATATCATGAATAGTAAATTCTGTTCAGTTTTTTTTTTATAACTGAATAAAACATATGCAATCTGACTAGTACACATTCAAGTACTGGTGACTTGAAAACTGTAAAAAGCCCTTGATAATGATTCATGTGATACAATGATGCCATCAGTTTTAACGATGTTCAACTTCAAATCTAGAACTTAAGTTCTGGTACAGAGAAAATTCTGAACTGGTTGAAACAAATTTGATTTCAATTAACCATATAATGATCTGTTTAAGCAAAGAATGCTGTTTAAACTGTTAATATGCAGTGTATGTTTATCAAAGTGAATTATATTATCAATATAAAATAAAGTGAATTTATTTTCACAAATTGATCAAAATATATTATTGTGGAGTAATTTTACTTGTTTCACAAACTTTTACCTTTCTTGTCTTTTGGAGTAATTTGTTTCTCTAATAATACATCATCAACCAAAGTTTTGACTGTTGGATTGTCCTCTCTGCCAGCAACCACATCAAAATCTAAACAACAATCAATTCACAATTAAGTCATGTAAATCAACATAGTATAATATAGCCATATTCAGAATGGTCTAAGCTAAAAAAAACCCACAGTAATACAAAGTAATGATGCAACCATGGTCTTGAAAAAAGCTGTACATGTGAGCTGTGCTTTACTGGTTACAAAGATAAACCATACAGAATTTTATTGAAAAAAAGAACAATTTAAGAGCCATATAAATGTTTTCAAGGTTTGATTTCATTGGTTCAAGAGAATTATTAAATTTTCATGGTTTTGACTTTTTTAATTCTAATTTCTTGGATGGAGCTCCTAATTTTTGAAGTCTACTGTGTGAAATTTATTTAGCAGTACCTAATGCAACCTTTTTTTGTGAAAAAAGGTCTGTGGGACTAGTTTTGTAATTTCTCTTGCAAACCCTGTACAGCTAAAGTAGCTTTATTTAAATATTTTTAGTTATGACAAACGATAAGTTGCATGTTAAAGATTTTTTTTAAGATGTATAATTGTCACAAAACTGAAGACAGAGTGATGGACCCTGTGCTGATGAATTCAGCAAGTAATTATGAACAATTAACAAAGTTTCATTCATGTCCATGGGGGAAATCTTTTCTACTTATAACCAATGTTAGGTTCCAGGTTAAGAGTGACTAATAACAAAAGTGACAATGACAAAGTTAAAGAGAAAAAATTTCATAGTTGGACAGATGATAGTATGAACTACTAGGAAATAAACACAATTGTAAACTGGTTATAGAGGGGAAACAAATATTACTGATAATGTTGTAAAATAAAATAACTACAATATAGAACTTGCAGTCTTGCTAATATGAATACTCACCACAGTGTATGTCTTCATCTTCCGTTTCAATTTGCATATGAAGACCCTGTTGCAATTTCTGCCTCTCATTCATCTTTTTCACCAAGTCTTTTTTAGATTCTGTAGAAAATTTTTGTGTTACAGATCAAGGATATATTCAAGTTTTTTCAAGATGAATTGACTGTTATGAATGAATATTTAATAAGTTTGTTGGAAAATAATGACTAATGAATGTTTCATAATTTAATGAATACCAAACAAATTAAAGATTACAAATGATTCATAAATAAACCAAACTATTTCAATTTGAAATGTGTACATTCACATAAAAGAATTGAATCTAATTTAGGAAAGCCAATTGATACTTGTTGATTAGAAAATAGTCAAAGTGTAACAATACTAATTCAGACAGATATGGTACTGCATAGTGACAAAAATAACACCTCATATTTTGTGGAAATTCCTTTACTATTTCAACTTCAACAACTATTTCAGAGATCTGAATTTCATCACAATCTAATGCATAGGTTTTCACGAAAAAAGAAAATTGCAAATAATATTGAAGACATTTATGATGGTGAATTGTACAAAAAGTATTCACATCCAGGCTGCTTTTTGGACAAGAACAATAACATATCATTCATGTGGTATACCGATGGTGTGCCACTTTTTAAATCTTCAAAAGTAAGCATTTGGCCTTTGTTTTTTTCCATCAATTAACTGCCTATACAGGAAAGATTTAAACAGGAGAACATGCTTTTTGCTGGATTATGGTTTGGTAGATCAAAACCATCAATGTCGTGCTTTTTGAAACCTTTTCATGATAGTTTGAACAAATTTAGAGATGATGGATTTGAAGTAACTTGTGCACACTGCTCTGCATTGATTACTGTGAAAGGTATGCTTCTCTGTGGAACATGTGATCTGCCTGCTAAATGTATGGTTTTGAATATGACTCAGTTTAATGGAAAACATGGGTGCCCAAAATGCAAACAAGAGGGAAATGTTATAACAACTGGAAAAGGACATACCAGAGTGTTTCCATTTGATGCATGTTTAATTGATGGACCAAAAAGAAATCATGAAGAATTTATTCAGCATGGAGAAGAAGCATTTGCATCCTCAACACCTGCCTTTGGTGTAAAAGGTCCATCATGGTGGGCAAATTGTTGTCCCGATATAATAAATGGAACAGCCATAGATTACATGCATTCAGTACTTCTTGGACCTGTGCGTCGATTACTACAGTTGTGGTTTGATCCAAAGTATTCTTGTCAGTCATTCTCAATTTCCAACCTTGTCAATGTTGCAGATAAAAGATTATCCTTAATCAAACCACCATATTTCATTCACAGACATCCAAGAAACATGAAAGAGCAGTCCAAGTACTGGAAGGCATCAGAATGCAGAGCCTGGCTTTTCTTTTATTCAGTTCCTGTGCTCTTTGGTGGTTCGTTAAAGCAGCAGTTTTTTCAACATTATTTGTTGCTTGTTGAAGCTATATATATTCTTAATTTAGACTCAATTTCCAATGATGACTTGAAACATTGTGAGGAACTTTTAATCAAGTTCAGTTGCATCTTTTCTGTCCTATATGGTGAACAACACATGTCTGCAAACTTGCATCAGATGCTTCATTTGCATGATACAGTAAAACAACTTGGACCACTTTGGGTTTATTCTTGTTTTTCCTTTGAAAGTATGAATGGCAAGCTTGTTAACTTATTTCACGGAACTCAAAATCCTGTTATTCAGATTGCTAATGCAGTTTCAACAGTGTTGAAATTACCTGCACTTTCACATCAGATTGCTGATGTCACTCCTATAGGACAGTTCTTTAACAAGCTAACTTCAAAAAATAGTCATTATAGAATCACTGAAACAATATTTGATGGTGCATATATTATTGGTGGAAAACATTTAAAACAACTGGATGATAAATATATAGCTACATTAAGTCAATCTGTTCATTTTGCTTTTGGTAATTGCTACATGTTTTATAGAATCTTACTGAATGGTGTTTTATATCACAGTATGAAATATAATACCTATTCAAGGAATTCATGCACAATTGTTTATAAGGTACATGATATTTATTACTGTGGACAAATTGTGTTCTATGTGAAATTATATCCAATTTGTCATTGTGAAGTAACTGCGTGCAAATGCACTGCTGTATTTCTTGCTGTTGTACAGAAAATTAGACTAGATAAAAAATGTGCATTTTTACAAGACAACACAGATTTGGTGTATGCAAAGTTAGAACACATTTATACAGGCAAAATAACAAATGAATATATAGCAGTTTCAATAGAAGACATAATTGGGCTGGGAATATGTGTAAGCTTTTCTCATGAGAAGATGTGTATCTCACTTAGGCCAAATACTGTAGAAAGTGACTGAACAACTTAATTGATGCTGTACAAGTTGTAGATGATACGAAGTATGCAGAGTATCAATGTACAAGTAAACACTGTTTGTGCATTTGTTCTGAAACTTTGAAATATAGTTCACACACGACTTAGTAGTATGCTATTACATACTGTATTGACATTGAAACTCATTCAACTGAAATTAATTTTTTTGTAATAATACAGTGAGTTGTGGGCAGAATGAGATGTCATAAAATTCATCAATGTTTTATTGTTAATATAAAAGTGATCAGTTGCATTACAATACAAACAAAAACCATACTAAATCCTAACATTTTCATGACATGTTTTTGTTCACTTTAATGTTTTAATTCAAATTATACCACTCTGCTGTCAGAATGTTTTGTTAACTTTATAAATGCAACATTTCTAAACAGAAATGTAAGGCAAATAATTAATAGTAATATCTGAATTAATCTATTTATTCTTGGTGTCATGAGATTATAAACTGATTTTTGTATTGTGTAAATAAATGTAACATCTATAAACTACCTTCTTCATTTTCTTATTGTAATACAGAAAAACCAGTATTGAAAGACCACCTCTTTTGCCAAAAAAGTATGGTCTCTCAAAACAGGTGGTCTCTCATAACAGGTCACAATGCTATATAATCAATAAATTTGCGCATTGAGCATGTGGCCTCTCAAGACAGGTTGTCTCACATAGCAGTGGCCTTTCAAGACCGGTTTTACTGTACAGTTGTGATATTGTTATATATTGTATATAAATATATTTCTGTGTACATGTTTTGTATAATAAAATCTTTCAGAAAATTTTATATGTTTTGTGGAATTGCAAATTCAATTAAGACTTACAAAATGCTGAGAAGGTTAAATGTTCCTTGCCATAACTGCATATTTAATGATTAAATAATGTAATCTTGTAGTTGCAGTGCAGTGGAAAACAAATCTATTGAGCTAAAACATTAAGTTAAATTCCATTGTTATGTTTATTCATTCGCTGCAAGCGTGTGCATGCTAGTTGGATACATGGTCTAAATCTTTCACAAGCAAATGGATATATGCGCAAGCTTGTTTTACTTAATGAAGAAAACAAGTAAGCTTGTACAAGCTTGTGGTTATATCCAGCTAGCTTGCCTAAGCCTGCACTTGCTTGTACAAGCTTGTGGTTATATCCAGCTAGCTTGCCTAAGCCTGCACTTGCTTGTACAAGCTTGTGGTTATATCCAGCTAGCTTGCCTAAGCCTGCACTTGCTTGTACAAGCTTGCGGTTATATCCAGCTAGCTTGCCTAAGCCTGCACTTGCTTGTACAAGCTTGTGGTTATATCCAGCTAGCTTGCCTAAGCCTGCACTTGCTTGTACAAGCTTGTGGTTATATCCAGCTAGCTTGCCTAAGCCTGCACTTGCTTGTATAAGCTTGTGGTTATATCCAGCTAGCTTGCCTAAGCCTGCACTTGCTTGTACAAGCTTGCGGTTATATCCAGCTAGCTTGCCTAAGCCTGCACTTGCTTGTACAAGCTTGCGGTTATATCCAGCTAGCTTGCCTAAGCCTGCACTTGCTTGTACAAGCTTGCGCAAGCATCTATGTTAGCTTATAAACATCAAACTAGCTTATTGCAAGCTTGCCGCAAGCTTGCCACAAGCATGCATTTTGGTTTGGGTTACCAGATCACTCAGCAAACTTTAACGTTGTTAGATCGAGTGACACAAGGAAGAAATTGATATGAAAATTACTTTTCAAGTCAGAAATTGTGAGTAATACAATCGTTATTTCTTTAATCTGCTGAATAACAAGATAAAACTATGGCAGTTACAAAATGTTACATGGAATTCGCGATTTGCATTGCTAGTCTTATCAGTACATAAATCTAATGACCCAAATTTTCAAATGTTGATGAGACAAATTTGTAATTCTTTTTATATGAACACAAAATTCTCAAAATTTATATATTCCAAGAATAAGTTCTGGAGTTTTGTTATATCAAGTAACTACACTGTTGACATTTTATCTGCTTGATAAATCAGACTGGTCAGATTGCATGTTTTTACAAAAAGTATCTGACTTTCATTTAATATAATTGAATTTCTGTACAACAACAATACAAAGGAGTTCATGGTTGATATCATGTGAATATTGGACTTCCAATGTCATCGTTTGAAACTTGTGAAGATATGTGACTAGTAATGCAAAAGGCAAGTACAGGCTTAGGATTCATCGATGCCATAGTTTCATCTAGTCTGTCAGAACTCTTGAAAGGGACCATTGTGCCTTTCAATGGGCAATTCGTTCCACATTGTGGGGACCTAATATGAAAAAGAACGTTGTCCATATGACTTTGTTTTATAGTGGGAACAATGAGCATACGATTGTCAGAAGATGAGTGTAATTATCTTGCTGGTGTATACACATAGATGAGGCTGGATAGGTATGTTGGACTGGAGTCTGTCATTGAAACATAGCACAGAGAACAAATTTTGTGTTTGATTCTGTATCAAATTGATAGACAATGTAGGATGCAGAGCAGTGGTGAGGTGTGCTCTGATTGAGGTGTTCTAAAGATGATCTGAGCAGCTGTGTTTTGAACTTTTAAGTTTCTGGAGTAGATATTGATAAGAACCAGACAGAATTGAGTTACAATAGTCCAGTCTTGCAAGTGCTAATGAACATACAAGTGTTTTAGTGGCCTCAACTGAAAGATGTTTGCAAATGGAACTGATGCATCTCAGTTCAAGATATGCAGCCTTGCATATGTTCATGACATGTTGGTGGAATGTGAGAGCACTGTCTAGAGTAACACCTAGGTTTCGTACTGACTGTGTGAATTTGATGTTGGGTGTTGCTGATATTTATTGTCAGAGGTAAAGGATGTGAATGAGAAAGTCTTTGTTTTTTTTTATCAGAATGGCCCCAGTTTTATCATCATTCATCTCAGCTTGTTACATGTCATCCATGATTTCACATCAGAAATGCACCTCTCTACTCCATGGATGGTAGCATCAACTTCAGTTAGGTGGCTAGATTTGTATATTTGGGTGTCATCATTGCACAAGTGGCGAGACACTGGATGATGATCTATGACACTTTAGAGCAGCTGAGTGTATATAATGAAGCGAAAATAAATCATTTTCCTATTGATTTCATGCTTGGCCCACTTGTAAGCAACTACCATATGTCACTACACACGGTGGCGAATGATATGCAATTGCAAAGACCCCACACCCCAACCTAAATGTTTAGTTATGAAAAATTTGGTGGGAATATTCGGAAGAAATCCGAATTAAAAAACTAACTCCTATTCATTTTAAGCCAGACTTGCAGTCTGAATTGTTGACTCTCAGAAATGAAAAATCGTCGTCCCTTGTATTATATATTACAAAACTAAATGAGCCCCTGTACCAATACAGGTTTGGGGAACGATTCAATGAATTATAAGACATCTTGATTTTACTGCAAACAAATTCAGTCCTTGTTTATCATTAGTATGTAATTTTGAAGGTTTTTTGTCCAAATGTAAATCGACCCATTTGAAAATGTTTTTTAATTATGAATTTAATCCAGATCATAAGGAGATTAGGTTGTTTGAAACATCTTAATTGGGGTTTTATTGACACATAAATTTTGGTTTTATGGTTGAACTCATTTCGTGTAAAGAACACATTTTAAATATTTGCATTTATTGTGTTTTTATACTGTAATAGGGATCAACCATTAACAACTGTTAACAGCTGTAAAATATGACTTATCAAAATGACTGCAATTTTTTAGTTTACCATAATGCATTTAACTGCAAGATAACATTAAAGCTAGAATATATATCGTAAAATAAAAACTGTGTATGATTCAATTATCTGGTAAACTCGCTATCCCGGATATATTCACTGGGAACAAATCAACGAGGCTCCACTGTATGTATATATACAGTCGACTCCACTTAACTGCACACGCCAGATAATTGCACGTAGTTACGCAAGTCCCATTTTTATCCCAATGTTTTTCAATGGGAATAAACTTCGGATAACTGCACTTTGCTTAAACGCATACTCCGGATGATAGCACGATAAATTTCTGCCCATGGCACATTATTCAATACAATTTTACTCTGGTTAACAGCACAATGTATATTTATGATCAGTTATTGCCAGTCCACTGCTGTAGCGCTCCAAATAAGCTGACAATTAAGATGGTAAATGCGACATTGTAAATGATTGACATGTAAAGGATGCCTTAGGTGGCATATACATGTATATCTGTGCCCACTAGGGAGCAATAGTGTGGGAAAAATCATAGTACAGCATGGGAAACATTGCTCTAAACTGTTCGGGTTTAAATGATTTCAAACCAAAAAATGGATGGTTGGAAAGATGGAAAATGCGCAAGGGAATTCAATTTAAATGACAACACAATGAAAAACAGTATGCAGGCAACTTTGGAGCAGAATGCTTTTTCTGTCGGAGATGACCCATCAATGACTGACAGCAGTTTTCGAATAACAAGCGATCTATATAATTTCTTGAAATTCACTATAATTCCTTGATTCAGTGGTTGAATCATTGAAATTGTGTTCAGAGGAAGGAAAACAAGCTTAACATTTAAGTAAAAGTTGAAAGAGTTGATTCTAATCATTATTTAAATTTATTCTTCACATATATTCGTGCTGTGCTGATTTAAAGCTGTACTGTACCGTACTTCGGTTAACTGCACACTCTGGTTAACTGCACAGTCTCGTGACGGGCTCGAGGGTGTGCAGTTAACCTTAATCGACTATATATATATATGTATATATATATATATATATATATATATATATATATATATATATATATATATATATATATATATATATATATATATATTGCTATAGACTTCTATAGAATTTAACCTTTGAAAGGAACAAAACTTAATTTATTTTAATCATGTTTTACCCACTTGGCTACATAATGCAGATCAGCAAAATAAAGTTAGAATTTTTATTCTGTACATTGAAATTATTTTACCAATTATATTGCCAATTTATAGAAATATAAACAAAATTGCTGCGTGTATTTGCATGTTGTGGTTTTGTACATAATCCTCTTTTTTGACTTAGAATGTTTTGGAGAGTCTTGAAAGAGAAACAAAATTCTTAGATTTAGAAACTGCATGTTTTACAATCGAAAAATGTTCTTTAGTTGCATTCATTAATGGTCTAATGTTAACGTTAACAAAATTAATTTCATCCTGGAAAACTCCTGGAAATGACCTGGAAATTTAACTTTAGAAAAGCATGGGAACCATGGTTATGGTTCTGGATGTATGTAATATATTACTGATCCTGCTTTTGTAAAACAGTTTAAATGAGTTCTTGCCATTAGGTGTAGATATAGTACAGTAGGTAAAATCAAAATCATGCAAAGTTTTAAAAATAGTTTATACATATTGTGTCCTGACAATAGCAGATAAGTATGTAGCTTACAAGTTTTGATGCAAGTCAGGTCAGCAATATCAAACCTTCTTGAGCCTTTTGTTACAGTTGTTGTTTATTTCATGTTGCAGCTTAATGAAATGTCTAACTCAATCACACCAGCATGGCTAGTCCCCCACATTTTTGTCATGGGTCATTGGAGAAACTTAGTTCATGGTTATTACCAGAATATGCATGACTTTATATATAAACAAACCATTGAACTCAAATGATTTGTCAGAGTTATTTCCCTTTTCATTCTGTAGTGTATGAAGGAATATTGTGAATAGTACTCTTATTTTACAGTTTGTATTGCTCTGTGTTAAATTGTTATGCATTATGGTCATGAATTAAAAATAATCAAAGTATTTTGATCTCATGATTTTGCAAGAATTATTGCATTATCTGACTTACATTTGAGTATAGTATAATTCACAGAATATTGTAAACTCGTGATAAAAGTTGTATATCCTAGTTGAAAGATATGAAAGTTATTCAATATTATCTTCATCATCACAAGATTTGCATGTTGACAAGTCGTTGTATTTACACCTTATTTCAGACGAGTTATGATATTTCAACTTACAATAGAAGTATTTCCATCTTATGGTATATGGTAGAATGCGGGAATGGTAAGATATATTTGTATGAACAAAATGCCCATCATTCCACTAATTCTTTTTTATTGTTTAGAACCAGATGGATATGTTTGGGAAATATGGAGGCCAAGCTGCGTTCCTTGGTGTTCCTGCCTATAACCAGGACACCATAAATCATATACAGGTTCCAACGGTAAGTTTGTTCTCACTTTTATGTTTTGTATCATGGCCATATTTCAGGGTGGGACATGAAGTTTTAATAATAATAATAACACAAACAACCAGAGGAAACTTCTCAGAAAATAAGTCACAATATTTCACAACAGGTAAAACACCATTCTGATTATACGATACATCTTTAAATTGCCATTTTGGAAGGATAATTTCCATGCCTTTTTCTACACTGATACATGTGTGTGGATGATGACTGTTTGTTTCCTATTGTTATATATTGTCCATCCTTGATTGATTGCAAATAGTTTGTGTTTTTATACATAAAAGCATTGATACATAGCTCATATAAGTTCATTAATTTCCTTTCTTTTTAACTCCACTTGTCATAGACCAGAAAGCATATGGGTTAGTCTCTCCTCCCTCACTCATCTGTCCATTAGCACAAGTTTGTTTACACTGCTCTTCCTAAACTCCATGGAAGATTGTTAGGTAATTTTCTTTACATAATGCTTCTCAGACATCTAACATCTTTTGTGCATGACTGTGCAGATTGGTATATACAATGTGACACTACTATAGCATAGTAGTGGGGTTCCATTGATCCTGAATGTGTTACAGATCAAACCATTTGATAACTAAATCAGTTACTGCAAAATATGATGCATATACCAAAAGTGTTGGCTAGAAGGGGGCATCATAAAATCTGGTGCAAACAGACATTTTTAGTTAAATGAACTAGTCTGAAATACACTCTTATAAATACAACTTTCTTTTATGTAACTGAACAAATAACTTCAATATTGTTGCCAATAACGTGTGACTATAGTTGTTTACATGCTACACATACATGTACTTAAAGTGGCCTACATTTTAGTCAGCTGGAGACTTGTAACGGGGATGCTCGGTATCAAGCGCTATTGGTACAATATTGCACAAGCCGCTGGTCAGAGGTATTGCACAACTTGTAAAACAACACTCAAAACTGCCTCCCGCTAATACTCGTTATCTTAAGGATGACCTCTACAGTGTAATTTTCCCGGTCAAGGAATGGAGATGGTAATCTTGAGTCGGTATCTTGAACAAAGACAATACACGAGCCCCCGTAAAGATAAATAAAGAATTTAATTAAAATAAAATCAAGAAAAGAAAGACACAGTAAATTACAATTTTCTTTCCTTCTGAATACTCTTAGTTCAGAAGCACTTTAAAACCGAAGCTTTAAAATAATGGATACATTAATTAAAATTCAAACACTAATAAAATAGATGAATTTAGCTGTTAATAGCTGATAGCAAATTTCATCATGAAATCGAGTGTTCATTAACATTGACCGCTTGGTAAATTCACAGTGACCTGTTCATCGACTGGTTTTTTCCTTCTGCTTGCGTCACGACTTTACTTTGCCCTCTGGTGAACGTGGGATTCCACAACTCTGACTTCTGACTTCTTTTTCCGTCTCTGAATCTAGATCTTCTCTCTATTTCTCTCTTTCTCCAAACAAACTATTTTCCTTTGAAAAAAAAGGGTAAAACGCCCTAAGTATCTCGTTAGGTTTTGAGAGTTGAGATTGTCCGTCCGTCTCTCTGGTTCGAACAATCAGATCTTACTATCAGTGTTAACTTTTATACGGCTAACAAATACTACACAAGTCTTCAGATCAATACAGTTATACCGCTAATTATCGACATCAGAATTTGGTGAAGTCACATATTCCCGTAAATCATTATGTAAAGTGAGGCAATATATTATAGCCCACAATCAATATTTACTAATAAGATAAATTTAAATTAATGTAACACTTTCCAATCATAATTGTACACAGCGGGTTTTCTACACCACCCATTAACCTACCTAAGTATATAAGGTGAAGAATGCTAATTCAGAATTCAAAATACATTAATAAATCACTGTAAAACCAAACTATCCATACAAAATCAACACGCCATGCATCTGTAACAAAGAAACATCCTATAAATTACATTATGATAAATGTGAACGATTCCTACAAAATCAACAGATCATGCATCTGTAATGAAGAAACATTATACAAATTACATCATGATATATGTGAATTTGAGTTAAATACCTTGTTTTTGGCGTCTTACAATCGTTCCAAATTCAATTTCCTGGAACCACGTTTTTTTTTTTAACGGACGTCTTTCTTAAAGACGGCCGGAGTCTTCTCCTATGTTGGAATTAATAATGCTGACCATCTCTTGCAGAGGTCTTCCTAGACTGGTTCAAATTCATTTGCTCAGAGAATATATTCCCCCAATTCTCAGGGTTCGACACCCCCCCTGATCCTACATTTGACCAATCGGAATAAATGCTATTCCTACAGACATTTGGAAAACTGTTTAAAAATGTGTCAAAATGCCACCTTTCATTTGTCTCAATCATTTTGACAGCTTTACGTGAGAATGTCACCTTTTCTATCCCGTCATACTACCAATTCGTTTTTACTATAAACATAGTAATGACGGTGACCGAGTTTAGAAAAACATTCCGTGCAAACTCTCCCACAAGATAACAGTTAATTGTCGGCTAGACTAAGAATTAATTAATGGATTTCACTGACGAAAACTTTTGCACTTGACAAGACTGCTATCATCTTGTGGAGGCCACATAGGGGATGATGCCATTCTAAGGTAAATAACAACAAGTGAACAAATTAACAACTAACTTGATGGCCATATATCTAATATTTCAATGATTAGAATTTTAATGTGTTATGCAGCTGTTGGTAAGCATAAACATTTACCTGCAGATGGAAGCTTTCTTGGCAGAATAAACATTATCAAGTCACTTTGGAAAATGCAACAATCCATCAGATTCCATTACATATATTTACATATGGTGCTGACTTTCTTGTTTGAAAACATTGAAAACAAGTTTCCTTAGTGTATACTACCTTAGCCTTACTCATGAGAGGGTATAGTCACACGGCAGCGAAGGACTGAAGTCAGAGATTACCTTCTAGATGAGTGACCACCCAAGATTAATGAGCCACATCGGCATGAAGCTTATGGTTTTGAGGCTCCAGAAACTCTTCTGTCATCACTTCTCAAGTCCATTTAAACAGGTGCCACTTGGCTTAGTTAAACTGCGTGTGAAGGCCTGGAGCTGGATTTGGTTGTCAGATGCTCTGTCAGATGCGAGTCATTGGAGCTTTTCCAAGGGAAGTGTGTGCTTTTCTCCCACATCCATCCTGGCGATAACAATGCTTGGAACCCCATGGGCAACAAAAGATTCTCCAATTCACCCTGCCCAGCCATGCACCCAGCTTTGCTTCACAGCATCAACACAGCATGATAAGATGCAGTTTTCTGGTTAGAAGTCATCGCTCGATTGGCAAAGAGTCAGATGCCAGGGGTTGCTTTTGATGGTGGGAGAGACCAACATGTATCACTGGACTGCTACCCCCTGCCTAAAGCTGGTCAGCCCCCATACATTAAGGTGCCATCCTGCCACAACTTGTCTGCCTTACTGGGTGTGTCGGGCTTAAGGTACATGAGTACCTGACAAAGTGGACTGCACCTATTGCACCAAGAAACAACAAACCAACAAGGAAACCTCCAATCCTCAAGCTAATTACCTGGAATATCAGGACTGTGCTGAATGTACTCTCAGATGATCTCCAGGCAATCAGCGATGTTTGAAAGATTTCAGTCCTCAATGATGAACTTGCTAGACTCCAGGTCGACATAACCACACTACAGAAGACACGGCTATCAGATTCTGTGTCCTTCATAGAAGAAAACTATATGTTCTTCTGGCAAGGAAAGAGTGTTGATGAAGCTAGAGAGTTTGGTGTTGGATTCACCATCAGGAACTCTCTGCGTTGGATGATAGAATCCTGCCAACAAGGGAACCAAAAAGACTGTTATCCCGCTGCCACCATATCACAACTGGGCCTGTCAACCTGATCAGTCTTTATGCTCTCACACTAAGCACCACTGCAGATACCAATAATAAGTTCTATGATGAATTAAAGTCACTCATCAACAAAATTCCCAAGAAAGAGTTCTTGATATTACTGGGCAGCTTCAACACTTTGTTGGGTGCTGACCATGACTCTTGGCCTTCTTGTCTTGGCAAGTTTGACATTGGGAAGATGAATGAGAATGGGCAGAGATTCCTAGAAATGTGCTTTTACCATGAACTCAGCAAAACCAATTGATTCTTTCAGACAAAGCCACAGTATAAAGTGTCATGGAGGTATTCCCAGTCCAAACACAGGCACCAGCTAGACTTGATCATTATGAGATGGTCTGCCATGAAGGGTGTGCTTCTTACCCATATCTTCCACAGTGCTGACTGTGACACTGACCAATCAAGCTTCTACCAAAGCAGATACACCAAACTAGCAGGAGGGTAAACAACACATTGATACGAGCAAGACATCACATCCAGACAAGGTTGAAGAATTCACTTATGGGATCACATCAGAGGCTGTGTACAGCACAGCCACACTTGATTTTTGGTAAGAAGCAGTAGAAAAGAATAACTGGTTTTGAGGCTAACTCCACCACACTCATGCCAGCCATAGAAGAGTGTCACAGTGCTCACGTGGAATACAAATGATTCCCAGCCAAAGTTTGCTTTAGGTCTACTGGTCTGCCAGAAGCAAAATGCAGAGGTTAGCATTGCAGTGTGCCAGTGAATAATGGTTTCAGCTCTGTCAGACCATTCAGTCAGCAGCAGATACAGGAAACCTCATAGGCATGTACGGTGGCATAAAGGAAGCAATGGGGTCTACAAAGAAAGTGATAGCACCACTGAAGTCTGCCTTATATAATACCATCTATGACAAGGGCAAGCAGATGGAGTGATGGGTTGAGTACTACACTGAACTGTACTCCAGAGAGAAACATGTGACCAACAATGCCCTCATCTCCATTGAAAACCTCCTGCTCATGGATGAACTGGATGAAAAACCTACTGTGGCAAAACTTGAGAAGGCCTTAGAGAACTGTCCTTTGGTAAATACCCAGGGAAGGATGTCAACAAAGCAGAAGTGTGGCTGAAGCGTGCTGCTCACACAGCTGTATGTCCTCTAAAGTAATCAGGGTGCTCACTGCTGTGTCTTAGGACATGAGAGATGCCAACATCGTGACCCTGTACAAGAACGAATCTGACAAGTGACTGCAACAGCTACAGGGGCATATCCCTTCTCAGCATTATGGGTAAAGTCTTCGCACACATATCCTGAACAGACTGCAAACACTTGCTGACAGAATTTATCCAGTGTTGCAGTGAAGGTTCCCAGCAAAGAGGTCTAGAATCAACATGATAATAATAATACTAATAATGATGAGGACTTTTTGTAGCGCCTAATCTTTCGAAGCTCGAAGCGCTTTACACCATCAATAATGATATGACTAGACTACAGAACAACAAATGCTAAAAAAATGAAATTGGAAAACATGAAAACATTCTGAAAACATATAAGATACAAAACATGATTAGGTCGCTAAGTTTGTCCCTGCAGTCGAAACAGGTGAGTCTTGAGAGCACTCTTAAAAGGGACCACTGTGTCTTTGTGTCTAATTTCAATGGGCAATTCGTTCCGTGTTGCTGGGCCCTGGTGTGCAAACGAACGTTGTCCATATGAGTTTGTTTTCACGTTGGGAACAATGAGTATACGATTATCAGAAGAAGAGCGTAAGGATCTAGCTGGTGTATACACATGGATGAGACTGGATAGGTTTGTTGGACTGGAGTCTGTCATTGAAATATAGCACAGAGAACAAATTTTGTGTTTGGTTCTGTATTAGATTGATAGCCAGTGTAGGGTACAGAGCAGTGGTGAGGTGTGCTCTGATCGAGGTACTCTAAAGATGATCCGTGCAGCTGTGTTTTGAACTTTATGAAGTTTCTGGAGTAAATATTGTGATGAACCAGACAGAATTGAGTTACAATAGTCCAGTCTTGAAAGTACTAATGAACACACAAGTGTTTTAGTAGCATAAGCTGAAAGATATTTACGAATGGAACTGATGCGTCTCAATTCAAGATATGCAGCCCTGCAGATGTTCGTGACATGTTGGTGGAATGTGAGAGTACTGTCTAGAGTAATGCCTAGATTCCATACTGACTGTGAGAATTTAATGTTGGTGCTGCTGATATTTATTGTCTGAGGTAAAGGATGTGAATGAGAAAGTCTTTTTGTTGTGATCAGAATAGCCTCAGTTTTATCATCATTCGTCTGCAGCTTGTTACATGTCATCCATGATTTTCACATCCGAAATGCACTTCTCTACTCCATGGATGGTAGCATCAACTTCATTAAGGTGGCTAGACTTGTATATTTGGGTATCATCAGCGTACAATTGGTGCAACACTGGGTGATGATCTATGACCCTTGAGAGCGGCTGAGTGTACAGAAAGAAGATAACAGGTCCAAGAAGAGATCCCTGTGGAACACCACAACATACGTCAACTGGGCTGGAGTGTATTCCATTTGCAGATATAATTTGTGTCCTGTTGACTAAGTAGGACTTGAACCACTGTAAGGCTATATTCTGAATGCCAAATACATGCTGGAGACAATGAAGTAATATATCATGGTCTATTGTGTCAAATGCTGCAGATAAATCCAGGAGAGTGAGGACTGTAATCTTTCCACTATCCAAAGCAGGAAGAATGTCACTAAATACTTTCAAAAGAGTAGTTTCCATACTGTGGCAAGGGATATATGCAGACTGTACATTGCTAAAAAGACTGATTGAATGCAAATGAGATACAAGTTGAGTTAGAACAACCTTTTCTAAGATGTTTGATATGAAAGGGAGATTAGAAACTGGGCGATAGTTCTTTAAATTGTTATTGTCCAGTGTTGGTTTCTTCTGCAGTGGCTTTACGATGGCAGTTTTGAAAAATGATGGGAATTCCCCTGATGAGAGAGAGATATTAATAACATCAGTTAGTGAAGGCAATATTGGGTCTAAGCACTCGAGCAGTAGTGATGTCAGAATTGGATCAAGTTCACAAGACCTTGGTGCACTTTTCATCATGATTGTCTGTTCTAAATCTATAGAAACGGGTTCAAATGCTCCGAACGGTTGTCACTGAAATTCTGCATCTTAACTGTATGGTAACGAATCAGTTGAAATTGTGCTGTCAGGTGAATTACTAATGGTTTGAACTTTGTCATCAAAGAAATTTGCAAATTGGTCTGGTAGGTCTAGTGGAGAGAAGGTTGTTGGAAGTGGTGTACATTTGTTCCTTGACATTAGTTTGTTAGTTATCTCGAAGAGCTCTTTGAAGCTGGAACTCTCCGTGATCTTAGTACTGTAGTGGGATGATTTGGCTAAATGGACTATGTTTGTGATGTTCTTCTTAGCGGCTTCATAGATTTGTTTATGAATAGTGAGTCTGGTGGAAATCCAAAGCCTCTCTGCTTTTCTGCGAGGTCTTTTAGCAGTGCAAAGCTGGTCCCTAATACTGCTATACCATGGAGAACACTTTATTATTGATACTCTGCATTTGGTGGCTGGGGCATGTTTTTCAAGCAATGAACGCAGGCAGTTATCAAGTTGTTCCGCTGTTTGACGTAAGAAAGTTGTTAGGTTCTCTTGGATGTCATGCATGAATTTGGTTCTATTTATCATACGGAGGTTTCTCTTAGTAGCAAATATAGGTGTAGAGTTAGGGACTGATAGACCGAGATGGCATACAATGCAGAGGTGATCCGATGCAAGTTCATGGGATACAAAGGTTGATTGCAGAATATTATCATCAGGTCAATCAAGAAACCAGTCTAAAATGTGACCAAGTTTATGGGTAGGTTAGTTAACTGACTGTTTAAGATTGAAAACATGAATGGAATCATGAATGGAATGATCTTCTCCATCAGTCAACTGCAGGAGAAATGTAGAGAACAACACAAACCCCTCTTCATGGCCTTTATTGACATCACCATGGTGTTCGATCTGGCAGCAGAGACGGACTCCTCACAGTCCTGGCGAAGATTGGATGCCCTCCAAAGCTGCTAAGCATAATCCAGTCCTTCCATGATGACATGAAAAGCACAGTGCAGTCAGATGGCTCAACATCCGACCCCTTCAACATCCACAGAGGAGTGAACAGGGTTGTGTCCTAGCCACCACGATCTTCATCATCTTTTTTGCTGTCTTTTTCAAGCATGCCTTTGAAATGTCCGTAGAACGGATGTACCTGCATGAGCGATCAGACAGTAAACTTTAATCGGGCACAACTAAAGGCAAAGAGTACACATAAAGCAAGCATCAGAGACAAGCTCTTCACAGACAGTGCTCCCCTAGCCATTCACACAGAAGCTGAGTTACAGCACCTGATGGACCACTTTGCTAAATAATGAGTTTGGACTAACCATAAGCCTAAAGAAAACAAACTCGATTTCTTGGAATGCGGACCCCCAAGGCATCATTATCAACAACTATGAACTTGAATTAGTTATTTCAGTAACCTCGGCTCTATCATCACCAACAACCTGATTGCTGAGCTCAACAAGCAGATTGGAAAGGCATCAATTTAATCTCACCAGGTTGTATGCAAAGAGTGTGGAACAACAGTATGCTGAACCTGAACACTTAGATCTCCATGTACCATGCATGTGTGCTAAGTATTCTCCTGTACGCCAGTGAAACCTGGACTCTTGTATGCCTCACAAGAGAAAAGACTAAACATCTTTCACGTGTGATGTCTCCGATAGATACTTGAAGTGATTGAGTAACAAACAACGAGGTGTTTGAACATGCTAAGATTCCCAGCATGGTCACACTCCTCTGCCAATGTCATGCCTGATGACGAGGCCATGTACGATGGATGACAGATGGATCTTCAAAGACCTTTATTTGGAACTTGCCTCCGGCGAAATGTCAATCAGACAACCACATCTCCGCTTCAAACATGTCTGCAAATGCGACATGAAAGCCCTTGACATCGATGTCAACACCTAGGAAGAGCTTGCTCTAGAAATGCCCAGCTGCCGACATGCTCATGGTTTGAGGATAAGCTATTGCTAACTGGTGAAAAGTGATCCTAAAGGAAAAAGAAGCAGCCCCAACACAAACAAAACTGAACTTTCAATTGCAGCAAGGACTGTCACTCCCATGTTTGGCTACATAACCACTACAGATGCTGCACATCCACCAACTGGTATATATCTCACGGGTGCAATTCCATCATCTCTGGATGCCAACATATACAAGATTAGATATCCAACACTATTGTCGCCCAAAAAATTGGCAGATAGTATATTTATTCACCAGTAAGAAAGAAGAAAAAAATTAGTAAAATTGGCAAGCTACTTGCGATCTCGGTATAAATTTTCTTTTCATTATTTTTCATGCTTTTTAAAAGTAGAAAACATTTTTCTTTTATATACTAGGAAATACATGTATGTGAAACTTAAGAATTCACAACAGAAACCTCTTATTTTAGAGTCCATGCACAATCTATTCCCCCAAAATATAGTAAACTTTTTGCTTGTTATTTTTGCACTTTTAAGAAGGGAAAAGAATTGGATACTAGACAAATACATGCATATTAAATTTCATGAGGAGTGCCATCACAAATGTGCATAATCTCCAGTGGTCACTTTTGTACACAGCCACATGTTATTCACTTACGTCAAAAGGATTATGCAACCGGTAATATCAACCAGTTAACTGTAATGTATACTGCATATTGTGACATAATTATAAATTTTATATTTGTACTGGATAACTGTGGAAATTGATCTATATTATGGTACATGTAATGATCTAAACAAGGGTAAATTGATGAATCTCATTTCCTTGATGTTTTATGATGATTGCTCTGTTTAACTTTAAGTTGCACTGCTCCAGTGACTTAGTGGTTAGAGCATCTGCCTCGGATGGAGGAGGTTGTGAGTTTGATCCTTGCCCGGGTCATGCCAAAGACTTACAAAAATGGTCAGCCTGGTGTCAGGATAATATGACTGGGTGGGACTTAATGCTACATGTCTACGGCATGATGCCCCTGTGCTAGACATCACTATAAACTTCCACACTGCAGACAGTTTGTTAAATAATGTAACAGAAGATCTTAAAATATCCACGTTTTATTCTGTCAAACGCTTTTCTATCATCTTTATGGATGCCCTTCAGGTGAGCCTAAACCCATACATACATACATACATACATACATACATACATACATACATACATACATACATACAAAATTATTGTTGGGGCTACATGTGGTCTAAAGCGCTATCCATTATTGATCATTGCCATCTCACTTCTGTCTGCGTGGGTTCGAGTCCAGATTCAGCCAATGTGGGAATGTGATAAAGCTTGCCAGTAGCATCTTGTGGGTTGATGGTTCTTTCCGGAGTTTTCTCGGATTCTTCCTCCACCAATAATATTGGCTGCCATGTATAGCCTATCTTCGGCTGAAAAATGGTGTTAATCTCTACAACAACAAACACTATTATTATCATCTTGAAAAGACTTGCAAGCTGATCAATAATTAATAAACTCTATGAGCATCATAGGATATGGGGTGGAATGAGAAATCAAGTGGCTTTATTTATGTGAACAAAGTGCTCATCATTCTTTTGTTTCTTTTTTACTTTTAGAACCAGAAGAATATGTTTGGTAGTTACAGAGGTGACAATCTCGTGATGGGTTTTTCTGGAGATAACGACTCTGGTCAAAGAAACCCATTCCAGTATGATCCACAGGTCCAAATGGTAAGATTCTATTCTATTCACTTTTAGTAACACTATATTTTTGATTGGCTGAATAGAAGAATCTTAGTTTAATGAGTGTATTAATCTGAAGAAAGTGCTCATCACGTTACAGATCACTTCCATCTCACCTCGGTCTGCATGGATTCGAATTTCAGATTCAGCCAATGTGGGAATGTGATAAAGCTTGCCAGAAGCTTCTTGTGGGACAGTGGTTCTTTCCAGAGTTTCTCTGGTTCTTCCTCCACCATAAATACTGGACACCATGTATAGCCTATCTTCGGATGAAAAATGGTGTTAATCTCTACAACAACAACAACTATTATTATCATCTTGAAAAGACTTGCAAGCTGACCAATAATTAATCATCTCTATTAGCATCATAGAATATGGGGTGGAATGAGAAATCAAGTGGCTTTATTTATGTGAACAAAGTGCTCATCATTCTTTTGTTTCTTTTTTACTTTTAGAACCAGAAGAATATGTTTGGTAGTTACAGAGGTGACAATCTCGTGATGGGTTTTTCTGGAGATAACGACTCTGGTCAAAGAAACCCATTCCAGTATGATCCACAGGTCCAAATGGTAAGATTCTATTCTATTCACTTTTAGTAACACTATATTTTTGATTGGCTGAATAGAAGAATCTTAGTTTAATGAGTGTATTAATCTGAAGAAAGTGCTCATCACGTTACAGATCACTTCCATCTCACCTCTGTCTGCATGGATTCGAATTTCAGATTCAGCCAATGTGGGAATGTGATAAAGCTTGCCAGAAGCTTCTTGTGGGACAGTGGTTCTTTCCAGAGTTTCTCTGGTTCTTCCTCCACCATAAATACTGGACACCATGTATAGCCTATCTTCGGATGAAAAATGGTGTTAATCTCTACAACAACAACAACTATTATTATCATCTTGAAAAGACTTGCAAGCTGACCAATAATTAATCATCTCTATTAGCATCATAGAATATGGGGTGGAATGAGAAATCAAGTGGCTTTATTTATGTGAACAAAGTGCTCATCATTCTTTTGTTTCTTTTTTACTTTTAGAACCAGAAGAATATGTTTGGTAGTTACAGAGGTGACAATCTCGTGATGGGTTTTTCTGGAGATAACGACTCTGGTCAAAGAAACCCATTCCAGTATGATCCACAGGTCCAAATGGTAAGATTCTATTCTATTCACTTTTAGTAACACTATATTTTTGATTGGCTGAATAGAAGAATCTTAGTTTAATGAGTGTATTAATCTGAAGAAAGTGCTCATCACGTTACAGATCACTTCCATCTCACCTCGGTCTGCATGGATTCGAATTTCAGATTCAGCCAATGTGGGAATGTGATAAAGCTTGCCAGAAGCTTCTTGTGGGACAGTGGTTCTTTCCAGAGTTTCTCGGGTTCTTCCTCCACCATAAATACTGGACACCATGTATAGCCTATCTTCGGATGAAAAATGGTGTTAATCTCTACAACAACAACAACTATTATTATCATCTTGAAAAGACTTGCAAGCTGACCAATAATTAATCATCTCTATTAGCATCATAGAATATGGGGTGGAATGAGAAATCAAGTGGCTTTATTTATGTGAACAAAGTGCTCATCATTCTTTTGTTTCTTTTTTACTTTTAGAACCAGATGAATATGTTTGGTAGTTACAGAGGTGACAATCTCATGATGGGTTTTTCTGGAGATAACGACACTGGTCAAAGAGACCCATTCCAGTATGATCCACAGGTCCAAATGGTAAGATTCTATTCTATTCACTTTTAGTAACACTATATTTTTGATTGACTGAATGGAAGAATCTTAGTTTAATGAGTGTATATATCTGAAGAAAGTGCTCATCATTTCTCCAATTCTTTTTTATTTTTAGAATCAGATGAGTATGTTTGGTAATTATGGAGGCGACAAGGCAATGACTGTTGTTTCTGGTGATGCTAACTTTGGTATAGGAAACCCAGTCCAGTATGATCCACATGCCCAAATGGTAAGACTCTGTTCACTTTTAGTTTCTATTTTTGACATATTCTATGGATGTTTCAGAAGTACCATCCACGTCCATACATGTGTCAAGCATATATACATCTATCTTGAACAAGCCTATCCCAGTATGATCCAAAAGTTACAAATTGTAAATATCTATTAACTTATTTGTTTATAAATATACATACTTATGTCTGTCTCTTATGGTAAAAATGGTTAAACTGTCAGTAAAATCTGGATTCAGACATCTGGTTGGAGCTACCTTTGTTCATTCATTATATTTCCCACAACCTTAGAATGATAGTTTTTTTTAGCAGTGACCAATAGGGACTTTTTATTCTTGTGTTGTGTCAGATTTGTTTCACTTTTCTATCACTTTTCTTTCTAAACTGGGAATATCTTTTATTGAAACCTTTTGAAAATACTTATTATAAATTCATTTTGTATATTTAAAGTTACAACACCAAATGAGATTTTTTTTACTGGAATGACTAGTTTTAGACTGGTACCTTTCAGTTATAGTTTTTAATCTCAGAGAGAGAAAATAGTAAGGCCAAGATACCAGTTTTTCATTATGTTGACCAGATGTCAAGCTGACCAATACATGTACAGTGTTTTGAGCAGTCAGGGTTTGTCATCATTATGATCATTGGTAACTAGTGATAATAATAACCAGTATGTACAGGAAGATACGTATTGCAAACTTCATTAAATAAACGTTTTAGTTTTGTCCCCATGCTGCTCAAAGTATTATTGAAAATTCATAGGCTAAATAAGTTAAGTCATGCAATGAGGTTATGTATTTTTCATCTACCTACATTTTTGGTATTTGTCTTAAAACAAATGTCAGGAAGGATATTTTGGCAATGGCCTGGCTGATGTCTTTGTCAAACTCGTGGTGCATTTCATAGGTGAAAACAAGATTTTACAGAGACTGACCATACTAATTTCCTAAATCTTTACATTGCACAAGTTTTATTCTCTACAAACTTGGCTCTATTGATATTCACTGATTCCCATGTACAACTTTTGCATGGTACATGAACAAATGTGTTACTTCAATGAAGGACAGTAGAAGGTGTACTGCAGACTTATTTTGTTCATTCAAAACTACAGCTCCTATACTGTGTAAAGTTTTATTGAAAGTGCTGTGATGTGGAGCAATGTTATATATTTCACATGTGCCAAAATTTTGGCAAGTTGTATATTCTGTGCATACATTATTGTTTATGTATGATTCAAATGCGCATTTTTCAATCCTTTCTTTCATGACAAAGTATCAAGGCCTGATGGGTGAATATCTCTACAATTATGTTTAATATGTTTTATAGTCTATTAGCATGTGGTACGTTTTACATAGTACTTATATGCACCACATGGTCATAATAATAATAATAATAATAATAATAATAATAATAATAATAATAATACATGTAATAATAATAATAATTATAATAATAATAAGAAGAAAAATAATTTAATAATAATCATCATCATCATAATAATAATAATACTAATAGTAATAATAATAATAGAAGAAGAAGAAGAAGAAGAAGAAGAAGAAGAAGAAGAAGAAGAAAGACTTTATTTAGAGAAGGTAACTCTATAAGTTACAGAACCAGTCTACCTTGAGGCCTTCAATCTGTTATGTACAATATATACAATACATACAACATGATGTGAAGAGTCTGACTTGACACTAAATAATTAAGGAATTTTAAAATTGAAAGAATCAAGCCTGGAACACATGCACAGGCATCTGTAAAAACATAAACATATATAAAACATAAAATATTCTGCATTGAAAAATTCAGCTTTGAAAATGATGCAAAATTATAGGAAAGCAGGCAGTATTTTTTGTACTAGCACTTTTTTCTAAAGATTTCATCTATGTAAGACATTGATTATGGAAAGAAGAAGAAGAAGGAAAAAGGAAATATGACATAACATCCTGCAGTTTCACTCATATTTTAATCCTTTTTTCATGATAAAGTGTCAAGGTCTGTCACTTCCAATATGTCAGATCCAGTGTCAGTCATGATGTTTTGTGCAGACATGGTAATGTAAAATCTTGCTTTTTGAAGGTTTAGTGTTCAGGTAAAACCATAGTTGTCATTTGTGATAGATAACCAGGCAGTAATACTGTTTTTGGTCTGAGGAATAAAACAAATATTCAAAATAGGTCAACATTTGGAATGTATATATCTCCAAATACCGGAGTTATTGAATATTCATATTTGGATTTCCCAGGTCAGAACTATGGAAGATGTCAGTCTCATATTTGTGTAATAATAAACATTACAAGCCTATTGAAATCCTCTGATGTTTGATGAATACGCAGTCATAAAGCACTGCTACTCCTTCATACATGAATTAAATCTTCTTGTGTAATTGGAATCTTGTACTGAAGTGTTGAATGTTTACATCTTTTACATCGGTATCCATCAGTAAAAAATGTTGATGGGAATAGGAGATTGCCATATGGGAAGACTCGCAATTTGAATGATCTGGTATGGAATGAATTCAATATGTACTTTTTCAATAGAACATTTCTGTCTAACCGAATAATTGGAATAAACACAATAACATTATAATTAATCAGCTGACTTCTTGACATTGTTATTTTGATAAATAGTAATCTGGCAAATACACTTAATAATAATATTAATAATAATAATAATAATAATAATAATAATAATGAGGACCTTATATAGCGCCTAGTTTTTAGAAATTCTAAGCGTTTTACAACATCTATAATGAGATGACTATACCACAGAAAAACAAAAAACAAAAACCAGAAATTCGAAAAAATAAAAAGCATGCTGAAAGCATATAAGATACAAAACATTTTTAGGTATCAAAATTTGGTCTTGCAGTTGAAAAAGGTGAGTTTTAAGAGCACTCTTAAAAGGGACCACTGTGTCTTTGTGTTTAATTTCAATGGACAATTCATTCCACATCGGCGGGCCCTGGCATGCAAAAGAATGTTGTCCATATGACTTCGTTTTCATTGTGGGAATAATGAGTATAAAATTGTCAGAAGAGGAGCATAAGTATCTTGCTGGTGTATACACATGGGTGAAGCCGGATAGGTATGTTGGACTGGAGTCTGTCAGTGAAACGTAGCACAGAGAACAAATTTTGTGTTTGATGCTGTATTGAATGGATATCCAGTTTAGGGTACAGAGCAGTGGTGAGTTGTTCTCTAATCGAGGTAATCTAAAGATGATTCTAGCAGCTTGTTTTGAACTTTTTGAAGTTTCTGGAGTAGATATTGTGACAAACCAGACAGAATTGAGTTACAATAGTCCTATCTTGAAATTACTAATGAATACACAAGTGTTTTAGTGGCATCAACTGAAAGATGTTTGCAAATGGAACTGATGTGTCTCAGCTCAAGAAATGCAGCCTTGCATATGTTCATGACATGTTGGTGCAACTAACATTGGTGTTGGTGTTGCTGATATTTATTGTCTGAGGTAAAGGATGTGAATGAGATAGTCTTTGTGTTCAACTTCAAATGTGTCTTTATAATGTTAGTTAGTTGTCAAAGGTACGTACATAGAGGATTATCTGCTGGTGTCTTGATGTTGATGTGATAGTAGATCATTAAAGCTTCTTAAAAATCCTGATGACTTGGGGCAAACCTAATACCGACCAGATACAAAGTCACAACATTTTAGAATATTATGCTAGGGTGAATCTTACACTGATCAGATGAAAAATCAAAACAAATTTAACTTGTCTTACTAGGGCAAACCATACACTGGCCAGATGAAAAAAGTGAAAACAAATTTAACTTGTCTTGTTTGGGCAAACCATACACTGGCCAAATGAAAAGTCACAATATTTGATTTTCGTTCTAGGGTGAACAATGCTACACTGACCAGATACAAAGTCACCAAATGTTAGATTGTTTTGCTCTCATCACATAATTTTACTCCTGATGAATAGTGATTACTTGTTAAAACAAAATATCTCCATATTAAAATGATCTTTAGAGGTACAATAGGGTCTGTCTATATAAACATTGTCTCTCCATTCCACCGGTTCTATTCTTTTTTTTAGAACCAGATGAATATGTTTGGTAACTATGAAGGCTATATTTTCATCCCTGATGCACCAGTTGATAACATCCCTGGTCTGACAAATCCCACCCAATATGATCTGCAATCTCAAATGGTAAGTTTCTTGTTATTTTAATTTTGTGTCTTGGCTATGATCTAATGAATGCGTCCTGTGCTGCTGCCCATGTCCCTTGAAATGTGGGCATGTCCCTAGAAATGTGAGTGTGTCCCTAGAAATGTGAGCATGTCCCGTGTCCCTAGATATGTGAGCGTGTTCCTAGAAATGTGAGTGCATGATTTTGTCATGTACATCTAGAAATTATTGTTTTCCACAAGTCATTTTAGAATAATGCTGAACTTTGACATTTTTTTCCAGTCCTGTCTCATTTTTTCCAGTGAACAATTGTTCTTATATCAGGCCACTTTACTAACGGCTTACCTTTCTTCATTTTTGCAACATGTCACTCTTTTATCATGCACAAACACAGTTACATTAATACTCAGCTGCATTCTTGATGATTGTAAACAACATTATACCATTGTTTGATACAAAAATGGTGGTTGTTTATTTATTGAAAATGACTGAAGTGGATGTACTTTACATTTTGATATAAAATATGATTAAATGGATTATTCATGTGTTGACTTTGCAGCTTGAGTCTTGTAATTTTTAGTAGATAGATATGAGAGTAATTGCATATTATGGTTATCATCATGTCATATTTTTAGTGGATGAATGTGAGAGTAATTGCATATTATGGTTGAACTACCTTGATGCTGTCTCTCATTCCTTAAGGGACCAGAGATTTTTCTCAGATGTAAGGGGATGTACCTCCCTCCACTTTCATATTCACCTAAGGTATTAAGATTGGGTAATGTATTCATAGAAGAAACCAGTTCCCTTGCAGTACATGTGTAGTTTAAATTTGTCGTTCAAATGTCTATGAATAATGCTGATCAGTGGCTCCATCGTGGAGATGCCTCATTGTGCCAGCCAAATCACAATTGGTCTGTTGCAGAGAGTTATCTCAGAGCGAAAGTGGAGGAGATTAAGTCCACCACCATAAAGTATGGGGTGAGCTGTACTGTATACAATGAGTGGCAACTCTAACATCTTCGTTTGGAAATTAACTTATTATTGATAACAGGTTCATCAATGCATATGCAAGCATCGAGGATCTGAGATGAGTAAATTGGGGTAAAGCATCGTCATATGATGATGGTACCGGTCGTGGTTCCATTTGGTAGGTTTACATACTCTCTGGTGGTTAATACAGCTTTTGCTGCTGATCTATGTACAATTATAAAATGATCTGCATGGTCCATAATTAACTTGTTCTTGTTGCCTTGTGAAATTATTGTCTTTCTTGCTGTTAGCGATGTAAATATCTCCACATAGTGCATATATCTCAATTGCACTATTTGAGCCCAACCACATTTATCTTTGAACAGCAATCTATGGGATCTAGTGTACAAAAATGACAATCAAACCAAGCAACAATAACTGGGCATTAAGTTTGGCTAACTCAGATGTTTCAATCTTGGTAAATCCAGTTTAGAAGAGAATTTATTGCAACATTGGTCCTTTCATGTATTGGATGACCAAATTGTGAGAAATTTGGCTCACATTCAACCAGCTCCAAGAAAACTAGTGGGTGATGAGCCATATCAGCCACCATATCAACAAAAACTACATCATCTGGATTGTAGTTTGTGTTCCCAAGGCTACCATGTTCTAATTCAATACACGAACGTTGATCATCCTCAATAAAGTCCCTTGGTCTTGAACGCCATGAGCGTTTTGGCTGGATGACATGAGCATCAACTGACGAGATTGGTAAAAAATTATTTACGAATTCACCAATGTCGATTTTTAAACTGATGATTGTGTATTTTAACACTACTTGTTATATCTTATCATGGAGTGATTTTTCACAATAAAGTTTGCCTGATGGAAGTACAGATTGATCAAATGTGTATCAGTTGACATATCCACCATCTGATACAAGATCACTCTAAAAGATTGAGATTGCATCATTTTTACTAATATTATAAATTTTCATCGAAACTATTACATGTACCATGATAAAATCTGGTTGTTTTCCATGGCTGATATTTTTTTTATGTTTGCCATCCATGCATGCGCATTGTGGTAAATTATTACTACATGGGTGCCTTTACTAAGGTAATTGCCAGAATTGTACAAAACCTTGTTAGTAGTTTTTTTTACTATCGGAAACTTTAATCAAGTTGCAAACACTATGATGTCTTCTATTTTAACTCCATTTGCTTTGACATGCTCCGATCATATGTTTATTTTCCACTCTGGCATTTCTGTCAGTCCTTTTCCACATCCTGCATTCATGAAATGTTTTGTGAGCCACTAAGCCATGCAATTTAATATCCTAATTTGTATCAGTTGAAGAGCACTAAAAAATGTCAGTTTAATGGATAAACAACAGATGTCACAGTATGTGCTCGCTTATAATATAACCCGTCAATACCAGTCAGCGCTCCAGGTTTAGAATTTTTGCCCATGGTAACAACACTAGATTATTGTGCATTATCCACAATAGTCCATCCCCACCATTGTGTTAAAGAATAAATTCTAAATACTGGTAAATACATTCCACCAGATTATCAATGATTATCTGTGCCCTCTAGTCATTCATTTTAGCGTCAATGACAATGCCATCATGATCTGTTTGGAACATTGACCAAACATGAGCTGCACCGTCATGCTTAAATTCCTCTTTAACCATTCTGATGTATGTGTGTAATTGTAGATCAAATGGTGGGTGTTTTTTTCTTATCACTTACTCTCTCAAAAATAAAAAGTTGTAGTGTTCGTGACTGCCGTTGGCTTAATCATTGCTAATTGTGAAACCTCTTCTCTGATCTGATTGGGCAAAATTTAATTTATGAAGGGCTTAACACTGGTCAGAGTATTTTACTGTTCTTGTGATTGTTTCGCTACAGCCCATCTATCTCTTATAATTAGGGCAAGTTTTTCTTTAATTGAACATTGTCCTGGAATATTGTATAATGTCACAAGCAAAGAAATAGTTGCATATGGTTTATGATGCGGTCAACAACCCATTGTGTAAAACCTTATTGTGATGAGTATTGTGGATATCAATTAGCAAATGTCTGGCAAAGTAGTTTATGGCCAAAATCATGCGTAAAATGCAGGATGCATGTCCGAGGAATCTCTGAAGTGTGCATTACCTGTAGGAGGAGAAAATATAGAGTGCTGAACCATTACTATGATAAAATAAAATGTGACAAGGTGGAGGTGGTCACAATAAAAGATTGTCTTCATATATTTCTACTGAGAAAACATATGATTAGAAACCAAATGTCATCATTTTTTAGTAATATGAAACTATTAAACTAGATAAAAGATAATATAAGATAAAACAAGTAAGACTAAGAATGTGTCATACTTTTTTACCCCTGAACTATAATTCATTATGTCACAATGCCATTACCTTGCTGTATGATTTTTACTGCCCTGTTAAAATTAACACGGAAACAACTGGAATCTTGCTAACCAGACTTTCATACTGGGTTCGGTTCTGGTTTCAAAATTGGTAATTTACAAAAAATCAACATTTGTTTTTGATGAGGCTTTTAACACATTAATCCCTGCTGCCTCGATAACTCATCACTCTTTACCTCCCTCATCTCCCGAGTGCCTCGATAAAGGTTCTGAGTTTGCACAGCTTGTATCCCGTGCGTCGAGTTGATGATGATGAATTTGAATTATAGTGCTTTATCTCCCACTAGGGGCATGTAGCATTGTTTTAAGTTTCCAGCAAAGCTGGATGTTAAATTTCTCCTGGGGGTGAGGAATGGTGCCACTTCCAGCAGGCATTTGTGTACTTAAGGAGTACTATTTAATTTGGTCGTCAGGTCAGGGTTGCTATTAAGTAACCATCGACCTGAATGGAGGACCCTGGGTGAGTGGGAATAGACCCAACACACACTCAACCATAACGGCCATTTATGTATATTAATGGTGTGCAATGGCACAAGTAGAGGTATTGGGAATTAGTTTCACATCTCCGCCATTTTTGAGCTATTCGAGTTGAGGCAATAAAAGAGAGGTACCATTACGTCCAAGGATGTTGATTCCATGCTTAATTCAAATCTGGTCCAGTTATTACTAATAGACAGGAAAATACCAATAATGTGTGAGCCACCTATGTAATTAAATGAAATCAAGGAAGACGTAAAATTTGTATAACTATCTTAACTTTTCCAATACTACTGGTACAAAGTGTCCATGTATTAAGTCCCAAACAAGATTGAATACTAAGATGTATATGCGACATAAATAAGTATAGTCACTGTTTGGTAAAAATAGCTTGTCAATTTTGAACGGTGTGCAAGAAAGCATGATCAAGTCAGGTTTCATAAAATAGATTGTTCGAAAAGGGTTTTCGTACCTAATGAGGACCCTGTTAACCAGGCAATGAAAGAAGTCTGATTCTGTGTTGCTTTTTCTTGTCTGTTTGAGTAGCCCCTAATGTCAGGCTGCCATCTTGTTCTCATGGTGTCCCAGCATATGGTTGTTCACTCGGACCAGCCATCATTTACCTTTGTCCTGGGTTCTTTGAAGTTGTTTCTCTCCTGATGTTTTTCCGGTTTTGGTCCAGCGGTGATGTCCCTTTATCCAAACTTTTTCCCCCCTAAATTGGATTAACTCTGTGCTGTTTTGAGTTAATAGAATCTACAGTCCATACGCCCCAGCCCTTATAGTTGAGTTGGGGGTCTATATGCCTAAAGTTAGATAAAATTGCTTGCCTTGCTCTGTGGGGCCTGGTATTCTTGGGCTTTTAGACTACCTCATACTGTCTAAATTGAGACCATAATATCAGGACAGAATTTTATGATAGTCTGGTATCAGACCATCTACTTATATTTAATGTTTGGCTTTCTGACTTTAGAACTTTATAGGTATTTGGTAATTATTATTTATTGCCAAGGAGGCTGTATTGAGAAGAAAGTTAGAGAAGGTAATAGTAGTGAGAGTAGATTCCTATACTTATTTTATGTGCTGTTTTTAAAAAAATAATTTATTTTTATTTGTTATTACATGTATTTGTTTGTTTATGTTTTGCATTTTACATGGTGTTTTTTATTGCCTAATTATCTTTATTATCTATTCGCTGTGGTTTGTGTACCCCTATTACTTTATCTTTCATCTACTTTGTTCACTAGTTATTATTTCCGGAGTGATTTGATTACTCAAAGGGCTTTGAGTAATTTTTCCAAGTTCCTTAGTTTTGTTTCTATGGTTACTTGTGTCTTTATTTTTCGGTTTGGCTGCTCAGTGTATTAGCCTTGGTGATTGTAACAGAATTGTTACCGAGTGGATGGTGGATTAAATGAACAACACAAACACAATATGTGAAAGATAAAGTAAATTTATGAAATAAATTATTAATGAAAAATAATGATGTATCAACACAATAACTCATGCGTTCAACCCGCAATTACACTCACAACCATTCACAATACATGAATAAATTAAATATTAATACAAAATAAAACACAGATACAAAGGAATCTCTTGGACTATACACAGATCCAAGGAACCTTTACAAAAGTTATATTACCGCAAGTATAAATTACGATAACAAATACAAAACATCAAACTAAACTATCGAACGTATGGATTGCGACAACTAGCACGAACATATACATGTACAGTGGGACCCCGCTATAACACGGTAGTTGGGAGCCATAGAATCCGACCGGGATATGAACCGAACCGTGTTATAAGCAACCATGTACAATACCAACACATTTTTGGATTTAATTGCAGTGTGGGGGTACATAAAGACGGGTGCGAAAATGCATGGCACAATTACCATTTTTGATCAGTATATATTAAATGAGAAAAATATTTACTGTGGTAACAGAAATTGCAGATTTAATATATTACTTTATTCAGAGAACCATGCATTGGTACATACACGTGTCTAATTTATATATACCTGTATAATCTATTGCATGAAAAGAGTATCAACACCGTGTACTCACCAGCGAATCTTGTAACATACACTGAATCCATAATACATATATTTTCATCGAAAATATCCACACAAGGATGTAAAATATTCAATAATTTTGTCAGAGATCATTATGTGACTGAATTCAATGAAAAGAAAATAGCAAATATTACGTAACGGGTGTACATAATGAATGATGAAATAGTACATGTCCGTAGATTAAATAATGGAAGCTAAAGTGTTTTCTTATAATAACTACATGTATATCTCAGGATCTTTCCGTCTCTGAATTCAGTCATTGTAAATTTCAACGCATTTTCCCACCCAAGCTGCTAGTCAAAGTCCTTTGAACTTGCCGCCCAGCTATTGCGTCATGTTCTTTTGATGTACTCTAATACAGCAGGCAGAACTGGCTGATATTGTAACCACTGAATTATGTCGCTGTTTAGCTTGGCAGTTCACTTTGATGATAAACAATGTACTTAAATTGATTGATTTATACATTCTGGTGAGAATCTTTTATCAACCCCGCATTGGCTATTGTTTAGTTGTGTATGAAATTAAGAGAACATATATCGGAGATTATTAGAGCAACCATTGTATTCCGAATGCATTCAAGACAAACACAAAGTAGACACGATGGCTTCATTACTCAGGAATCAGTAATTATAATATTGACACTTATGAGCTGTAATTCTTCAACAATAAACAAAGATCAAAGTTCTCAGTAGGCCCAGCAATTGGTTCGTATTAACGACGTTTATTTTTGCACAAAACTAGAAGAAAATTTGATAATACATTTTCTACAGGTTCTTTTTCACACTGTTTAGACGAATATGAGAATGATAATTAAACTCTTGCCTTTTTTTTCATACTTAAAATTTTTTTTTTTTTTTTTTTGTTTTTGAGAAAAATACCTGTAATAAATTACCCGAAATTTCGGGAGCCATGCCACGACCGGGTTATATCCGAATTCGGGTTATAGCGGGGCGGGTTATAGCGGGGTCCCACTGTATTTAATCAAGTTGCTAACTTTTATTGAGATTCATGCAATCCCTTGAAATACTATTGTGATTTGAAGTAACTACGTAAATACAACAATGTATTCAATTGTACTACAATTGCAACACACACATGTGTCTCGACCCTGTATAACCGTACGATTCACCAACTGTTGAATCGCCGCCCAGTTTTTCCGAAGACCTAGGGTTGACACAATGCTTTTATCGGTCACTTGCCCTTCACGGATCCACC
This sequence comes from Unio delphinus, assembly GCA_029339505.1. Classification (NCBI taxonomy): domain Eukaryota; kingdom Metazoa; phylum Mollusca; class Bivalvia; order Unionida; family Unionidae; genus Unio; species Unio delphinus. The sequence goes on from JAQISU010000046.1 coordinate 17,180,893, forward strand.
ACAGTTATACGTACAGACAGCATACAGCATTTACTAGAACCAACGTTCCCAAATACCTAGATGCCACCCTGGATATTTACAACTCTAGACAGCTCCAACACTCGGACTTCTAGATTTCCGGATATTTACACATCACAACAGATGTAGACGGACAGACAATCTGACAAACAGACAGTCAGATACCTCAATTCGATCGCACAATTAAACAGCACAATCACGGCACAATCAATCACATTCAGCTACAATTCAGAGACATTCAGAGACGTTCAGCTACAATTCAGAGACATTCCACTACAATATCAGTGACATTCAGCTACAAATCAGAGATGTTCCGCAACAAATCAGCTACGATATCAAAGACGTTATCAGCTACAATAAAGAAACCAGACTAATAATAGTTGTCTCAAAAAATAATCTAAACCATAGATTACGCTATTGCATTTAAAGTCTAATAATGACTAGTAATTTCAAATATTCCACGTTTAAAATCTGCATTGTAATAAAGGCATCATTATATAAAATGATAAACTGAATAAAATTCACAATAAAACGAAATATACATTTAACACTCACCCCTTTGGCTGGAGATAGTATGACGAGCTATCTTTCATGTGATAAGATACTTTTGGTCCCGTAATATTTATCAGAAATATTCTGCCTTATATATCCTCAAATTGGTGAGCAGAATTCACGGCAAAATTACCGTGCACCCCGTGAATCTAATGTTCCGGACTTCATGTGATTCGAAGTCAGGCACATGCAAATCGTTACACGCCGCTTACCTTGGAGAAAACCACTTATTCACCCCAGGTAACACATGTACGACGAAACAAAAAAAATGGTGAAATTAGTTTGTAATTCAAGAAGAAAATAAATTCAATTTTCGCCTAATTCTGTGACAGTGATCTCATGCCCACCGTAGTGTACCGGTATGTGGGTTCCAAGGACAGTTAAGATCTACCTGCTTTTTCCAGGTGGTGCTTTCGTTTTGGTTGCCTACCCTGGGTATATCCTAGTACTAGTTTTTATGTAATCCTTTTGGTCTCGCTATTTTGTTTATAGGATTACTGACATCTTTAATTTCCGTTTTGGTTGCTCAGTATAGGAGCCTTGATCATCTCATGCCCACTGTAGTGTATGTGGGTTCCAAGGATGGTTGAAATCTATCTGCTCATTCCTGGTGGTTCTTCCATCCCTTAAAGAGGCTTTCATTTTTGATGATTACTTTTGGTTTGAGCTAGTACTTGGTTTCTTCCTTAGTTTTTTTTTCTTCTCGCTGTTGTGTTCTTTATTTTCCTATTTTCTAAATTTTCTCTATTAGCCCTGTTGTTTTTAAAAATTCAATTATATTTTTGAATGTTGTTTGGGGGTTGATATTTGTTAATTGAATTGTTTCTGGGTATGTATATGGGGCGGCTATGATTTGTTGTTTGGATCTGAATTTATTCCTTTCCTTCTTGGTTATTCTACAATCATTAAAGATGTGGTGTAAATGTTCTGGGGTGTTACAATTGTAGCAATTTATGTTATGTGGGAAGGGTTCTATGTACTTTCCAAAGCCAGCTCAGTTTTTCCTAAGAGAATTCGAATGATTATCGTTTGCTCATAGCCTGTGTACCTTGGTGGTTTTCTATTTCTATTTACTTCCTTAATAGTATTATATAATTTTCTCCCTTTGTGATTTTGATTCCAATCTGTTTGCCATTTATTGTTAATCAATGTGTTGATTAGGCTGTATAGTTCATGTTGACTATATTCGAGTGGCATGTAATTTGGTTCATTGAGTTTTTCTTTAGCTATCTGGCCCGCTATTTTAGTCATTTCCTTGGATATTGATGTGGGATGGAATCCACATGTATTATATGCTTAATGTGTTTATATTTATTTGTTTCATTATTGCGTTGGTTTGGTTTAGGAAATTCTCTCTTGATTTAGTGGTGTTATTTTGGATTGAGGTTATGACACTAAGCAAATCACTTATTATAACTGTCTTGTTTGGTTTGTTTTTCCAATCCATTTTAGTGCTTCTAAGATGGCCCAGAATTCAACTGTGTATATGGAGCAGTAGTCAGGTAGACGCCACACCATTTGTATATTCAGCTCAGGTATTACCATTGCTGCAGCTATTTTGCAAGGATTTATTATTTTGTATCCATCTGTGTATATTTTGAGGTAATTTTGATATTTGTTGTTAATTTCTTCTAAAGCTAATGTTATTAGATAGTTTGCTTCGTTTTCCTTGTTTACTTTAGTTGAAATGGAGATATTTACTATAAGTGTTATATTACTCCAAGGTTCTTTATCATATGTAAACTTACTTTCTGCTAAATTGACTATTGGTGTTATGTTATTCCAAGGCTCCTTGCCATATGAGATAATATTTTCAGACTGGAATAACTCTATTGGAAGTTGATGTTTTAAATCATGAATTAGTTTTCCCATAGTGGGTGATTTTTTCATAGTTGCCTTGAAGGGTATATTACAATTATTTATTGCCTGGTAAATTTGGTGAGTTTTTGGGTGAGTTAAAAGTCTGGCTGCATATTTTAGGATACGTTCCTGCCTTCCTAGATGTAATGGCAATTCTCAGGTTAAGATTTGCAGCTCAGCTAGTGAGGTTGATGGCAATGTGCCAGTGCCAATCAGTAGGACTTTTCTCTGAATTTTATCTAATTTATTTAATTGACATTTGGGTGCCGTGTTATATATTTAACAGCCGCAGTCTAGTTTAGATCTAATTAAAACCCTGTATAAGGTATGGGTTGTTTCTTGATTTGCTCCCCACTTGGTACCTTTTAGGTTTCTTAATAAGTTTAAGTCCCGATTACATTTTATGTACTAGTTCATCTATGTGATGCCCCCATTTGAGATGTTCATTATAATACATACCCAGAAATTGGGCTACTTTTACAAATTTGATTTCTTAATTTTGTATGGTTAGCTTAGGGCATTGTTTTTTATTTCTGTTATGTGGGTAAATAGTACTGCTACCGTTGTTTGGTGCAATAGTTTGAATCCCCATTTATTTGCCCATTCTCCAATATTATTCAAACTATCTTGAATATCTGTTATAATGATGTGGTTGGATGGATTTCCTGCTCTCCATAGTCCACTATCATCTGCAAATTGCGATAATTCAACTTCAGGTGATGCCAGAGTTCTGTCAAGGTCATTTATCATTAGATTGAAAAGAGTGCACTCCCTTTTGTGGTTCCATTTTCAAGGGTATATTCTTCAGAGTAAGTGTCTCCTACTCTAGTTATTATTATCAGTGAGTAAATTTTCGATGAAGTTATAGATCCTTTCCGTAATGCCATAGTGATTTAATCTGGCTATTAGGCCTTTGGTCCATACGAGATCGAATGCTTTTTCCAAATCTATAAACATCGCCTCCGCTTTTCTTTTAGAGTTAAATGCCAATTTTATAGCGGTTTCTAATCTTATGAGTTTGTTCGTAGTGGACCTTTGGTTCCTTAATCCACATTGGTTTTCTGATATTAGTTTGTTACATTCAAGGTAGTGTTTGAGCCTTTTGGAAATTATGTTTTCCATAATCTTGCATATATTGTTGGTTAGTGAAATGGGTCGATATGAGTTGATGTCATTGCGATCTTTGTTTGGGTTTTAGATGGGTATTACTATCGCAGTTTTCCATTTTCTTTGGTAGCTTTCCTATTTCCCATATTTTATTTAATAGTTTTATAATATACTTAATGATGTTTTGGGGTAAATTTCTGTATATAGTGTACCCTATTTTGTCTTCCCAGGGTGAAGTTTCCTTTTTTGTCTTTAGTACCTGATCCATTCATATAGTGTTATTTCTTTATTTAGATTAGAATGTTTGGGTCCAAGGTCTTGAAATAATATCTTACACTTTTCTTCAGTTATTTTTCCCTATATTGTTGGAATTCATTAGTGTGATTGTAATCGTTGCTCATCTTTTTAAAGTGTTGGACTAATATGTCAACTTTTTCTTTGTTGTTTATAGCATTACTTATTGTGGGTTTTTTGGGGGGCATTTTTGCCCTAATTGCTCTAATTTTACCCCACACCTGTTTTAAGTTGGTTGTTATATTCATACTGATGCAGTATTTTTTCTTTGGACTGCTTGATCAGGTATTTTTAGTTGTTTGTCTTTTTTTGTATATTCTAATAAGTCTGTTGTGTTACCTGATCTTTTGAATTTATTAAGGGCTTTTGGGTTTTCTTTCTGAGTTTGTTTTATTTGACAGGTCCACCATGGTCATCATCATCATCATCATCATCATCATCATCATCATCATCAATCTATAGTGTAGTCGTTGAAGCACTAAACATCTGACCAGTTCCCTCCACTTCTCTCGATCATGTGCCAATGCCTGTGTCTCTGCAAAACTTTTCCTGGTCCTTTCTGTGATGTCACTCCACTTTTTTCTCTGTCTACCTCTCCTTCTACCACCTTGAACACTACCCTGCAATAATGTTGTGGAAGAGATGCCAAGGATGGTTCTGTAGCATCTCATTTCAGGTGCCTGGATTCTTCGTTGTAATTCTGCTGTCAGGGTCCAGGCATCACATGAATACAGAAAGATTGAGATGACTAGTGCTCTCATTGGGTCTTAGCTTTGACATAGCAGCCGTCGTTTGTGCTGCTCATGACAAAATTTCTGCTCTTAATCCCTCTTTTGTGATTATGGAACCAAGATATTTGAATTGGCCCACTGTTTCCAGTTCCTATCTTCTGACTTTGATCTTGATTGATATTTGTTTGCCACTATTTGTCATCAGTTTTGTCTTCTCGGCACCTATCTCCATGTCAAATCTGGAAATGTTTCATCCAGGTTCTTCACTAAGGTGGCAAGCTCATCTTCAGTGCCTGCCAACTGGAGGTTGGTGATGTTGCGTCCTCCAATGCTGACTGTTCCACAGTGGTTTTCCAGGGCTTCGCTCATGATGCACTCTAAGTAGATATTGAAAAGTGTGGGTGACAGGAGACAGCCTTGCTGTACTCCAACTGTAGTCTTGAACCATGGTACTTCTAGTTTATTTGGTATGCTATTTGTTTTGGGTATTCTAGTGGTGGCCGCCTGTGTTATGATCTTAATTAGGTTTTTATAGTATATATCAATGTCTTCATGTTCAATTGTATTTAGGTTGATATTTATTAGTTGAAATTTAAGTTTTGCCCAATTTGCTTTATTATAGTTCCATCTGGGGATTTTGATGTTAGAGTCAAACTGCACTTCCATTTGCAGGGTGGTAATTATTGGAAAGTGGTCACTCCCCATGGGGTCTGTTTGATCCACTATCCAGTCTGCCACCTGTGTCAATTTAGGCATGCATAAGGTAAGGTCGATGGCAGTCATGGTGGCATCAACCGGATTGAGTCGGGTTTTGGCACCATCATTAAGTATGGTGAGGTTGGTTTCGCTGATCCATTCCATTAATGACCCACCCCTACTGTCCGTAACTTCCCCCCCCCCCCACTGCACGCCATGAGCATTGAAATCTCTGCAAATGATCGTTTGTTCGATCCTTGATATTTAATTATTTCCCTAAGTGCTGCGATGGTGTTTGCTTTATTATCTCCCCATGGGTAATATATATTGAGTATTTGTAATTCGCTGTTCTCTGTATGTATTAATAGGGATTGTATTTCTATTGTTGTATTGCTATTTGCTATTGATGTTATGGGGATTAATATTGCATTAGGAATGTATTTATTTACATATATGGCCAATCCACCACCCCGGCCTTCTCTTCTATGTTTGAAATAGCCTGGGGAATAGCCTTGAATTAGTAGCAATGATTTGGAGTTTACAGAAACTTTAGTTATTTTAATGCAGATGATGTCAGATTTGTGCTCAGTATTAATTATTTTTAGTATTAATTCATTGATGTTTCCTGACAATTATCGTGCATTAAATTGCCATATTGTAACGCTGAGTTTGAGTGGCAGTATTTTACTATGCCTGCATGCCGAGCAACAAGTTAAATCGGCGCAAACCATTGGTTGATTTGAAGCCATTTCCTAATTATGCAGGCAGTTTAACCACTAAAATGTTAGCTTATATAAATAGAGTGTACATTGCTGAAGAAAGGGGGACAAAATTGACTTCGATAGCAACAAAATTAGTGGAAATATTTAGATTAGAAAATGAGGATCAGAAGCTGTAAGTAGACTTTTACTTGACAGACTAAAGAAGTATTCACATGATGTTTAGCTTGCAAAATAGATGACAAGTGGAATTTGTATGACTGTACAAAAATGGAGGGAATTTCACGTGTTGATAGTGTTAATTATTCAGTGTGAATTCATCACAGATTTTTATGGATTAATCATGGCAAGAGAAATAAATTGGTATGAAAAACCTTTTATCTTTATTTGTCAGTTTTATTTCTGCATGTAGTTCTAACTTTTTACACCATTTTTGTTTGTAATTTTTGTTGAGAACTGCTGTGCCAAATTTTAGCTTATTTAAAGGAACGTAAATATACTTAAAAAAAGTATTTATTACTTGTAGCCTTCTGAAAAAAATCTGCAAGCCAAGTATTGTCAGCAAGTCTCAGGGATACAGTCACTGGTAAGGCTAACATTGCTATAGGCGATTTCTGCAAGTATGCAGTCGGGGACTGCCTAACTGTTTGGCTCAGGGGTTAATGTGTTAAATGCTTAAAAAAAAACTTAAGTTAGAAAAACTCAAATGGAATTGGTTTAGCCTTCCTTGTTTTTGCTTTACCCCAGGGATATCTCTCAGATTGATATTGAGGTCACTACAAAGTACAAGGCTCTGATCGGCATTTCTGATACAGGTATGAGGTCCTCCACACCCCATTTCATAGATTCTTCATTTTCAAAATGGCCACTCTGTACCTCCAAAAGAGTTTGGCTCCCTCCCCCCTTCTCAACCAATCACTTGCATATAGACAGGTGATTAAAATTCTAGAATGCACAGTTCTCATTAATAATAATAATAATAATAATAATAATAATAATAATAATAATAATAATAATAATAATAATATCAATTCAGATTAAGATAAGGCACACATCTTATATTATTAGTTGGTGGATATGAAAAATTATTATAAGATATACATCATGATGTTCAAATATAGTTTGGAAGAGCATGTGTTCTGAAACTAGACCTGTCTCCATTATAATCATTGGGTCTGTATTGGGATGCAGTTTAGTTGTTATACTTATATGAAAGATTTGCTCACCATTCAACTACTTTGTATTCTCAGAACCAGATGGATGTCTTTGGAAATTATGGAGATCACTCTGATATGCCCAGTGTTCCTATAGATAACAGATCTGGTCTGATAAATCCCATTCAAGATGATGTTCAATCACAGATGGTAAGTTTGTCCTTGCTTTAGTATATTGTTGATGTTTCCTTTGGTGTTACTATGTCCACAAATATGTATGTACCTACATCTGTCATTGTATACAGATCTGCCAACTCTTATGATTTTGCTGCAAGTTTTATGAAAATTACTTTTAAAATACAGACTTGTGGTATACTAGCATAATTAATGGAAAAGTTGTGTTGCTGAAAAATCTGGATAATTAGTTTCTCCATTCTTGGGGGATCCGGGTTTCTTAGAATTAGTCAGGGAACCAGACTTAATTTTACAGTAGCACCCCAGACTCTTTAAACTGCATCTATTTGTTCATGTGAAATATCTGCATGATCAAACTGTTGATTATAGAATTTAAAAATGGCATCCAGAAAGTGATGCATGTTTAAGACGAAAAGGAAAATGAGCTTCTTGAAAAGTATTAATAATTAACATAGAAGAATAAAAAGGAGTATTCAGATTCTTGTGAATAAAAGCTGGAAAGAACACAGTTATGTTTACTGGACATCATATGCCAATTGAGTGTCTTGTGGTGGGAAATATGATGGCCATCGTCATGTGAAATGGAAAAGAATTTCCAAGAATTACGTCAAGCTGAGAGAAAGTAACAAGCCACTGAGCTGCATAAGGTTTGGAACTAGAGTTTGTGCAACTGTAATAGGGGTAAATAAAGTGTACACTTACTTTACAAACTTTTCAGTTAAACATAATGTTTATTGTTGTTGCATTGAACTGTTAATTACGTTTTCCAGCTTTGCCATAGCAGTTATTGATATTTGGTCACACCTTACAGACAACTGGTCAATCATACAGGAAAGAAAAACAAATGCCTTACAGAGATGAAAATTATTACCCTTCAAACACATTAATTATTTCTCCCACTTAAAAATGTTTGACAGGACATCAAGATTTGTTTTGAACTTGTCATTCATCCTTGGGAAAAATGTCGCTTTCAATTTCTCGCATACATTATTTGCCAGATTTAACTATATCGTTAGGTTTGTATTCAGCAATATTTTTTGAGAAATACGATAATACAGTGCATGAGAAGAGGAAATTATGTTTATTGGAACTGACTTCTTTTTTTTAATGTGTATACTATTTTCTTTGTAGCTCATCGCAGAGGATTCCTCAGAACATTCACAACATTCAGAGGATTCTTCAGAGGATTACCTAGATTCAGAGGATTACATAGATTCAGATGATTACCAAGATTCAGATGATTATGACTATGAAATGATGGTAAGTATGTTTTGGTTTTTTCACATCTTGGTCATATTATGCTGATACAATCTTTTCATTCCATAAAAAACAAAGTTTGTTTCCACTTTAGGCTCTAATAAACAGTAACAAAAAACAAATTGAAAACTACAAGATTTGTAAAGTTTAAAACATAGTTTACTTCAGATCCTAGAAAAAGAATGGAAAAATGGAAAAAAGATAACTCAAAAATATTCCAGAATTAGATTTTAGCAGTCCTATTAATAAAATGTTCTAATAAACTCTTGATGGAGTCCCGATGAAAATCCAGGATGGAAGGTCATGATATATCTTGTACAGTACTGTTGTCTACAGTTCCTTGAAGAACCACAAGAAATAACACTTTGTTGTTGAATTCCTAATTAAATATCAAGAAATGTCTTTGTCCAAGATTTCTGAATGAAAATATTTCCAGAGAACTGAATTAATCTTTTAGAATCTATATAGTTGAAAGAAAATTTAAAATAAAACTCTAAAACTCTAAACTGGTGTGTAATCAGATTTACCATACATAACAAGTCTTTTGCTAACAAACCTTTATTTCTGACTTTATTATTTAATGGAAAATCAGTTACATATTAAAAAATAAAGAGAGGAAGAGAGGACCTAAAACATAGGCTTGATGGATATTTTAATTAATAGTATAGGTTTGTGTGTTTAATTGTAAATGGGTTTTGCTTCTGATCTTTATGTAGTTTTGATCCGAACCAGATTATCAGAAGAAAACAAATCTTGTGACAGTCTAGGTTTTGGCAGAGATATTAATGGTCAGCTGTGTCAGAGGTTTTCTTGTAGTGAGAAAATCAATTCTAGTCCAAGAACCAATAACGTTTTGATTAGTACAATATCTGTTAATTTGGTTTAATTGATTGACATTTAATGGCGCACCAGCACTTTTAGGCTATTTAGCGCCATACAACAGGTTGTATTTAAACATGGTTAAAAATACTAAAGGTTTGATATCGTCCAGCGATATAAAAAACCAAATAGTTCAATATAAAATGATAAGTTGTTGGTAACAGTAAAATATGAAGCTTCCCAATCAATAGGAGATGTAAATGGTGTATGTTGATGAAAAGATGTTGCAAAATAATGGGCGGTATTTGCATTAGATAAAAATGCACTAGGTGATGACATACAAGTTAAAGTTTAAGATAAAGATTTACTTCCTTCAGGAAATCTAAAATACAAGTGATAGATATAGTATCAAAACGTTTCTTCATGTCATGTACATAATAAATAGTACTTATCACGCGTAGGTTGCAGGTCGGAACACTGGGTCATAAAGTGTTTAACAGTGAATGGTTCATTGCAAGTGAAGCACTCTGGTGGATCTTCACCTTTTAGTATGTGGGAGTGGGTTATGTATGAATGACCGATTCTGATTCTTGCAATGACAGTCTCCTCCCTATGGATAGTTCTGTAGGAAGGAGTCCATTCACCCAGGGTTGGTTTGATGGCATGAAGTTTGTTGTTGACTTCATGATCCCATGACGTCTGCCACTTCTGACGTAGATACCTTTTGATACAAGGTTTAAAATCAGTAAACAGTAATTTAAAATCTGATGGTTCTTGGGATAGAGCCATCTTAGCTCTAAGAGTCTGCTTCTTCATTACCTCTAATACCAATATGGCTAGGTAACCAAAAGTATACTATATTATAGGAGGTACTAAGAGCTGTATTTTTGATGAGGAGATGGACTAATAATGGATTATCCAGTTTTCTATTGTGTAGCGACTGAAGCACTGATAAAGAGTCACAGAAGATAATGCTATTTAAGAGACGTTTCTGTTCAATAAATTTGAGAGCAAGGTCTATTGCTCTGATTTCTGCTGAAAAATGGACGCATCGTTTGGCAAATGATCTTTTGCTATGTCTTTGCCACTAACGAAGGCCGCAGCAGCCTTTTCATCAACCTTTGATCCATCAGTATAGAATTTAGTGTGATTTGTAAACTCGTTGAGAAGTTCATGATAAGAGTTCTGGAAGATGACAGGGTTCATCTCAGATTTTTTCCCGTCTTGTAACGTAAAAATCACTTTGGGTTGCTTAAGGAGCCAAGGTGGTGTTTTCGAGACAAACGTTTTCTGGACTGTAGTGAGATTAATTTTGATATTATCAAGGCTGTTTGATGTTCTTATGCCAAATGAAGGTATGGTATTTGGTTTATTTTCATCTAAAGTTTTGTATTTTGGTTGAAAAACAGCCGAAAAAGCAGGATTCAGAGGGTGTGATCTTAATTTGAGAGCATATTGTGCAGAAATCATTTCTCTGCGATGCGATAAAGGCGGTTCATTCACTTCCGCGAGAAGAATTTCACATGGAGATGTCTTAAATGCTCCTGGAGCGAGTCTTATTCCCTGACGATGAATTGGGTCTAGCATTTTCAAATAGGACTTCCTAGCTGAACCATAAACAATGCATCCATAGTCTAGTATGGAGTGGATAAATGTTCTATACAAATTAAGGAGGACTTTTTTATTATCTGTTAATTTGGTGAGTTACGTTTCGTGTAAGATAGATTTTTTTTAAAGGAGTGATAATTAAAGCTGTACCGATTAATCATCCGTACTCATAATTGGGCCGATTATTAGAGCAATCGGTATAATCGGTCTCGGAAGAAATAATCGGTGCTGATGTAAACAAATTTCAAAACTAAAAATTCAGTCATAACATTCATCTTGACATGGCTTGAATTTTAAATCAGAATTAAATACAGTCCTACCCGTTTATATCGACATCACTTACATCGATAAGCCACCTCTGTTGACAGAAAACAAAGTCCCAGTCCCTTAGTCTACTATTACTATCAAATTGTCATACTTATGTTGACATCTAGATAAAAGATAAACCTACATGTCGACAGAAGCCCTTGGTCACAGCTTGAACAAATCCTTTGTTTTCTAATCATCTGTGTCGACAAGCTGCCAGTTTCAACCCATACTTTGTTCAACAATTAGTTGATCTTGCTGCCAAGCTTTAAATGTCGCGGTAGGATAAAAAAAAAGAACCCCCAAACACAGCCACCCTAGGTTTTTGTTTGGTCCTATAAAGCTGGCCTCTTGTGGCAACTTAAAAGAAGTGAAATCCGATCAATGCTTGCATTTTCCAAAGAGTGCACAGAGGTATAGCTAAGATTTTAAAACTAGGGGTTTCAAGAGTACCACCAGTAAATGTTGCAGTCCCCTACCAGAAGCAAATTGGGCATACCTGAAATGGCTATATTTCCAGATGAGTAGAAACAGCACTGACATGTAGCCCTTGTTTGTCCATTAGAGTGAGAGTGAATTGTCAGGTCAAGAAAAGGTCTTATTCCAAGCACTAAGTTAGGCATCATACATAGTGTTCCACGTGAAATGTTAGTTCTAGCAACTTCTAACACAGTTGAATTTAATTACAATATTCGCCAATTAGCCGTTTAACCCTTCTTGTTAAAATTTGCAACAGCATCTTGTCTAACTCTCAACATGTCTTGATTTTGAGGTCACAAGCGGCACAACTTGGATTCCTACACTTGGAAATGAAAACAATAATGTAGGCAAAAGATATTCATTTGATGTACTGTTCTTATACACAAGTACATCAATGGGTCATTCTACCTCTGAAATGAGTCATCGTAAATATCATCACATTTTCTCACCCCTCTGCAACTAGTCAAGCCTTTGATCTTGCTGCCTATCTTGTGGGCCATGTTCTTGAGATGTACAGCTATAATGACAACATGTACATCTGTGGGTCTTTCAGCCTCAGAATTTTCTGATGCGTACTGAGGACCCCGGTATACTTTATTGTCTGAATGCGTCCAAATACGTGTGATTACACTTTTCCGAGACCTTTGAAAGTGATTGGTGATTAAAACAAGTTTATTTTGCTGTGAAAGTTTTTATTTTTTAACTTTTTTTACATTTGCGATGGCTATCGACAGCAATGTAAATTAAATTTACAATCTCTGGAAACTAAATATATGGCTGTTAAGGAAGTTGAGGGCTGAACATCTCGCAAAGAGGCCTGTGAAATTGTTTCGCTTTAAAATAACACCCGTTCAGGAAGGATGAAAGCTGCCAAGTCTATAAAGAAAGACCACGTTGAAGGTAACTGTGCTCTCCAAAGGAAGAAGCAAAAGATGTCTACATTTGAAGACCTTGAGGAAGCCACAAAATGATTTAATGAAGCATTGGCGGGAATAACTTAGTGTAGAGAACTTCGCTGCAACAAATGGTTGGTTCAGTTGCTTTAATGTTCTTCATAGCATCTGATACAAACGTATTTGTGGAGAATACATGTACTGTTGACAGCTTTTCATTTCCCTGTGAAAAGCACCATCCCCTAGGTAGCCTCAATAAGATGGGAAAAGACTGACCAGAATCAAGGCCAATTTAAGTATATGTACACGAAGCATGTACTGGTAAATAACAACTACCAGTATCCAAGCATGTGCTAATTCCGATATTAAATATCCAAGCATGTTCTAATTCCGATATTAAATATCGTACTGTTTTTCGTACTAGGATGTGATCGATGCAAAATTTTATTGTGGATTGTTTTACACATAGGTAATCAGAATGTAATTTATCAATATACAAGTGTATTTCACACCGATTCTTCATGTACTCAAAATTTCCACTTTTTCTCAAAGCATAATTGCTACTCACTGATGACAGGTCACTCTTTGCAGATGAATATTTATTTTTCTCTTTTAAATCAATGATAGTACTGTATAACAGTTTGATAATTGTCGGGTCACCAAAAGTTTCTTTTTTGACATGCCTATGTCTTAGGACACATACAAAATCATTGTTTCATGTTCCAAGATTTATAGCCGTTACATTAGTCAACAAAAAAACCTAAAACCGGTAAAGTTAAGATATTGGTACATGGATAAGCTGACCCCCCACCCTATTCCAGGCCTTAAGGTTTATGCTGAATCAGGCTGGAGTGCACAGAGGTCAGTCATGTACAAGTCAGCTATCACCAACATTTGTATAAACGTAACAAAAAATAAAGACTGATTTGTGAGAAAATTCAAACAAAATGATGCCAGTGATAAAAGCAAAGAATGCAGCCCGCATAGAAAACAAAATACACCCAAGATTAAACTATAGACTTTCGAACTGGCAACATTTGCAGTGCAGAAGACAGACAGTGTATTGTAGAATGTATTCATGTAAACAACTTTCTTGACATTTATTTCATAACAGAAATTATAAATTGGGACTGGGTTGTGGAAGTGGAGGTATCATAAGTAATTTTTTACCAGCCCTTATGTATGTATATTTTAACACTGCATCTAATTGTAAAGTAGAATATATTCATGTAATTGATCTATATGCATGGATGGGGGTAGGTATCATAACTGAGCATTGGCCAGCCATTGCAGATTTGTTTGTGAATACTGCTTGTATGTGTAGAGTGTAAATTGATTTATCTGCACTTATTTGTTTATAAGAACTTTTGACTTATGGGGATAGGAATGGAAGGGTGTGTTTGATTATGAAGATAGGATTGGAAGGTGTTTTGATTTATGAGAATAAGATTGTAAGGATGTGTTTGATTTATGGGGATAGGATTGTACAGGTATGTTCGATTTATTGGGATAGGATTGTAAGGATATGTTTGACTTATGAGGATCGGATTGGAAGTGTGTGTTGTTTGTATGAGGATAGGATTGTAAGGGTATTTGATTCATCAAGATTGGAGTGTAAGGGTATGTTCAATTTATGAGGATAGGATTGGAAGGGTGTGTTTGATTTATGGGGACAGGATTGGATGGGTGTGAATGATTTATAAGGATACAACATACATCACAGTTAATTGTACTTGATGTTCTCTAGGGTGTGTTTGCTTTATAAGGATATTTCTCAGTACTGACCTTTCCACTGTAACAATCAACACAAATCATAGGCTAATCTAAAATACCTTCAAATATGACTTCATAGTGATGTTCTGGTCAAAGATAAAGATACACCAGCATTTTTTTTTTAGAGGCTACACTGTAAACAGAGCAACATGTAAACAGAACACAGATTTCACTTCCAGATCATCACCAAGTCCTTATTACTCACTGTGCACTGTAGCCGAAAAACACAGACATCCGCTCTCTGAGCTCATAGTCTCAAGAATAAATAATTATCTTTAAATCCCTACCAAAAATGCATAAATAAAACTCTTCTATCACCGCCAAAATAAGAGAGGAAAAAATGTTCTAAAAATAGACTAGAGCTACATTCATGGGTATTGAACTGGCAATACTAATTGTGATCCAATACGATAGGATTGGGAAGATGTGTTTGATTTATGAATCCCTATTGGAAAGGTGTGTTTGATATAAGGTAATAGGATTGTAATGGTGTGTTTGATTTATGGGGATTGGATTGTAAAGGTGTGTTTTTGTTTTAGCAATTTATAAATACATGTAGTTACAAAATTATATTTAGGATTAGTTCACATCATTCATAGATTTGCTGATAATAGCTAAAGTAAACTAATGTACTGTGTGGCCATGGCAATGAAGTCCCCCTTGCACATTATGTATCTTTTGTGAATGGGCTGACAGTACAATTGTCTGGACAAAGTGTTATGACTAAATCAGTGAAGCATAGATGGATTATTAAACAATGTTGACATGGAAACCTATTACTATAATAAAAATCTGTGTTGAAGTAGTGAATGACCCACGTTTGATAGTTTCTAAGGAAGACAACCCAATGTTCTAAACTTATTGAGTGTGTTAATCAACAGAAAACATTTGCAAATATTTTGACGCAATTGCTTTTAGCTAACTACGAGTTTATCATTGAATAAATAAAGTATATAAATAGTGCTACTTTTGATTCTAATAAAGGAAATTTATTGTCTCTTACTTATGTCGATTGTATTTTTATTTCCAGAAATGTCGTAAACTTGGTCAGGAGTACTTAGCAAAAATCCGCTCTTATCTGAGTGACAAGCCAACCATTGTTCACTTGGTTGACAAGGATTTTGCCATTGACAACACAGTTGAGGACAATAAATTGGAGAAGTTGAAAAGGAAAATTTTCGAAGTGGCTTCACAGCAGCCATACTGGGGAGAGCAGATACCCACAAGGTGGTTTCTTCTAGAACAGCAGCTGATAAAGCTTAGGGATGCTGGAGTGAAGGTACACATTTAAATGCTTAATTACCATCATCAGTGCAGATTCCATGAAACCCTAGGATTACTGGATCTCAATGGCCAATTTTGAGTTGTCATATTGTTCAGAACAGAGGCTGCCCGAATGTGTTCTGATAAGTTTTTAAAAGGTTCATATTTCACTCTATAATTCAGTGCCCTCTACAGAAATCTTTTTTTTTCCATGGACATATGATTCCTTCAATTGCCATATACGAATGATTGTGGATTAAGGGCACTGAATTATTCAAGTGAGACATGTTGGTCGATTCTTGATCTCAATGAATATCAATCTTCCATTGCTTTTTCTATAACTTACCCCCTACTTTGCTTCAAAGAAATAGTTTTAAGAAAAAAATTATTGTATTACAGTAGAACCTGTGTTGAGAGACCACCTTCTTTGCTAAAAAAAGTATGGTCACTCAAGACAGGTGGTCTTTCATAACAAGTCACAGTGCTATATAATCAATAAATTTGTGCACTGAGAACATGGTCTTTCAAGACAGGTGGTTTTACATAGCAGTGGTCTTTCAAGACAGGTTCTACTGTATCTTGGCTTGTTAGTTGTTGGTAAAGACGATTGGAAATATGCCCTGTTAAATTCATAGACAATAACTGCATTTTTTGTTTCCTTCTCTGCACTTTAGTACAGTTGCAAATGTATAAATGGGTAAAATAACAGCATACTCCATTATCCTGATTTGAAGCATCAAAGAATAACCGGCTACTTCTCCCGACTGTTGGTTCTGTATTGAGAAAAATGCATAGTCTTCTCTGGTTACTTGATTCAGTTTCACAAGTTGCTGGACATGATCCTTTGCCAAAAAAGTATGGTCTCTCAAGACAGATGGTCTCTCATAACAAGTCACACTGCTATATTAGCGATACATTTGTGCACTGTGAATGTGGTCTCTCAAGACAGGTGGTCTCACATAGCAGTGATCTTTCAAGACAGGTTTTACTGTACCATATGAAGAATTTAAGACTGAACTGTGACAAAGGAAATGGTATTCACAAATGAAGATGAGAAAGATTTTAAAAAGAGAAGCATATGCCATATATAGCAATGAAGAGCATGATGGTGAAGTTTTAAAGTGTTTGACCATAATTAATTGGCAGTATCGTGTTGTTGAGGCTGCATGATTGTGCAAATATTCATTTAATATATGTCCCATTGAAATGGTTCACTAAGAACTGAAATGATGAAATGTTCATTTATACATTGAATCAGTTTAGTACAGTGATGTTGACTACATCAAGGCTTGTAGCGAAATGAAAATCATACTTTGCTAACACTTCAATGTGAGAGAGATGTTCCAAATAACATACATTTCTGCACAATGATATCTAGTATTATAAATACTTTGATAGTTATCAATAATTTGATGAAGAAATGCTGCCTTTTATCAAACTGATTTATTGACCCTTTAATGACAAATTTATGTCTGATGATATCACACTCGAACCTGAACATATTCAATGACCATTGAACAGACCTTCCAATCCATATTGACTGTACGGCTTTCTGAAAAATAGCAAAGAACACAAATAGGATTGGTACATGAAATCCAGATATTTATTGATAATTTGACCATAATCAACTCTAGACGTACTGCACCGCCATCACTTGTATATGTCTGAGAGAGCTAGCCATTAGCATTCCACTGGGTGTTGATTCTTTAAAGGGGTTTCCAAATTCTTGCTCTACCAGACGTGATATCATTGTACTAAATACATGGGTTGCCATGTACAGGCAAGTATATGCTAAAAAATTGTTGTTATGATCACAAACTCACAGAAAAATAAATTCTGTACATCTGACACTGTTAGATAGTACTATTGGCAAAATATGTCTTGATCATAAAAATCACAACTATATATATATATATATATACAGAACTCAATGTACTCCAGGTAATATG
The DNA here is from genome assembly GCA_029339505.1 of Unio delphinus. Classification (NCBI taxonomy): domain Eukaryota; kingdom Metazoa; phylum Mollusca; class Bivalvia; order Unionida; family Unionidae; genus Unio; species Unio delphinus. The sequence continues at coordinate 17,198,567 of JAQISU010000046.1, forward strand.
ATCACAGTTTATCTCATCCCAGGTATTTCAATCAATAAACCTGATCTTGAATGGGTTACCTGCACCTTTTGTTCTAATTAAGGCAGCAACCCTTAAAATCGGATTCAAATAGTAATATGCATGAAATATTCTGCTGTTTTGTGTTCTTAGAAGAAGGATGGTGGGAATTGACATCAAAATAACGGGCTTTCCACATGCAAACTTCATATTTTATTATTAAGTAAAAATGACCTACAAAAATCCTAATGACTTTTGGTAGCAGAATAGTGGTGGGAATTGACCCCACACCTTTGAGCCTAAAACATTAATTAACTCCACTTGTAGTGCCAAAGTAAGGACATAAAAAGGGTGGGTTATGATGAACAGCTTTTAAATTGTGAAATGGGGCCTAGTTCTCATGGGCAGGGAAGTTCAAGGACCCAGTTTCCATGTGGAAAACACACGGGCTAATGTTAATGCCATAATTATCAACTGTTTCATGCCAGGAAAATTTGTTATCATAATTATTGCTATTTTTTTTAAAATTATATTTTGTGGCAACAAATATTTTCTTTTTTTTCTGCCTGAACATACACATATCTGAATTATCTAAATTCATTCTGTTTCAGAAAACATAATGACAGGCTTTGGAAACTAAACCAATCATACAATATATATATATATATATATATATATATATATATATATATATATATATATATATATATATATATATATATATATATATATATATATATATATATATGAAGTTATACAGTGAAGTGTCAGTATGTATATTAAACAATGATGTCTGGCAAGTACATGAGACACAACATTATCATAAACATTAACTCATACAGTGAATTACCAGGCAACTACACCATACATACAACATTATGATATATCTGAAGTCATACAGTGTAGTATCAGTGTATATATGAAAATAGATATGTCCAGGTATCTTAACACATATAACATTGTATTATATTGGTATCTTCACACATATAACATTGTATTATATTGATTGAGTCATACAGCAATGTACCAGTATGTATATCAGTGAATATAAATTGACACTGCTACTTGATATTTCTGTCTATTCAATTTCAGTATGGAAGATAATACTAATATATTTTTTTTAAAACATTCAAATACATGTACGATGTAACATAACATATTTTGATATGTCCCCTTTTGGTTTCTAGTGATTATCTGTTAAATTATTCATATATCAACATCAGAACAACTGTCCTGTACCTTTTTGACCTTCACTGTCACATAAAGCTTTATTTTTAAAAACAAACTAAAAATTCAAACATGGGCTTGCTATGTCACATTTTTAAATAACATTATGAAAATTGTAAGCTAATAAGCCACTTAAGTCGATTTTCAAGAAAAGGAATGAACAGTCTGTAAACTAGAAATGCAAATGCTATTAATGTTTGTAGAGCATTGTGTATATCAGTCATAATCCCATGATTTATCATCATCAGTATTTACATAATTTTGATTATCTTTCAGAAATGAATTGCACATATAATGTGTGTTCGCTGATAAGGGTAGCAAAAATAACCATAATTGAGCAAAATATTGTATTTTGCTAGGCCACTTATCACTTTCTTCTGTCAACTGTATCTAGAACAAAACAAATTTCTTCTTATTGGTATCTTATTATATTTTGCTGTAGCTGCCTGTCTGATCATTGACATTGTTGCCTACATGTATACACATGCTCCTCTTGATGGAAGAATTATGTCTGAAACTAGATTATATCACAGTTGTTGTTGGATGTCTGACACTCTTGCCTGTTGCATACACATGCTATTATTTATGTATTTCTGATATCTGGCATTGTAGCCTGTAGCATACTCATACTGTCATCGATGGATGACTGATGTTTTACACTGTACCCTGTAGTGTACATATGCTTTTGTAGATGGAAGACTGATGTTTTTCACTGTAACCTGTAGTGTACATATGCTTTTGTAGATGGAAGACTGATGTTTTTCACTGTAACCTGTAGTGTACATATGCTTTTGTAGATGGAAGACTGATGTTTTTCACTGTAACCTGTAGTGTACATATGCTTTTGTAGATGGAAGACTGATGTTTTTCACTGTAACCTGTAGTGTACATATGTTGATGGATGACTGATGTTTTACACTGTAACCTGTAGTGTACATATGTTGATGGATGACTGATGTTTTACACTGTAACCTGTAGTGTACATATGTTGATGGATGACTGATGTTTTACACTGTAACCTGTAGTGTACATATGTTGATGGATGACTGATGTTTTACACTGTAACCTGTAGTGTACATATGTTGATGGATGACTGATGTTTTACACTGTAACCTGTAGTGTACATATGTTGATGGATGACTGATGTTTTACACTGTAACCTGTAGTGTACACATGTTGATGGATGACTGATGTTTTACACTGTAACCTGTAGTGTACATATGTTGATGGATGACTGATGTTTTACACTGTAACCTGTAGTGTACATATGTTGATGGATGACTGATGTTTTACACTGTAACCTGTAGTGTACATATGTTGATGGATGACTGATGTTTTACACTGTAACCTGTAGTGTACACATGTTGATGGATGACTGATGTTTTACACTGTAACCTGTAGTGTACATATGTTGATGGATGACTGATGTTTTACACTGTAACCTGTAGTGTACATATGTTGATGGATGACTGATGTTTTACACTGTAACCTGTAGTGTACATATGTTGATGGATGACTGATGTTTTACACTGTAACCTGTAGTGTACATATGTTGATGGATGACTGATGTTTTACACTGTAACCTGTAGTGTACATATGTTGATGGATGACTGATGTTTTACACTGTAACCTGTAGTGTACACATGTTGATGGATGACTGATGTTTTACACTGTAACCTGTAGTGTACACATGCTGATAGATGACTGATGTTTTACACTGTAACCTGTAGTGTACACATGTTGATGGATGACTGATGTTTTACACTGTAACCTGTAGCATACACATGCTTCTGTTGATGGATATTTGATGTCTGACACTGTACCTTGTAGCATACACATGCTTCTGTTGATGGATGTTTGATGTCTGACACTGTACCTTGTAGCATACACATGCTTCTGTTGATGGATGTTTGATGTCTGACACTGTACCTTGTAGCATACACATGCTTCTGTTGATGGATGTTTGATGTCTGACACTGTACCTTGTAGCATACACATGCTTTTGTTGATGGGTATTTGATGTCTGACACTGTATCTTGTGGCATGCGCATGCTTTTGTTGATGGTTGTTTGATGTATGACACTGTACCTTGTAACATACACCTGCTTTTGTTAATGGATGTTTCATGCTGACCCTGTTCCTTGTAGCATAAACATGCTTTTTTGATGTATGACTGATGTCTGACACTGTACCTTGTAGCATACACATTCTTTTGTTGATGGATGTTTGATTTCTGATGCTGTACCTAATGTATCATGAACATGTGGTTTTTGATGGATGTCTGATGCTATATTATGTAACATATTGCTGTTGATGTCGGACATTGTAGTCTGTTGGATCAGTGAAGGATACATGAAACATAATTGAAGTAATTAATCCAAGATATAAGCTTTCTTAGATATTGGTAAGGCCATAGTTGTTTGATCTGGCATACACAGGTGGTTTTTTTGTCGCTTTTTTGTTGTGAAACTGACAAGGTCATCAGTATGTATTGTTATATATTGATACAGTATTGTTATATATTGATACAGTATTGCTATATATTGATACAGTATTGTTATATATTGATACAGTATTGTTATATATTGATACAGTATTGTTATATATTGATACAAGTATTGTTATATATTGATACAATATTGTTATATATTGATACAGTATTGTTATATATTGATACAGTATTGTTATATTTTGATACAGTATTGTTATATATTGATACAGAATGGATAGCTGAGCTGATTAAGCCTGGTCATAAATTCCTTTGATACTGTCAATATCATCAGTGTATTCTGTAACAGTGTAGTATAGACATGTAGTTGTCATGGATCCAGGAAGTACAACAAATTACTTTTGTGGTCAGGCCATGTAATATGTTCACTTGGATAATGACATGGTCATTAATGTAACCTGTAGCATACTCAGTTTGCTCTTGATGAATGCAGAACACATTCCTGATGTGCTCAAGCTAAACTATAAGCTCACATGCATATAGGTAAAGTTCAATGAAGATATACATCAACTTCAATATTTTCAAGGTCAAATTAAAATATCCAGATCTAGTTGAATATTAGCTTGATCAAATTAGAATAATATATATTGCTGTGAATACTGACAAGGTCAAATTGGATCTTGCTAAATAGCAATTGTAAAACATAAAAACACTGTGACAAGATTACATTTTAAAAGCAGTTGAGTATTTTAATCATACATTTAGTATGTTAAACAAGTACTTTGTCAACGTGTAATTGCAGGTGATTTCTCACAGTTACTTGGAAGAGTTAAACAAGGAAGGAACTGTCCAAATAAAAGAAAGTGAAGAAATGGATCTGTTTCTTAAATATCTGCATGAAACGGGAACAATCATCTACTTCAGGTAAGATAATAAGACAGTATGATTAAATTGTATGAGACTATAACCTATCTGTATGGTTGTTTAAATGTTGTATTGACATGTTGCTAGTACCAAACCTGCTGACCTTGAAACATGGATGTGCTAAATAATAGAAAAATATAGATTCAATGTAAAACTGCTGCCACATCACATTATTTACGTATTGGGATTTAATCTGTATTCAGGTTTTATTTAAGATTAAGCAGACTTTTTAACCAGGCTTCCTTTACACGAACACATCAGAAGCAGTTAATGTCTATCCTTTTCATACAAAATGTTTTCATTATAAAACTGATGCTTAAAGCATTTTTCAAGATGTACAATAAATGAAAAAATACTGAATGTGAAAGTGATAACTGCTCACATAGAAAGTTTCAAACAATCAGCATAGAAGTGAAAAAGGAATATTCAGATTCTTGGGAGTGACAAAGATATGTTTATTGCATGTCCTGCTATACTGATTTGAGGATATCAAATGGCGGGATATATGATTGACTCTGCCGTGTAATAATTTAGAAATAAAAGCAGTAATTTCATTTAGGTGAAAGATCCACTGAGCTCCATGGAATTTGGAACTGCAGTTTTTGAAACAACACAGTCAGTAATTAAGCATGAACTTTCAGAAGATTCTACTTGAATATGCATCAAATATCTTAATTTTTCAAATGTATGTTTTATGAATTGACGGGAATAGTAAAATATATTTCATTACTGCTTGTAAAATATTGGTCGACTTACAGAGAAATAGAGAATGTTCTTATGGTTAACTCTTTTGAAATACAGTTGATGTTATGGACTGCTTTCTCAAATAACAATAATAGAACACCCTTAATGATATATATGTAACTCACATGGTGTGCAAGGATGTCACAATTGACCCTGAGGAAAAAAAATCAAGACATCCTCAATTTTCATAACCCCACCTTAATAGCAGAAACATATTTGTCAAAATAGGTGAGTTGTAAGAGCTCTCTTGAAAGTGATCACTGTCTTTGTGCCTAAGTTACGTGGGCAATTCATTCTACATGGCTGTGTCCTCATATGCAAAAGAACGATGTCTATATGACTTCGTTTTTATTGTGGGAAAAATGAGTATACGATTGTCAGAAGAGGAGCATAACTATCTTGCTGGTGTGTACACATGGGTGAGGTCAGATAGGTATGTAGGACTGGAGTCCATCATTAAACTGTAGCAAATTTTGTGTTTGATTCTGGATCGAATGGATAGCCAGTTTAGGATACAGAGCAATGTGGAGGTATGCTCTGATTGTGGCATTCTATGGATGACTTGAGCAGCTGTGTTTTGAACTTTTTAAACTTTTTGGAGTGGATATTAAGACGAATCAGACATAATGTAGTTGCAATAGTCCAGTCTTGAAAGCACTAATGAACACACCAGTGTTTTAGTGGCATCAACTGAAAGATGTCTGCAAATGGAGCTGATGTCTCAGCTTGAGATATGTAGCCTTGCATATGTTCATGACATGTTGGTGCAATGTGAGAATACTGTCGAGAGTAACACCTAGGTTTCAGTAACACCTAGGTTTCAAACTGACTGTGAATATGTTGGTGCTGCTGATATTTATTGTTTAAGGTAAAAGATGTGAATGAGAAAGTCTTGTGTTGTTATCAAAATGGTCTCAGTTTTATCATCATTCATTTGGAGCTTTTTACATGTCATCCATGATTTCATATCACAAATGCACCTCTCTACACTTTGGATGGTAACATTAACTTCAGTTGGGTGACAAGATTTGTATATTTGGGTGTCATCAGCATACACTGGATGATGATCTTCGACACTTGAGAATGGCTGATTGTATAGAATGAAAAGAACTTGTCCAAGAACAGACCCCTGTGGAACACCACAACATAGATTAACTGGGCTGGAGTGAATTCCATTTGTGGACACAATTTGTGTCCTGTTGACTAAGTAGGACTTGAACCACAGTAAGGTTGTATTATAAATGCCAAATATAAGCTAGAGATGGTGAAGTAATATATCACGTATGTAGTATCGAATGCTGCAGACAAATCAAGGAGGGTAAGAACTGTAATCTTTCCACTATCCAATGCAGAGAGAATGTCAATAAATATTTTCAGAATAGTAGTTTCAGTACTTTGACAATGGCGATATGCAGACTAAAAGTTGCTAAAAGGCTGTTTGAATTCAGAGGAGATACAAATTGGGTCAGAACAATTTTTTCTAAGATTTTTTTATATGAACGGGAGATTAAAACCTGGGCAGTAGTTCTTTAAATCATTATGATTGAGTGTTTTGTTTGTTCAGCAGAGGCTTTACCATGGCAGTTATGAAAAATGATAGGAATTCCCTGGATGAGAGAGAGAAGTATTAATAATATCATTTAGTGATGGCAATATTGGATCTAAGTTCTGAAGCAGCAGTCATGTTGGAATTGATAATGTTCACATGACTTTGGTACACTCTTCATCATGATTGTACATACCAAATCCATAGAGACGATTCAAATGCTGCTAATGGTTGCCGCTGAAATTCTGTATCAGAATTATATTGTGATGGGTCAATTGAAATTGTTTCATCCAGCTTATCTCTAATGGTTTCTACTTTAGCACAGAAGAAATTTGCAAACAAGTCTGGAATGTTCACTGGAGAGAAGGTAGTTGAAAGTGGTCTACTTTTGTTACTTGACATTAGTTTGTTTGTACTATCGAAGAGCTCTTTGCAGCTGGAACTTTCCGTGATCTTAGTACTGTAGTTATCTAATTTCGCTGCATGGGCTATGTGAAGTTTTTCTTAACGGCTTAATATATTTGCTTATGAATAGTGAGTCTGATGTAAAGTCAAAGCCTCTCTGTTTTATGCCACTCTTTAAAGCAGTATGAGGCTGGTCCCCAACACTGCTAAAAATGTTATAAAACAGTGTAAAGTTTGTAATTTTTTATTCCAATTTATTTATAAGAAATTTCACAAACTTTTATGTATGTATGTATGTATGTATGTATGTATGTATGTATGTATGTATGTATGTATGTATGTATGTATGTATGCATTATAAATTATTTTCCTTTTGATATTACTACAGACACAGAAGGTTAAAAAATAAGATCAGCTGATTTGACTTAGTGGCTAAGTTTTGAATTTTAGATTATAATACATGAAACAATTATTATTTATTTTGAAATCATTTGAAATACGATTTGTATGCAACATAAAAGAGTTATTATTTAATTCCAAGTCATATGAAATACCATTTGTATGCAACATAACAAAATTATTTCTTAATTCCAAACAGTATGAAATACTATTTGTACTCAAATGAAAAGAGTCATTACTTAATTCGAAATCATATGAAATACTATTTGTATCCAACATGAAAAAGTTTTTGCATAATTCCAAGTCATGTGAAATGCTGCTTTTTGTAAATAAAAAGTATAGTCATTACCTTATTCCTTATTATTTGAAATACAACTATCATAAATCAGAGAAGTCAGTAATTAATTTCAGATCGTTTGAAATATTACTTAATTCCAAATCATTTGAAATACTATTTGTATCCATCATAAGATTTATTACTGAATTCCACATGATATGAAATACTATTCGCATACAACAGAAAATAGTCAGTACTTAATTCAAAATCATATGAAATACTAATTGTATGCAACATGAAAAAGTTTTTGCATAATTCCAAATCATGTGAAATGCTGCTTTCGTAAATAAAAATAATAGTCATTACCTTATTCCTTATCATTTGAAATACAACTATCATAAATGAGAGAAGAGTCGCTAATTAATTCCCTGTGAAATATGTTTTGTTTTCAGTATTGAAGTATTGAGAGACAATATAATGTTAGATCCCAAGTGGCTGATTGATGCCCTGAAACTCCTCATCAATGCTCATCCTAACCTACCAGAAAGCTCTGCTGAAAATGAATCTCAATCAGACAGCCCCGCTGACAGTGCCATCAGACAGAAATGGCGTGACTTCAAAGAGAAAGGAATTCTTTCACAAGAGCTTGTTGGTTCGACCATTTCTTACATTTTGTTGTCTGTTTTAAAAGTATGTAGTATTGTGTTCTTATCATATTGTAAGTTGGATAAAGCATCGTTGTTCCTCTATCTGTTCATGCTCAATGTTGCAGTTTATATTTCACTTAGATTCAATTAATTTATCATGTGCAGGTCAGCTCTACTATAACATGTACAAAATGGTGTGATACGTAGTTTGTATTAATATCTGTCTGGCATTATTGTAACAGAATTGTTACCGAGTGTATGGTGGATTAAATTAACAACACAAACACAATATGTGAAAGATAATGAAAATTTATAAAATAAATTTTTATTAATGAAAAAATAATGATGTATCAACACAATAACTCATGCGTTCAACCCACGATTACACCCACAACCATTCACAATACATGAATAAATTAAATATTAATACTAAATAAAACACATACAAAGGAATATCTTGGACTATACACAGATCCAAGGAACCTTTACAAAAATTATAATAACACAAGTATAAATTGCGATAATAAATTCAACATCAGACTATGCTTTCGCACGTATGGATTGCGACAACTAGCACGAACATATACATGTATTTAATCAAGTTGCTAACTTTTATTGAGATTCATATAATCCCTTGAAATACTAATGTGATTCGAAGTAACTATGTGTAAATACAACAGTGTATTCAATTGTAACTACAATTGCAACACACACATGTGTCTCGACACTATAACCGTACGATTCACCAATTGTTTAATCGCCGCCCTGCTTTTCCGAATACCTAGGGTTGACTCAATACTTTTATCGGTCCTTGCCCTTCACGGATCCACCACAGTTATACATACAGACAGCATACAGTATCTACTAGAACCATCGGTCCTCAAATACTTAGACGCTACCCCGGACGTTTACACCTCTAGACAGCTCCGACACTCAGACTTCTAGATTTCCGGATATTTACACATCACAACAAACGTTGACAGACATACAATCTGACAGACAAACACCTCAGTTTGATCTCACAATCAAATGGCACAATTAATCACATTCAGCTACAATTCAGAGACATTCAGAGACGTTCAGCTACAAATCAGATGTTCCGCAACAATATCAGCTATGATATCAGAGACGTTATCAGCTACAATAAAGAAACCAAACTAATAATAGTTGTTTCTAAAACAATCTAAAACTTAGATTACACTATTGCATTTAAAGACTAATAGTGACTAGTAATTCCAAATATTCCACGTTTTAAATTGGCATTGTAATAAAGACATCATTACATGATATGATAAACTGAATAAAATTCACAATAAAACGAAATATAAATTTAACACTCACCCCTTTGGCTGGAGAAAGAATGATGAGCTATCTATCCTGTGATAAGATACTTCTGGACTCGTAATGTTATCAGAAATATTCTGCCTTATATATCCTCAAATAGGTGAGCACAATTTACGGCAAAATTACCGTGCACCCCGTGATTCTAATGTTCCTGGCTTCACGTAATTCGAAATCAGGCACATGCAAATCGTTACAAGTCGTTTACCTTGATAAAAAACACTTATTCACCCCAGGTAACGCATGTACGACGAAACAAAAAAAATGGTGAAATTAGTTTGTAATTCAAGAAGAAATAAATTTAATTTTCGCCTAATTCTGTGACAATTATTTCAAAACACATTAAATAAAACTGATTTAAAGACCACATCACAAATAGCAGAGTACGGTAATGAGCTTGTCAGGTAAGAACTATATCACTGAAGATTTAATGAGGAAATGGCTGCTAAAGTATACCCAGTCTGCCAACAAATTTGTAAAAAGTGAGGAGGTAAGGTCGATGTATGATGCCACCTTGGAATCCAAGTGCAGTCAAAGATGCCTGACCAAAAGAAAAATACATGGCTACCCGATGGTCTATCAATGAAGACCACAAGACTATCATAATAATAACAATAATACATATAACATTGATACTTTAATGAGTAGTGGTCAACAATTATGGTACAACTCGATGAAATATATACAGCATTTACATAGAAAAAGCAAACTGCATTTTGATACATACCGAACTTACTTCACAATCAAAGCTTAGGAGATGAAACTCATTCTTTAGCATCCCCAACCCTACCCCATTTGTATATTCATCTTGTCTTGATTACATTATTATCATAAGACAGCAGTAGTATCCCCACCCCTACCCCATTTATATATTCATCTTGTCTTGATTACATAATTATCGTAAGACAGCAGTAGGATCCCTACCTCTACCCCATTTGTATATTCATCTTGTCTTGATTACATAATTATCATAAGACAGCAGTAGGATCCCTACCCCTACCCCATTTGTATATTCATCTTGTCTTGATTATGTAATTATCGTACGAGAGCAGTAGGATCATTTATCCTGTCCCAGAAATGAAAGTTTTGACATTTTGTAAACTATTTGATAATTTGACCCTATCTGAAATCATAGCAAAGTCTGATTCAGCAATGTATCACAGCAAGTTTATCTTTTCTAGTAAAGAATTTGTAGGAAATACCTTTATTGAGATGTGAACATTGTCAAGTCAGAATTCTTCAGCAAAACTTAAACTGATATTGGTATAAGTTTGATGGACTCTACTGTTGATGTGATATCTGACCAAAAAAAAGAGTTGATAGAAATAATAGTAAATAATATTCTGTTTTGCCAGCATTCATATTAAATACCAGTGTTTAGATATTTATAACATCTTTGCAATATCCGTATCATTACTTACTGGATGAAATTCAGTTTGAAAGATACCGTATCTGCAGGCTCACTTATGCGTCTCCGGTCAAAGTCATTTGGGGTTTATAGTATGTGACCCACAACAGTCGAACCAATACAAAATTATGTCTTAGGTACTTTTAAGTGAATATATTCTCACAAATATATCACAGATTATATGTTACTAGAAGTATAAATTTGAGTTTCTTTTGTTTTCACAGATGCTCTCTGGACAAAGGAGAAACATCCACAACTTCATGCCAACAAAGATCACCTATTGCGGGTAATGGAGCAGTTCAATATTATTGCCAAACCAAGATCATTTAGTGAGAATGGGGACATGAAGGTCAGTTAATATGAATGTTCAAGATATCTTCTTTTGTGTAATTCAAAACTTTTCCATGTCATCAGATATGTTAAACATGAAATGACACATTTGAATAAGCGTGCTCAAGTTGTAAATATATTTTACATGTACAGTTTGGCTGTGTTTCAATACTCTACCTGTGCTACCCATATCTGCTATTTTTTATTCTTATATTGTGGAAGGGAGTTAATTCATAGTCCATCTATATGTAGCTCTTCTGGAATTTGATCTTGAAAGGTGCATGAGGCTACATGAGAATATAACTCTTGTTCTGTTTAGGGGAGTAATTAATGGAGTTACATCCCTTGATAAGGTTGATTGCTTTTAAGTACATGTATCTTCAACATTATCTAATCATTTCAGTAGAATATTCTCATCGAAGGATATAGGTTGAATATTTTCTACAAATATAATTTAATTTGTATACATATGATCCATAAAGGATAATTATTGATACAATGCGAGTTAGTTTAATTCTTTGGATCCTCTGCATGGTAACTTTTAAAATCAGAAAACATTTTTAAAAAAGCATGGCATGGATGGAGACTGAATGTCAGCCAGCAAATGTCAGAGACAGCATCCCTATATCAAGGGCGATATATAAAATCTACCTCTTGTAACCATGTTCCATTTTCATGGGGCATGTTATTTATTATACTTAAGATTATTTAAAATTATACCATGCATGTCAGTGACTTAAATATTTAGCTGTATTACGGAGAAAACATGTAGCCATTAATGGCTTGTCTCCGCAAGTGTCATCAAGATAAATGTATTCAGACTGTTCCCATTTTTTTGTTCAGTAGTATATTTCATATAGCCATATAAATTATTAGTGTAACAAAGGATACTTTCAGTGTATGGACCTTTACCGTACATTTGTTTTGCATTGTCTCACAGTTAATTGATACTGGTATGTGAACACTCTGTAAGCTTTGTTTCTGACTATCTTTGATAGTAAGCCTGATTAATTAAGAACTTAAATATGATCTCGCCTCCAATCGGCTGAGTTTGTGAACGCTTTAAATGCTCTTTTATCATTTTGTACTCGTTGTTTTATTCTGGATTCAACACTTAAAAGTCCATCTAAGTTATTTCAATGTGTTGGTTTGGTTGCTTTTAAAACTTAAAACATGATACATTTCATTGCTATGCACATTGTAAATGATAAATATGGTGAGAAAGTAAGAATATTTGCTAAAACTGCATTGTGCCATTTGTTGGGCAGGTTTTTGTTGTTGTTTATTAGCAGAAACATTTAAACTTGAAACTGTACACCCAGTATCATCTTGGACAAAAAGTTACAATGTTCTTGATATTACAACTGAACTTAAATTAACTGATAAAGGCTTATGCTACCTATAAATGACTTGTATATCACTTATATTTGAAATGGAGATAAATCATGGAATACTGTTGTTTTAACTTGCACTGTTCTTCAATACAGACATTTCTCTTTATTATGCAAAGTATAAACACCTTTGTATGGAACTTCTAAACTGCATAAAAGTCAGAAAAAGTTATTTCCACAGCAGATAGGTGATCATTACATGGCAAAGGGTATAGAGACTTGTGTTGTTTGACTTGATTAATACATTTGTGTAAAGAAGGATGCGTATCTAAAATGATAACTCTGTTTAAAAAAACACACATGTAAACAAAAAACAAACACCAGAACTACAACCAGCATTTTATTTATTTATTAATCTAAACACTAAAGCATTACTATACAAATGTTTTATTACAATCAGGAATAAAGTGCAGCTTAGTTAACCTAGTCCGCTTATGACCCTAAATGTTTAAGGGGAGGTAATTTGTAGAAGTTATTTCCCTTTGTCAAGATAGTATTGACAGCATGATAATAGTAGTCTTAGGGATTGCTCAGTTTGGGTGGTAGAGCTTATGATTCTTATGTTAATGTGATCACAGAACCATTCATAGGAAACACAATGCATCTGAGTTTACCTGGCCTATATCTGTCTTTCAGTGAGCTAGACGGATCCACTTGAAATACTGTTATTATTTCCTCAATAGGATATGTAAGAACAATGATTTTTTTTTGCACTCGCATTATCTGGAAACAGGGGAAAGTAATTATTGTTTAGTGTCAGAAGGATTGGAATCATAATGGAGACAGATATTGAAAAATAAAAACACATGGACAGGACTACTTCATGAGACGTTATAGGTGTGCACATTTCTAAGAAGTACAACACACTACAAGGCACAGAAATGATGATTTGATGACTTGACATTTTGGTCATTTAATAACTCAATTTTCTCAGACCCAATGATGTGATACTGGCATAGAAGATTAACAATTTGGTAGACAGAGTTGTCCAGTAAATTCCATTTTTCGTGCCTCTTTCGTGCTAATAACATTTGATAAAGATAGCTGATTGCAAATGAGCAAACATCAAATGTTTACTAATATTTGTTCTAATTGCATTTACATGTCACAAATACATATTGCTGATTTCAAATGCTTGTAAAATAGCAGTATGTAAAGTGTTAACTAATATTTGTTCTAATTGCATTTATGTGTCACATACAGATATTGCTGATTGCAAATATCAGTATATCAGTATTTTCATTACATGTAAATGACGCACATCCCTTTTTTAAGCATCTTTTATGCGAATAACATTTGATAAAGATAACTTATTGGAACTGAGAATAGGTTAGCAAACATCAACTGTTGACTAATATTTGCTAATGCTTGTAAAATAGCAGTATGTCAGTATTTTCATTACTTGTAATGATGCACATATCAGTACATGTATTTATATGTATCACTAATTACATAACATGCTAACTATACACATCACTAATTGCACTACACTTTATATGTAACGATATCACTACATTACATGTTATCTATACAAGAATGCTAACTTGATAGTTTTACCACCTAGGTATGTCTCTTTCTCACCTATAATGTCAACACTATCATAGAGGACAAAGAATTTAGTAAAGAGGTCTTGTGTCTTTCATACTAGTAAAATTTGGGCAATGTGTTTAGAACCTGAAATTGTGCATCCATCACAATTGTGAAAAATTAAATAACTTTGGTAAACTTTATACATATTTGTGGTAACTTATTATAAAGAAGCAAAACCTGATCAGGGTTGCCCTTTTCAGTCGATATGTTAATTGGTTCTGGATAAATTTTCTTTTTTTCATGTTGTGAGATGCTTTCTGGCACTTTCGTATTGGTCAGTAGTTGGATCATTCAGTCCATTGTAAACTGAATATTTGTATAAGCTCTTTTGTTAGATTTGAGGTATTCACTGTACTGTTTTATCAGTCCTATTATTCCAACGCATTGCTGATTCCTTGATCCCTAGAGGATATATGACCTTTCTTTGCCCCATGTGGTTCTAAAAAAAGACTTTTCCTCAATGTCATTAGGATATGAGATTCTTCTCCTTGGTCTTGGGTGTCAGACAAAGAAGATTCTTTGATCCAAGGGTATGGTTCTGCTGCCATTTCTCAAGAGGATTTATTGTTAGTATAACCCGTGACTTCTGTAGTATTCAAGACACAAGACATTGTGTTGTGTTCAAAGCTGAGAAGTCTTCAAAAAACGGTACAATCTGTAAAACAAAATGAATGACCATTACAGTAAAATCTGTAAAACGAAATTAATGACCATTACAGTCAAATCTGTAAAACAAAATGAATGACCATTACAGTCAAATCTGTAAAACAAAATGAATGACCATTACAGTAAAATCTGTAAAACAAATTGAATGACCTTTACAGGATATGAAACTTACATTTACATTCATCAAATATTTCTGTAATATAGCATATATTAAAAATAAAAGGCTCTTTAAAACTTTGCACACCTTTGAATTCTTGAAGGAATTACCATCCATTAAGTGCTTTGACATTTTTACATTCAATTTCGCCAATGCATTAATGTCTAATGTGTTTCTGTACTTTTTAAATTCACAATTGGGCATTTCCCAATTAACATATCTACCTTGACTTAAATATTATTATTAAAGAATGTGAATAATAGTAACACAAACAAAATGATAACACATATAAAAACAGGTTTCTCATGATACAAACTCAAAAACGGGCAAAACATACACTAGCAGAACATGACATTGCATATTATTATCTATCACAATATCGGATTTAATTGACACCTTCTGTTAGTGTCCACATCAAAGATTAAATATGCCTTTCATTGATGATTATTTACGACGTTAATGAAGATCCATTAGTTAAAGGAGGATTTCTCCAACAATTCAGTCACCTGACAGGTCATTAAGACAGTTTATATGTTGCTAACCCTTCTCAGACTCCACTTCACCAATTAGTTATGCGGAATTGGCAATTCATCTTTGATGTGTTTTGATAGGGATGGTGATGTTATTGGCATCCAATCTTCTTTGTAATCCCTTTCAATCTCCACAAGACCATGATATCACAACAGTTCCAATATGGAAAGCCATGGACCAATATCTTGTGAAACCAAACAAAAGGAGGTGCACACGGTCTGCACCTCAACATGATCTATGAGGGATGAGAAGTGTAGCAAGCTTGCAGGTGTGAACAGTTTCTCCACTCCTCAGATTTGGGGTACAATATTACCTCTAGAAACATTCATGTCCTCCCATAAAGCCTGCCACCTGGGAAAATCACATTATTCCTCATGAGGAATTGGATGACAAAAGTTAACTCCTACATCATTGTCAGCATTACTTAGGAGAGACTTTGGATTATAAAAGCCTGTCTCCCCACAAGGAGCAAGACAGTAACATTCTATTGTTTTGAGGTACTCTAGCAAATTTATTGAAAATGCATTGGAACTGGTTCGCGCATCTCCTCAAGTGTCCCCTTTCCTGCCCACTTTTTAATTCTGGCAGTAGAAGGGGAAAAAATACGGTCTTTTGACGAGGCAGCAAACAATCTTTTCCACCTAATCTCTGTGTTGGGTGTCCAATGCCTTTGTATGTGGAGGGCAATATAATCATTTATAGTATGAAAAGATTCTCCTTGATGACATCAAAACCAGCACTTTTACAGTCAATGTTAGTAAGAAATTTTCTCAAAGGTTTTCTAAGGGCCAGGAATTAGCTACTCAGCATAAGATGTTATGTTCCCTCCTTTGTTATCCAAATGGTCAATTGAGGATCCATCTACACTGTTTATTCCCCGTCTTGGCCTCTTAAGATCATTGATCCTTGAATAATAGAGCATCACTTGTTAGGATATTGATGAGGACTTTGACTTGCTTTATAGTTAAGATGTAGGCATTGGAGGTAAGGCTTTTGTGCTTATCACCAGTGCCTTCCAGGCCATTTTCTGTTATGACATCTCCTTAAGCCTTATATTTAGGAATCGTACTCAACAACATTTCAGTACTTGTTGGATGATTTTAGTAAACCTTGAGGACTGCTTTGCCATATGGCACAACTTCTTTCCCTCTGCAGTAATAACCTTGTTATAGCTGTTTTGATGTATGCATTGATGCTGCTTTGAAGTTAAATTCTATTTTAATATCACAGGACCTGAAGGGATGATTACTCCAGTTTCTCCCCACTAAAAACCAGCTTTATAGCATGTTTTTTAAAAATTGTATCTTAGGTTTCTCCACCACATTTATTAAAAGAATATGGGCTCAGTTCAGAAATCACCCCAGTTTAGGGATCTCATCACAAGTTAGAAAATATGCCAAGAGGGATAATGTTGATACTCGCTCTAACAAAATAAACCTATTGGATTTGGTATCAGGAACAACCTTTTCTAGCACACATAACCTTTCTTTTTACTTCTCAGTTCTGGTTCACATTAGGGAAGACATTACACATTTTTTTTATTCAAAAGGGCGTAGTGAAATTGAAATTACTGACACATGTAAAAAAAATTCCAGCATGATTTACAGTGGCATTATTCAGCCCAGGATGTGGATCTCATCCATGTTCAGAATGTAAATAAGAAAAGCCTTTAAAACATTAATTGTAGCTGTCCTGCTCTATATGCTACTACAGACTTTCCTCTCATTGAAGATAGACATTGTTCAAGTACTACTATTAAAGGCTACAGTGCAATCCAGCATATCATAGTAGCATGTTATAATACATTAAGGTTTTGGACATTGATTCAGACCCTCATTGGTCTGATCCCGTCAGGTATTTTGAGCTGAAACTGTTTTTATGCTATTAATACCCAGATGGAACATAAACGATCTGGTGGCCTTGTTGTTAGAGCGTCCATCACACATGCAGGAGGTTTGAACCCCAGCCAAGCCATGCCAAAGAATTATAAATATGGTACTAACAGCTGCCTTACTATGTGCTCAGCATTATGAGGTTAGCATCAAGAATGGTCGGCCTGGTGTCATGATAATGTGACTGGGTGGAACAGCATACTATGTGTCTTCGGCATGAAGCCCCAGTGCTAAACATCACTATGAACTGCCACACTGCAAACATGGTAGTGATATGACTGAAGCATTGTTAAAGCGATATTAAAATTTCAAATACCCCACCCCCGATGGAATCTCTTTGCTTATGTTGGTCTTTGTTAAAATGAAATTATGAACTGTTAGGTGGAGCTCCTTTTGGGAACCATTCATTGAAAACCTTTTTTCTGCTGTCATTTACATTTGCAAGATGAAGGGGCAAATTTCAGGCCTGGTCCATAGAAAAGGGTCATTTATGGCTCAGTTGCAAGTAAAGAGTCAGAATATCTCCTTAGTCAACCTTTAATCTGTAGGTTATGTCCAGCTCCTTTGGCAGCCCAACTCTAGAGATCCCCAGTCTCAGTTGTATCTCTGCTAGTGTTGATCGAGGTAGACATTTCTCAAGTTTGTTTAATGGTTCTATTTGTATGCTTACAATGAAGGAAGTGTTGCTATCTACCTAATTAAAAGCTCCACTGATATTTTGACATACATGTACACTGTTTCCAAATGGATTGTTCTCAAAATCAGATCTCATCCATGTATAATTGAAATTTTCCTTTGATGGTAATTGAAAACCATGATGTTAGGGCTATTCCTACTTCATGATAATTCAAGTCCATGATGTTAAGGCTATTCTTACTTCATTATAATTCAAAATCATGATGTTAGGGCTATTCCTACTTCATGATAATTCAAAATCATGATGTTAGGGCTATTCTTACTTCATGCCAATCCAAACCATGATGTTATAGGCTATTCCTACTTCATGACAATTCAAACCATGACGTTAAGGCTACTCTTACGTCTTTATAATTCAAAACCATGATGTTAGGTCTATTCCTACTTCATGATAATTCAAGTCCGTGATGTTGGGGCTATTCCTACTTCTTGATAGTTCAAGTCCATGATGTTAGGGCTATACTTATTTCATGATAATTCAAAACCATGATGTTAGGGCTATTCCTACTGTATGATAATTAATGTCCATGATATTATGGCTATTCCTAATCTCAATAGTTCAAGGCCATGATGTTAGGGCTAATACTATTACTACGTCATGACAATTCAAGTATATGATTTTAGGGCTATTCCTACTTCATGATGATTAAAGTTCATGCTATTTCTACTTCTAGATAGTTATAGTCCATGATGTTAGGGCTAATAGAATTTCTACTTCATGACAATTTAAGTCCGTGATGTTGGGGATAATCTTTCTTCATGAGCCCATCTAACTCATTCATAATTTGAGGAATATTTGGAGATTACATGTTAGATTAAAAGCATTATATTACTTTAGGCCCAAAATGTATTCCAGGAAAAGGTACGTACAGGTATAGCATAAGGTAAATATTAAGTTATGACAATAAAATTTAAAAACACACACACCCTTTGAATCAATAAAAATACAAATAATGATAATAATAATGATGATGTGGACTTAGATCTTCACATAATCGTTAGAAACTCTGAGAATGTTACCATATAAGTCAGCATATAAAAATATGTAGAAGGGCAAGATTACAAATACACAGTTTATGCAATTACAAAAGAACACATGTTTACAATTTTTGCAGTTTTCTGTAGTAGATCCAGAGCTGAACCATAATGACGTGAATTACAGTAATCCACTCTTGAATGTACTAACACAGGTGTTTTAGGGACATCATCGGAAAGAAAATTACAAATGGAGCTAATGCTTCTCAGCTCCATATATGCCGCTTTGTATATGTTCATTACATATTGATAGTTACACCTAGGTTTTATACTCAATGTGTAAATTACTGTTGTTATGGCTGATACTTATTGTATAAGGTAAAGGATGGTGTCAGTTTAATCATCATTCTTCAGCTTGTAACATGTCATCCATGACCTCACATTGGACATGCACCCTTCTGTGCCTTAGATGATAGCCTCAACTTACATTGTTAAGCTAGATTTTTATATTTGAGTGTGATTCATGTACAATTGGTGAGACACTGTATGTCAATCACCAACACTTGAGATCGGCTTAGTGTATAGATTTAAGAGAAACTTAGTATATATTTAACGTAATCACACATATTCAATGATGTGAAACAATACATGGGACGTAATAAACTAGACATCCAAAAAGTCTGGAAATATGTACAGTTGAGGACAATAACTGTTGTGTCTGATGAATCAATTGCCCTGAGGATGATGGTTTGATATAAATTATTTTGAAAAGTGTGGCGAGCAAACTCATTTAAATAGTAACTACATGTAATGGGTGGATTAATAACATTTGTATATGTTTATATGCTGACATTATTGATAGACTTGAACATAAGATATACAGGAAATGAAAACTCTAAAATGATAAGACTTGCAAACTATATATATATATATATATATATATGTATATATATACTCTTTTTAGGAGGAGAATTATTTCCTTACTCCATGCATGCTTCGTCAAGAATCTCCCAGAGAAGTTATCTCCCTTGAACAAGATCATCATATGGTGAGCACACCAGTCTTGTGCTATGTCTTCAGAGAGAAGTATTTACCTCCACCCATCTTTCACAGGCTAATTGCTGCCTGTATAACTCGCTGGCCAGTTGCCAAGAAGAAGGAGACATCAGAAAATCTCATTTTCTGTGGTTGTTGCATTTTTGACCTGGACCTGTTCCACAGATTGACCTTGCACTATAGCAACTATATTGTTTTTGCAAGAATAACTAGGATGATGATTGATGAAGTCAAGACTCCTGATGCAAAGTTGTGTACTAGAGTTAGAAAGTTTATTTCTCTGAATCTCAACCAAATTACGTCTTACCTCAGCCAGAACTTACAATATGGGTTGTCTGTACAGTGCCCATCATCTCAAGGTGTCTCTAATGATAGCAAGGTACTCATTTCACCAATGTTTGACATCTGGTTTGCAGAGGAGGTAAGTTGTTCTTAAATTGTAAAATTATGAATGCAATACTTAGATCTCTTTTTCTTAATATACTGTGATATTGTGTTGTTTTCTTCTCATGCATGGGTGTCATATTGGGGTGATATCTGGTTGTGTATACAAGTGCCCAGGCCATAGACTAAACCCACCTTACCACATCCATCATAAGAGTTTACATTGGAGAAAGTTGTAATAAATTTAACAAATCATGAAATTTAATGTGGTATCATGTGATGTTTATTCCTGTTGTTGTTCGAGACTTACTCTAGACTTAGAAAAGTATGATGACTGTTGTTTGAAACCTATTCCAAAGTCTAAGGGATAAATGTAATATCATGATGTAAATTCCATATTCTATAGTCATGGGAATATATGTAATGACATAAATTCCATATTCCATGACCTAAATTGCTGTTGTTAAACAATTATAATTTGAAGATCCTTTTTCACGCAATTAACCTTTAAAAATTTAATTCTGTAGTTCAAAAATTTTCATATATATTTCATGTGTATTATCCACAAATAAATTACTGTAGTTAAAAATCTGATAATTTGGCATGTGATCTGCATGATGTGTAGTATTGGATTTGAAATGCAATTTATGATGTCATCCAATTGTTGGTAATGTGTATATGGACCTAAAATAAATTTCTGTAATTGTAAAGGACCTGAACTTGAGAATATATCATGAGATCAACTCAATAAAATTATTTTGCCATGTTTTGATTTTCAGTGAAACAATTATTTTTAATATTGCAGAAATTAATTCAGTATGATACCGGAATTTAAATTTTGAAGGTTCTTTTAATAATTTTAAAATGCATATTTGAATAAAATATCGGTTTATATTTCCATTCACTGACTGTATTCATTTAATTTACCAGTGAATGTTAAGAGTTTGTTTTTAGTAAATAATGTACTTTGAATGAAATGAGCGAAAAATATTTAAGCCAAGCTGTATCCTATTATTATTTAACCTTGACTGAGACAAAAAATGATGCACACACACCTTCTTCAATTTATTTATAATTTAATCCAACTTGAATGTGTTGCATTGATGCTCTCATGATCCATAAGTGTTAATGTCAACATTGCAGTTTTTCATATTTTATTAATTATATTTTAATCTGTTTATTTAATCGGAATTTAATTAATATGCAGAATTGATTTCTGACCTTATTGTGATTGTATAACCAAACTATTTGAGAAATATATAAAGTTTTTTACTATTGTTTGTGGCTGTTATGGTAATACCATCAAGAGTGAATGATGTTTATTTGGTTCCAGCTTTTTCAATATTGGTTGTGGCTGGTAGCATGGTAATATAATCAAGAGTGAATGATATTTATATGTTTATTCGGCTCTCAGCTTTTGAATGCTTTCCTTAAATTTTGTTTTGATGTTATATTCATTAATCATATTCAAGGCCAACATGCTGTATCATGCACCCTCTCTATCATTTTATAAGCATGATAGCTCAGCTCTGTAAGAAAATATATTCTTGCCAAAATTGTAATGTTGGAGTTTAAGAGTTTTTCATTTTGTTGTAGGGAAAAGGAGTTAAAATAAAACATTAATAGTTTCATCTTTGATTCCTAAAAGCTCTTTCTGGCCAGTAGAGCATAAGAACATTGTTTCCTTAGAGCTGAATATGCTAACAACATTGTTTCCTTAGAAATATTAACTATCAACACACTGCAAGTTGTATTTGTAAACAGTGATATGAGATGAATTTTTTTAAAAGTTATATTAAAAATCCTCACTCCATTGGCCTAGTGGTAGAGCATCCATTACGTAAGTGGGTGTCGTGGGTTTGATCACAGGCCGAGTCATACCAAACACTTACAAAAATGGTAATAACAGCTGCCTCGCTCGACGCTCAGCATTAAAAGGTTAGTGTTGGGACTGGTCGGCCTAGTGTAAGGATAATTTGACTGGGTGGGACATCATGCTACATGTCTGCACCATGATGTCCCAGTGCTAGACATCACTATAAACTGCCTCACTGCAGACATCATATCGATATGGCTGAAAAAATTTTTAAAGCTACGTTGAAGAACCTAATCAGACAAACAAACAAACACAACAAATTGTATTTGTAAACAGTGGAGAATTCAGGACAGTGGATGTTGATTTCAGGTTGCTTCAGAAATAAATAAGACACAAATATTATCCTAACAGGCAAGTACACATTCCTTTAATTATAAGCCTAACATAATAACTGTGTATAATAATAATAATAATAACCATCATCATCATCATTGAATGGATTCAACCACTCTCTGATGTTTAAACCATTGTACAAAAATTGTTCACTGTATCAATCTGTTGTAGTTGTGTTAATAAAAACAACAATCATACATGTTCAAATGAAAATAATTATTGTGTTGTTCATCCCACATGAATCCATGTAGTTTAAATCTACTGCCATTTTAAATGGTATCATGTTATTAATTCGATATGAATCCAAGTGTATGTAGTTTACCTCTACTGGTATATTAAATGGCATCATGGTATTCATCTGATAAGATTCCTAGGGTATGTAGTTTACCTCTACTGGTATATTAAATGATATCAATGTTCTTTATCCAGTATGAATCCAAGTGTATGTAGTTTATCTCTACTGGTATATTAAATGTTTTCATGTTATTCATCTGATATGAATCCAAGGGTATGTAATTTGTCTCTAGTAGTATTTTAAATGTTTTCATG
The DNA here is from genome assembly GCA_029339505.1 of Unio delphinus. Taxonomy (NCBI): domain Eukaryota; kingdom Metazoa; phylum Mollusca; class Bivalvia; order Unionida; family Unionidae; genus Unio; species Unio delphinus. The sequence goes on from JAQISU010000046.1 coordinate 17,222,357, forward strand.
TTATTCATCTGATATGAATCCAAGTGTATATAATTTATCTCTACTAGTATATTAAATGGTATCATGTTCTTAATCCAGTATGCTTATCCTGAACTTCCAGGAGGATTGGCACAAAACCTTGCAGAGTTACACATTTACACAAGTCGTTTTGATGGTCCTGAATGTAAATGATTGCCATTAAACATCCAGTACAATTTGATTAAAGTCAGTGACTGCTTAGAGGTCATGTACTGTGACCTTTGTCAATTTAAATCAAGGTTTTAGAAATCTGAAATTAACTCAAATCATTCAGTTGATATAGATACTGTTCAGCCACATGCTCCAGCTTTCCAAACCTGAAAATCATTGACTCCATATGGTTGGCTAATACAAAATGGGTAGTGTTATAAAGGTAGACAGATTTAACTCTACAATGATGCCAAATAATCTGGACATTTTAGTTGCAATACAAACTACAGAGGGAAAATCCTAACATTTGGACCCGTATTTTTTCACCCAAAATTCACCTGTGGTCTGAAGCAGATTTTGTGTCCAGATTTTAGACTTTTTGGCCTCAAATCTAGGGCAGGCCGGACTGAAATGCAAAAGGTAGGATAAGGTGGTCATTTTTAATAAAGAGGGGTCTCCATAGGTAAATGATGGGTCCATTAAGCAAAACAAAAAAAGAGAGCTCCAACTTTTCCTCTTCTGCTTATGTGCAATTTTTGGTTTTTCTACTAGAACATGTATTATGTTGTCCTGCTATCTTCTTGGTCCTTAATAAGAATGGCACTGACCTGACATTTATAAATGAATGCCATGGCAGTGGTTGTTGATTGTTTTGGATTTTGATGTCATTTTTTTGCACATGATAGGGTTTACATGACAACCACTACATGTATATATTTTTGGTTAGAGGATGAATCCAGAAAAGACAGAGTATGAGTCACCAAAACATGGGAAGCTAGGATTGCCAAGGTTGCCATTTTGTCATGTGGCTCTTGCTGAAAGACTTCTCTTATCTAGTTGGCTATAAATAAAAATGGTTCTAATCCAAAATCCATTATATCTATCATGTTAGTCATCTTGAAAATAGTGATATCACAATTCTATTGTTAGACTGGATTCTGATATGAAATGGAGTTTTCACTAAATGGACTCTTAAGTTTGTATAGTTATACATCAAAATAAAACAATCTTGAGCTGACATATAAATGGCATGTTCACATTATTACAACTAAACAGATGGTCATATTGACATTACATTTAAAGACTTCTTTTTATTTATAGTGCTGTCAAAAATGGGTTGTTTCAGTTTAATTTGTACACATTTCATAGAGTATGCAGTTAAAAAGAAACCCTATCCATTTCTTCTACCCTGATAAACTAGAATTGTTTACCTTATCAAGATGATCAAGATAAACTAGAACATTTCTTTTACACTTTTCACATTATCATGATGAATATGAAAATAGTTATTTCACTGAATGTTTAGTCATATTGACCTTTTCTTTCTTCAGGGTCATACTCATGATGCACCGATAACACCTGAGCACATGAATCATGCTCGTCTCAATGTTGCGCTCGTAACTGTTTGTGGAAATGCCATGAGAGAAGTCCTCCGCACCCAAGTTCCTGCACCACACACAGACATTTACCAAGCAATCCTAGCAAATAAGGGCAAGCTGACTGGTAGACCTGGAAGACCCCTTCTTAACCCCAGTCAAATTAATGTGGTTTTTCCAGACCCTCAGGGGAAGAAAACGGGAACGTTGGATCAGTTTGATATTTCATTGCTATATATTCTAATAAGAAATGTCAGTGCAGTTAAAGCTCCAGTTATAACTGGCTGGGGAAATGACCCACAAGATAAACCAAGGGACACCTCTCTAGGGGCTAGTGTTGAGCGAATTCGCTCATTTAGGAATCATATTACTGGACATTCAGCAGATGGAAAGATTAGTCGACAAAACTTAGAAGATTACTGGAACAAATTTGAAGCTGTCATTCATGACATTGAGACTGTAATCTGCGTACAGGTGTGCAGCCAAGAGTTGGAAAGGCAAAAGAGACAGGTGATCTCTGTCTATGAAGCCTGTTAACTCTAAATGAAAATCACGAAGCATAAGGAATAGGCACAAAGTGCAAGCAAAGTGTGCACTATATCATAGCAGAGCATGAATACAACATATCATAGAAAATGAGGATGTAAGATTGGTTTCAGATTTACCATCCTGTTTGGTTGGATAATCTTCAAACCTTTCTGGATGCTTAATAGGATTTTTTAATTTAACAGTGGTGTATCAACATTACGTGTGAAACTCACAGATACACAGCAGGAAGTTTTAACAGAAGAATATCAGTGTTCTGTATGAAATTCGTAACAGTATTACTATTTGTTGTCAAGTTGACGAGTGTCCACATTTTTTAAAATTATCAAATACTGTGTTATCTTATCCTTTGCACATATTACATCAATGTTTTATACAGTGTTATTTTATATGCAAATACTATTACACCACAATTTTATAGTGTCATGTCATTTTATATGCAAATAATATTACACAACAATTATATAGTGTCATTTCATGTTTTATTCATATAATATGACGTCACAGTTCATAGTGTCATACAGTTTTATGCATGTTTCATGTGCAAATAATATTGGATCAGTCCTATACAGTATCATACTATATAAATATGCATATTATATCCTGATAATTCTGTATTACAGTTTTATGTCATTCTATGAATGTCATATTACATCATAGCTTCATATAGTTTCATATTCAATGCACACATTACATCATAGTTTTATAGTCTTTCGGTTGTTTGCAAAGTTATACAGCTTTATAATAATTATAATGAGGACTTTGTATAGCGCCTAATCTTTAAAAGCTGTAGGGACTTAACAACATCTATAATGATATGACTGAAAAATTGTTAAAGCTACATTAAAAATCCTAATCAAACAAACAGAAAAGGTCAAGACAACACAAATTGTAAGTTTCTTACAAGTAATATTGATATAATGAGAAGATGTACCCATTTTTGGCAACCGATGTTGCATAAGTCCCAACATGTGCATTATTTATTGATACCCATATATGTTGCCAATCTTGTTCCATCTTTAGAAAGTAGTAGTTGGTACTCAATTGTATTTGGTGACATGCTGGCTATAAACAAATTACTGGTAATCGGATATACATGTACATAGCATCTAGTTATGTGCCATTCTGATCCATGACAAGACAGTAAAACTACTTTTAAACAGACTGTTAGTTTTTTGTATTTTTAATTCAGCCATTACGATCATTTCAGGCTACTCCGTTTAATCAGATGCGTGATTTACACAGCAGGGACTAAGCTACATTACTACAGAGTGCAACAAAAAAACTTAATACGGTTGTTTGATGATTTATTCAATTCATCACAATCACCTTATAAATACTAAATCTGTAGAATATGTATGCAATTTAAAATCACATTAAAGTGAAAAGGCAATGGCTGGAGGGAAATTTTCACGCCTTCACTTTAATGTCTGTAGTTAATTGGTTAGCATTTTGGATATCTGCATTGTAACATTGGGTTTGATTCCCAAGCTGGTACGACTAAAGAATGTACTCTAAATGCCAATCAAACCGAACTGAAGCGTGGCAAAGTACTTGTGTAATTTGACCATAGGGTTCATAATAGGAGTACAGCTGTGTTTATGTCACCTATGCTGAATAAGGAAAGGATACAATGGCCTCTACAAAGTCAACCATGTTTTGACATTAGTGTATGTACAGAGATGTCTGTGAATAATGAAGAAATACTACTAGAATAATTACTACTATATATTGATTTATGTTTATGTACTCTTGTCCAAATTCTGTCACGATTGTTACTGTATTTATTTCACCTCCACCCCCATACCATATTTTCCCTGAATCATATGTTTACATATAACTGTATGAAATCATTAATTTGTTGCTGCTATTAAAATAAATTCTTTACTCTTTGTAGGGAAAGAGCTTATTCTGATTTATGATAACTTACGGACTGTGTAGTGATTAATCTATGCTCTTGGGCTTATCATCACATAACCACTACTATAATATAACAGTCTGTTATATACACTGCAGCAAAACAGTGAATTCAATACTATAAACATATTGGTAATAGTCTGTTATATACACTGCAGCAAAACAGTGAATTCAATACTATACACATATTGGAACTGTTTAAAAGTCAATATTTGCAATGCACAAAGTACTGGTAATTATTGGTGATAAATCTGTCACAATAGTGACATAAATCTGATACATTGTTGATAACTGTAATGGGGACTATAAATAATATTATAAATTTAACAGTGACTACAAATTTAGTGCTGACTATAAAAATGACTATACATATGATAGTGTCTATGAATGTAACAGTGACTATAAATTTAGTGCTGACTATAAAAATGACTATACATATGATAGTGTCTATGAATGTAACAGTGACTATAAATTTAGTGCTGACTATAAAAAATGACTTTACATATGATAGTGTCTATGAATGTAACAGTGACAATAAATTTAGTGCTGACTATAAAAATGACTATACATATGATAGTGTCTATGAATGTAACAGTGACTATAAATTTTGTGCTGACTATAAAAATGACTTTACATATGACGGTGACTATAAATGTGATTTTAGCCATAAGTGTGATGGTTACTTTAAGTGTAAAGGTGAATATAAATGTATGGGGGCTATATACGATTGTGACTATATGTGTAATGGTGACTGTGTAATAGTAACTATGTATAATGATGACTATGTGGTCGTGACTATGTGTAATGGTGACTATATGTGTAACTGTGACTATTATGAGTAATGGTGACTGCATGTAATGGTGACTAAAACTGACTGTGCCTATAATTGTGATGGTTACTATATGTGTAATGGTCACTGTAAATATTATTTTGACTATAATTGTGTTAGTGACTATTTTTAATGGTGATTATTTTTTAGGGTGACTATATGTGTAACAGAGACTATATTTGTAATGGTGACTAATGTTTACTATATGTGAAATAGTATCATATGTGTAACAGTGATAATGTGTAACAGTGACTATAAATGTTACAGATACAAGTGTGACAGATTCTCATGGTGACTATAAATATGATTGTGACTGTAACTGTAAGGATGGCCATTATTGTGACAGTTACTATAAATGCCACTGAATATAGATTTGACTGTAAAATGTATTTGTTACTATGACTGTGAATATACATGTACATGTAACAGTGACACTATAGTTTTGGTATCAGGGACTATAAATGCAGCTTTTTTTCTAATGAATGTTGCTTTAATTCATTCATTACTAATCTTCTCGTTGTTATGTACACCTCTAATTGTTTATAATTTTGTTATGACTTAAGTTTTAGTGGTTATCTAGAGCTAAATTTGCTGTGTTGTATAGATAGGTTTTACTTTAAGATATTAGGAATGATAATATTCCATAGGACCTAATAATACCTATCATATGATTAACGATAATATTAATTGTAAACCTGTTGAAAAACTTGGGATTGTTTTCCATTGGACAGGTCAGTCAGGTGGGTTCTTAGAAGAATTAAGTAATTACCTATTGTATGGGTTAAAATAGGAAGGTTCTTTTTATGATGAAGGATATTTGCAGTTGTCACACAAGAATAGTAGTAAAATGCATTTTGACCTCTTGTGCTTGTATATAAGGACATCTGGAAAATTTGATTTATATTTATTATGTTCTTGTTCTTACATTGGTCTTCAGATGTATTTAATGTTGTGCTTAGATATTATTCGAAATGAAATATTGGGTAGAACTACCAGGTGCTCATCGACTATTATATTATTCTGGAACTTTTGTCAATTATTGAAAGGAGTTCTGGAGTATGCCATTTTGATACATCAGGACTGTTGGCAGACAAGTGCATTCGAGGATCTGAAATTAATATATAGAACATTTCATTCTTTAAAAATTTATTATTGATTCAATTTATAATATTTTATGTTCCTATCTGATATTTGTTTTATAAATTTGCTTATTAAATTATTCGTAAAGTTTCATAAAACTTGTTGGTTTTTCTTTTTCTGTCAATTAGTTTAGGAAATATAGTTGTAACAAAATGTATAATATTTTTTATCTGAAAGAAATTATTTTAATAGTAAACTCTATTCTTTTTTCTTTTATTTTAAGAGTGTCACATGATCTTTAAAATATAGCCATTTGGATGATTCTGATAATTTGAATTCATGAAGAGGTCTGATAGGTCTGGAGTGAAAGCATATGGAGAGAGACAGAAAGACAGACAGAGCAACTCTCAGTAGTTCATCCACAGTTTGGGACTTTGAAACACCACCCATTTAAGCGCAGTCATTCAGGGTGTCAATACAGCAATATCTGGCTAGTTATTATCTAACTTGTAAGGGTGCAGATGGATATACAAATCGTACTAGGCTTTTGATGTCCTGTGCTAATTTCTTGAGAGGTTCACCTCTCTTCCGCAGTCTACTCCTAATCTGTGCTGCATATAGCTTTGACTGGTTTTTCTGGGTCAAACCGAGCTATTGCATTCACTAGATTTCTGTAATTTCTTCGCATGTCGGGGAGTAGATCGCTCAGAACTCCATGTGCAGCCCCATCTAAGCTAGTTGCAAGTTCCAGGGACTTTTTATGATCATCCCATTGATCAATTTCGGCTGCTAACTCGAAATCTACCAAGTAATCTTGCCAATGTGTCAAGCCATCATATGTGGTTGGTTTGCGATATTTAGAATCATTGCAACAATAGGAGTTACCATATGACATAGGGAAGACAGGCTCTCCATGATTATTTCTATCAGACACAAAATCTGGTTTGGCGTATGGATTGAGGTAACATATACTAATAGAGGTCACTTGATTTTGGTCTGTACTCATTTAAAGTGCTTCATGTATGGTCAAAGGAGTCCGCTGGTCTGCTGATGACAGCATGGCCACTTGTTTCATTATGTGAGCTAGTAGAAAATGTTGTATTACCATCTCTTCCATCACGCAATTCGAAATGTTCCACATTTGGCAGATAATTTCTAAAAGTTGAGCGAACTTAGCCTTAGTAAGAAAACATTTCCATTACATAACGTATCTTTAGCATAGAAGCATTTCCATTACTCAAAGTCTCTTTAGTAAGGAAACATTTCCATTACACAAAGTCTCTTTAGTAAGGAAATATTTTCTTTACACAACTTATCTTTTGTTTAATGTTTTTATGGTTTAACACAAAGTATCTTTAATAAGTAAAAATTTGCATTACACAACTTATCTTTGGCATGGAGACATTAATATTACACAACTTATCTTTAGTATAGAAACCTTTACATTACACAACTTGTCTTTAGAAAGCAAACATTTACATTACAAAAAATATCTTTATTAAGGAGACATTTTCATTACACAAAAACATTTCCATTGCTTAACATATCTTTAGTATGGAAACATTTTCATTATATAATAGTTTAAAATTAAACGACTAACACGAAACAGCAGTTCAAGAAATTTTTTGAAAAAGAAGTAAGATATCAAATGGTGACTTCATTACTGTGAGTGACAGGGAAAAAGAAGTAAGATATCAAATGGTGACTTCATTACTGTGAGTGACAGGGAAAAAGAAGTAAGATATCAAATGGTGACTTCATTACTGTGAGTGACAGGGAAAAAGAAGTAAGATATCAAATGGTGACTTCATTTACTGTGAGTGACAGGGAAAAAGAAGTAAGATATCAAATGGTGACTTCATTTACTGTGAGTGACAGGGAAAAAGAAGTAAGGTATCAAATAGTGACTTCATTTACTGTGAGTGACAGGGAAAAAGAAGTAAGATATCAAATGGTGACTTCATTACTGTGAGTGACAGGGAAAAAGAAGTAAGATATCAAATGGTGACTTCATTTACTGTGAGTGACAGGGAAAAAGAAGTAAGATATCAAATGGTGACTTCATTACTGTGAGTGACAGGGAAAAAGAAGTAAGATATCAAATGGTGACTTCGATACTGTGAGTGACAGGGGGAAAATTTAAAGTTACAACTGAGTCTTAGTCATCTTAGTCATCAAAAAAATTTCCACAACCTGCTCAGAATCGGGAATGGATTTTAACAAGTAGAGAGTACAGGCACCGATAACGGCTTTACATGGACCTCACTGTGAAGGATTAGTGAAATAAATATAGCTTTTATTAGATTTCAGCACGCTGTCACAAAAGGTGGTCGTGAGCAAAGTTCGATTGTCAATTTAATCAGTAGAGAGCTAGGTGTGCCATTGTCTAAAAGGGATATAACTCTGCTAAAAACAGACGGGTAAGATATTTCCCGTCACAAAACATAATTTTGAATGTGTTCTGTATATAAATTAGCACAGTGTCACATATCGGTAAACGAATCAACTTTTTGTTATTTAAGCGTCATATAAACTATTACTCTTCAAAAATGCACCATTCACAACTAGTTTTATTTTTTATTTCTTAGCAAAATGTTCATGAGATATTCCTGAGGGTTTGTTCAAGTAGTACATTTTACCTTTCTGTTCTGGAGACAGTTCCACTTAATTTCTATACCACATCGAATGAAGCAAATCAGTTTATACCAGCGAGCCTTATCGTTAAATTCGATATATTCCGAACAATATTGGAACATTCATGAATGTGAAAAATTTAATTTCAATGTTGACTTTAAGACAAAAATAAATTACCTAATGTCGGTGACGTCAGATATCAGTTCTGTCAGGGATTTCATTTTTAATCAGTTTGACAGTTTTAAAGAATTATCACAAAAAATCTTAGTGGCATAATATAAGGTATAGATTCGAAATATCTTTAATATAAAGATAATATCCCGTTACTATATACATAATATACTCTTACTATAAAGATAATATCACCCTACTTTGTAGATAGCATCCTCTTCTTATATGCATAAAATCCTATTACTACATAGATAATTATCCATTACTACTATTACTACATAGATAATTATCCATTACTACTATTACTACATAGATAATTATCCATTACTACTATTACTACATAGATAATTATCCATTACTATATGCATACTATTGTATTAGTATGTAGTTAATATCCCATTACTATATGTATAAAATTATATTATAAGTAAACATATAATATCCCGTTACTATATGCATACTATCCTATTAGTATATAGACTATATCCACGTACTATATGCATAATATCCTATTACTATATAGATAGTATTCCATTAGTATATGCCTAAAATCCTCTTACTACATAAATGATATCCCATTATTATATGCGTAAAACTCTCTTACTATGTAGATAGTATCCCATTACTATATGATAAAATCATCTTACTACATAGATAATATCCCATTCCTATATAGATATATCCCTTAATATATACATAGTGTCCTATTACGGTACTATATCGATAATATCCCTTACTACATCGATAATATTCAATTACTACATGCATAACATCCTATTACTATATAGATAATATCCAATTACTATATAGATAAAGGAGCAAAGAAGGCGAATCCGACATCTCTAATTGAGTTAGATTTTAAGCAAATAATTTTAAGTCTCCTTTTGCCAAATGGAGCCTTCACGATTTTAGTGCTATTTTACAGACAAAAAAGGCTGCTACGGAGACAGAGTCTCCAGACCGAGTTTTCAAACCCGGTGCCGATGGAGTTGCGGAGACAAACTGTTATGATAAAAGTTTTTACAATTTCAACCGAATATTTTATCAAGTCCGATACGATATCTTGATCTAGGGTCATGCAAATTTATCTTTATTGTGGGATTGACTGAGCGTGACTAAAGAAATTTCTAAAAAGAAAATAATCCATATCACCGCCGCCCCAAGTTTTCCAAATATTTCGTAGTGTATGTGTGTCAGCTCCATTAAATACAGCAAGAATATTAGAGTCATCTCTTACCACTTTTGGTATTTGTGTATATCTCTGAGTGACATATATCGCTTCAGTATTTTTATATCTACCTCGGGATTCTTTTGATTGTCAAGTATCACATCATCATATACGACTGAATTGTTAATACTTCCATCAATAACAATGTTCGGTGCTTCCTCGATATTGGTTATAAATTCAATAATATCCTCATCGATTTCCGATTTTGCTTTCTCGTTAAAATCCTTTAACACGTCGTAACATCGCTGATAATCTACATTCGGGGATACCAAATATAGTTTATCCCATGTCATCCATCTCGTTATTAAATTAAGTAACAACTGTGTCTTGCCACTTCCAGATGGTCCAATTATAATCATGCGAATAGAATTTGGTATCGCTGCATGATGCTTAACGGGTTATCGTGTTTTTGTTGCCAAAAAATCAATTACATTCATGGTATTATAAATAAATTATGGATCTATATTGTGTTAAATGTAAGACGCGTAGTAGCACAAACGACTTAACAACAAGTACAACAGAAAATAACAGACTAGTTCTCACCGGCAAGTGCGCACAGCATGGTACAAAGAAATTTAGATTTATTTCTGCAAATTTAAGTAAAAACAAACGAGGAGGTGATATTGCAGCAAAATTTACAAAACTCCCAGGGACTCCATTGGTCAAATACCCAGGAGAAAACATCTTTCAGGACATAATTACTGTGGCCCGGGAACCAGACTCCATATCCGACTTGACGGCCAAGACCAGCCAAGACCAGGTGAATATCTATAAATGAAATTGATCGGACTTGTCATGCTCATGATGTTGCTTATAAAAGTAGCAATCTTCAACAGAGACATATCGCAGATGTGAAATTGATTCACACGTTAAATTCTATTACGAATAAATCTTTCAAGGAATCATTAGCTAACTGGTTACTAATATTTGCAATGAAGGATTAACTGGTATGAGGTACTGGTAATTATTACTAGTATGGAATCTATTTACTATTCCCCAAGAGGATACTGGAGGGGTAAACCAGCAATTAATAAACTCGCCAGCACAGAAAATGTTAAAGAAGTTACTGCAGCAGATTAGTTATTAAGACCTGCTTATGGCAGATTTATCTACCACCTCCTAAAGAAATTCACTTCGTCATTTTGATGTCATTGTTATAAATGAAGTTCATCAGGCGGATATATTTTTTCTGCCTCATGATACTGTCAAAATACCGACTTACAAGAACGCGTTAACTGTAATTGATGTTGCAAGTGGATAAAAAGATGAGCCATTATTGACCAAGGCATCACCAGTAGTAGCTTCTGCGTTTGAACGAATTTATCGACGAGGAACTTTGCAGTGGCTTAATCTGCTACAGGTTGATCCTGACAAGGCATTTCTTTGTGCAGTGTTATCATTAATAAAGCAACATAATGCCAACATCAGACGAGGACATACTGCAATACACCGCGATCAGACAATTGCGGAACGATCTAATCGAAAACTTGATGAGCAGTTATTATGATAGCAATACGCGAAGGAACTTATTCAAGACAAGAGATCTCGTGAATGGGTTATAAGATTACCAAGTGTGATAGCTGCGTTAAATAATGAAACTACTCGAACAATCAATATGGAACCTAATAACGTGATCCAATATATATATATATATATATATATATATAATGTGACTGTAAGACATTTATATGAGACATGTAAAAAACAGAGCTGCTGATCCTATTTGGAGTGTTACTGCACATACAATATTTAACATAACAAGATCCACGGGTGGACCCGCAATCTATAGATTAGGTTAAACTTCTCCTCAGCGTGGATTTACACGTGAACAGTTGCAAGTGATACCTGAGAATACACAATTACCATCATTTAGTTATCATTTAACTAGCAACTCTGCATCTATTACACTCAAGACAGATCAGCATAGTATTTTCTCGTGTATGACCACAACTGCTATCTTTTCTGTCTGCGGTAAATTGTTGTGGATTTTTATCAGAATACTGCCATAGCATTATACAATTACAGTTCGCGCAGTGATTATTCTGTTGTTGCTTTAGCATCGTTATAAATTCAACATCACTATCAAAGTCGCGATTATTTTCTTGTCGCTTTATTTATAAACAACAAGTTTTTTCCTGATTATATCATCGCGGACAATTTCATTGTTGCTGGTCTCATTAGAATCTAAATCGACTCTACGAAGTTGATTTTGTCTTCTAACTCGTGACACTGCGAGATAAACTAAATTCGACACCTTGATGCGATCATCTACGATCCAAACAACTGTACCAGAGATGGTTTACCTCTGAGATGAGTGTATCGTCATTGCATATTCTAGCATCCAGGGAGATTTCTCAGCGTGCATTGCATCTTTCGACAATACTGATATCAAACAGAACAATATAATTTAATTCAAGAGTCTATTTTCCCTGGAATATCAACTTCAGTATTCCGTCTTCGTGTATCAGCTGGTCTATAACCTAATGGTACAGGCAATTCTAAAATCTTTTTTTTCTGCGCTTCAAATAATTGTCGCTGAAGTTTGTCTCAAATTTACTTTCTACTTGCCACAATCAAATCATTTAGACTACACGCTACCCGAACATCATTTAACGAGGTTTCTGAAATTATTTTACGTGCTATTTCACATTGGATTTTATCCGATTGTCATCTGATTATATATGCCATCATAGATGATCTTAGATGCATATACTGAGGTGATTCGATGTAGCTAACAATAGTTCATAACTTTTTCCCATCGGACAAGTAAGCAAGTAAGCATTTTTACGATTGACATATATATCACTAGATGTTGCATCCGCAATTATACAATCGTATTCAGCGTCATCTAAAATTAATTGTGAATAATGCCGCTTGTGATCATATGCTCTGTCCGTATGCGATACAACTAGCTTGAACATCTGAGAGAAATTCAAATCGTGTTGGCTTCCACAGATTTATCTCTCTGGCGAAATGCGATGCAACTGACGGGACGGTAAAGCAGTTTGTTAGTAATTGTTTGGTATTATCCTTTGAAAATTTCTCAGTGAGTTTTCTCATCGTGCCGTGAAGAGATTCCGTCCGGTATATTTCACCGTTAGGTCTTACAAATTGATCAAATTAACCCTCCTCATCATGAAAACTCCGAAGTAACCACACTTTCACACGATCGTTTTTACTTAATTCATAAACATTATCAAACAAATTCTCCGTGTAGTATATCATGATTCAATATTGGTACTGCGTGAGTCCACGCGTGTGAATTATGATCAATAGTATTTATTGGAGCTCCGTTTTTTATCATTTTTATTCGTATCATACTTCCTCTGTTATCGCTGCTACGGTTTTTGGGAATCTTAATGTTTGTACAAGTTCAGCCACATCTTTTATTGTAGCACCAGTATGTTTGACTCATAAAGCCCATTTTATTATATTTTTCCACGTCTTAGATCTGTTAGACCGTTTCCACGCATCACATTTGTAAAATGCTCTGTTACTCGCTCAGCGACACAATTTATCTTTGAGAGTGTCATAAGTTTTAGATTCTCAACACCTGGTTTTTCATTTATCGGATAAATTCCATAAATAATCGCCGTCACAGGGTACGTTAGCTTGTAATACGGGTTGTCAATTCCGGTCAATATTATTGATTTGGAACTCAGACTCGCAATGACGTTTTCTTATTAGCGAGGATAGGGTAGCATTAATCATCAATAATCAAATTTCCTGTTTCTGCTAGTGCATTAAATTTTACTTTAAATAAAAAATACGTTCTATGTTTGAGATGTTCTATTATACACGCTGCTCGTTTATCATTCATTGTAGCATCAACACCACCAACGATTCGAAATGTTGACCAGGAGTGAGATGCGCCATCTTTCTTAACGTCGTTTATAGCATTATAAATTATAATAATCATGCTTTTGTCACTCACTAGACCCTTCCTTGGTGCATCTACCGAGATTATATCGATATTACATTTATAGCTTTTCGAGGGTTTGATTTTGGATAATCTCTGAAATTCCACTTTATTATAATTAAAACAAGTATTTAAATAAAGATATTTTATATAATGAACCACTTTAAATGGCTGATGATAGGATTCGTAACCCCTTGTAACAAATCCTGCAGAAACGAATTCTGTGGACATCATTCACAGAGTATGCGACGGGGAGCTTAGTTCTGAAATCTTGTGTACGATGCGGTGTTGGAGTACGAATAGAAGCACAACTGTGCCTCCAATGTGGTCGAAAGCTATACAGAGAGCTTAAACGGTATTATGATAAAAAAATAATGACCCTGACAGCGTCACCGATAAAGTTATGAGAACTCCAGAGGATTATATTACTAGATTCTCAACAAATAATAATTAAAACAAATAATGATTTAAACAAATAAATATATTATATATAAATGAGCCAATAATTTCAACCACATCCTACTATCAAGAACTACGAAGCATCACGTGATGGTGTAGTCAGACATTGCCGGCTGGAAAGACCAGTAGAGCTTGACAATATTCAGGGTTATTTAATGTTTAGTGTTTGAAAAGAAAATTTTATTGTCATAGATTCACCTACGAATGTTTCTTTGGGACGATCAAAGATGGCATTGTGATTGACCACATTTATTCAGATCCAAAAAGGAACTCATTAGAAAACCTTCAAGCTTTCATTCAAAGTGAGAATACCGAACGTGGTTGTAGAAGACTGAATAGAAAAAAAATGAGAGACGGGTCAAGTCTATAAATGCTGATACGGATGAGGAAAAGATATTTCAATAAATCAATGCAGCCTGCAGGTATATTGATATTTGCGTACCTTCGATACGACGTGTAGCAGAAAATGTATATAAATCTGCCTTTTCTCGTGACAAGCATTATTGTCGACGGTACCGATTAATAGGGTTTTTCTATATAGTAGGGGTCCTCTCAAATCTCAAAGTTTGTGGTGTGTGTGTGTGCGTGCGTGCGTGCGTGTGTGTGTGTGTAAAAATATGTTAAATGTAAAGCGAATGACCTCCGTATGTTTTTGTGTCGTCCTTAATTAAGATTATCTGTTGTACCGTTCTTAGAATTAAGGTTGTAAATACTGTAATACAATGCTGTAAATATGCTTCAAACAATGCTGTAAATATGCTTAAAAAAGGTCATCAATGACCCCCATTTGTTCCTGTAATAATGAACTATGAAAATATCAATGATATAATTTTTGCTGCGACAAATGTGAAAAATCAAGGAATACAACTATCAGATAACCTAGATAGTAATAAAATCCTCTCTGACTTTGAGTACCTACAAAAGCGTATACTCGAAAATAGATATACGCTACCGTCTCAGTATAGATTCATTAAGGAAATAAAACAGGCCGTTAACTCATCATTAGCGAATAATAGCGAGGTAAGTTAGTTCGTACCTGTGTTTACCGCAGTAGAAAAAGTAAGAGCGGAACTATCAAAAGAATATGAAACCAAGAAAAACATTAATTTACGGGTCAGGCAGCTAAACAGGATAATACAAAACGAAAAATACCAACGTTGATAACATTTCGATTTCGTGTAGTTAGCATTTCAATTACAATATTTTTTTTAATATCGGTAATGTTTAATTTAGAAAATGAGGCCTTGTAAAAAGGTTGTAGGATTCGCCCACTCTGCTTCTATAATATCCTTTACCATATCCATAATATCCTCTTACTTTATAGATAATATCCCATTACTCTATGCATAATATCCTCTTACTTTATAGATAATATCCCATTACTATATGCATAATATCCTCTTACTTTATAGATAATATCCCATTACTATATGCATAATATCCTCTTACTTTATAGATAATATCCCATTACTATATGCATCATATCCTCTTACTTTATAGATAATATCCCATTACTCTATGCATGATATCCTCTTACTTTATAGATATTATCCCATTACTGTATGCATAATATCCTCATACTTTATAGATAATATCCCATTACTATATGCATAATATCCTCTTACTTTATAGATAATATCCCATTACTATATGCATAATATCCTCTTACTTTATAGATAATATCCCATTACTCTATGCATAATATCCTCTTACTTTATAGATAATATCCCATTACTGTATGCATAATATCCTCATACTTTATAGATAATATCCCATTACTATATGCATAATATCCTCTTACTTTATAGATAATATCCCATTACTATATGCATAATATCCTCTTATTTTATAGATAATATCCCATTACTATATGCATAATATCCTCTTACTTTATAGATAATATCCCATTACTATATGCATAATATCCTCTTACTTTATAGATAATATCCCATTACTATATGCATAATATCCTCTTACTTTATAGATAATATCCCATTACTCTATGCATAATATCCTCTTACTTTATAGATAATATCCCATTACTGTATGCATAATATCCTCATACTTTATAGATAATATCCCATTAATATATATATATATATATATATATATATATATATATATATATATATATATATATATATATATATATATACATATATATATATATATATATATATATATATATATATATATATATATATATATATATAATACCTTATTACTATTTAGATAATATCTTCTTACTATATAGATAATATCCCATTAATATATAGATAATATCCCATTAATATATAGATAATATCTTCTTACTATATAGATAATATCCCATTAATATATAGATAATATCCCATTAATATATAGATAATATCCTATTAATATATAGATAATATCCCATTAATATATAGATAATATCCCATTACTATATAGATAATATCCCATTACTATGTAGATAATATCCCATTACTATGTAGATAATATCCCATTAATATATAGATAATATCCCATTAATATATAGATAATATCCCATTAATATATAGATAATATCCCATTAATATATAGATAATATCCCATTAATGTATAGATTTTACCTTATTACAATATCGATAATATCTTCTTACAATATAGATAACATCCCTTACTATGTAATATCCTCTTACTATATAGATAATATCCATATTACTATATAGATAATATCATTTTGCTATACAGAGAATTTACTTTGATGTTCTCACGGAATTAACAACAGGTTCTCTGCCGATATGCAAGGAAGACACATTAAACATACTTTTACGGTTTACTCTTTCTATGTAGCACACTAGGAACTATGAAAAGGACACATGTTTATCGCAAGCACAAACTTTAAATTTAAAGAGTTTACAATTATTAAAGTATTATTTCTCTGTAAGAAAATTGAATGGTAAAATATTCGAAGCATAGTACGGCTAGCGAATGTTGGGCCAATATTTCATTTTGTCATATTAAATGCGCATGATAGGATTTATTAGTGTTTTTTTTTTTATCATTTATTGATTTAGCTTCGCCTAACGTTTGTTCCTGTCAACTGTATTCTCTGGCTCAAAAAATACATGTTTAATTTGTCCCAAATATCAATTCCAGTGAATGCGTCATGCTAATATTTATTTGCAACAGACACTTCCTTATTTGTCTCATTGGTGCCAGCACAGCTAGTGAATATTTATGGCTTAGAGATAGTTCTGTTGCAGAAACCACACTATCAAACGTTTATCAATCACTAATCGCATCACAGCGTTCGTACTAAGGTAATTATTGTGTCTTTAAACGAAAGATGTATCTTTATAAACATGCATTTTTGACCACTGGCAGTTGCAAAATTAATTGTTGCATCCAGTTCATGATTAACGTAATCATTGGAATAAATTATCGTTGTAGATCTTGTTTTTGTGAACTTATCTGAGTTTTTGGAGTCATTTTAGTTTAAATGTTGCGCTTGGTGATGCTTTTCACGTATTTAGACAATTCCTAAATGCTGGCATATATATATATATATATATATATATATATATATATATATATATATATATATATATATATATATATATATATATATATTGGTGTAATAACTACATTTATTAAGGCCATTTGTGTTGCCGTTTCTTCAAAATAGTTGCAGGTTGAGTACTCAAGAAGCAAATGTACTTGTCAAAAACCATCTCTTTAAGCTACGGTTCGACTCTTGCATTGGCTGCTCCTACTATGATTCAATGTCGTCATGCCGATTATGATGACACGCATTCCTAGGACTTTCATCATTCATTCATTGCATGATGATTTTCTATCGTATTTTGTCCTTTTCGTTCTTTCAGCATGGGATCTGTAGAAAAAAAGATGCATTGCATTTTTTTATCCTTTGGAAATAATTGAGAAAATTCTCTTTAAATCAGTTGGGCATGATCCTTTCTTAAATTTGTTTTAAATGAACTGTGAGATGATTGTGCTTTCTTTGTCATAGTTTAAAAAAAAATCTGCTGTTTGGCCAATTATTAGAGCTAAAGGAGTCACGGTAATAATTCAACTCCCATAGTAAACCTATGGAAACACCATCATATTAAAAATTCAATAACTCCCATAGTAAACCTATGGAAACACCATCATATTCAAAATTCAATAACTCCCATAGTAAACCTATGGAAACACCATCATATTCAAAATTAAATAACTCCCATAGTAAACATATGGAAACACCATCATATTCAAAATTCAATAACTTAAAACTTAGGTGTGCTAATACTAAAACTGCATCAATATAATATTGTCTATTTTTCTCTTAAATTACAGAGAGAATAAGCTCTCGAAAGATATTTTTACTAAAATTTTACTTTTCATTATTAACCAATTATGGACCACCAAATCCGTATGCACTATTCGTCACCCATTTCTAGACTGGTTCACATTTCTTCCATATAATTAGTACCGTGTGTCCTATAGCCGCCATATGTAATATATTTAGATAAATATGTAGTTTTATCATTGATATTAGAGCATAATTATAGGAAAGAATTAACCATGATTGTGCAAGGATAATAGTGTAATGGCATTTTGTGATACCACTGTATATAGCTAAATTGCATCCGAATTAAACGTGGCTGTGTTGTAATGTACTTATTAGTGGCTTTATTCTTGTTATTAAAATATGTTTTCGGCATATATATGTCGTCTTTCTATGGCATTTCATGCTACACAAAAGCAACGCAAACAGGCTGACATTAGCAAGTATGATATTACAAGGTATCAAAAGTACATGATGCCTTGTTTTTGCATTTCACACAAGTCATATTACAAGTTTTAAATGTTTTAAATTTTAAAACTTGCCTTTCTTTTCCTACTGATTCTCACGGAAATAGGATGCTGCTCCCACTATGATTCAATGTCGGCATCAACTATGGTCCTTGAAGACTTTAACTACGTTAAAATCCAATTAGGACTTTCATTATTCATACATTGATGATGATTTTCTTTCGTATTTTGTCCTTTTCGTTCTTTCAGCCATGGGATCTGTATAAAACTGATGCATTGCATTATTTATCCTTTGCAAATAATTAGGAAAAATCTCTTTAAATCAGTTGGACAAGATCCTTTCTTAAATTTGTTTTAAATGAACTGTGAGATGATTGTGCTTTTTTCCTCATTTTGTTTTTAAAAATCGGCTGTTTGGCCAATTATTAGAGCTAAAGGAGTTACGGTAATAATTCAACACCCATAGTAAACCTATGGAAACACCATCATATTAAAAATTCAATAACTCCCATAGTAAACCTATGGAAACACCATCATATTCAAAATTCAATAACTCCCATAGTAAACCTATGGAAACACCATCATATTCAAAATTCAACAACTCCCATAGTAAACATATGGAAACACCATCATATTCAAGATTCAATAACTCCCATAGTAAACATATGGAAACACCATCATATTCAAAATTCAATAACTTAAAACTTAGGTGTGCTAATACTAAAATTGCATCAATAAAATATTGTCTATGTTTCTCTTAAATTACAGATAGAATAAGTTCTCAAAAGATATTTTTACTAAAATTTTACTTTTCATTATTAACCAATTATGGACCACCAAACCCTTATGCATTATTTTATTTCGTCACCCATTTCTAGATTGGTTCACAGTTCTTCCATATAATTAGTACCGTGTGTCCTATAGCCGCCATATGTAATATGTTTAGATAAATATGTAGCTTTCCCATTGATATTAGAGCATAATTATTGGAAAGAAGTAGCCATGATTGTGCAAGGATAATAGTGTAATGCCATTTTATGTATTTTATGTGATACCACTGTATATAGCTAAATTGCATCCGCATTGCACGTGGCTGTGTTGTAATGTTCTTATTAGTGGCTTATTCTTGTTATTAAAATATATAAAAGCTATCCAATGTTCCTATAATACTGACATTGATGTTGAAGATGGAAAGCTTGCTGACAACCTGTTGTAGCCCATGCCAAGAGGTAAGCTGGAGGTGGATAAATATGTGGAAAACGTTGCGATAACAAGTCATGTTCATGTTTATATGCAATATTCAGACACTGATATAACTTATCACTGCATATGCATCTTGGTAAATTTAAGGAATAGAATTTAATTGCAAAATAACGTTGTTTAATTCATAAATTACCTACATTTATCCAAACCTCATAAAAAGTTAAGAAAAATCCTCAAAATCATTATTGAGGATACTAACCACTACTAACCACTACAAGTAGTGTTAAATTCTTTATTCTTTACCTTTCAATATAAAGCAAATAAAATGCATACAATATTGAAAAAGGGAAAGAGGATGTGATATACTTTGATTGGGCATACCATGTAGCAAGCTCTAATTTACAGCTAAATGATTGTATCCTATTATTTGATAATAAGTGCAGAGCAATGTTACTTTTATAAATAAATTTTGTTTCAAAGTTTAAACCACATTTCTGAAATTAAGCTTGTTTTCATCTATTCACATCAACAGATCGGTGAGCAAAACACATATCGCTTAGTGCATACATGAAAAACTGCCGAGATGTGGGAAAATGTGTTCTAAAAGCACCAGAAATGTCAATATTTTCTATCACGGGACTTGAAACATGAAGCGAAAAGAGGTATGGTGTGACGGGAGAGAGAAATATGTTCGACACGCAGATATACGTCAAGAATCTTTCAACAGTATGAAGAAATGCTAAGAAGAGGTTGTGGAAGAAAAACTGCCTATGTAAATTATGCGCTGCATATTGAACTTTCATGGACTTCTAATGAAAATAAAGTGTTGAGAACTATATTTTTAAGTGTGAATGTCCCTGCCCCCCCCCCCCGCAACAAAAGGTATGCAGAAAAGTTCCAACACTGTTTGCCAAAATATTGAATGCACTAATATGAGAAACTTGGCAGAACATAGAACAGATGTCAAGGAGTTTAATTCTATGAAAGGAAATGAGACATATATGACTGATATTTAGTTTGACTCAACATATGATAATGCAACTTACAGTAAAGTAGGAAGGACACCCTTTCAATAAGCTAGCGAGTGCACACGCATTCTAGTTGAAGATACTACTCCTGAGAAAATGGTAATTAATATACCTATAAGGAACAAACTATGCACATTGTATACAATGCATGCATCTGATGATGAAGCCCAATTGTATCACTGCTCAACAAATACAAGTTTACAAACAAATATTGGATATGAATACACATTGTGTAAGGAGGGGCATATACATTTGAAGAAAACAGAAAATCTCGAGGTACGCAACATTACAACTGATCCAGACACTGCTAGTTATCGGGCTAGCCTGGACATTAGGAGGGATGGGAATAACTGAAACAGTCTATATTTGTTTTAAATTACAGATAGAATAATCTTGAGATACGCAACATTACAACTGATCCAGACACTGATAGTTATCGGGCTAGCCTTGATACTAAGAGGGAAGGGAATAATTGCAACAGTCCCTGTAAATCATATTTGATACATGCCATCTGGCTCAGAATCATAGAAAGTTCATTAAAGGTCAGAAAATAATAATAGATTTTATGCGAGAATGAACCACAAAACTGAAGGAAAAGATGCAGACCAACTTTACAATGACTAAGATGTGCCAAGATGAGTTTGAAAGGTCATTAAAAAATACTAATATTATTAATATCATTAATAATAATAATAATAATAATAATAATAATAATAATAATGAGGACTTTGTATAGTGCCTAATCGTACGAAGATCTAAGAGCTTTACACCATCAATAATAATATGACTACACTACAGAACAACAAATGACAAAAGCAATGAAATTGGAAAACATAAAAACATGCTGAAAACATATAAGATACAAAACATGATTAGGTCGCTAAGTTTGTCCCTGCAGTCGAAACAGGTGAGTCTTAAGAGCACTCTTAAAAGGGACCACTGTGTCTTTGTGTCTAATTTCAATGGGCAATTCGTTCCACGTCGCCGGGCCATGGTGTGCAAACGAACGTTGTCCATATGACATTGTTTTCACCTTGGGAACAATGAGTATACGATTATCAGAAGACGATCGTAAGGTCCTAGCTGGTGTTTACACATGGGTGAGGCTGGATAGATATGTTGGACAGGAGTCTGTCGTTGAAACATAGCCCAGAGAACAAATTTTGTGTTTGATAGCCGGGTACAGAGCAGTGGTGAAGTGTGCTCTGATTGAGGCACTCTAAAGATGATCCGTGCAGCTGTGTTTTTAACTTTTTGAAGTTTCTGGAGTAAATATTGTGACGAACCAGACATAAATGAGTTCCAATAGTTCAGTCTTGAAAGTACTAATGAACACACAAGTGTTTTAGTGGCATCAACAGAAAGATATTTACGAATGGAACTGATGCGTCTCAATTCAAGATATGCAGCCTTTCATATATTCATGACATGTTGGTGCAATGTGAGAGTAATGTCTAGAGTAATGCCTAGGTTCTGTACTGACTGTGAGAATTTAATGTTGGTGCTGCTGATATTTGTTGTCTGAGGTAAAGGATGTGAATGAGAAAGTCGTTGTGTTGTGATCAGATTAGCCTCAGTTTTATCATCATTCATCTGCAGCGTGTTACATGTCATCCATGATTTTACATCAGAAATGCACTTATCCAATCATTGGATGGTAGTATCTACTTCAGTTGGTTGGCTAGACTTGTATGATCTATGACACTTGAGAGCGGCTGAGTATGCATAATGAAGAGAACATGTCCAAGAACAGTTCCCTGTGGAACACCACAACATACGTCAACTGGGCTGGAGTGTATTCCATTTGCAGATATAATTTGTGTCCTGTTAACTAAGTAGGACTTGAACCACTGTAAGACTATATTCTGAACGCCAAATACATGATAGAGACGGTGACCTATTGTGTCAAATACTGCAGATAAATCCAGGATAGTGAGAACTGTAATCTTTACACTATCCAAAGCAGAGAGAATGTCACTAAATACTTTCAGAAGAGTAGTTTCCGTACTGTGGCAAAGGCGATATGCAGACTGTACATTGCTAAAAAGACTGTTTGAATTCAAATGAGATACAAGTTGAGTTAGAACAACCTGTTCAAAGATTTTTTATATGAATGGGAGATTAGAAACTGGGTGGTAGTTCTTTAAACCGTTATGGTCCAGTGTTGGTTTCTTCAGCAGTGGCTTTACGATGGCAGTTTTGAAAAATGATGGGAATTCCCCTGATGAGAGAGAGATATTAATAACATCAGTTAGTGAAGGAAATATTGGGTCTAAGCACTAATGCATCAGTGATGTCGCAACTGGATCAAGTTCACAAGACTTTGGTGCACTTTTCATCACGATTGTCCGTCCTAAATCAATAGAAACAGGTTCAAATGCTCCTAACGGTTGTCGCTGAAATTCTGCATCATAAATGTATGGTGACGAATCAGTTGCAATTGTGCTGTCAAGCGAATCTTTAATGGTTTGTACTTTGTCGTCGAATAAATTTGCAAATTGATCTGGTAGTTCTAGTGGAGAGAAGGTTGTTGGAAGTGGTGTACATTTGCTCCTTGACCTCAGTTTGTTAGTAATCTCGAAGAGCTCTTTGCAGCTGGAACTCTCCGTGATCTTAGTACTGTAATGTGATGATTTGGCTAAATGGACTATGTTTGTGCCGTTCTTCTTAGCGGCTTCGTAGATTTGTTTATGAATAGTGAGTCTGGTGGAAAGCCAAAGCATCTCTGCTTTTCGGCGATGTCTTTTAGCAGCGCGAAGCTGGTCTCTAACACTACCATGGAGGACACTTTGTTTTATTGATATTCTACATTTGGTGGCTGGAGCATGTTTTTCAAGCAATGAATGCAGGCAATTATCAAGTTGTTCCGCTGTTGTATGTAAGAAAGTTGTTAGGTTTTCTTGGATGTCATGCATGAATTTAGTTCTGTTTATCATACGGAGGTTTCTCTTAGTAGCAAATAGAGGTGTAGGGTTATGGACTGATTCGTCGAGATGGCATACAATGCAGATGTGATCGGATGCAAGTTCGTAGGATACAAGGGTGGATTGAAGAATATTATCATCAGGTCTATAAAAATACCCAGTCTAAAATGTCACGAAGTTTATGGGTAGGATGGTTAACTGACTGTTTAAGATAGAAAACAAGAATGTAATCTAGGAGTTTTGACATGTATGGTTGACCAGGACAGTCAAAGTGAAAGTTGAAATCTCCAAGAATAATTAGGTTGCCATCTATCGAATTTCCATACTCTAGAACATTTGAAACTGCTCCAAAAAGAGAGATTCAGTCAGCTTGTTTTTTTCTACTAGAAGGAGGACGGTAGAGACAGAAAAAAATGGACTGACCTTTGTTCAAGTGTGAGCGTTGTTTGGACTCTTTCAAACGATGTGTGGCATAAATTGAAGGTTCTATTGTACTTAAGGCATTTGATCATGGAATTCTTTGTAATTACAGCAATTCCACCTCCGCGAGAGTTGTGGTAGAATGACTTGATGGAGTAATCGCTGGGTGTTAAATCTGCACACTTACATTCATCACCTGCGGCATGTAACCAAGTTTATGTCAGGAAGAAGATGTCAATATTCTAGTTGTTGATAAAATTAACAATTTCTGTGCGCTTTTCCGGTGATCCTACTGATTGAGCGTTGAATAATGCAATACGTAGTGGTATCCCTGGGACAGTTGACACAACGGTTGACGATTTAAGAGGAGTTTGACCAGGTTATTAAAATTAACGGCAGAATTTTTAAGTTGTTTATCCGTTACGGGCGAAAGGGAGATAACTGGAATTGTTCTTCCTGTTCCCCCAGCCAACTTTGAAAGAACGTTTCATCTTTTGCTTCCGTTTACATTTAATAAGTCATAAATGTAATAGTAGTAGTCGTAATAACGGTAGCAGTAGTATTAATATTTATAGTTTATATTTATAGTGCTGTTGTTGCTTTTTGTTATTGTTGCTGCTGCTGCTGTTTCTTTTTCTGCTGCTGGTTATGTTGATAATGTTACACAACGATGTTCATTGAAGACTTTCGATATCAAATGGAGTTATATATAGTACATGGGACAAAAGTAATAAAGACGATAATTCCACTCAATATTGCTCAAATACGGTAAATGCCCAATAGGCCAACGTACGACTTTAATGTGATATCTGAAATAATTTCTTGTATTGTTTCTACTATATTAACGTACGTATATCATTTGAACAAATAAGGCTAGTGGCGTCGAACTTTTTTGATGAGAATAAATAACAAACGAGGAAAAACTTATCGCATTGCACAAAGTTATTCATTGTTAAATGCGTGTATCAGGTAACTTTATTCTAGATCTTTCTTTTATTATGCTTGTTCGTTCATTACTTGACCTTATTAATGTTGCAGGATACAGTCAAAGGTATATGCTATTTTTAGACACATCACGGTAAATATTACGTTCTGATCACGAATTCATTGCTTAGATGGCAATAATGATAACAGTTTGGTAAGTCGTGACACTGATAATACCCTTTTTTAAATCCTGATCTGAAGGTTGACGTAAATTCTTCATTTAATTAATCACAGCGTATACGTCAGTTAAGCAAAAAAGATGAGGAAGATGTGTTTTCATACAATATCATGTTACTATTTCGACTGTAAGGTCTTAAAATTAGTAAAGTGTGAGACGTAACAAGCTTTGTAAAATTAAAATTCAACAAATACTATAATCTCTAGAATACAGAGTTTAAGGGCACAGAGAACCTGCGGTATTGTGAATTATATATACAGGTTCTAATACAAAAGTTACGAATACATTTAGTTGAAATCCAAATTAAACCCAATGCTGAAAGCGTTCATGTGTATGTGTTGGCCTGTATCGTGGCGTTGTACCGATATTCTTTTGTTGAAGCAAAGTCAGTCATATAATTCCAAGTTCGATTTCACAATAAATCCCAGTGAATGTCTATGTCTAAGAATGAATATGCATTATATGTTAAACGTAGGATCTATATTTGGAGCATTCAAGTGAGTCGCACGTTTTTTACACTTCCTTATCCACAGGACCCTTTTGTTGTACACACACACACACACACACACACACACACACACACACAAACAAACACACACACATGCGCGCAAACAACACACATAGACACATGAGAGATAGAGGCATCCCACCTACATCTTCTAAAATAATAGTTTACAATATGTGCAAAATCAGTCATCATGTTGTCATCTGTCGAAAGAATAAACTGTGTGTGTGTATATATATATATATATATATATATATATATATATATATATATATATATATATATATATATATATATATCCTTACCTACCTATCACCTGCTATGCACCTGTACACAAACGACAGGTGTGCCAGGTAATAGCTAATCACGGAGAATTTATCGAAATAAACAAATAACATGTGCCATGTCAAATGCTAAAGCTGTCAGATATTTGAGGAATCGTGATAGCTTATATCGTAGAAAGTGAGATTAGTAACCCATGAGTCGCGGTTTCCATAGTAATCATGTCCAGATTTTATATAAATTTAGATTTTAAAAAAAAAAGATAAAGTAACTTGTCGTTTTAGCAATTCATAATCTTTAAAAAAAAAGACCTTCAATTTCTGAATAGCATTTGCACTGAAACCCTAAAGGTAAAACATAAAACTGGTAATACAGTTATTGAATGCTGTCTTATTATAAGGATTTCTACACATTAACATAACTGAAATTAATGTCGTACCCTGCATGCTAAAACGAGATGTTACTTTATCTAGAATTGGTTACAGCGTTGACCGTCTGAGAAACGCGATCCATTATAGCGATTTGTTTTCATGATAAATCGTCATTGGAAGCAGTCTGTAGGGTTTTTCTTTAATAGGTGTTATTGTTGTTGTACGGGTTTAACGCCAATTTTCAGCACACGATTGGCTATACACGGCAGCCAGTATTACTGGTTATCTTTGGTTGCATTTCTCTTGGCTATTTCGTCATTTTTATCTTACTGGTTATCCTTGGATGCATTTCTCTTGGCTATTTCGTCATTTTTATCTTACTGGTTATCCTTGGATGCATTTCTCTTGGCTATTTCGTCATTTTCGTCTTATTGGTTATCCTTGGATGCATTTCTCTTGACTATTTCGTCATTTTTATCTTACTGGTTATCCTTGGATGCATTTCTCTTGGCTATTTCGTCATTTTCGTCTTATTGGTTATCTTTGGTTGCATTTCTCTTGACTATTTCGTCATTTTTATCTTACTGGTTATCCTTGGTTGCATTTCTCTTGGCTATTTCGTCATTTTTATCTTACTGGTTATCCTTGGATGCATTTCTCTTGACTATTTCGTCATTTTTATCTTACTGGTTATCTTGGATGCATTTCTCTTGGCTATTTCGTCATTTTTATCTTACTGGTTATCCTTGGATGCATTTCTCTTGACTATTTCGTCATTTTTATCTTACTGGTTATCTTGGATGCATTTCTCTTGGCTATTTCGTCATTTTTATTTTACTGGTTATCCTTGGATGCATTTCTCTTGACTATTTCGTCATTTTTATCTTATTGGTTGTCCTTGGATGCATTTCTCTTGACTATTTCGTCATTTTCGTCTTATTGGTTATCTTTGGATGCATTTTTCTTGATTATTTCGTCATTTTCATGATATATGTGCCATGTGTTTAATATTTGAATACTGACACTTACACATGATAATAATAACCTGGTTAATAACTAAGTCACATCTGGGTTCTGATTTCTGAAAATGATGCACATTATAATCGTAAATCTTTAACAAATACTACATCTGTTCTGCTCATTTGTGTATTTCTTTAGTAATACTTTAGTATACATACAATGTTAATGTTGGTTCATGTGTTGTGTTTTCAGACTTTATATGAAGAAACAGACACAAAATTCGCCCATGATCTCAAACTATTACTGTATTGGTCACAAAAGCAAAGTTTGTGTGGCTTGATAGCTGTTTTCTATAATTTTAGGCATAAGAAATTACGGAACAACACTTACTACCAAGAAACAAAAATTGTTTTACATAGTGTAATCGTTCGAAATATATTAAGAATTTATTACAAAGATATTAAAATAATGTAGGAAATCTATTAAGAATTTATTACAAAAATATTAAAACAATGTAGGAAATATATTAACAATTATTACAAAGATATTAAAACGATGTAGGAAATGTATGAAAAATTTATTACAAAGATATTAAAACAATGTAGGAAATATATTAACAATTTATTACAAAGATATTAAAACAATGTAGAAAATATATTAACAATTATTACAAAGATATGAAAACAATGTAGGAAATATATTAACAATTATTACAAAGATAGTATACCAATGTTAGAATTATATTAACAATGTATTACAAAGATATTAAAAAAATGTGGGAATAATATTAACAATTTATTACAAAGATATTAATACAAGGTAGGAAATATATTAACAATTATTACAAAGATAGTATACCAATGTTAGAATTATATTAACAATGTATTACAAAGATATTAAAAAAATGTGGGAATAATATTAACAATTTATTACAAAGATAGTATACCAATGTAAGAATTATATTAACAATTTATTACAAAAGATATTAATTACAATGTAAGAATTATATTAACAATTTATTACACATTTTGTTATTTAACTTTGAAAATACTAGTAAGAGGAAACTACCAGAATAATCAACTTAATACTTATTAATTTTCTTGTGTGTTTATTTATTTCTTTTTCTTCTAGAGAAAAGTCTTCAAATAAGATCATATACATGCTTATTATTGTGTATACATTTAGTTTTTAGTATATCGGATTTACAGAAGTAATTAGCACTTTGGCTTGGACCAATGTCCAACGTTCCCTCTAAGCGAATGGTAGATGTGCGCGCAGAGCTCGCTTCACTGCACAAGCATCACGGAGAAGAGCAAAATTTAACGTTGGATTGAGCAAAAATGGAAAATTCAGCTGCGCGGGGATGCCTGAGCAGCTACGAGCGCTCGCACGCGCTCAGCTTAGAGGGAACGTTGCGGGGCCATGTCCCTTCATAATAACTGCAACGGTGCAGTAAATAATCACTTTAACGGAGATTGCCTCTTTCTATCTGTCTGACTCTCTAGTTGGGGCAGTGGTTTATTGTTGATATTGCGTCCAAGGAACAAGGTCTTACGTGTCGGTTATTAATGGGCTTATCTCCTAGCAATCAAAGATAATCAGTTTAGTAAAAACTAATATTGAAGATTTTAATTTAACGTTTTAGAATAATAACAAGATACAAGCACTGGAATTAATATCTGTGTATCTCTTTGTCTTTTGGTTTTGACATAATTCGCTCTTTGTTTTTTTTTTCTTCTTCAGGCCGTAGAGTTTTCCCTTTATTCTTATTTTCAGCGAATATGATATTTTTTCTGAAATAGTTCGTGACACTGATGAGCCAATGTTATTTTTTTTACATAACTTCTAATAATAATGTTAACCATAGCATGTTCAATTGTAATGCAAATCAAATATAGATGATTCTTCTCATAAACGGTGTTCGATATGTACAGGTAGTTTCATATTCCATCTACATTGTTAAAACCTTCAAGGCTTATTTCTGCTAGCACTTTTAGGGATCGGGTGCATATTCTATCTTTGCTGTGGATTTGTTTTCTTTCTGACATATATCCCTGTATATTACCTTATAATATTAACATGATATATGACGTTATTGTACTGATGTATCTGTATTTCTAGTGCAAGCAATGACTTGGCACAAGTGTCGACTGGTTTCTAATTCTCAAATTTTTTTCAAAATTAAGATCACCAGATCTGCCCTATATTCAATTACAACCTATGTAACAGAGAAGGACGAGCACTATGGAAACCAAATGATTATTTGCATATCAAATGGCTTGAAAATGGGACTAAAAAACCTATTTAGATAGGGATGTACAAAATATTTACAACGAAATACCTGACGACATTTTAGAAAAAAAGACCTTAGTGGTTGACTTAGATTACATCCCAGCAGAGAGGTCAGTAACGTAAAAGGAGACATGTAAATGAACGTGTTGAATTAAACTGAGTAATGTAATTAAGGAAACGTTCTGTCTATGGTGCAATGTTGAACATTACTATTACTGACGAGCAGCTCCTTTAGTTTTTCTCATATTTAGCAATATTGAACTAGACATCATTTGCACAAGTCATTTTTAAACATTTAACGTGCTATGTCCGTGACCTCTGACATCTTAAACATATTTTCGACATATATTTTTATAAAACTAAAGACCGGCCGCCACAAAATTCGCTAAAGAAACTCACACAAAATAATAATCTGCGAAACCAATACTTCTTTGACCAACACTGAATTTAACGCGTAATAGTCTGACTGAAAAGTCAACATGACTAATCCATCCATAGGTAAAAGACATCAAAACATTTACTTTTAGAATTTTGAACGTCATTTTTCAGTCTATGACCTTCATATTTGACCGTTCATCAAAGAATCAAAAATCTTTTTTCTTGTACAAAGATTCCACAAACAATGTTATACTTTCACTCGCAGTGTAGTCGACATCTGACATGTTGGTCTTGAAATTAAAAAGGTACTAGTCGACATTTTGGTCTTGAAATTGGAAAGATACTAGTCGACATTTTGGTCTTGAAATTCCAAAGGTACATCCTTACCCCAATTTCATTCCGTTAGATTGGAAACTGTAATTTTTAGTCATTGTGCAGAAATAATTGGAAACAAACTGATATAACAAGCAAACGACTCTCATCTTTTAATAATTATAATTCGTGTTATTACAAAGTATAACAAACTTAAGAATCTACTCAAGCTTCACGTCCTGGTGTTACTTTGAAGAAATCCGAATGTCTGCATTTCAGAATAAAAAAAATGCACAATGGATCATCAAAATAAAATATATGTGTCATCCTAACGGATACCACAAAGTTTTGCAACTTTTCGCGTTTGTTGACAAGAATAGGGGTTTGGTAAATTGTTTATAAATAACGACAGAACACTGCAAAATGCTGCCTTAACAAGATAACAGGTCTTCATCTCTGCAAACAGTTTTATCTAATTAATGTCCAAGTGGGACTAGCTTTTGTAATACTTATAATTTTCCAGAGTGGAGGAAGTATCAACTTGTGAAAATCCTTTTATGTAAATTAGCATATTATGGAATGACTCCATTTACTAACGATTGGAAAGAATGCGTGTTATTGTTGTCTTTCTATATATTTTAATAACGGACACAATTAGATGTATCGGATCAAATTATTGCATGTATGGATCGTTGAACGGAGTTATTTATTGCGTTCATTTTGACAACTAGTTTCATACACACATTAATTGTTTTGATGATATTCAATACCTCCGAATTTTTTGCACCATATCAGCTACTGATTAACAATTTTTATTTAGGTCATATTCGTTTTATTTACTAATGCTAAAGTTCGTTACTGCTACACATTTGTTCCATGACTACTAAATACGGAATAAAAACAGAAACATAATTCGCTTAGACACTACACAAGATTTCTATTCAGTAAGGTATCATCAGCGGTGTATTTAACGATGGCGTTGACCAACTTTTTCCAGAAGCCTTCCATTTTGTCTGGGTTATCGGCGTCTGGCCATTCCAGTCTTGTCCATTTGAAGCAGACCTTTCTCAATGATGTGGGAAGAGATCTGATCTTCACGTCTCCTAAGGTTACCAAGATGATTGGTTTCCCTTGATACAAAGCAATTTCCGCCTCAAATTCGCACCATCGACTGCGTGCAAACTCCTTTGAGAGGATGAACAGTACAGCACAGGATGACGAAACGGCATTTATAATCTCATCTGTAATACTCACCCCAACATCAAAGTCTCGATCTGATATACAAACAAGATTTTCGTTCACCCCGACCTCCTGTTGGAGTCTTCTTTCTAGTTCGGGAAAAATTGTACTCAAAACCATGTCACTATCGGAAAAGCTGTATGCAAGATAAAGAAGGAATCGTTGCTGCACGTGAAAATTATCTTGAACAAACTCGTCCAGTTGTTTACGAATCCGTCTGATTCTTAGAATGTGTCGATAGTGCCTCATATACAAAACAACACAGATGGTTGCTATGACTGGAATGCTACAGAGCGCAAGAAGACCTTTGTATCTCTGAAACTCACAGCTATGCCTGTAGGTATCAATGTCGTCTGTGTATGTAGAAAGAAGCCCGCCGTTTTCAGCACAAACTATTCCATCAATGTCGATTATGTACCGTCTGTTATTTGCTATCCAGTTTACCATGTCTTCCTGGTTACAATTGCAACTTATTGGGTTGCTAGCTAACCTAACATGAATTCCAGCTACCTCAATAATCGAGTAGTTATACCCATTTGCAAAGTCCTTCATCACTTGTCTTGTTCGTGTATCTATTCCACTGATACGATTTTCAGTTAAATTTAGAAAACGCAGATGCACTAAAGCACTTGTCAGCCAATCAGTAGTATGTAAGAAGTTTTTAGAAAGATCTAAAACTTCGAGCTTTGTATTTGTTGCAAATATGTCTGAGGGAAGACGAGACAACCCATTTGCTGAGAGATTCAGAATTTGAAGGTCATGGTTCTGCCGAAATAGAATCCTAAATTCCTCAGGATCACTTTCCTCCATCTTTGAAAGAGAATTCCCGTTCAAAAGGAGAGTAGTCAGAGATGTCATATTGGCGAATACAAGACTTGAAATGTATTCACACAAGTTTGAAGAAAAATCTAACTTTTCAAGTCGGTTTAAGCCAGCAATAAGCATGTCCATTCTCATAATACAAATATGATCCAAATATAATTCGCGAAGAGCACTGTTATTGGGAAAAATACATTGACTTTGACTTACACAGTAAAAGGTGTTGATTTCATGACAGTCAATGCTGCCACCCATGTTAAAAACTTCAAGGTTCTGCAAGTGATGTATCATAGACCCATCATGAAAGTACTCGCAAAGCGGATGGTTATATCTATGATTTATCCATTTGTCATATTCACATTTTGTCTCCATTTTACCTTTTGGAAATGGAACATCTGACGCAATGAGCTTTTTCAATTTATTCAACTTCATAAACGCTAAATATGTTCCTATGTCGATTAAAACATCATTTCGTGACACATCGAGAACTTCTAAAGATGGAACATATAGGTCTAGATTTGGACTTGATAGTATCTTTATGTTTGATTCGGGGATGGACAAAATTCTAAGATTGCTATGTTGAAAACAAGAGAAAAACACGTCGTCAAGCGTAACGCTTAATGTCAATGTGTACGAATTACCATCATTTATTCCTTCTGCATATACTTCTGCCAAATCAGGCCCTGAAAATTTAACAATTTTGCAGAGTTGATTTAAATTTATATTTCTCGAAGAACTAACATCTAGGTGACGAAGTTTGAGCCTTAATGACATATTTTCTGTAACAATTTCCGCATTCTTAACGTGAAAGGAAAATTTTGATAGACTTGGCAAAGCCTCTAACCCATCCATTCGGAATACGGAAGCCTTCTCAACCATTAGTGTCTTACCGCTCATAATAAACAGGTCTGTTAATTTTCGAAATCCTAATTGGAAAAAGCTTTTGAAGGGAAATTGTAAAGGATCAAAATCTGCGTTAGCATTGAATTCAAGTCTTAAACTTTGAATGTTTTCAACCGAAGTATTAAACAAGGCATCTGCTGTAATGTTTGCTTGTATATGACTGTCAAATTGGCACACACTTGAATAGTTCCCAGAGTCTATACACTTACAATTTGGTACACACCAGCATGTTGTGTATGCAAATATCATAAACAACAAAGTTAAAACAAGGCAGGTACTAGGTGAAGCCATCATTTCAGATGATTAGGAATGTCCTCTGAAATGTATTTAAAAAAAAGAAATCAGTAAATAATGAGGTCCAACAGAATATTTATTAAAGTAAGTAGGAGCGGACAAAGATATGTACTATTAGAACTCAACTAGTGATCAACAATACTGTGTTAGTAATAACCTAGCGAAACGCTTGTGACGAGTGGAGGTGTGTTTCACATTTCTGGAATAATTTTAATCCGATATAAGATTGATTTATCCCTCAACTAAAATTAAGTACATTTGTGAAGATCACCTGGATATAAACTACATGTAGATAGAAGAGACAATTTACTTTAAGTAGAAATAATCAGACTAAAACTTAATTAAATAACAATTTCAATAAACCTGCAACGACATATGGTGTTTAGTATTATATGTCATTATTTATTAAGTGATAAAAGGTGTTTTAAATAAATTGAATATGTCTATGTTCACAAGTCCTATAGAGGGTAATAAAGAATACTTATCATGTGTGTGTTTATATATAAAGCAAATACTCGAAGATAACGACAGTACTGGCATATTTCAGAGTCTTTACATGCAACGTAATTGTTTCCATTGTTCCAAACAAGGCTACAGCTTTGAAAGAAAAGAAAAAACTAACTAGGGCAATTGAAATATTTGGAAGCCGTTACGATATCTCGAATTTATACGTGATAAAAGGCAAGACGAG
Source organism: Unio delphinus (assembly GCA_029339505.1). NCBI lineage: Eukaryota > Metazoa > Mollusca > Bivalvia > Unionida > Unionidae > Unio > Unio delphinus. Next base: position 17,257,246 of record JAQISU010000046.1, read on the forward strand.
TGTGTAATTGCGGCAATGATACAATTATTTTCGTTGCCATTCGTACCAAATCATGCTATCAAACTATCAAATGTTTTCATCGATACACACTATTAGAAAGACGTTAATAAAATTAGAGATAGGAAAAGCTCTCAAAAATATTTTTTTACTAAAAATGTACTGTTCATTATTAACCAATTATGTACTACCAAACCCTTAAATACTCTATTATGTATTCACCCATTTCTGGACTGGTTCACAATTCTTCCATATACTTGGTACCGTGTGTCGAGAAGTTGGCTGTTCCTGCATTAGACCATAACCAGGGCGAGTTTTTAAATTATAGTTTTAAAATCAAAATAACAACGATCTTGTTCTGGAAGTTATCCTCTATAGATAAGCAATCTTCACAAGTATGAACCATTTACCCAGTTTGTCAGCAGCTAAAATAATTATTTACAGCGGTGGGTTGAATATTGAAAACTAGAAGTATACATGTTCGATTGTCTTAGTGAGACTCTGCCGAGGACAAGCTGTACATTAATCAAAAATTTATAACGCGAGTATGTTATACTAATCCCGGTACGTGCGCAGATCGGTGGTGACGATTATTCACTCGCTCGGTACGTATCTCTTTCCTGAGAAGTGGGTATCTACGGTAAGTGGTACCGCAAACGGTTAAGAAGTACCGACCGAAGCGACAATAAGAGAACAAGCGTTGTGTTGACTCGCAGCATAAAGATTAAAGATAACCAAATGGGTGCTTTTGAAGTCATCTCCGTTTATGTGTTTAGATAAAACAATTGATTTCGTCCCCGCTACATGAATAGAAATGGAAACTCCTTACCTAACCGAGAGAGTCGAAGTCACGTGCTTGGTCAATCCAATATGTCACTTAACAATTGGAAATATCGACGGCTAGACATTTCTAACAATATCAGTTCTTCAGTGTTTCAATTATAAAAGAGTGACAGCATAAACTGAAAGTTCCGGAGGCAGTGACCAGTGTATCGAATGAGCAAAGAGATGACACATCAGTGAGTGGGACAGCGGAGACCATTGTCTCCGTTGCCATGAAACATTGCAAGAATACTTATGCACGAAAGGATTAGTGTATATAGAATTGACCAAGGCTGATTGCAGAAAGGTCTTCTAATTTGTTCGTTCCCGGAAATATTCCTGTCATATGTACTGAGCTATCTTCACCAAAACCATTTAGTTTCGGAACACGGTATTTTCAATTTACACTATGACACGGATAATGATCGCTTTAAAGACGTTTTGCAGCATAACAATTAAAACCTAATATCCTAATTTATCAGAAAGGACACAGTAGAAACAAACATCAAAATATAGAAAGTATTACCTCTCATACAAGCATCATGTTGTGTTCACTATTATGTCTTTGTTTCACACCAAGAGAAGATATACATTGAAGGACATGCGTGAAAAAATATCCAATTAGAAATAGGAAGTTTTGAACAACATTACTTCTCAGAGTGCAAGCCCACTTGGTCAAAATGAATCTGACACTTATAGACAACAAGTATACTTGAAGAAAGTCAGAACGATCGCTGTTCGTTCTTTGTTTCCGGGACATCTTATGTGAAGATTTTATATATAATTTTTACCGTATACCATAATAATAACAATAACAAACCCCGACACACGCTCCCTTGTGCTTTCTCATCAAAATTAACAGGAGTCAGCAGAATTTATCGATGTGTAACAAATTCCAGTTAGGTATCATACGACCGTTTACGTCGAGTCAAATAGCAAACAGTGAGTTTACTATGTTTTTATATATCATCTTAAATATATGATTGTTAATGTGGATATACTAAAGACGTATTTTAACCATTTTTGAGATATGCACTAAATTATATTCATCATTTCTATTTTTTATTTTTGTTCGCGTACTAATTGTTCCCTCCTAATGACACAAACACACTTATCTCTTTATTTTATGGGCCCTAGAAGGCAGTGATTTGTAGCGCTCGCCTACACTGATTCAAGCCATCTCGCCTCTGTCCGCATGTGTTCGAGTCTTTTATTCTGCCAATTAGGGTATCTGAGAAAACATCCCGGCATTTTTCCTTGGTTCAATGGTCAGTTTTTATCATGGTTCGTCCTAAACTACCAATGCTGGCCGTCACGAATAGCCTATCGTGTGCTGAACATTGGTTTGTCGAAAACAACAATCTTTTTGTCTTACCTCCTTATATTATTTCCTTATAATTTTTATTTATAGGCATCTCTGTATATGAACCATACTTAAAGAGGAAAGACAAATCCGTAGTAGCAGTGTTGGTAGAACTTCGGATTCGAATTCCTAGGGTCCCAGGTTCGAAAGTTCCAATCCAGAATGGGTCTGCTGCTTTGGTGTATATTTGGTAAAGGCAATTAAGAGCTATTTAATTTTCATGATATGTTAGCATTTCCCTTGAAAACAAATCAAGGGATGACATACTGCCACGTTGTCCTCTTTACATGCTATACTAACATCGAGCTTCTGTACTTTCTCATAATCTTGCTTTTCACTTAATGGCTGAGTTTTGCCAAACAGGATATGAGGTAAAATGCGCCATTCTCTGGTTTGATGTGATAAGTTGCTGAACATGGTCATTATAGATGATAAGTGTTACTTTAAACTAGTTAATTCCTCAAGCATAAATCAAAATGACTTAATGTAACGTAATTTAACTATATGAACAGAAGAAAGTAATACAAATATAAATAAATTGGGATAAGCGAATTCAAAACAAAGTTTGAAGATAAACATACAGAAAGGTTTTAAAATTGTTTGTGTATATATATAAGCGGGATTTCTAAATACTATAATTTGTTGACACAATATGTAGTGGCAGGTTACAGTTTTAGTGCATACTATCAAAATATAATCTCTCTGATTATATAAACAAATAACTTAACCAGATTAATGGCGAACTTCTATTATATCGTTGATAGGACGATATATGTACAACTTGTTCACATCTATATACAAATCACCTGCATACAGAGAAAGACGTAGCCATTAGTGCCCTTGGCTTAGTCTGAGATGAGAGGAAAACAAAGCAAACTGGACAGAAATATACCACACAGACCACATGGCAAGTAAGTTATTACATAACAGCAATATATTAATACAGTCTATAAAATTATCAATTCACATAAATGCATAGTATGTTTGTAAAATTCACACAAATTGTTGAGATTATTTACGCGTTATGGTAGATGTACGGAAAAGTTATCATAAAAACGCATTGTCCTGCCAAGCTATCCTCCGCTTCAAAGATCACCAGGCCATTTCCAGGCGCATATCGTTAGGACAAACCATATTATTGTAGGTTTCTTGGTGAAATTTCTATTTCAAGGTTTTAATCCAGCCCAAATTCCTTTTCTCTCTCACTCCACATTTATGCGTCGTTTGTCCGTTATGCATGAGAGGGGAGGGCGGAACAGAACGCAGAAAAGATTGCAATGAAAATGTTTAACTTATTAAATTTAATTAGAAAACGGCGATTATAAATATTTTTTATTGTTATTTTCATACGTCACAAATAATTAATTCTAGAATTTAAAGCATACGGTAGTGAGAATATTTAATTACGCTTATTATTGCGTTATAGCATGCGTGCCTCGTAAGCGATAAATTGAATTTAAAGAGTCGACTGGCTATATATATTGTAACCACGTATCACTCATATCTAGACCAACAAATTGTAGCCGCTAAGTCAACATGAAAAAAGGGGGAGAACAATTTCTTGGTCAACACTGATACCATGAATACTGTTGACAGATCCCAAGGAAAGTGTGAACATACAGTTACGACGAACCATTTTATTGTGGGTTACCTCGTATAAGTATAGTTTCAAGGTTTCAGTCCAACAAAAATTGTTTTTCTCTCTCACTCCATATTTCTGCATATGATTCCCGTTGTGTATGTTAGTGGAGAGATTAACGGGGAAAAAAAGAAATGATTGCGTTGAAAGTATGTACCATGTTGGATTAATTTAGAAAACGGGGACTATTCAAATTTTATATGTTGGTTTTTCATACGTCATTAATGCAAAATAAGTGAAAATTATGTGGCATTGATTTAAAGCCTGCAGTTAAGCGAATGTTTACTCTTTTTGAAAGAACAGTCATATATTGGTATTACTGCACCATTGGCGGATTACAATTTGGTATATCATCACTTTAAATGCTATGTTAATTTTCGTTTCAATAAAGTTTATGTTCTGATGTCAAATGCTAGGCGGATTTTGTAGTGCCTTTTTAAATCTTATTTTGTGGTCGTGATTTCGCCTTTATTTATATATACGGACCAACTGTGACCGCTATGGTGGTATGTTAGCGGTATAGTGTGAAGATGTCCCCAGCAAGCGTAGCAGTATAACACCCCTTCAGAGCAAGCACATTTGGTCGTATTTAGTCAGATAGGATCGGACAAGAGTAGGAATAAGGTCTTTAGTTGGCCGCAAGACTGGCGCTGCATAACTCCTCTATAATCATTTCGCATTGTCATTTCTCTATGCCGACCTCGATAGGAGTACGAGGCGAATCTGCGACCAAGTATGCCACCAGAGGAAGTACACTCTGCGATCCATTCGGCGACTCGACGACCAAGTTAGCGACCAGAGGTAGACAAGTCAGCGACTCTACGACCAAGTCGTCGGTCAAAGGAAGACCAGTCGGCGACCTTTCGACAAGTCTGCGATCCAGTAGGTGGTAGTGGTTGGATGTTAAAATGGACATTCCGGCTCTTGATAAATATCTTCATCATCACGTACTATAACTTCTTAACTAGAAATTCTTGTATTGTACCTTTTTTCGTTTGTAGTAACGTTATGATAGCAATAATATTAGTATTAGCAATAACATTTGATTCTTTTGGTAGTAAATTATACTATCATTTTGATAGGGGGGGGGGGGGGGGTCCGGGGGAGAAACGTAAATATAAAATGGTATTAGAACCATGTAAAACCAAGTAAGAACCCCCCCAAAAAACGAGGGAAACCCAGTTAAGACAGCAGTGAATGGTTGAGGCAATCGCTTTGGACATCTCGAGCATAGAATTTTAAAGTAACAGTGTAATTGCTATTATCAATAATACTAATATCATGAATATAATTAATAATAATAATAATAATAATAATAAAATAATATCATTAATATTATTAATAAAAATAATGAGGATTTTGTATAGCGCCTAATCTTACGAAGCTCTAAGCGCTTTACACCATCAATAATAATATGACTACACTACAGAACAACAAATGACAAAAACAATGAAATTGGAAAACATAAAAACATGCTGAAAACATATAAGATACAAAACATGATTAGGACGCTAAGTTTGCAGTGAAAACAGGTGAGTCTTAAAAGCACTCTTAAAAGGGACCACTGTGCCTTTGTGTCTAATTTCAATGGGCAATTCGTTCCACGTCGCCGGGCCCTGGTTTTCAAACGAACGTTGTCCATATGACTTTGTTTTCACCTTGGGAACAATGAGTATACGATTATCAGAAGAAGAGCGTAAGGATCTAGCTGGTGTATACACATGGGTGAGTCTGGATAGGTATGTTGGACAGGAGTCTGTCATTGAAATATAGCACAGAGAACAAATTTTGTGTTTGATTCTGTATCGAATAGATAGCCAATGTAGGGTACAGAGCAGTGGTGAAGTGTGCTCTGATCGAGGTACTCTAAAGATGATCCGTGCAGCTGTGTTTTTAACTTTTTGAAGTTTCTGGAGTAAATATTGTGACGAAACAGACATAAATGAGTTCCAATAGTTCAGTCTTGAAAGTACTAATGAACACACAAGTGTTTTAGTGGCATCAACTGAAAGATATTTACGAATGGAACTGATGCGTCTCAATTCAAGATATGCAGCCTTTCATATATTCATGACATGTTGATGCAATGTGAGAGTAATGTCTAGAGTAACGCCGAGGTTATGTACTGACTGTGTGAATTTAATGTTGGTGTTGCTGATATTTGTTGTCTGAGGTAAAGGATGTGAATGAGAAAGTCGTTGTGTTGCGATCAGATTAGCCTCAGTTTTATCATCATTCATCTGCAGCGTGTTACATGTCATCCATGATTTTACATCAGAAATGCACTTCTCTAATTATTGGATGGTAGCATCTACTTTAGTTGGTTGGTTAGACTTGTATATTTGGGTGTCATTAGCATACAATTGGTGCAACACTGGGTGACGATCTATGACACTTGATAGCGGCTGAGCATGCATAATGAAGAGAACATGTCTAAGAACAGTTCCCTGTGGAACACCACAACATACGTCAACTGGGCTGGAGTGTATTCCATTTGCAGATATAATTTGTGTCCTGTTAACTAAGTAGGACTTGAACCACTGTAAGGCTATATTCTGAAAGCCAAATACATGATAGAGACGGTGACCTGTTGTGTCAAATGCTGCAGATAAATCCAGGATAGTGAGAACTGTAATCTTTACACTATCCAAAGCAGAGAGAATGTCACTAAATACTTTCAGAAGAGTAGTTTCTGTACTGTGGCAAGGGCGATATGTAGACTGTACATTGCTAAAAAGACTGTTTGAATTCAAATGAGATACAATTTGAGTTAGAACAACCTGTTCAAAGATTTTTTATATGAATGGGAGATTAGAAACTGGGAAGTAGTTCTTTAAACCGTTATGGTCCAGTGTTGGTTTCTTTAGCAGTGGCTTTACGATGGCAGTTTTGAAAAATGACGGGAATTCCCCTGATGAGAGAGAGAGATATTAATAACATCAGTTAGTGAAGGCAATATTGGGTCTAAGCACTAATGCATCAGTCGCAATTGGATCAAGTTCACAAGATTTTGGTGCACTTTTCATCACGATTGTCCGTCCTAAATCAATAGAAACAGGTTCAAATGCTCCTAACCGTTGTCGCTGAAATTCTGCATCATAACTGTATGGTGATGAATCAGTTGCAATTGTGCTGTCAAGCGAATCTCTAATGGTTTGTACTTTGTCGTCGAATAAATTTGCAAATTGATCTGGTAGTTCTAGTGGAGAGAAGGTTGTTGGAAGTGGTGTACATTTGTTCCTTGACCTCAGTTTGTTAGTAATCTCGAAAAGATCTTTGCAGCTGGAACTCTCCGTGATCTTAGTACTGTAGTGGGATTATTTGGCTAAATGGACTATGTTTGTGACGTTCTTCTTAGCGGCTTCGTAGATTTGTTTATGAATAGTGAGTCTGGAGGAAAGCCAAAGCCTCTCTGCTTTTCGGCGATGTCTTTTAGCAGCGCGAAGCTGGTCTCTAACACTACCATGGAGAACACTTTGTTTTATTGATATTATACATTTGGTGGCTGGGGCATGTTTTTCAAGCAATGAATGCAGGCAATTATCAAGTTGTTCCGCTGTTGGATGTAAAAAAGTTGTTAGGTTTTCTTGGATGTCATGCATGAATTTAGTTCTGTTTATCATACGGAGGTTTCTCTTAGTAGCAAACAGAGATGTAGGGTTATGGACTGATTCGTCGAATTGGCATACAATGCAGAGGCGATCCGATGCAAGTTCGTAGTATACAAGGGTGGATTGAAGAATATTATCATCAGATCTATAAAATAAAAAACAGTCTAAAATGTGACCAATTTTATGGGTAGTTTTTGCCACCTATCGAATTTCCATACTCAAGAACATTTGGAAACTGCTCCAAAAAGAGAGATTCAGTCAGCTTGATTTTTTCGACTAGGAGGAGGACGGTAGAGACAGAAAAAATGGACTGACCTTTGTTCAAGGGTGAGCGTTGTTTGGACTCTTTCAAACGATGTGTGGCAGATATTGAAAGTTCTATTGTAATAAGGCATTTGATCATGGAATTCTTTGTAATTACAGCAATTCCACCTCCGCGTGAGTTACGGGGGAATGACTTGATGGAGTAATCGCTGGGTGTTAAATCTGCACACTTACATTCATCACCTGCGGCATGTAACCAAGTTTATGTCAGGAAGAAGATGTCAATATTCTAGTTGTTGATAAAATTAACAATTTCTGTGCGCTTTTCCGGTGATCCTATTGATTGAGCGTTGAATAATGCAATACGTAGTGGTATCCCTGGGACAGTTGACACAACGGTTGACGATTTAAGAGGAGTTTGTCCAGGTTATTAAAATTAATGGCAGAATTTTTAAGTTGTTTATCCGTTACGGGCGAAAGGGAGATAACTGGAATTCTTCTTCCTGTTCCCCCGCCAGCTTTGAAAGAACGTTTCTTCTTTCGCTTCCGTTTACATTTAAGAATTCATAAATGTAATAGTAGTAGTAGTAATAACGGTAGCAGTAGCATTAATATTTATAGTTTATATTTATAGTGCTGTTGTTGCTTTTTTGTTATTGTTGCTGCTGATGCTACTGCTTTTTCTGCTGCTGGTTAAGTTGATAATGTTACACAACAATGTTCATTGAAAACTTTCAATTGCAAATAGAATTATATATAGCACTTGGGACAAATGTAATAAAGACGATAATTCCTCTCAATATTGCTCGTATATGGTAAATGCCCAATAAGCCAACGTATGACTTTATGTGATATCTGAAATATTTTCTTGTATTATTTCTACTGTATTAACGTATGTATATCATTTGGTCAAATAAGTCTAGTGTCGTCGAACTTTTTTGATGAGAATAAATAACAAACGAGGAAAAACTATCGCATTGCACAAAGGTCTTCATTGTTAAATGCGCGTATCAGGTAACTTTCTTTTAGATCTTTCTTTTGTTATGTTTGTTCATTCCTAACTTGACCTTAATGTTGCAGGATACAATCGAAGGTATATACTACTTTTAGAAACAACACGCTAAATATTACGTTCTGATCACGAATTCATTGCTTAGATGGCAATAATGATAACAGTTTGCTAAGTTATGACACTAATAATACCGTTTTTGAATTCGGATTTGAAGATTGACGTAAATTCTTCATTTAATTAGTCACAGCTTATACATCAGTTAAGCAAAAAAGACGAGGAAGATGTGTTTTCATAAAATATCATGTTACTATTACGACTGTAAGGTCTTAAAATTAGTCAAGAGTGAGACGTAACAAGCTTTGTAAAATTAAAATTCAACAAATACTATATTTCTCTAGAATACAGAGTTTAAGGGCACAGAGAACCTGCGGTATTGTGAATTATATATACAGGTTCTAATACAAAAGTTCCGAATACATTTAGTTGAAATCCAAATTAAACCCAATGCTGAAAGTGTTCATGTGTATGTGGTGGCCTGTATCGTGGCGTTGTACCCATATTATTTTGTTGAAGCATAGTCAGTCAAATAATTCCAAGTTCGAATTCACAATAACTCCCAGTGAATGTCTATGTCTAAGAATCAATATGTATTATATGTTAAACATAGATTCTTTATTTGGAGCATTCAAGTGAGTCTCACCTGTTTTACACTTCCTTATCCACAAGACCCTGTTGTTGTACACACACACACACACACACACACACACACACACACACACACACACACACACACATACACAACACACACACACACACACGAGAGACAGAGGCAACCCACCTACATCTTCTAAAATAATAGTTTACAATATGTGCAAAATCAGTCATCATGTTGACATCTGTCGGAACAATAAACAGTATATATATATATATATATATATATATATATATATATATATATATATATATATATATATATATATATATATATATATCCTTACCTACCTATCACCTATTATGCACCTCTTAACAAACAACAGGTGTGCCAGGTAATAGCTTAACATGGAGAATTTATTTATCGATATAAACAAATAACAGATGCCATGTCAAATGCTAAAGCTGTCAGATATTTGAGGAATCGTGATAGCTTATATGGTATAAAGTGAGATTAGTGACCCATGAGTCGCGGTTTCCATAGTAACCATGGCCAGAATTTATATAAATTTAGAAGATGTTTAAAAAAAAAGATAGAGTAACTTGTCGTTTTAGCAATTCACAATCTTTAAAAAAGACTTTCATTTTCTGAATAGCATTTGCACTGACACCCATAAAGGTAAAACATAAAACTGATAATACAGTTATTGAATGCTGTCTTATTATAAGGATTTCTACACATTAACATAACTGAAATTCATTTCGTACCCTGCATGTTAAAACGAGATGTTGCTTTATCTAGAATTACATGGTTACAGCGTTGACCCTCTGAGAAACGCGATCCATGATAACGATTTGTTGTCATGATATATCGTCATAGGAAGCAGTGTGTAGGGTTTTTCTATAATAGTTGTTGTTGTTGTACGTGTTTAACGCCATTTTTCAGCACACGATTGGCTATACATGGCGGCCAGTATTAATGGTTATCTTTGGATGCATTTCTCTTGACTATTTCTCTTGACTATTTCGTCATTTTCATTTTATTGGTTATCTTTGAATGCATTTCTCTTGATTATTTCGTCATTTTCATGATATATGTGGCATGTGTTTAATATTTGAATACTGACACTTACAAATACTACTACTACTGCTACTACTACTACTACTACTACTACTACTACTACTACTACTAATAATAATAATAATAATACTAAGAAGAAGAAGAAGAAAAGTAACATAAACATTACCAACAACGCCAAGGAAGACGAACAATCAGTTACATGTTCAAGCCAAATGTTTATGAGCACGAATATGAGGACAGTATCTCAGTATTAGAAATACTACATATTGATTTTCTCTCCTTCTATGATGTTGGCATGTAGAAATCCATTTCTATGATACAAGAATGTAAAGATCCATTTCTATGATATATGAATGAACAGATTAATTTCTATGATATAGGCATGTAAAAAGCCATTTCTATGATATAGGCATGTAACAATCCATTTCTATGATATAGCCGTGTAAAGATACATTTCTTCGATGTAGGCACGTAAAGATCGATTTGTATGATATAGGCATGTAATGATCCATTTCTACGATGTAGGCATGTAAAGATCGATTTCAACGATGTAGGTATGTAAAGATCCATTTCTATGATATAGGTATGTAAAGATCGATTTGTATGATATAGTCATGTAAAGATCCATTTCTACGATGTAGGCACGTAAATTTAGATCGATTTGTATGATATAGGCATGTAAAGATCCATTTCTATGATGTAGGTATGTAAAGATCGATTTGTATGATATAGTCATGTAAAGATCCATTTCTACGATGTAGGCATGTAAAGATCGATTTCAATGATGTAGGTATGTAAAGATCCATTTCTATGATGTAGGTATGTAAAGATCGATTTGTATGATATAGTCATGTAAAAATCCATTTCTACGATGTAGGCACGCAAAGATCGATTTGTATGATATAGGTATGTAAAGATCCATTTCTACGATGTAGGCATGTAAAGATCGATTTGTATGATATAGGCATGTAAAGATCCATTTCTATGATGTAGGTATGTAAAGATCCATTTCTATGATATAGGCATGTAAAGATCCATTTCTATGATGTAATCAGGCAAAGATCCATTTCTATGATATAGGCATGTAAAGATCCATTTCTATGATATAGGCATGTAAAGATCTATTTCTATGATATAGGCATGTAAAGATCGATTTATATGATGTAGGCATGTAAAAATCCATTTCTACATACTTTTTTCTTTTGCTAAGGGTATGCTGTTCTGGATAGGGTGGTGAGTTGTTTATAACATCATTGAAGGAGAGTACATTTTATGTGCAATATGATTGCCTATTGTATCGTATTAAAAAATACTACAGATATTTTGATTGGTTCCTAAATGACACCCACTTCTAGTTCAGGACTGTCCATACCGGATTCACGGTTCGAATTATATAGAGAAATGGGAACCAGTCTAGAAAGTTGTGAAGGACTGGCTGGCATGAATTGGTAGCAGCAAAGAGAGTGAACAGACCAATTGCTGGAACGGCATCTTTTTATAATAAAAAAAGCATCGTACCAAAATGAAAGCTTCTAACTGACCGAGAGTTTCTTTCCAAAAGTCTCTCATGGGGTTCGATTTTTTTTGTGGTCTAAATTAGTACGAGCGTTTTGTTTACCCACGAGACGTTTCATTGAGGTCGCACTCTCTCTGCTGCAGTAATTATATTTATTATTATATAAATAATGGTATCTGAATCTTATATACTTAGATTAGATCGAGATCGACTAGAAGCAATTAGGAAATTTATTCCTGTTTGTCGTTCTGTCTGACGAAAATGTACAATCATACAAATTACAAATATGCAACACCGCTTAGCGAACTGTTACCAAAGCCAGCCTCTCTGGATGATATTGAGTGACGACGTGACCAAGATTCCTGATTGTTCCGAATGGGAACTGTTTAATTGTCTTGTTTTAAACACGAAGATAACGTTTGACAGAGCTCCGTGAGGTGCAGTGAGGCAGCTCAAAGATAAATAATTGTATGAGGACAATCATATTCATTCGATCCGCTATCAAAGGGTCGAATAATCAGTTTTCACACGCATATGTGAGATGCCTAGTTATTTCATCACTTCCAATATTAGATAAAAACAAACAACCTGATTACCGAGTTTGGATACGCCTGTCAAAAGTGACCGGGCAAGTTCACTTTGCAGATTGCACTTGTTCAGCGTGGCAAGTATACTACCTTAAAATGTTAACTTAAGCTCTTCACTTGAAAGGTATAGTTAATCATTAACATTATTTGACATGCGACATTCCTGCAATTATAATCAGAGTAACATCTGTTCATATTGTCCCTTTATCTTTCTAAAGTTAAACGAGGATTTATATATTTGTGTTGATTCCTTGAATTAACCCCCACCCCACCCCAATTAAACAAAACCTGGGAATAAGAATAACAGTAAAGTATCATTACATATGTGATACATCACACTATCTGCTATACCTATGAAAACTTGAGACAGCTTAAATATCAACATTAATGATATTTCTTTTTTTTTTGCACAGACAAGGAGAGACATTGCTTATTTGCTGTATGCCCTTATTGACATCAAAGAGAAAAGGAAAGCAGGTGAAATCCGATCCTAATTCTATAGGTGCAGAATATTAAAAACTCGTGTTTGAAGCGCGTGCTGCGGCGTATCTTTCTCGCATCAAGGATAGGTCTCTACTGAAATATATAGCATTCAGAAATTTAAAGTTATCGAGTTTTTTTTAAATATGATTATATTTCCGTAAGTCGTCGTCATCATCATAATCATCAAAATAAGTAGTAAATCATTATCGGGGGACTATAGTGTAATTCATGCTTTATCGAAATTTGCTCCGTTGCCATTGCACCGTGAATTAAATCTTACCAATAATATTGCGGAACATAACAAGCTTTACTACTGTTCATACATTTTACAACCTTTTAATTTTTGTGTTTCTATGGACCTTGAAATAATAATAATAATAATAATAATAATAATAATAATAATAATAATAATAATAATTCAACGATAACGAGGGGCAATTCCTTCATCTTCAAGCTTGCAAAGGTATACCACTCTGTGAATGTAATAAAGTATCAGGAGTTGTTTCCCTTATTTTGACTCTGCGAGCGAAATTGCAGCTACCTCCCTCTGACCAGAAAGTCGTAGACATGTACCTGGACAGTTAATCTGGTGAATTCTAATCCGACAATGACCTATTGGAGATAAATGAGAATAATGTTACACTGAAAATACAAATACAAACAAACTAGAAAAATATAAAAGTTGTCACTAGAAAACCTATTGACGCTAAAGCTTTCTATTTGCAATTGGTGTTTTAATCTCTCATTCCTCCAATTTATGCGGAAGTTTCTCCTCCAACTCTTCTATACTTCGCCGATATCAAGATTGTTCCCAAGCCTCGTTAACGGATTAGGCTTGTGTGCCTATAAACAGACCTGTCAAAGATGCATCTGTATTCAGTTTGTTAAATGAAACAAAGCATCATTGTTCAATCCAACAATTTTACATAATTGTAATCAACCATAACATATTTCATCTGGTTGTTTTGGTGCATCTACAATTATTTATGATCTAATATTAGCTTTTAGATTACCTGGCTACACGGTGGTTTTCGAATAACCTTTTCATTGAAAAGTTGCATTCGCTTTTTCTGTATAATATCAAGGACTGATGTTGCAATAAATTCATGGTTTAAAAATATCTGAAATGTTTTCTTGTTTGTATTTCCATGTCATTCGAAACAAAATGTTTTCAGTTACTTTTAGTTAGTTTTTAGTTTTTTAACTTACAAAATGCTCAAAGACACGTACAATAATAAAATGCCTAATTACACATGCACAAGGTGAACAGTGGATAACACTGTATAACACACAGACACACACACACACACACACACATACACACACAGATATATATATATATATATATATATATATATATATATATATATATATATATATATATATATATATATATATATATATATATATATATATATTGTTACGGCTATTGGATTTAATTTTATTTATTTTTAATTATTAAATCCAAAATTGTCATTTAGGATTTATTATTCATTAATTGGGAAATTATTTTAGAAAGTTTAAGCTGACTTAGATTCTCTAATTGTATACAAGTTTTGACCTTGGCTTATTTGACCTAAATTCTGACCTTGCTTTAGACATTGTCAACAAGCCTCTAAAACTATTGGTCAATTTCAAGGACAACACTTTTATTGAGGGTGGGAAGTGAATGATTTCCTTCTAGAACATTCCATTATTACGTGACTTGGAGAAGGTAGCTTTTTTCTGTGACCTTCGAGAATCACATGATTCCTTTTGTTTATGAGGGAAATACAATATATATAGCTGTGTTTTAGAAGCTAACTTTAGTAGAATCTTTGGGCTGTAAGTTATTGGTTGTGTATTATCTGTTTGAGTTTAATTATTTAGGACTTTGTGTCAAATCGTTGGAAAAGAAGAATTATCTGGAAGAAGGACATATGTTTCATAAATTCAATTGGATGATTAAAAACAAGAACTGTACCACGTGACATTGTCAGCCATTTCGGATTACATCGACAAGATTCGAACCTGGAACTATTGGAACATTTATTTATCAGGACTTGAAATTCCATTAGTGGATTATTTTGTGAATTCTATATTTGTTGGATTTGATTCTCTAAAACTGTAAGTTTACTTATTTTATGAAAATAATTGTACTTAATAAAATCATTGTTAAAGTTATACAAGCTTGTTAGTTTTCACTCTTTCTGTGTTGCTGCTTATTCGAGCCTAAGCACGTAACATAGAATTGGTGGCTATCGTCCGGGATTGAGATTGAGATTGAGATTGAGATAAATTTGAATTTAAATTTGAATTTCCCCTAGTTCTTGAAAAATTTAAATCTTTAGTGAGACTAACACGCTTGTATCAAAATGACATCTAAGGTAGAGATATTTCTTTCTAATCCTACCCAGGAGCAATTAGATCTTTTCAAAAAAGACGAGTTGGTTCAACTTGCCAGAAAATACGATCTTTCTGAAGTGAAGGCTTCTTTAACGAAACAAGATATCAAAAAGATTTTGGTCCAGTATTTGGTAGAACAGGATGTTTTGGAACAAAGTGCTTTGATTCCAGTCAGTAAGTCTACATCAGACTCTGACATTAAACTAAAGGAATTAGAATTAAAATTCCAGATGGAATTAGAGTTGAAGAAGCTGGAGTTTCAGGAAAGAGAGAAAGAGAAACAAATTGAATTGCAAAAAGAGCAAATGCGGATTGAGAGAGAGGAGAAAGAGAAACAAATTGAATTACAAAAAGAGCAAATGCGGATTGATAAAGAGAGAGAGGAGAAAGAGAGACAGTTACAATCTGAAAAGGAAGAAAGAGAGAGACAAGAAAGGGAGAAAGAAAGACAATTACAATCTAAATTAGAGTTGAAGAAGCT
Source organism: Unio delphinus (assembly GCA_029339505.1). Taxonomy (NCBI): domain Eukaryota; kingdom Metazoa; phylum Mollusca; class Bivalvia; order Unionida; family Unionidae; genus Unio; species Unio delphinus. Next base: position 17,273,138 of record JAQISU010000046.1, read on the forward strand.
GGAATTACAGGAAAGAGAAAAAGAAAAGCAATTACAATTTGAAAAAGAGGAGAGAGAGAGAGAGACAATTTGAATTACAGAGAGAGCAGATGCGAATTGAGAGAGAGCGAGAGAAGGAAGAAAAGGAATATCAGTGTAAAATGAAAGAATTAGAGTTGGCAAGTGAGTATCACCATCATACATCAAATCAAAATTTTGATTTAGCAAGGAATATTAGATTAGTGCCCCCTTTCAAAGAAAAAGAAGTAGACAAATATTTCATTCTTTTTGAAAAAGTTGCAGAAAATTTAAAGTGGCCAAGAGAGAATTGGACTCAGTTACTACAATGTGTAATTACTGGTAAGGCTAGTGAGATTTACACTTCACTGTCTGTTCAGCAAGGCAGTGATTATGACGTAGTTAAAGAATGCATTTTAAGAGGTTATGAGTTAGTTCCTGAAGCTTATAGGCAAAAATTTAGAAATTACAGAAAAGAAGCTGGACAAACTCATGTCGAATTTGCTAGACAAAAAGAGCAGTTGTTTGATAGATGGTGTTTAGCCAAGAAAGTCGAGCAAGATTATCAAAATCTCAAGCAAATTATATTAATTGAAGAGTTCAAAAACTGTGTTCATAATGATGTTAAAACTTATCTCGATGAGCATAAGATTGAAACCTTGGAAAATGCTGCTCGAGCTGCTGACGAATATTCTTTGACACATAAAGTTCCTTTTGTTAACAAGACTTCTACTCAACAATTTTCTGGCAGAAAAGAATTTCCGCCTAATTCAAGCCCTTCTAAAACTCAAACTAACACAACTTTCAAAAATCAGACTTCAGAGAAGTTTGATTCTAGATCCTTGTCTCTTCCGACGTGTAACTTTTGCAAGTAAAAAGGACACGTTATTTCTCATTGGTACAAATTGAAAAATAGGCAACAGAATCAAGATAGACCAGTTCCAAGTGCTCTTATTTACAAGAGGTCAAGGTCACAGTCATGTATTGAAAGCAATACATTTGTTGGGTCTAATAAATCCCAGTCTGATTGTGATATGGAGAATTATGAACCATTCATATCGAAGGGCTCTGTATCACTCTTGGGTGATTCAGCCAATCCCACCCCTATTAAAATTTTAAGGGACACGGGAGCCTCTCAGAGTCTTTTATTATCAGGTACTTTGCCTTTATCTGAGAAGTCTTCTTCTAATGAAAGTGTTCTTATTCAGGGGTTAGAGTGCTGCTTTGTTAATGTTCCTCTCCATTGTGTAAATTTGTCATCAGACTTAGTGTCAGGACCTGTGACAATCGGAACAGTCTCGGTTTTGCCCGTAGAGGGAATTGATTTATTGCTAGGCAACGACTTAGCTGGGGACAAGGTTGTGGTTAATCCACTTGTGACTGACAAGCCTAATTTGGATCAGAAAGTTGATCTAAGTGAAAAAGAAATCCCTGATATATTTCAAGCTTGTACAGTTACTAGAGCTATGGTAAAGAAAGCTCTTGAGAATGAAGTTGAAAAGGGCAGTATTCCCTTTGTTGACATATGCATGGGTCAGGATTATGTTATTGAGGGCAGCAATTCCTTATCTGACTCCTACATGGGTCAGGCTTTTGTTGAAAAAGCCAGTATTCCTTCAACTGACGCTTGTATAGGTCAGGTTTTTGATGAGGTCACTTTTACTCTTGGTTTTGATCAATCAGAAAGTATTGATCATAGTGATCCTCTTTTGACAACTCATTCTCTTTATTCTAATCAGGGTGGTGATTTTGAGAGTGATGTTACAGGAGGCAGCATTCCTTCAACTGGCGCTTGTATAGGTCAGGTTTTTGATGAGATCACTTTTACTCATGGTTTAGATCAATCAGAAGGTATTGATCATAGTGATCCTTTTTTAATAACTCATTCTCTTAATCAGGGTGATAAACGACAGTCACTTGTCGTCAAACAGGAAAAAGATCCTGAGATCTCCTGTTTGTTTCAAAGGGTCATAAATGAGACTGAAGTCGCTGAAGTTCCTGTCTGTTATGTCATTAAAAATGGAATTCTTATGAGAAAATGGAGACCTCCCGAGGTACCTGCTGGTGATGAATGGTCAGTGAACTATCAAATAGTAGTTCCAAAACCATACAGACAGGAAATACTTAATCTGGCCCATGAAACTCCTTTGGCTGGTCATTTAGGGATTAATAAAATGTATCACAAGATCTTGACTCACTTCTATTGGCCAGAAATCAAAAGTGATGTTGTCAAATACTGTAGATCTTGTCATGCTTGTCAAATGGTAGGAAAACCCAATCAGAAGATACGTAAGGCTCATCTGCAACCTATTCCTACGTTTGGTGAAACATTCAGTGGAATTATGGTAGATTGTGTGGATTCTTTACCCAAGACCAAGTCAAGTAATCAATTAAAGTTAAAAATGAAACTATGGTTTAAAAGAATTGAAAGGGAGAGAACTTTTGAGTCTGATAATGGAGTTGTGTTACTCTTGTTCATTCTTCTTACTTTTCTTCAAATTAGATATTACGGCCCTTACAAAGTTAAGAAGAAAATGAATTAGTTAAGTTGTAGTATTAGTACTCCTGGGATCTAAATTAATTATAGGAGTACCAGTGTATTGAAAGAAATAACCATGTTAAATAAGTAATTAATTTAGTTGTACCAGTCCTACTTAGTGAAGGAATATCATCAGGATTCGATTGACATTGGAGCGACAAATTTTTGGAATTCAGAAATTATAAAAAAAAATCTAGACCAGAAACTTTCACATTTGCAAGTGATAGGAAGAAATGAACTAAAAGCTATTATTATTATATGAGCACTTATGTCCAGATATTCTTACAAGGACAAACAAAATTTTCATGACGTTGAGATTGAGAATTCTATGCAGGACGAGTCTACTCAAACAGGAATACTTGAAAAAGGAAATTCTGTATTTGCTGAAGAATGATTTTATCAAGCCCAGTAAAGTGATTGGAGTTCATTATGCATACTTGTTCCTAAACCAGATAAAACTCTCCGTATGTGCACTGATTATAGGAAGGTGAACAGTGTGACAAAAACAGATTCATTCCCATTAACAAGAATTGACTATTCTATTGATAAAATTGGGAATGCCAAGTACGTCACCAAATTTTGACCTTCTGAAAAGATTTTGGCAGATTCCACTACGGAAAGAGCAAAGGAAAACTCAACATTGCGACTCCAAAAGGACTCTATCAATATAAACAAAGTCCATTTCAACGTCTCATAAAAATGTTCATATCTGGTCTAGAGATTTGTGACGTCATCATTTACAACGACACCTGGAGAGTACATTTAGCAACAATTCGATAATTCTTTAACAGACTCACTAATGTATGTTTGACAATTAATTTGTCTAAAAGTGAGTTCTGCTGTGCTTGTGTGCCTTTCCTAGGACATTTTGTGGGACATGGACAAGTTAAAAATTTGAGGCTATTTCTTGATAATATAATTGTAGACACTCTTTCCCGTGTATAATTCATTATATTGTATAATTTTTAATTTCAGATGTAAATTGGTTTTTGATAAAAGAAAGTTTTATCATATAAACCTTTCTTTTTATTTTATGGGGGAAGGTGTTACGGCTATTGGATTTAATTTTATTTATTTTTAATTATTAAATCCAAAATTGTCATTTAGGATTTATTATTCATTAGTTGGGAAATTATTTTAGAAAGTTTAAGCTGACTTAGATTCTCTAATTGTATACAAGTTTTGACCTTGGCTTATTTGACCTAAATCCTGACCTTGCTTTAGACATTGTCAACAAGCCTCTAAAACTATTGGTCAATTTCAAGGACAACACTTTTATTGAGGGTGGGAAGTGAATGATTTCCTTCTAGAACATTCCATTATTACGTGACTTGGAGAAGGTAGCTTTTTTCTGTGACCTTCGAGAATCACATGATTCCTTTTGTTTATGAGGGAATTACAATATATATAGCTGTGTTTTAGAAGCTAACTTTAGTAGAATCTTTGGGCTGTAAGTTATTGGTTGTGTATAATCTGTTTGAGTTTAATTATTTAGGACTTTGTGTCAAATCGTTGGAAAAGAAGAATTATCTGGAAGAAGGACATATGTTTCATAAATTCAATTGGATGATTAAAAACAAGAACTGTACCACGTGACTTTGTCAGCAATTTTGGATTACATCGACAAGATTCGAACCTGGAACTATTGGAACATTTATTTATCAGGACTTGAAATTCCATTAGTGGATTATTTTGTGAATTCTATATTTGTTGGATTTGATTCTCTAAAACTGTAAGTTTACTTCTTTTATGAAAATAATTGTACTTAATAAATTAATTGTTCAATTTATACAAGCTTGTAAGTTTTCACTCTTTCTGTGTTGCTGCTTATTCAAGCCTAAGCACGTAACAATATATATATATATAATCCGAAATATAACTAATTATATATACATGTAACTAATTATCGAAAATAAGCAAAGACAATAGGTAAACATTGACAAATAATTTAAATATTAAAGTTTTAAAATAATAACGAAAAGAATCCAAAATAATCACAGCAAGTTATATTCAGTCCAGAACAATCGATTGTTCTAAACAAATTTCCTATTGTCGAATACACTTGTCTGTCAACAGTCATGATGTACCCAAATGTCATAACTCATTTAAATAATTCATAATTGTCACAAAACATATGTGTTAGTTCAATGAGCACTTTTTATTTCCTTATAATGATAAAAACAAATGTTTCTTATCAAATAATGTTCAAACGCAGATGATGTCAGCAAGGAGATAAGAAATTAGAATAACAAATGCCTGGCTGAAATTCCGCAACAATGTCACAGTTGTAATGAACCCACATGACCTAACTTCATATTAGGCTTTACAATAAAGGTTTAAAACACTTTGCAGGATCAAGCACAGCGTCACCATACAGTTTCTCTTGCACATAATCACGTTGCACTATTTATTATACTGGTAATGGAAGACCAAAATCTATTGTTGATAGGATAAGGATTGATATAAGCAGTGATCAACTTTACACTTTCTTACTAATATTCCAGTGTGCTCTCACAAGGACGATGGATGGACCGTTTAGCATTCTATTTTAACTTGCACGAAAAATATACAACACAAAGACTGAAACTAATTCATTGCTTAAATCAATTATTTATCCATGTTGTCTGATTTATTGCTCAGATGTGACTTAAATATCAGCGACCCTTTAAATCTTCCACACTTAAAGATACGAAATGAATTTAATAACAAAGTGGAACTTTCTTTTGTTCGTGGGTAGTAAGTATTATTTCCTAATTACTTATGCCTGAAAGGTATCGAACATGGCCCACCAGTTCAGTTTATGATCGAAAGGTAAAGAACATGGCTATTATTCCCCAGAAACTTTGCTTTTGTGATAAGGACAGTGATAATTTGAACTTTACCTATTTTACACAACATTCCTGACTGTTCAGTGCTGAGTAAACTTGAAGTTACGTCTAGAACGTTCTAGAACTTTCCAGTAATATAAATAGTTGTATAAATTACATTGGCCTTAAGCACACCAGTTGAGTTTAGTTTCAGCTGCTTAAGTGAACACATATCTACATTTTTCTGACACCTCATCAGGAGGCTGCAAGCATTCGGCAGATGGATATTGCTATATTTGTGGTCACGTTATCAAGAAAAGAATGACAAGTATCCAGTGGAAACATCTCCTATGTTGTGTGAGGCCTACAAGGCATATATTACACGTTAGTCATGGGAGAAATAATGTATTTTTGAATGATGATACAGAGGAAAAAAATAGAAATTCACTGATCACTCAAGCAACTTCTACTTTTGCATGGTTGACCCATTCGAACGTCGGACTGACAAGAATGTACCTGCTTCGAGCCTTCTTTCATCCGTCGCCCGGTGCCACACTGCCCTGTCCTTTGGAGAGGTAGCAACGGTATTTAGAATAGAGATGGGTTCATAGAGCAAGGAAGACGTTGTAAATCAGATTACAATATCAGGGTGGAGCTGAGTAGAGAATCCCATTTTACTCCAACCAAAAATAGCCAAACGACTTGATCAGAGATCTCGGTCTCACCAAGTCCATTGCCAACGTTTGACGTCTAGGCTCAAGCAGTGGAACTTATTGAATGAAAGTGTTCAAGTCGGAGATCAGAGGAAGCTTCTTCCAGCTTCGTCATCCGTCAAGATGGGCGCTGATACTGCGACAATGTCACCAGTCTGTTCGAGGCAATCAGAATCGCCTGTAACCAGAATGAGTGGCTACTCTTCATTGGCAGCTTATCCTGGAGCCTCAAATTCGATCAGCTTTCAAAATGAGAACATGTAACCGTCTCTTCCCCCGGCTCACTCGCTTGAGCTCAAAGGGGATTTCAACGGCATCAAGACCTTTCTGGACGCCATGACGTATGATGAGTTCTGCTGGCAGGTCATCGGAGACCTCAAAATGGTGGCATTCCTGATGGGTCTCCAAGGCGGTTTTACCAGGTTTTGCTATCGTTACCTTTTGTGACTGCAGTGACGTCAAGGTGCACTAACACAGACGGAACTGGTCACAGCGGACCAGGTTGTCTGTGGGAAGAAACAACGCCAAGTAGGAGCCACTGCTTCACCCCCAGATGGTGCTGATGCCACAAACTGCACATCAAATTGGACATAATGAAACAATTTGTCAGAGTTCTAGATAAGGAGTCGGCAGCCTTTAAGTACCTTCAATACATCTTCCATAAGCTCTCTCTCTCTCTCTCTCTCTCTCTCTCTCTCTCTCTCTCTCTCTCTCTCTCTCTCTCTCTCTCTCTCTGCAGCAAAGTTGAAAGCCGGTGTCTTCGTCAGACCACATATAAAGGGATCAAAGTCAGCAATGAATTCTCCAAGAACCTCAGTAGGTACGGGTCTTCGGAAACTATTAAGTGCTGGTTAAGACTCTGGTGAATAACTACGCCACATTTGGGGGCTGATTTTTTAAAACGATTCACATTATAATCGTAAATCTGGAACAAATACTCACTTTACATCTGTTCTGCTCATTTGTGTATTACTTTAGTAATACCTTAGCATGCATACATGTTAATGTTGGTTCATGTGTTGTTTTTTTCAGACTTTATATAAAGAAACAGATACAAATTCGCCCATGTTCTCAAACTATATCTGTATTGGTCACAAAAACAAAGTTTGTGGGGATTGATAGCCGTTTTCTATACTTTTCAGGCATAAGAAATTACAAAACAACACTTACTACCCAGAAACAAAAATTGTTTTACATAGTGTAATCGTTCGAAATATTTTAACAATTTATTGCAAAGATATTAAAACAATGTAGGAAATATATTAAAAATTATTACAAACATATCAAAACAATGTAGGAAATATATTAACAATTTATTACAAAGATATTAAAACAATAAAGGAAATGTATTAACAATTTATTACAAAGATGTTAAAACAAGTAGGAAATATATTAATTTATTACAAAGATATTAAAACAAGGTAGGAAATATATTAACAATTTATTACAAAGATATTAAATAGGAAATATATTAAAAATTATTACAAAGATATTAAAACAATGTAGAAATATATTAACAATTTATTACGAAGATATTAAACCAAGGTAGAAAATATATTAAAAATTATTACAAAGATATCAAAACAATGTAGGAAATACATTCACAATTTATTACAAAGATATTAAAACAATGTAGGAAATGTATTAACAATTTATTACAAAGATATTAAAACAAGGTAGGAAATAGTTTTACAATTTATTACAAAGATATGAAAACAATGTAGGAAATATATTAACAATTTATTACAAAGATATTAAAACAAGGTAGGAAATATATTAACAATTATTACAAAGATCTTAAAACAAGGTAGGAAATATATTAACAATTTATTACAACGATAGTATACCAATGCAATAATTATATTAACAATTTATTACAAAAGATATTAAAACAATGTATGAAATATATTAACAATTTTTTACAACGATAGTATACCAATGTAAGAATTATATTAACAATTTATCACACATTTTGTTTTTTAACCTTGAAAATACTAGCAAGAGGAAACTACCAAAATAACCAGCTTAATACTTATTAATTTTCTTGTTTGTTTATTTATTTCTTTTTCTTCTAGAGAAAATTCTTCAAATAAAATCATACATGCTTATTATTGTGTATACATTTAGTTTTTAGTATATCGGATTTACAGAAGTAATTAGCACTTTGGCTTGGACCAATGTCCAACGTTCCCTCTAAGCGAATGGTAGATGTGCGCGCAATGCTCGCTGCACTGCACAAGCATCACGGAGACGAGCAAAATTTAACGTTGTATTGAGCAAAAATGACAATTCAGCTGCGCAGAGATGCCTGAGCAGCTGCGAGCGCTCGCACGCGCGCAGCTCATAGGGAACGTTGCGGGGCCATGTCCCTTCATAGTAACTGCAACGGTGCAGTAAATAATACCTTTAACGGAGATTGCCTCTTTCTATTTGTCTGACTCTCTAGTTGGGGCAGCGGTTTATTTTTTATATTGCGTCCAAGGAACAAGGTCTTACCTGTCGGTTATTAATGGGCTTATCTCCTAGCAATCAAAGATAATCAGTTTAGTAAAAACAAATACTGAAGATTTTAATTTAACGTTTTAGAATGATAACAAGATACAAGCACTAGAATTAATATCTGTGTATCTCTTTGTCTTTTGGTTTTGACATATTTCGCTCTTTGTTTTTTCTTCAGGCCGTAGAGTTTTCCCCTTATTTCATCGGACAGCGTTCTTATTTTCAGCGAATATGATATTTTGTTCTGAAATAGTTCGTGATACTGATGTGCCAATGTTATTTTTTTTACATAACTTCGAATAATAATGTTAACCATAGCATGTTGCATTGTAATGCAAATTAAATATAGATGATTCTTCTCATAAACGGTGTTCGCTATGTACAGGTAGTGTCATATTCTATCTTTGCTGTGTTTTTTTTTCTTTCTGACATATATCCATGTATATTACCTTATCATAAGATTAACATGATATATGACGTTATTGTACTGACGGATCTGTATTTCTAGTGCAAGCAATGACTTGGCACAAGTGTCGACTAGTTTCTAATTCTCAAATTTCCTTCAAAATTAAGATCACCAGATCTTCCCTATATCAATCACAACCAATGTAACAAAGAAAGACGGAAACCAAATGGTTATTCGCATATCAAATGGCTTAAAAATGGGACTAATAAACCTATTTAGATAGGAATGTAAACAATATTTACAATGAAATACCTGACGACATTTTAGCAATAAAGACTTTAGGGGTTGACTTAGATTACATCCCAGCAGAGAGGACACTAACGTACAAGGAGACATGTGAATGAGCGTGTTGAATTAAACTGAGTAATTAAGAAAAAGTTCCATTCATGGTGCAAGGTTGAACATAATTATTACTGACGAGCAGCTCTCAATGCCGCCCCTTTTAGCAATATTGAACTAGACATCATTTGCACAAGCCAGTTTTAAATATTAGCCTTTCTATGTCCGTGACCTCTGACATCTTAAACATATTATCGACATATCTTTTTATAACACTAAATACCGGCCGCCACAAAATTCGCTAAAGAAACTCACACAAAATAATAATCTGCGAACCAATACTTCTTTGACTAACACTGAATTTAACGCTTAATAGTTTGACTGAAAAGTCAACATGACTAATCCATCCTTTAGTAAAAAAAATCATTAAAACATTTAGTTTAGAATTTTGAACGTCATTTTTCAGTCTATGACCTTCATATTTGACCGTTCATCAAAGAATCAAAAATCTTTTATCTTGTACAAAGATTCCACAAACATTGTTATACTTTCGCTCGCGGTATAGTCGACATCTGACATTTTGGTCTTGAAATTGAATATGTACTAGTCGACATTTTGGTCTTGAAATTTCAAAGATACATCCTTACCCCAATTTCATTCCGTTCGATTGGAAACAGTAATTTGAGTCATTGTGCAGAAATAATTGGAAACAAACTGATATAACAAGCCAAACTTAAGAATCTACTCAAAACTCACATTCTGGTGTTACTTTGAAGAAATCTGAATGTCTGCATTTCAAAATAAAAAAATGCACAATGGATCATCAAAACAAAATATATGTGTCATCCTAACGGATACCACGACGTTTTGCAAATTATCGCGTTTGTTGAAAAGAATAGGGGTTTGGTAAATTGTCTATAAATAACGGCAAATATACTTTTACTACACAGTGACACAATGTTGGCATCACTTTTAGTAGGTATTAGAGAACCAAGGTAAGCCACGGTGTACATTTTAATACGATAAAATAGACATACATTCAGTGATGTAATATTGTCTAACATCAGCTAATACAATTCATGATGGAATGAAAAATCTTTATTTGCAGTTGTTCCACCGACTCGCTAAAAAAAGAACACTAAGGAAATGGATAATGTCTAAATGAACAAAATTCATATCAAAATTCCAATTCACACACACACACACACACACACACACACACACACACACACACACACACACACACACACACACACACGTGTGTGCTGACCTTTTACGCATGAACCATATTTTAATAACATAATATCAGCCACTGGATTGCAAGATATCTGATTGGATGCAGAACACTGCAAAATGCTGCCTTAACAAGATAACAGGTCTTCATCTCTGCAAACAGTCTTATCTAATTAATGTCCAGTGGGACTAGCTTTTGTAATACTTATAGTTTTCCAGAGTGGAGGAAGTATCAACTTGTGAAAATCCTTTTATGTAAATTAGCATATAATGGAATTATCCATTTGCTAACGATTGGAAAGAAAGTGTGTTATTGTTGTCTTTCTATATATTTTAATAACGGACACAATTAGATGTATCGTATCAAATTATTGCATGTATGGATCGTTGAATGGAATTATTTATTGCGTTGATTCTGACAACTAGTTTCATAGACACATTAATTGTTTTGATGATATTGAATACCTCCGAATTTTTTACACCATATCAGCTTCTGCCTAACAATTTTTATTTAGGTTATATTCGTTTTATTTACTAATGCTAAAGTTCGTTAATGCTACACATTTGTTCCATAACTAATAAATACGGAATAAAAGCAGGAACATAATTCGCTTGATCATTGAGACATAGTCACTATACAAGATTTCTATTCAGTAAGGTATCATCAGCGGTGTATTTAACAATGGCGTTGACCAACTTTTTCCAGAAGCCTTCCATTTTGTCTGGGTTATCGGCGCCTGGCCATTCCAGTCTTGTCCATTTGAAGCAGACCTTTCTCAATGAGGTCGGAAGAGATCTGATCTTCACGTCTCCTAAGGTTACCAAGATGATTGGTTTCCCTTGATATAGGGCAATTTCCGCCTCAAATTCGCACCATCGACTGCGTGCAAACTCCTTTGAGAGGATGAACAGTACAGCACAGGATGACGAAACGGCATTAATAATCTCATCTGTAATACTCACCCCAACATCAAAGTCTCGATCTGATATACAAACAAGATTTTCGTTCACCCCGACCTCCTGTTGGAGTCTTCTTTCTAGTTCGGGAAAAATTGTACTCAAAACCATGTCACTATCGGAAAAGCTGTATGCAAGATAAAGAAGGAATCGTTGTTGCACGTGAAAATTATCTTGAACAAACTCGTCCAGCTGTTTACGAATCCGTCTGATTCTTAGAATGTGTCGATAGTGCCTGATGTACAAAACAACACAGATGGTCGTTATGACTGGAATGCTACAGAGCGCAAGAAGACCTTTGTATCTCTGAAACTCACAGCTATGCCTGTAGTTATCAATGTCGTCCGTGTATGTAGAAAGAAACCCGCCGTTTTAAGCACAAACTATTCCATCAATGTCGATTATGTACTGTCTGTTATTTGCTATCCAGTTGACCATGTCTTCTTGGTTACAATTGCAACTTATTGGGTTGCTAGCTAACCTAACATGAAATCCAGCTACCTCAATAATCGAGTAATTATACCCATTTGCAAAGTCCTTCATCACTTGTCTTGTTCGTGTATCTATTCCACTGATACGATTTTCAGTTAAATTTAGAAAACGCAGATGCACTAAAGCACTTGTCAGCCAGTCAGTTGTATGTAAAACGTTTTTAGAAAGATCTAAGACTTCGAGCTTTGTATTTGTTGCAAATATGTCTGAGGGAAGACGAGACAGCCCATTTGCTGAGAGATTCAGAATTTGAAGGTCATGGTTCTGCCGAAATAGAATCCTAAATTCCTCAGGATCACTTTCCTCCATTTTTGAAAGAGAGTTCCCATTCAAAAGGAGAGTAGTCAGAGATGTCATATTGGCGAATACAAGACTTGAAATGTATTCACACAAGTTTGAAGAAAAATCTAACTTTTCAAGTCGGTTTAAGCCAGCAATAAGCATGTCCATTCTCATAATACAAATATGATCCAAATATAATTCGCGAAGAGCAGTGTTATTGGGAAAAATACATTGACTTTGACGTACACAGTAAAAGGTGTTGATTTCATGACAGTCAGTGCTTCCACCTATGTTAAGAACTTCAAGGTTTTGCAAGTGCTGTATCATAGACCCATCATGAAAGTACTTGCAAAGCGGATGGTTATATCTATGCTTTATCCATTTGTCATATTCACATTTTGTCTCCATTTTACCTTTTGGAAATGGAACATCTGACGCAATGAGCTTTTTCAATTTATTCAACTTCATAACCGCTAAATATGTTTCTATGTCGATTAAAACATCATTTCGTGACACATCGAGAATTTCTAAAGATGGAACATATAGGTCTAGATTTGGACTTGATAGAATCTTTATGTTTGATTCGGGGATGGACAAAATTCTAAGATTGCTATGTTGAAAACAAGAGAAAAACACGTCGTTTAGCGTCACTGTCAATGTGTCCGAATTACCATCGTTTATTCCTTCTGCATATACCTCTTCCAAATCAGGCCCTGAAAATTTAACAATTTTGCAGAGTTTATCTAAATTTATATTTCTCGAAGAACTAACATCTAGGTGACGAAGTTTGAGCCTTAATGACATATTTGCTGTAATAATTTCCACATTCTTAACGTGAAAGGAAAATTTTGATAGACGTGGCAAAGCCTCTAACTCATCCATTCGGAATACAGAAGCCTTCTCAATCCTTAGTTTCATATCGCTCATAATAAACAGGTCTGTTAATAGACGAAATCCTAATTGGAAAAAGCTTTTGAAGGGAAATTTTATAGAATCAAAATCTGCGTTTGGATTGAATTCAAGTCTTAAACTTTGAATATTTTCAACCGAAGTATCAAACAAGGCATCTGCTGTAATGTTTGCTTGTATATGACTGTCAAACCGGCACACACTTGAATAGTTCCCAGAGTCTATACACTTACAATTTGGTACACACCGACATGTTGTGTATGCAAATATCATGAACAAGAAAGTTAAAACAAGGCAGATACTAGCTGAATCCCTCATTTCAGATGATTAGGAATGTCCACTGAAATGTATTTAAAAAAATGAAATCAGTAAATAATGAGGCCCAACAGAATATTGATTAAAGTAAGCAGGAGTGGATAAAGATATCTACTAATAGAACTCAACTAGTGATCAACAATAATGTGTCAGTAATAACCTAGCGAGAGGATTGTGACGAGTGGAGGTGGGTTTCACATTTCTGGAATAATTTGAATCAGGTATAATAGGAATTTATCCCTCCACTAACATTAAGTACATTTGTGAAGATTACCTGGATATAAATTACAGGTAGATAGAAGAGACAATTTACTTTAAATAGAAATAATCAGACTAAAACTTAATTAAATACCAATTTCAATAAAACTGCAACGTATTAAGTACATTTGTGAAGATTACCTGGATATAAATTACAGGTAGATAGAAGAGACAATTTACTTTAAATAGAAATAATCAGACTAAAACTTAATTAAATACCAATTTCAATAAAACTGCAACGACATATGGTGTTTAGTATTAGATATCTTTATTTATTAAGTGACAAAAGGTGTTTTAAATAAATTGAAAATGTCTATGTTCACAAGTCCTATAGAGGGTAATAAAGAATACTTAGCATGTGTGTGTTTATATATAAAGCAAATACTCGAAGATAACGACAGTACTTGCATATTTCAGAGTCTTTACATGCAACGTAATTGCTTCCATTGTTCAAAACAAGGCTGCAGCTTTGAAATAAAAGAAAAACTAACTAGGACAATTGAAATATTTGGAAGCCGTGGCGATATCTCGAATGTATATGTGATCAAAGGCAAGACGAGTGTGTACTTGCGGCTATGATAAAATTATTTTCGTTGCCATTCGTATCAAATCATGCTATCAAACGTTTTCATCGATACACACTATTAAAGAGACTTTAATAAAATTAGAGATATGATAAGCTCTCAAAAGATATTTTTACTAAAAATGTACTGTTCATTATTAACCAATTATATACTACAAAACCCTTAAATACTCTATTATGTCTTCACCATATTTCTGGACAAGTTCACAATCCGTCCATATACTTGGTACCGTGTGTCGAGAAGTTGACTGTTCCTGCATTAGACCATAACCAGGGCGAGTTTTTAAATTATAGCTTTAAAATCAAAATAAGAACGATCTTGTTCTAGAAGTTATCCTCTATAGGTAAGCAATCTTCACAAGTAAGAACCATTTACCCAGCTTGTCAGCAGCCAAAAGAAGTATTTACAGAGGTTGGTTGAATATAGAAAACTAGAAATATAAACGTTCGATTGTCTTAGTGAGATTCTGCCGAGGACAAGCTGTACATGATTCGAAAATTAATAATGCGAGTATATTATACTAATCCCGGTGCGTGCGCAGATCGGTGGTGACGATTATTCACTCGCTCGGTACGTATCTCTTTCCTGAGAAGTGGGTATCTACGGTAAGTGGTGCCGCAAACGGTTAAGTACCGACCTAAGCGACACGAAGAGTACAAGCGTTGTGTTGACTCGGAGCATAAAGATTAACGATAACAAAATGGGTGCTTTTGAAATCATCTCCGTTTATGTGTTTAGATGAAACAATTGATTTCGTCCCCGCTACATGAAAAGAAATGGAAACTCCTTCCCTGACCAAGAGAGTCGAAGTCACGTGCATGGTCAATCCAATATGTCACTTAACGATTGGAAATATAGACGGCTAGACATTTCCAACAATATCAGTACTTCAGTGTTTCAATTATAAAAGAGTGACAGCATAAACTGAAAGTTCCGGAGGCCGTGACCAGTGTATCGAATGAGCAAAGACATGACGCATCAGTGAGTGGGACAGCGGAGACCATTTGTCTCCGTTGCCATGAAACATTGCAAGAATACTTATGCACGAAAGGATTAGTGTATATAGAATTGACCAAGGCTGATTGCAGAGAGGTCTTCTAATTTGTTCGCTCCCGGAAATTTTCCTGTCATATGTATGGAGCTATCTTCACCAAAACCATTTAGTTTCGTAACACGGTATTTTCAATTTACACTATGACACGGATAATGATCGGTTTAAAGACTTTTTGCAGCATAACAATTAAAACCTAATGTCCTAATTTATCAGAAAGGACACAGTAGAAACAAAAATCAAAATATAGAAAGTATTACCTCTCATACAAGCATCATGTTGTGTCCACTATTATGTCTTTGTTTTACCTCAAGAGAAGATATACATTGAAGGACATGCGTGAAGAAATATCCAATTAGAAATAGGAAGTTTTGAACAACTTTACTTCTCTTTACAGCAGCAGAATGCAAGCCCACTTGGTCAAAATGAATCTGACACTTATAGACAACAAGTATACTTGAAGAAAGTCAGAACGATCGCTGTTCGTTCCTTGTTTCCGGAACATCTTATGTGAAGATTTTATATACAATATTATACCGTATACCATAATAATAACAAAAACAAACCCCTCCACACGCTCCCATGTGCTTTCCGATCAAAATTAACAGCAGCCAGCAGAATTTATCGATGTGTAACAAATTCCAGTTCAGTACCATGCGACCGTTTACGTCGAATCAAACAGCAAACAGTTTACTATGTTTTTATATATGATCTTAAATATATGATTGTTAATGTGGATATACTAAAGACGTATTTTAATCATTTTTGAGATATGCACTAAATTCTACTCATCATTTCTATTTCTATTTTTGTTCGCGTACTAATTGTTCCCTCTTAATGATACAAACACACTTATCTCTTTATTTTATGGGCCCTAGAAGACAGAATGATTTGTAGCGCTCGCCTTTACCGATCCAAGCCATCTCGCCTCTGTCCGCATGTGTTCGAGTCTTTTATTCTGATAATTAGGGTATCTGAGAAAACATCCCTGCATTTTTTCCCTGGTTCAATGGTCAGTACATGTTTTTATCATGGTTCGTCCTAAACTACTAATGCTGGCCGTCCCGAATAGCCTATCGTTTGCTGAACATCGGTTTGTCGAAAACAACAATCTTTGTGTTACCTCCCTATGTTATTTCCCTATAATTTTTATTTATAGGCATCTCTGTATATGAACCATGCTTAAAGAGGAAAGACAAATCCGTGGTAGCTGAGTTGGTAGAACGTCGGATTCGAATTCCTAGGGTCACAGGTTCGAAAGTTGCAATCCAGCATGGGTCTGCTGCTTTGGTGTATATTTGGTAAAGGCAATTAAGAGCTATTTAATTTTCATGATATGTTAGCATTTCCCTTGAAAACAAATCAAGGGATGACATACTGCCTCGTTGTCCTCTTTACATGTTCTACTTTACATTTTATGCTTTTCACTTAATGGCTGAGTCTTGCCAAACAGGATATGACGTAAAATGCACCATTCTCTGGTTTGATGTGATAAGTTGTATATCCTGCTGGCCATGGTCATGATAGGAGATAAGTGTTTCTTTAAACTAGTTACTTACTCAAGCATAAATCAAAATGACTTAATGTAACGTAATTTAACTATATGAACAGAAGAAAGTAACACAAATCTAAATAAATTGAGATGAGCGAATTCTAAAGAACGTTTGAAGATAAACATACAGAAAGGTTGTATGTATGTATGTATGTATGTATGTATGTATGTATATATATATATATATATATATATATATATATATATATATATATATATATATATGTATATATATATATGTATGTATGTATGTATGTATGTATGTATGTATGTATGTTTATATATATATATATATAGATATATATATATATATAGATATATATATATATAGATATATATATATATATATATATATATAAAAGCGGGATTTGTAAATACTATAACCTGTTGACACAATATGTAGTGGCAGGTTACAGTGTTACAAATCACCTGCATACAGAGAAAAAAAAAACGTAACAATTGACGTGACCACTAGTGCCCCTGACTTAGTCTGAGATGAGAGGAAATCAAAGTAAACTGGACAGAAATATACCACACAGACCACATGGCAAGTAAGTTATTACATAACAGCAATATATTAACACAATCTATAAAATTATCAATTCACATAAATGCATAATATGTTTGTAAAATTCACACAAATTGTTGAACTCGTACCAACCTACAATTACCAATTTCAATCGCAAAAATATATTACCACGATATAGCATATTTGAGCTTCTTGTAGATAAAGAATTCAAGATCTGTCAACTAATTCATGTTTCATGCCAAAATATAAAACAGATAACCTTACCTTATGCCTCAACGTCGCCAAAACACACTGCCTATTGAAACAGAACCTACGACCTAACTAGAGTCTAGTAAGGCATTATTGCGCATGCTGACTGAGTATTCTTTTGTACCCGACAGTGGCTTAACATTTAATGTCTGGTTTTTTTTCATCTACAAACTTGTATGCCAGATGCA
Organism: Unio delphinus; assembly: GCA_029339505.1. Classification (NCBI taxonomy): domain Eukaryota; kingdom Metazoa; phylum Mollusca; class Bivalvia; order Unionida; family Unionidae; genus Unio; species Unio delphinus. The sequence goes on from JAQISU010000046.1 coordinate 17,291,037, forward strand.
ACTGCATTATTTTGAAATAGTTGTCTTTGTGTTTTCTAAATAGGGCCGATATCAATTATTGCCAAACACCAATAATAAGGACTTTAAAACACGGCGAATAATTGCATTCAAGTTAAAGGCATTGAATGGAGTGATGACATAAACTGATTAATACATCTAATTTATATTTAGGCGACATAAAGATTTACACAAAGAGAGACATGGGTTAATGGACGTTCACTAACAGAAAGATAAACTATAGTATGTATGTATGTATGTATGTATGTATGTATGTATGTATGTATGTATGTATGTATGTATGTATGTATGTATGTATGTATGTAGTTTAATACCAGTACCACCGACCATAGTCTCTCTCTCTCTCTCTCTCTCTCTCTCTCTCTCTCTCTCTCTAGTCGGTTAAACTTGACATCGAGAGATGACACAAACAAACATTCTCTACGCTCGTCAAATCATGGATTTAAGCCCGTATCTTGCTAGGAGAGAGAGAGAGAGAGAGAGAGAGAGACAGAGAGACAGAGAGAGACTTTCTCATATTCTCATAATTAATAATAATTGAATTTTAGAACCTTATAATATGTTTCAGAAATAACGACAAAAAACTCAATACATCACAGTACGTGTACCACGTAACCAATACATTTACCGCATCATATCGACGTTTTGCAACTATATATCATTGCCAATATCGTAGATAGATCCCAAGGAATGTGCACACCGCTAAATCACTGCTTGAAAAAAATATCTTACTAGCACTTAAAAGATAAAGAAAGACAAACTTTGCTTGACCTTTACTGAACTTTAAGGTATTAAAGATGATATTTACAAGCAATTTTAGGGTCCTAAAATGCAAATAAATGGCTCACTTTACCATTGAACAAAAGGTGAATGAAAGAAGAACTTTTAGTTTGTAAAGAAGTAGTAAATTGTTCCATTAAGTAATTAAAAAGAACCAATTTCAAAAGATAAAGAAAGACATACGTCATTAATGCTTAATGAGTGAGAAAAACGCAGCATGTTAGCGATATAGCGTGGAGACGTCCCCTGCAAGCGTAGCAGTATAACACCCCTTCAGAGCACGCACATTTGGTCGTATTTCGTCAGATAGGAGACAGCCATGCCAGGGAATCGGACAAGAGTAGAAATAAGGTCTTTAGTTGACCGCAAGACTGGCGCTGCACGGCTTGTCCATGAAACGCAGAGATCTTGCTGTAATACACATTCTGACAGAGGATAACTCCTATTTCATCATTTCGCATTGTCATTTCTCTATGGTGACCTCGATAGGATTACGAGGCGAATCTGCGACCAAGTATACGACCAGAGTAAGTCCACTCTGCGATCCATTCGGCGACTCTACGACCAAGTTAGCGACCAGGGGTAGACCAAGTCGTCGGTCAAAGGAAGACCAGTCGGCGACCTTTCGACAAGTCTGCAATCCAGTCGGTGGTGGTGGTTGGATGTTAAAATGGACATTACGGCTCTTGGGAAATATCTTCATCATCACGTAATATAACTTCTTAACTAGAAATTCTTGTATTGTACCTTTTTTCGTTTGTAGTAACGTTATGATAGCAATAATATTAGTATTAGCAATAACATTTGCTTCTTTTGGTAGTAAATTATACTATCATTTTGATAGGGGGTGGGGGCGGATGAGAAAGGTAAGTATAAAATGGTGGTAGAACCATGGAAAACCAGGTAAGAACCCCCAACACGAGGGAAACTTCTAACAGCTTTCTCACATGCCCAGTTCGTCAGAGCCTGAGACCCGATCCCACAGTTAAGATAGCAGTGAATCGCTTTGGACAACTAGAGTATATAATTTTAAAGTAACAGTGTAATTGCTATTATCAATGATAATATTATTATTAATTTCATTAGTAGTAGTAGTAATAGTGGTAGTAGTTGCACTAATATTAGTAGTTGCTGTTGTTTCGTTTTTGTTATTGTTGCTGCTGCCGCTTTTTCTGCTGCTGGTTATGTTGATAATGTTACACAACAATGTTCATTGAAGACTTTCGATTGCAAATGGAATTATATATAGTACTTGGGACAAATGTAATAAAGACGATAATTCCTCTCAATATTGCTCAAATACGGTAAATGCCCAATAGGCCAACGTATGACTTTTATGTGATATCTGAAATAATTTCTTGTATTGTTTCTACTATATTAACGTACGTATATCATTTGGTCAAATAAGGCTAGTGTCGTCGAACGTTTTAGATGACAATACTTAACAAACGAGGAAAAACTATCGTATTGCACACAGGTCCTCATTGTAAAATGCGTGTATCAGGTGACTTTATTCTAGATCTTTCTTTCGTTATCGTTGTTCATTCATATCTTGCCCTTATTCATGCTGCAGGATACAGTCGAATGTATATGCTATTTTTAGGAACATCAAGGTAAATATTACGTTCTGATCACGAATTCATTGCTAAGATGGCAATTATGACAACAGTATGCTAAGTCGTGACACTAATAATACCTTTTTTAAATCCTGATTTGAAAGTGTCGTAAATTCTTCATTTAATTAGTCACAGCGTTTACGTCAGTTAAGCAAAAAAGACGAGGACGATGTGTTTTCATACAATATCATGTTACTATTACGACTGTAAGGTCTTACAATTAGTAAAGAGTTAGACGTAACAAGCTTTGTAAAATTAAAATTCAACAAATACTATATTTCTCTAGAATACAGAGTTTATGGGCACAGAGAACCTGCGGTATTGTAAATTATATATACAGGTTCTAATACAAAAGTTCCGAATAAATTTAGTTGAAATCCAAATTAAACCCAATGCTTAATGTGTTCATGTGTATGTGGTGGCCTGTATCGTGGCGTTGTACCGATATTCTTTTGTTGAAACAGTCAGTCATATAATTCCAAGTTCGATTTCACAATAAATCCCAGTGAATATATATATATATATATATATATATATATATATATATATATATATATATATATATATGTGTGTGTGTGTGTGTGTGTGTGTGTGTGTAAGAATCTTTTTTTGTTATGAGTTCTCTTTATTTCCAGAGAAAAAATAATTTAAATTAACTTACTTGAATAAATAAATTATAGTCCAAATGAATGTATGAAGGCCACAATAATTTAATTATTTCTTCTGTATCTTGAAGCATGAATGAACAATCGCTCATTAGCAAGATCATATATTGCTAACAAATACTATTACCTTATGAACATTTCAATCTGGACTGTTCAATCTTGTTACAAAATAAATGCTAGTTTTAATCTGAAGGTCATTTATAAGAATAAAATATAGGACTTGGAATATGTCAGGTACACCCTGGGAATCCCAATAATCAACACGAGTGGTGTCCAACCTGTCCGATTTTAAATGGCCACCCAAAGCTCGAAAAATATTGTGTGCATGTACGCCAAAACATATCCATGGCCTACTTTCATAGTGTATCTTTATCAGGGAAGTAAAATGTTAATATATTTTTTAGCCGTTGCTTTTTTGTTTTCTGCTGCGGCCCTCGGCCTTAAGAAAAAAAATGTTCAGTTTCCCATGTTGTCACAAAGGTTGGACTGCATTGATCTAAACAATGTCGCATGTTTGGAAGATATCACATGACATGACTATTTCTGTACAATAATACTTTTTAGTTCAAATCATAGAGGAATATGCTTTGTTCCAAGGACGAAAACTAACTATTGAAAAATTATCGCTCTATTCTCAAGATCTTAACAACACTGCATATTGTCACAGAATTGTTTATGACTGGTATCAATATGTATATGTGGTCAAAAATGAACTCGGATTTCGCGGCCGCGTACAGCGTCACCGAGGTTGGTTTGTTAATTATCGGCTCTAGTTATTTCGAAATAGTGAGCGAAACTCCGGTCATGCTGCATTTGCAAATTGCCTGCAGTTGAAAAGTATAAGTACCTAGCTGCGCATATCTGTCAGAGCTAGGGTATATTATAGAGCTAAATCTCTGTAAACATCACATTACAATCCAGTCTTGTCAGAAAACTTGTCGCTAAAAAGATTAAGTAACACACCACAGACACCAATGAACAATTGGTTAGACTAATAAGACTTTATTACGAAGACGCTTATAAGATGTGGACCCATAATGAAGGTTAAGGAAAAATATTTAAAATTAATCTAAAATTTGAATTAGTTTATTCCAATTATTTAATTAAAAAAAATAAAAATTATAATAATAAAAATTCAAAAACTAAAAAAAAAAAAAATATTTATCATTATTATTTTCTCTACCTATACTTAAATTTATCCACAATTTCCTGTGCGGGAAAAGTACATATGAGGACGCCATAGGGCTATATCACATGGTGCTACGCGAAGTGAACAGGCCTGTGGTAGAGTTTGGAAAAATCACCCAAATATTATAATTTAATTTTTATACTACTTTACCTATTGCACTCTTTTTTTCTCTGGATTTAATCCATACTTTTACTACCATGTCTATATCCCGAAATAGACATGGGTCCCGTTTAAGGGACTCTAAACAATTTTGGAATTTTATTAATATTTAACTATAAGTAATAAAGGACGGACAAATTGAGGCAGGAACTGTACAGCCAAATAAATTTGTACAGGCAGGAACTGTACAGCCAAATAAATTTGTACAGGTCCTCGCTCAAGGCGTCCGGACCTTGGAAACTATATATTACTAGATAAATGGAAGAACACTAAATATCTAAATAATACACACTTCCATTTATACAAAATTCTAAGAGTAATTTTTAATTATAAACTAAAAAGATGTATGATAATGTCTTTTAATTAGTAAAGACATAACAGTAAGACAACTGGTTCAAATTTGAAAGAAATGGCTTTCCTTAACATAAACACAAGGTATATAACCTATATAGCAAACAGTCATATAGCACCAACACAAATAGCAAACACAAGGAAATAGGAGACCACTAGCCATGGTCAAAAACAAAGGAATAAAGTAGACTACTAGAGTGGGTAGGTCAAGTCCCATCTAGTAAGGCTCTACTGAAAGAAAACTAGGGATCTTATAAATACCCTAAATCAATTTTATAACCCCGATGGGGAAAAACCAAATGAAACTTAAATAAAAAATAAAAATATAAACAAACAAATAACATACTTGGGGGAACACATACATACATAAAAACTTTTTACTTTTTTTTATTAAGGGTGGGGGGGGGGCATCTGTCTGGTGCCCCCCCCTCAAAAAAAAAAAAGAAAACTTGTCGCTTTAAGGAAGCAAAACTTCCTTAAACAGCTAAAGATGTAAAATAAATTTAAGACTATATTCTTATCGCTATTCGTTTTATATGACATAATTGTTTCATATATCAGATGTTTTAGTATTTATTCTAAATTGTACAGACTAAATACCTAGGTTATGTAGTGCCGTTTTATTAGTAATATTATAGTTTGCTTCGAGACGAGTTTTTTGTCGTAACTGAACAGACAATATGACAATATGAGTTTAATTACACGCTGCATGCATTGAACGTTTAATGTACATGGATAACTAATTCATGTGGGCGCATGCGCAACATATATGAATGCATAAATACTTAACCGTGTCAAAGGTATTAAATGGTTTGGTTGTTTTAATTTTAGCTGACCGTGTGTGGGGCTTGACTATGCTGACCGTGTGTGCCCGTGTGTGCTGATTGTGTATGCTGCTTTGTGTACACTACTTTGTGTACGCTGCTTTTGGGTATGCTGTATTATATATAATCGGGTGACGTGAAGTTTGCAGAACTGTGTGGTTTCTTGTGACATATACGCTGTGTCTGGTGACGTTGGTTCAGAAGAGTGTACTGGTATACTGGTGATCTCGATGCGAGGGACCAAGGCTTCGTGATGATAGTGTCTGTGTTGAATTAAGAGCTCTCGAAGGATCCTTCAAACAGACAGGGGGGAGTGAACCATGCGTGGCGACTCCGCCACCATTGACTAGAGCGGGTGGAACCGGATATACATCTTAGACGTCAAATGGACGCCATGATAATTGTAAAATACGTGTTCCATATTATTGCTATTACCATCTGAGCAAATATTTCACATTTATGTATCAACTTCGTTATTTGAACGATAAATTCATAAACTCATAATTTCAGCTTTACATTGCATAATCGTTACATGAACGGTAAAATCATAACATACATGCCTTTACATTGGTAAGTCGTTATATGAACGATATAACCAAAATTACAGGCATTTAGATCTGTCTCGTTATACAAGCTATATATTTGTAAATTCATACATTTGTATTTGTTGATCGGGTGATAAGACGTTATTCACGTCAGTTTCAAATGTCTGTTCGTTGAAATCATCCTTTGAGTTTTTTTTCATAGAGTTACTTGTTGTTGATAGTTCCATGTTAGGAACCTTATAATTTTTTCCTTATCGTTTGTTCATAATGGTGTCAGATTTGTTTACATTTAAATTGCATTTATAAATAAACATCTTATTAACTCAGTTGCTTTCGGTGTCTTCGCTAATCCAGCCCCAACCCGGCTTCATCCTGTGACACATATTCTTCAGTCGAGGTTATGGATTTGGCAAACATATTGTTTATATCCGTGTCACGGACACCGGTGCGCAAAAGATGACCTATTCCGTCGTCCGGCAAAATCTTGTTTGCGATAGCCGAATTTTTGTCTCCATTTTGATTCGAGCTGTAAATGTTGAGAACCTTATTAACCGGAAATACGGTACAGCTCGTAATTATTTATGTGCGTTCATGTCTAAATTTTCCATGTTCGATATGTATTATATGGTAAACATAGGATCTGTATTTGGAGCATTCAAGTGAGTCGCACCTGTTTTACACTTCCTTATCCACAAGACCCTGTTGTTGTACACACACACACACACACACACACACACACGTAACATATTCCACAAAGAAACGTGAACTAAATGTTGACTTTGTGAAAAACAGTTCAGATCGTAAAATAAATTGTAAAACTCTTACATGATAACTGAGCATGGAATTATATTTGCATTTCTGTTGATACACATTCTTAATATTGTTAATTAACATTAAACTGGCCTATTCCTTCATTTTTTCTTATTATTAGCATTTCATTTAATCACCCATCCAATCATCCATTAATCCGTGTTATATGTCTCTTCATTACCAAATGCCATCAATTTTCATGGGAGAGTAAGAGGGTTAGAGATATGGGTAATGTGGGCGGTTAATGTGCATTCTCTCATGACATTTGGATTGTAGCTTGCAGCCCTTGAAAGACACCATATCTGGCATTGTAAAACCCGATACGCCCATTATAATCTAGATGCACAAAAAAGTATGTTAAAAAATGTCAAGATGATTAGTCACATAAAGAAAGACATAATGAAACTTATAATAAGATACATTATTTACACTGTTATTTCCAAACTCAAATTTTATCAGACGTTTACGATAAACAATGTTCTGAGAAAGAATTGATGAGTGATTTGATTGATACAAATACGAATAACACACCGTTTCATAGGTGATTTGTCAGCAAGCAAAGCAGCGTACTGTGATTTCACAACACAATCAAATATTTTTTTCAGAGATTTTATAACATCTTTAAAAGACAAGTACAGTGATTTATCTCGGGTGGAAACTTAGCTGTTTACAAAAGAAGAATCCAAATAACCCGGAAGAGAACAATACATTTTAAAATTGAGAATTATTACTCATGTTATATATTATTAGTTTTCATTACCGCTATAGAGGCCTCACCATGCAGACCGCCGCCACAATAGCTGCCGACAGACCGAAATGGTGCTCCCTTGTTGTCGCCTCAAGTACCAGACGGCGCGGAGAGGATTGATGATGATGATCATATTATTAATGGTGATTTCGTGGAACAAAAAGGTAATTTATCCCAAGAAAGTATAGCTTTTCACAGCTCTTTGACGTTATGCCTGTAATATACCCATTCCATAGTCTTGCATTAATAATACAGATAATAAATTTTTTTATAACAATGCAGTTATGATCTGGAGTATTATCATTTGCCGCTCCTGTCCCCGCTCTCCTCTATGTATGGTGACCGTATATTTTACTTACAAAACGAACTTTTATATATACAAATTACTTTCTTTTACACACATCTTATATATATATATTTTGCAGAGACGTCGTTTTATGCAGGCAATAAACAATGACCTAAATAGCTGCACGCCCCTATCTTGTTTCGTACTAAAAGGTATTATCAGTTCATTGGAACTCATTTTTCTGACATGTCCTGTGAGACATTTTCTTTCCAGTATTATTGCCATTGATGGATAACGTTCTCAAGTGGCTACATATTTTGTTTGGTTAAAAACACAGACATGCGCTTGAAATTAGATTCAGAAATTTGGACTACAGATTAATCTATAGGTGAGAACTTGAGAGAAACTCTATATATAATTACATTTATATATTTTGTTTTCAGCCCCGTGTGATAGCGTAATTATAAATAACTGCTAAGTTCATATCCATGTGTATCTTCTACGCCTTTATGTCTATGTCATCGACTTAGTTGCATCAAAATTGGTGATGTGCATGCAGCCAATACTGAGAGAGTTGACAGCCATGTTTAACCCCAACATGGCACCTGAAAGAAAAAAGAAAATAAAAGATACTTTTATTATAATCATCAGCATAATTCTTGGCACAATAATTTTACTAATGAATTATTCTTTTCTATTTCACAAAAGAATAATACATGTTATGGACAAACTTCTGTAAATGCGAGATATGTACAATATCACGTGATCTCCATTTAATACAAATGAATATACTTTTGACTATGGTCAGAATATTAACTCCACCATAACTGTACTGTATTAGAATACACAATATAGATCAGCTACAATTATCTTACTTACACTTCCTGTATATTTGTACAACAACTTATTTCATCTTTTTTTCAAACTCCCATACACTGATCCCAACATAAAACTCAAATTCAACTATAAACAGCAAAGACCCAGATCTGCTGTCAAATAATGCACCAGCAGATAAATATGTACGTTCTTTATTCAATTAATCCCAACATGTGGCATAGATCCAGATCTGCTGGTACAAAATCTGATAGCAGATCTGGGTCTATGTAGCTAACAGCTAAGATTTATACACATATATACCTATAGACAGCTATACGATTATGCTAAGCTCGTCAGCTAAACTCTTCATACTCGTTAGACTCGTTAGCCTTGTTAGACTCGTTACACCCTTTCGACTCCTTAGACCCGTTCGACTCCTTAGACTAATTAGACTCAGATTTGTTAGCCTCGTTAGCTACAGTAAAACCAAACTGGTAATACTAATGAGTTCTGGAAAATGCTAATATATTAAACTATTAATTGCAACTTGAAATTTACAGTTCACAACGTTTCAAATCTGCGTTATAATAAATGAATCATTATACGACATGACAATACAAACTCAATAAACTTCGCAATTCAAATGAAATATAAATTTAACACTCACCCCTGTGGCTATAGAATACAATGGAGATACGTACACTCCTCGTCAAGATCTAAGCGACCAGAATGTCCGTTATACATTAATCTTGCCTAAATTCATAGGAGAGTGAGTAATATTCAGGGTGAAATACCCGTGCATATCGTGATTTTAATGTCCCTCGTCGCAAATAATTTCCGGCAAGACACATGTTGGTTCCGTCGCTTGTCTGAAAAAAAAAACATGCTCACGAAAAATAGTCAAAAATTTCTCAGGTATAACAAAAAAAATTTCTTCTAATTCTGTGACAATAACTCCCTTGACAAGTTCTGTTTCAAATGTATACGTTTGTACTGTTTGTATGTATGGTACTGACACATCTTCAATCTGCAAATAACTCATGAGATATGTAAATAACCCGTTTGCCAGTGTCAATTCCCATACGTCTGAATAAATAACCCTTCCTTTCACAGTCATACTTCTCAAATATGTAAAATATTCCATATCCTGTATGGTGTCAGAATAACATATATACATGGCTGAGCATGGGGAAGTTACATAGCATTGGTCTGATGCTGCAATATATCATAGTCTGTAAGAATCTATTACCATAATGTAACCGTTTGACACATTTATAAATCGATTACAAATGGGAATTATGATATGATGACTAAATAAAATTCACTCTCGTAAAGAGATTACTTATATATCTGTTTTCATTTTAATCGAGGGTAAAATACCATTCTACTTCAACATATCAAAGTTTAATTAATCGTCTATCCGGCTCATACATTATTTTTGCATGTGAATTTAACATGTATGCCCACTGCGATCCAAGAAAACATTTTACAGAATGCACTTCTCGTTGATTTTAAAGACATTTTAACATAGTGTTATTTACATGATGGCGAGCAGGAATTAAGTGGCACAACGATTGACCGAAGCAGGTAACCTTCGTTATCCTGGGTGAATTTTGAACGAGTAAACACTAAGGGTATAACGTTCTATCACCAATCTGCTACGGCTCTCTACTTGCTTCAAGTCATATTACAGGTAATAATGAATAGCTAGCTTATCGTCCTAGTTTGCAAAGAGATTTCACTTGTGCTAGATACTCTGGCTACGTTAATGGCATATAGCAATAGTGTCAATGGGTCAAGCTCGAATGCGAATACAGTTCTATGGTTAAGAGAGAGGATCCAGCTGAATGATAGGTAAAACAGCAACGTTAGCGCAGCAGAATCAAGTTGCCAAATGTGCCAGTTGGACAAATATAGTTCAACATCGTCTTGTTCTTGCGAATTCTAGCTGTTTCTGAAGAATAAAGTCCGTCTGCGACAAGTAGTTGTAGTTGTTGGGTTTAACGCCATTTTTCAGCACACAATAGGCTATACATGGCGGCCAGTATTATTGGTGGAGGAAGAACCTGGGAAAACCCCGGGAAAGAACCACCGACCCACGAGAAGTTATTGGCAAGCTTTCAAACATTACTACATTTGCTGAATCTTAGACTCGAACCCATGCAGACAGAGGTGAGATGGCAGTGATCCATAACGGAAATCGCTTTAGACCAAACGGCCAGTCGGGGCCCCCTCAGTCTTTGACAGGAGATTATGTGTACATTTATAGCAGCATGAAACTGCTTGGGAGATGATTCATGTTGTGTGCATTAGAGTGATTCCAGCTATCAGTTTTTATATGTCCCTTAACAACATTTTATGTTGGTGTGCACGAGGGACTGCTGACACCGCATTGACGCAGATATTCTTTTATAAGTACAACGAAATCACCATCGATATTTACATCCTTCATTAGGTCATCCAACACCACTTCGCTAGAATCCGTAACCTCATCATGGCGATCATATTCCATCAGTCATATGCATTGACAGAAATATAATGTTTTAACATAAAAACAAGAAACGGCATAGGACTTGTCATGGTGAACGTTGAATACTTAGAACTGATTGTCATATGCAGCCACTAATGGTTTAGATAATGCAGCTGTATAAGATTCCATAAGAATACTGCTTCGCTTTCTTAAATTTAACAACATTCACTGCTTATCATGTATGAACACATCCATTCAACTCCACGAACCCTTTTGCTATCGTTATTATAATCATATATGATCCGGACTCGCGCAGCTTTAAGATGTGACGTTTACGTCCATCGGAACCATTTTCTTCAAAACTGAAAATAAGTCCGCCATTTGCTATTTTTATCTCATCATCAAAAGGATAAATTTGATTTTCTCCTTCTTTCCCTAATATTCCCGTAATTATACTCTATGACGTTACAGCTTTAGGTGGGTGAGGCAACTCTGCGATCGTTATATCCATATGCAGTTTTATCGCAGCATCTGCTACATCAAAATAATCTTTGATAAACGCGTGCAATTCACCATTGTCTATGTGACCTCAACTAAATTCTTTGCGACAGCGCCTTTGTGCTTGACAATAATATCTTGAGGATATCTCTACGCTTGACGTTTTCGGTCTGCGAAATTGATCTTCAAATCACAAGTTCACAAAGACGGACACAACCAATAACATGACTAATAAAACTCAATATTTTGTACGCTTTTGTGGTAGATAGGCTCAGACCTACATCATCACCGTCTCGACGAGCTGTGTAACGTCTGTAAATGTTAACAATTGTTGTGTAATAATATTTGTTTTTTATGTGAAATTAGTGTTTGTGGAGTTGGGGAACGCTCCAGTACAGGCTTGTTTACTATTCTTTGAATAAAAAAATTAATAGTATCAATTCATACAAGTTCATATAAATACAAATACAAACTTTGAGTGACAGGCCCCTATTTACCAATCCAGATTGACGGTGCCAGTTTCTTCTGTGCTTGGTATCATCGATGCAAGGTCAGCTTAAAGCAAAACGCTACGGAAATGCTGGATTCAGTTTGACACGGCGAATAAATCTAGGTTGATCAACGGACGGGTCAACGATGCGGTCTTATTCGACTTTGTAATTGGAGATCTTTGTCTGTGCGCATTCAACGACTGCTGCCTGGTAATTGATAACCTCTTCCAATTTTGTTATACAACTACCGACTGCCTTTTTCAAAACCATTCCTGATGCAATTAAGACAGCCCCAAAGCGGCAGGATTTGCATCCCCAGGAGACACTTATTGCAAACCAATGTTGGAATCTATGCAGTAAATGGAATATTCCCATCGGTCTTGCACATTGTGCCTTCTTTGACTTGGACAATTTTAAATTTACTGACGTGTTTTATATTGACAGCGTTAAGATGAGCGAGCTGTGTTTGGGTCAACCAAACGGGGTCATTTCTAGTCAAATTGGCTACATAACGTTTTCGTGTGATCTCATAATTATTTCTTATGTCTTGCTTTTTCCCCCACAAGGTAATAAGACGGACACACAATGCAGGATATGACACTGCAAATAAAATACGTAACAGTCTTAATTTACTAATTTTCCACAGGTGTTTCGATCACTCTCATTGTCCTTCAGTACCCTCCAACAATGGCATCCATTGCTGCCACCAGCGTTACGGACACGTGTCTAAAATAAATGTCAACGATGGACTGCCTGAAAAACTCCTAGTGTTCCAGTTAGAAGAAAATAAATCTGGTGCAAAGTACGACAGTCTTGTTCAGAAATCTCCCGACTGGTGACATCATGATCGGCAGTGTTCTAGCTCACCAGTTTTCCCTCCGTTTCCAAAAATTCCTCACATGTATGAAAAACCTAAATGCGTCATGCACATGCATTTCTATTTTTATTATGATTGGGACCCCTGGTGACTGGGTATGATTATACTGAAAATACCGGTCTCTTGCATATATTCTAAATCAAGATATGAGACCTACTTGTGTCCTTTTCTTCTTCAAGTTTTCATCTTCTTGCGTTTTTGTACTTAGTGTAAAGTTGATGTACCAAATCTAAGATTTAGCGTGAAATATGACACTGTGATGCGCACAAGTAGAGTACAAAATTGGTGTAGTTTGCGGGGGAACGTCTTGATGGCGTGTTAGATCCGATGGGTGTTAGATCTGTGCACTTGGGCTCAACACCTGATGTTTTTAATCATGTTTCTGTCAGGAAAAAGACGTCGGTATTCTGTTAGTTTGTAAAAGTAACTATTTATGTGGGCTTTTCAGGTGGTCCTACTGATTGGGCGCTGAATAATGCAATACGCAGTGGTATCTCTGAGATAGTTAACAAATAGGTTGGCGATCGAATAGTGATTTGCACAAGGTTATCTAAAATAACGGCCAAATTTTTAAATTGTTTAGCAGGAACGGGCGAAAGTGAGATAACTGGAATTATTCTTCCTGCTCTACGCCGGTCAGCTTTGAAACAACGTTTTCTTTTTTCGCTTCCGCTTGCATTTAAGGAATGATAAATGTAGTCCCAGTTCGTTTAGTCTTGAGCACTATGTAGTGTGAAGAGCCAAGGAGTGGTCATTTAACGCAATTAATGAGGGTCCAATGAATGTTCATTTAAACAAATTAATGAGGGTCCATTATAGCATTATGGTGGTTTATTAAAAAGTAACGGACGTTGTAGAAGTGCAGCCAGACAGCTGAGAAAAATTATAATTGGATTCGTTTCGTAAACAAGGAGATGAAGAAACCCATACGAACTGACAAGCCAGTGCATGATGGAACACAATAATGTAGACCAAAATGGACAACAAGCACATATATCATGACAAACAGCACAAAAACGGAACAGCTTCTTCAAGCCGGTTAAGCGATAGCGGCCATCTTAATGCAGGTAATGGTTCACTTTACAAAATCTCATATATGGTTTTATGTTTCTTTTGAAATGAAAATTAAATATATATCTATATCTACGACCTGATATATTTCTAACGTAAGGACGGTATGCGTAATACATATATATTATACCAGATACAATTTGAATATGTAAACGTGGTATGGCTGATACATATGCATGAGACCTGATAGCTTTCTAACGTAAGGACGGTCTGATTAACAGATTCGTACTAGACCGAATATATTTCTTAAGTAGGGCATTAAACTCATAGTACAATGTGTACGTTATGGAGACACATAGTACAATGTGTACGTTATGGAGACACATAACAATGTGTACGTTATGGAGACACATAGTACAATGTGTACGTTATGGAGACTCATAGTACAATGTGTACGTTATGGAGACACATAGTACAATGTGTACGTTATGGAGACACATAGTACAATGTGTACGTTATGGAGACACATAGTACAATGTGTACGTTATGGAGACACATAGTACAATGTGTACGTTATGGAGACACATATTTAACTCTTCTGAAATAGCTCGTGATACTAATGTGTAAATTTGAAATGTTTTACCTAACTTTTAATAATAATGTTAACCATGTTTCATTGTAACGCAAATGAAAAATTGATGAATCTTCTCATAAACGGTGTTCGCTATGTACAGTTAGTTTAATATTTTATCTTTGTTGTTCTTTTTTCTGACCTAAATCTCTGTATATTAACTTATCATGAGCTTAACATTGTATATGACGTTATTGAACTGTTGTCTTTATTCCCGTTACACTAAATAATACACTACAGCATTTGTAAATACTGTTCACGCTCTCTGCATTATTTAAATAAGTATCAAATGCCTGATAAACTTGAAAAAAATCCGATACTTTACAGAAGTAGACCCTTAAAATAAGTGTGTAATCTGAACATTGAGGATAAAGTCTTATGTTATACATGGCATGCAAAACAAACAAGGAAGACTTTTGCCGTCATATACAATCTTTGCTATATATAGATCTTTTCAAATTTTATCCGGATAATTTTCAAACAGAAATCTTTATATTGTGAGCTTCACTATAGCGCGTCTCAAAAGATAAATACACACAAATGTATACACTTAAAGAAAATGTACACTGCTCTTTTGTATAAAAAAACAACACTCAGGTATAAAATAAATACCAGCAAATATCGTTAGACAAAACCCATTAAGGTGGTTTTACTGAAGGATAATTGTAAATGTCGGCCGCTAGTTGTTACGTGGATTTTCCACGGTCTTTCTTCTAGAAGGTGTATTGATAAAATGCATGCCCTATATTATCTTATCTTGAAAAGTAGGGGATCTCTCTCCCTCCCTCCCTCCCTCCCTCCCTCCCTCTCTCTCTCTCTTCTCATATATATATATGTGTGTGTGTGTGTGTGTGTGTGTGTGTGTGTGTGTGTGTGTGATTTTTTATGAGGACAATCATATTCATTCGATCCGCTATCAAATGGTCGAATAATCAGTTTTCACACGCTTATGTGAGATGCCTAGTTATTCCATCCCTTCCAATATTAGATAAAAACAAACAACCTGATTTCCTAGTTTGGATACGCCTTTCAAAAGTGACCGGGCAAGTTCACTTTGCAGATTGCACTTGTTCAGCGTGGCAAGTATACAACTTTAAAATGTTAACTTAAGCTCTTCACTTGAAAGGTATAGTTAATCATTAACATTATTTGACATGCGACATTCCTGCAATTATAATCAGAGCAATATCTGTTCATATTGTCCATTTATCTTTTTAAAGTTAAACGAGGATTTATATATTTGTGTTGATTCCTTGAATTAACCCCCACCCCACCCCAATTAAACAAAACCTGGGAATAAGAATAACAGTAAAGTATCATTACATATGTGATACATCACACTATCTGCTATACTTATGAAAACTTGAGACAGCTTAAATATCAACATTTAATGATATTTCTTTTTTTTGCACGGATAAGGAGAGACATTGCTTATTTGCTGCATTCCCTTATTGACATCAAAGAGTAAAGGAAAGCAGGTGAAATCTGATCCTAATTCTATAGGTACAGAATATTAAAAACTCGTGTTTGAAGCACGTGCTCGCGTGCTGCGGCGTATCTGGCTCGCATCAAGGATGGGTCTCTACTGAAATATATAGCATTCAGAAATTTAAAGTTATCGAGTTTTTTTTAATATGATTATATTTCCATAAGTCGTCGTCGTCATCATCATAATCATCAAAATAAGTAGTAAATCATTATCGGGGGACTTTGGTGTAATTCATACTTTATAGAAATTTGCTCCGTTGCCATTGCACCGTGAATTAAATCTTACCCTTAATATTGCGGAACATAACAAGCTTTACTACTGTTCATACATTTTACAACCTTTTTATTTTTGTGTTTCTATGGACCTTGAAATAATAATAATAATAATAATAATAATAATAATAATAATAATAATAATAATAATAATTCAACGATAATGAGGGGCAATTCCTTCATCTTCAAGCTTGCAAAGGTATACCACTCTGTGAATGTAATAAAGTTTCAGGAGTTATTTCCCTTATTTTGACTGTGCGAGAGAAATTGCAGCTACCTCCCTCTGACCAGGAAGTCGTAGACATGTACCTGGACAGTTAATCTGGTGAATTCTCATCCGACAATGACCTATTGGAGATAAATGAGAATAATGATACACTGAAAATACAAATACAAACAAACTAGAAAAATATAAAAGTTGTCACTAGAAAACTTATTTACGCTAAAGCTTTCTATTTGCAATTGGTGTTTCAGTCTCTCATTCCTCCAATTTATGCGGAAGTTTCTTCTCCAACTATTATATACTTCGCCGATATCAAAATTGTTCCCAAGCCTCGTTAACAGATTAGGATTGTGTGCCAATAAAAAGACCTGTCAAAGATGCATCTGTATTCAGTCTGTTAAATGAAACAAAGCATCATTGTTCAATCCAACAATTTTACATAATTGTGATAAACCATAACATATTTCATCCGGTTGTTTTGGTGCATCTACAATTACTTATGATCTAATATTAGCTTTTAGATTACCTGGCTACACGGTGGTTTTCGAATAACCTTTTCATTGAAATGTTGCATTCGTTTTTTCTGTATAATATCAAGGACTGATGTTGCAATAAATTCATGGTTTAAAAATATCTGAAATGTTTTATTGTTTGTATTTCCCTGTCATTAGAAACAAAATTTTTTCAGTTACGTTTTAGAAACTGTAAATGGATTTTCAGAATCAAATTTCTTTTCAATTGTCTCCTGGGAAAATATTCGCTAATAAAATCAAATGTTGATGGCACTCCATCATGGTAGTGTTTTTCGTACTGCTGTCAATGGTGTCCATGACTTGTAATCATCCTTTTGTAAACTGTCTTTACCGTTGACTTTGTAATTTTGTCAATGAGAGCAAAACAATGTTGCTTAAAAAGACTAATACACAATATTATCACGTGCCCCCTATTGACGTATTATCAAACCCACAGACGTACGGACGATTAAAGGTTAAATAGGTCCGAGTTCCAAGTTAACAAACCAAACTATTTAGATGTATAAAAGGTGAAGGGCATAACAAGTTAATAAACAAAATCACGTATTCAAGAAGTACAGGACAATATTTCAATGCATATTGCTTCCAATCAATACAAGACCTATTCAAATTGCCATCACGCAAAATTAAAGTGTTTCCTTCCTGTGCCCCTTTTGCTCATATGTATCATCTGCTTTGTCGGGTGGCGCTCACCAGTCATGATGTAGTTTAGAGAGTGACATATGTAAGGTGAAGTTGTATCCATTTCAAAACGGGCACAATGGATAGAATGTCATTCCTCGTTGCTACTTGAATGTATTATGGCTGACAATTCTTTGGATATTGTACTTTTGGAAATTAGAAGTGATCTAAGCAAAATGTTAACTAAAATGACTGCTCCCTTGTGCTCCAAAACAAAATCGGCCTGATGTAGTTTAAAGTACACTATCATTAGCAGCTATTAATAAGGGAGCATGATTGTTGCCAGACATGACCAGCTTCTGAAAGTGCAATGAATACATTACGAAATATATAAAATGCAAAAATGTTCTCGGCTCTTTCTTGCATACAATTTACCTCTGAAGTTAGGTGAAAATGATCAAGTGGAGCTAACACTTTTTGAAAGTTTTCCAAGATGCACACCTGACGTAAGCTCAAGCTGTATTCTTTATAACTTATACTACATCCATCAATCATACACCAAAATAAAGGGAATTAAAGGTTCTTTGAACTAGACTTAAGATATACAAGGTCTTTTTTAAAACGCCAGTATAACCAGTGAGACGGGGAAATTATTTTTCTTTACAATTCTAACCCTGTGCAAAATACGAACCTCTAGATCGTCAACGTATTCTTTCTCGGTACTTCTGGTACCGTTGTTTTCGTTTATGGCCCTGCACCTCCTCACCATTATCTATTCTCACGGCCCTCCTTGTCGTCTTCGCTTTCTAATCTTCCAATGGCGTCCTATCCTACCGGAAAGATTCCTGTAGATTATGAAGGACGTCCACTTTTCTCCCATTGTTCAAACACAGGAGAATCACCACAAATGCCTTTCATCAACATATTAGCAATTCAATCATTAGGTCAACTTGTACACTCCATCTAAATATTCCCAACACGTTTCTTCTATAATACAGGATATAACAAAAATACCATGACTTCACATACACGCTACGCTTAATTCTCATATAGTAAATTATCAACATCAACAATATTCCCACTCGTTTTTTAACTTAAAACTGATCAAAGACACGTACAATGATAAAATGCCCAATTACACATGCACAAGGTGAACAGTGGATAACACTGTATAACACACACACACACACACATACACACACAGATATATATATATATATATATATATATATATAATCCGAAATATAACTAATTATATATACATGTAACTAATTATCGAAAATAAGCAAAGACAATAGGTAAACATTGACAAATAATTTAAATATTAAAGTTTTAAAATAATAACGAAAAGAATCCAAAATAATCACAGCAAGTTATATTCTGTCCAGAATAATCGATTGTTCTAAACAATTTTCCTATTGTCGAATAGACTTGTCTGTCAACAGTCATGATGTACCCAAATGTCATAACTCATTTGAATAATTCATAATTGTCACAAAACATGTGTTAGTGCAATGAGTAGTTTGTATTTCCTTATAATGATAAAAACAAATGTTTTTTATCAAGTAATGTTCAAACGAAGTTGATGTCAGCAAGGAGATAAGAAATTAGAATAACAAATGGCTGGCTGAAATTCCGCAACAATGTCACATTTGTAATGAACCCACATGACCTAACTTCATATTAGGCTATACAATAAAGGTTTAAAAAACTTTGCAGGGTCAAGCACAGCGTCAACATACAGTTTCTCTTGCACATAATCACGTTGCACTATTTATTATACTGGTAATGGAAGACCAAAATCTATTGTTAATAGGATAAGGATTGATATAAGAAGTGATCTACTTTACACTTTCTTACTAATATTACAGTTTGCTCTCACAATGGCGATGGATGAACCGTTTAGCATTCTATTTTAACTTGCACGAAATATATACAACACAAAGACTGAAACTAATTCATTGCTTAAATCAATTATTTATCCATGTTGTCTGATTTATTGCTCAGATGTGACTTAAATATCAGCGACCCTTTGAAATCTTCTACACTTAATTAAAGATACGAAATGAATTTAATAACAAAGTGCAACTTTCTTTTGTTCGAGGGTAGTAAGTATTATTTCCTGATTACTTATGCCTGAAAGGTATCGAACATGGCCCACCAGCTCAGTTTATGCTCGAAAGGTAAAGAACATGGCTATTATTCCCCAGCAACTTTGCTATCGTGATAAGGACAGTAATAATTTGAACTTTACCTATTTTACAGAACATTCCTGACAGTTCAGTGCTGAGTAAACTTGAAGTTACTTCTAGAACGTTCTAGAACTTTCCAGTAATATAAATAGTTGTATAAATAACATTGGCCTTAAGCACACCAGTTGAGTTTAGTTTCAGCTGCTTAAGTGAACACATATCTACATTTTTCTGAGACCTCATCAGGAGGCTGCAAGCATTCGGCAGATGGATATTGCTATATTTGTGGTCACGTTATCAAGAAAAGAATGACAAGTATCCAGTGGAAACATCTCCTATGTTGTGTGAGGCCTACAAGGCATATATGGGCATTCCTGCGCGAATCTCTTACACTTTAGTCATGGGAAAAATAATGTATTTTTGAATGATGATACAGAGGAAAAAAATAGAAATCCACTGATCACTCAAGCAACTTCTACTTTTGCATGGTTGACCCATTCGAACGTCGGACTGACGAGAATGCACCTGCTTCGAGCCTTCTTTCATCCGTCGCCCGGTGCCACACTGCCCTGTCCTTTGGAGAGGTAGCAACGGTATTTAGAATAGAGATGGGTTCATAGAGGAAGGAAAACGTTGTAAATCAGATTACAATATCAGGGTGGAGCTGAGTAGAGATTCCCATTTTACTCCAACCAAAAATAGCCAAACGACTTGATCAGAGATCTCGGTCTCACCAAGTCCATTGCCAACGTTTGACGTCTAGGCTCAAGCAGTGGAAGTTATTGAATGAAAGTGTTCAAGTCGGATATCAGAGGAAGCTTCTTCCAACTTCGTCATCCGTCAAGATGGGCGTTGATACTGCGATAATGTCACCAGTCTGCTCGAGGCTATCAGAATCGCCTGTAACCAGAATGAGTGGCTACTCTTCATTGGCAGCTTATCCTGGAGCCTCGAATTATATCTGCTTTTCAAAATGAGAACATGTACCCGTCTTTTTCCCCGGATCACTCGCTGAAGCTCAAAAGGGATTTCAATAACATAAAGACCTTTCTGGACGCCATGACATATGATGAGTTCTGCTGGCAGGTCATCGGAGACCTCGAAATGGTGGCATTCCTGATGGGTCTCCAAGGTGGTTTTACCAGGTTTTGCTATCGTTATCTTTTGCGACAGCAGTGACGCCAAGGCGCTCTAACACAGACTGAACTGGCCACAGCGGACCAGGTTGTCTGTGGGAAGAAACAACGCCAAGTAGAAGCCACTACTTCACCCCCAGATGGTGCTGATGCCACAACTGCACATCAAATTGGGCATAATGAAACAATTTGTCAGAGTTCTAGATAAGGAGTCTGCAGCCTTTAAGTACCTTCAATACATCTTCCATAAGCTCTCTCTCTCTGCGGCAAAGTTGAAAGCCTGTGTCTTCGTCAGACCACATATAAAGGGGATCAAAGTCAGCAATGAATTCTCCAAGAACCTCAGTAGGTACGGGTCTTCGGAAACTATTAAGTACTGGTTAAGACTCTGGTGAATAACTACGCCACATTTGGGGGCTGATTCTTTAAACTGATGCACATTATAATCGTAAATTTTGATCAAATACTCACTTTACATCTGTTCTGCTCATTTGTGTATTACTTTAGTAATATCTTAGCATGCATACATGTTAATGTTGGTTCATGTGTTGTTTTTTTCAGACTTTATATGAAGAAACAGATACAAATTCGCCCATGTTCTCAAACTATATCTGTATTGGTCACAAAAACAAAGTTTGTGGGGATTGATAGCCGTTTTCTATACTTTTCAGGCATAAGAAATTACGAAACAACACTTACTACCCAGAAACAAAAATTGTTTTACATAGTGTAATCGTTCGAAATATTTTAACAATTTATTGCAAAGATATTAAAACAATGTAGGAAATATATTAAAAATTATTACAAAGATATCAAAACAATGTAGGAAACATATTAACAATTTATTACAAAGATATTAAAACAATAAAGGAAATGTATTAACAATTTATTACAAAGATGTCAAAACAAGGTAGGAAATATATTACTTTATTACAAAGATATTAAAACAAGGTAGGAAATATATTAACAATTTATTACAAAGATATTAAATAGGAAATATATTAAAAATTATTACAAAGATATTAAAACAATGTAGAAATATATTAACAATTTATTACAAAGATATTAAACCAAGGTAGGAAATATATTAAAAATTATTACAAAGATATCAAAACAATGTAGGAAATACATTAACAATTTACTACAAAGATATTAAAACAATGTAGGAAATGTATTAAGAATTTATTACAAAGATATTAAAACAAGGTAGGAAATAGATTAACAATTTATTACAAAGATATGAAAACAATGTAGGAAATATATTAACAATTTATTATAAAGATATTAAAACAAGGTAGGAAATATATTAACAATTATTACAAAGATCTTAAAACAAGGTAGGAAATATATTAACAATTTATTACAACGATAGTATACCAATGCAATAATTATATTAACAATTTATTATAAAGATATTAAAACAATGTAGGAAATATATTAACAATTTATTACAACAATAGTATACCAATGTAAGAATTATATTAACAATTTATCACACATTTTGTTTTTTAACCTTGAAAATACTAGCAAGAGGAAACTACCAAAATAACCAGCTTAATACTTATTAATTTTCTTGTTTGTTTATTTATTTCTTTTTCTTCTAGAGAAAAGTCTTCAAATAAAATCATACATGCTTATTATTGTGTATACATTTAGTTTTTAGTATATCGGATTTACAGAAGTAATTAGAACTTTGGCTTGGACCAATGTCCAACGTTCCCTCTAAGCGAATGGTAGATGTGCGCGCAATGCTCGCTGCACTGCACAAGCATCACGGAGACGAGCAAAATTTAACGTTGTATTGAGCAAAAATGACAATTCAGCTGCGCAGAGATGCCTGAGCAGCTGCGAGCGCTCGCACGCGCGCAGCTCATAGGGAACGTTGCGGGGCCATGTCCCTTCATAGTAACTGCAACGGTGCAGTAAATAATACCTTTAACGGAGATTGCCTCTTTCTATTTGTCTGACTCTCTAGTTGGGGCAGCGGTTTATTTTTTATATTGCGTCCAAGGAACAAGGTCTTACCTGTCGGTTATTAATGGGCTTATCTCCTAGCAATCAAAGATAATCAGTTTAGTAAAAACAAATACTGAAGATTTTAATTTAACGTTTTAGAATAATAACAAGATACAAGCACTAGAATTAATATCTGTGTATCTCTTTGTCTTTTGGTTTTGACATATTTCGCTCTTTGTTTTTTCTTCAGGCCGTAGAGTTTTCCCTTTATTTCATCGGACAGCATTCTTATTTTCAGCGAATATGATATTTTTTTCTAAAATAGTTCGTGATACTGATGTGCAAATGTTATTTTTTTTACATAACTTCTAATAATAATGTTAACCATAGCATTTTGCATTGTAATGTAAATCAAATATAGATGATTCTTCTCATAAACGGTGTTCGCTATATACAGGTAGTGTCATATTCTATCTTTGCTGTGTTTTTTGTTTCTTTCTGACATATATCCATGTATATTACCTTATCATAAGATTAACATGATATATGACGTTATTGTACTGACGGATCTGTATTTTTAGTGCAAGCAATGAATTGGCACAAGTGTCGACTAGTTTCTAATTCTCAAATTTCCTTCAAAATTAAGATCACCAGATCTGCCCTATATCAATCACAACCAATGTAACAAAGAAAGACGGAAACCAAATGGTTATTCGCATATCAAATAGATTGAAAATGGGACTAATAAACCTATTTAGATAGGGATGTAAAAAATATTTACAATGAAATACCTAACGACATTTTAGCAATAAAGACTTTAGTGGTTGACTTAGATTACATCCCAGCAGAGAGGACACTAACGTAGAAGGAGACATGTGAACGAGCGTGTTGAATTAAACTGAGTAATTAAGAAAAAGTTCCATTCATGGTGCAAGGTTGAACATAATTATTACTGACGAGCAGCTCTCAATGCCGTCCCTTTTAGCAATATTGAACTAGACATCATTTGCACAAGCCAGTTTAGCCTTTCTATGTCCGTGACCTGTGACATCTTAAACATATTATCGACACATCTTTTTATAACACTAAAGACCGGCCGCCACAAAATTCGCTAAAGAAACTCACACAAAATAATTATCTGCGAAACCAATACTTCTTTGACTAACACTGAATTTAACGCTTAATAGTTTGACTGAAAAGTCAACATGACTAATACATCCTTTAGTAAAAAAAAATCATCAAAACATTTACTTTTAGAATTTTGAACGTCATTTTTCAGTCTATGACCTTCATATTTGACCGTTCATCAAAGAATCAAAAATCTTTTTTCTTGTACCAAGATTCCACAAACATTGTTATACTTTCGCTCGCGGTGTAGTCGACATCTGACATTTTGGTCTTGAAATTGAAAAGGTACTAGTCGATATTTTGGTCTTGAAATTCCAAAGATACATCCTTATCCCTATTTCATTTTGTTCGAATGGAAACAGTAATTTGAGTCATTATGCAGAAAGAATTGGAAACAAACCGATATAACAAGCCAATGACTCTCATCTTTTAATAATTATAATTCGTGTTATTACAAAGTAAAACAAACTTAAGAATCTACTCAAGCCTCACACCCTGGTGTTACTTTGAAGAAATCCGAATGTCTGCATTTAAAATAAAAAATGTCCAATAATTCATCAAAACAAAATATATGTGTCATCCTAACGGATACCACAAAGTTTTGCAAATTATCGCGTTTGTTGAAAAGAATAGGGGTTTGGTAAATTGTCTATAAATAACGGCAAATATACTTTTACTACACAGTGACACAATGTTGGCATCACTTTTAGTAGGTATTAGAGAACCAAAGTAAGCCACGGTGTACATTTTCATACGATAAAATAGACATACATTTAGAGATGTAATATCGTCTAACATCAGCTAATACAATTCATGATAGAATGAAAAATCTTTACTTGCAGTTGTTCCACCGACTCGCTAAAAAAAAGAACACTAAGGAAATGGATAATGTCTAAATGAACAAAATTCATATCAAAATTCCAATTCACCCCCCCACACACACACGTGTGTGCTGACCTTTTACGCATGAACCATATTTTAATAACATAGTATCAAACACTGGATTGCACGAGATCTGATTGGATGCAGAACACTGCAAAATGCTGCCTTAACAAGATAACAGGTCTTCATCTCTGCAAACAGTTTTATCTAATTAATGTCCACTGGGACTAGCTTTTGTAATACTTATAGTTTTCCAGAGTGGAGGAAGTATCAACTTGTGAAAAACCTTTTATGTAAATTAGCATATTATGGAATGACTCCATTTACTAACGATTGGAAAGAATGTGTGTTATTGTTGTCTTTCTACATATTTTAATAACGGACACAATTAGATGTATCGTATGTAATTAATAACGGACACAATTAGATGTATCGTATGTAATTAATAACGGACACAATTAGATGTATCGTATGTAATTAATAACGGACACAATTAGATGTATCGTATGTAATTAATAACGGACACAATTAGATGTATCGTATCAAATTATTGCATGTATGGATCATTGAATGGATTTATTTATTGCGTTGATTCTGACAACTAGTTTCATAGACACATTAATTGTTTTGATGATATTCAATACCTCCGAATTTTTTACACCATATCAGCTTCTGCCTAACAATTTTTATTTAGGTTATATTCGTTTTATTTACTAATGCTAAAGTTCGTTAATGCTACACATTTGTTCCATGACTAATAAATACGGAATAAAAACAGGAACATAATTCGCTTGATCATTGAGACATAGTCACTATACAAGATTTCTATTCAGTAAGGTATCATCAGCGGTGTATTTAACGATGGCGTTGACCAACTTTTTCCAGAAGCCTTCCATTTTGTCTGGGTTATCGGCGCCTGGCCATTCCAGTCTTGTCCATTTGAAGCAGACCTTTCTCAATGAGGTGGGAAGAGATCTGATCTTCACGTCTCCTAAGGTTACCAAGATGATTGGTTTCCCTTGATATAGGGCAATTTCCGCCTCAAATTCGCACCATCGACTGCGTGCAAACTCCTTTGAGAGGATGAACAGTACAGCACAGGATGACGAAACGGCATTTATAATCTCATCTGTAATACTCACCCCAACATCAAAGTCTCGATCTGATATACAAACAAGATTTTCGTTCACCCCGACCTCCTGTTGGAGTCTTCTTTCTAGTTCGGGAAAAATTGTACTCAAAACCATGTCACTATCGGAAAAGCTGTATGCAAGATAAAGAAGGAATCGTTGTTGCACGTGAAAATTATCTTGAACAAACTCGTCCAGCTGTTTACGAATCCGTCTGATTCTTAGAATGTGTCGATAGTGCCTGATGTACAAAACAACACAGATGGTCGTTATGACTGGAATGCTACAGAGCGCAAGAAGACCTTTGTATCTCTGAAACTCACAGCTATGCCTGTAGGTATCAATGTCGTCCGTGTATGTAGAAAGAAACCCGCCGTTTTCAGCACAAACTATTCCATCAATGTCGATTATGTACTGTCTGTTATTTGCTATCCAGTTGACCATGTCTTCCTGGTTACAATTGCAACTTATTGGGTTGCTAGCTAACCTAACATGAAATCCAGCTACCTCAATAATCGAGTAATTATACCCATTTGCAAAGTCCTTCATCACTTGTCTTGTTCGTGTATCTATTCCACTGATACGATTTTCAGTTAGATTTAGAGAACGCAGATGCACTAAAGCACTTGTCAGCCAATCGGTTGTATGTAAAACGTTTTTAGAAAGATCTAAGACTTCGAGCTTTGTATTTGTTGCAAATATGTCTGAGGGAAGACGAGACAGCCCATTTGCTGAGAGATTCAGAATTTGAAGGTCATGGTTCTGCCGAAATAGAATCCTAAATTCCTCAGGATCACTTTCCTCCATTTTTGAAAGAGAGTTCCCGTTCAAAAGGAGAGTAGTCAGAGATGTCATATTGGCGAATACAAGACTTGAAATGAATTCACACAAGTTTGAAGAAAAATCTAACTTTTCAAGTCGGTTTAAGCCAGCAATAAGCATGTCCATTCTCATAATACAAATATGATCCAAATATAATTCGCGAAGAGCAGTGTTATTGGGAAAAATACATTGACTTTGACGTACACAGTAAAAGGTGTTGATTTCATGACAGTCAGTGCTTCCACCTATGTTAAGAACTTCAAGGTTTTGCAAGTTCTGTATCATAGACCCATCATGAAAGTTCTCGCAAAGCGGATGGTTATGTCTTTGCTTTATCCATTTGTCATATTCACATTTTGTCTCCATTTTACCTTTTGGAAATGGAACATCTGACGCAATGAGCTTTTTCAATTTATTCAACTTCATAACCGCTAAATATGTTTCTCTGTCGATAAAAACATCATTTCGTGACACATCGAGAATTTCTAAAGATGGAACATATAGGTCTAGATTTGGACTTGATAGAATCTTTATGTTTGATTCGGGGATGGACAAAATTCTAAGATTGCTATGTTGAAAACAAGAGAAAAACGTGTCGTTTAGCGTCACTGTCAATGTGTCCGAATTACCATCGTTTATTCCTTCTGCATATACTTCTTCCAAATCAGACCCTGAAAATTTAACAATTTTGCAGAGTTTATCTAAATTTATATTTCTCGAAGAACTAACATCTAGGTGACGAAGTTTGAGCCTTAATGGCATATTTGCTGTAATAATTTCCACATTCTTAACGTGAAAGGAAAATTTTGATAGACGTGGCAAAGCCTCTAACTCATCCATTCGGAATACAGAAGCCTTCTCAACCCTTAGTTTCATATCGCTCATAATACACAGGTCTGTTAATAGACGAAATCCTAATTGGAAAAAGCTTTTGAAGGGAAATTTTATAGAATCAAAATCTGCGTTTGGATTGAATTCAAGTCTTAAACTTTGAGTGTTTTCAACCGAAGTATCAAACAAGGCATCTGCTGTAATGTTTGCTTGTATATGACTGTCAAACCGGCACACACTTGAATAGTTCCCAGAGTCTATACACTTACAATTTGGTACACACCGACATGTTGTGTATGCAAATATCATGAACAAGAAAGTTAAAACAAGGCAGATACTAGTTGAATCCCTCATTTCAGATGATTAGGAATGTCCACTGAAATGTATTTAAAAAAATGAAATCAGTAAATAATGAGGCCCAACAGAATATTTATTAAAGTAAGCAGGAGTGGATAAAGATATCTACTAATAGAACTCAACTAGTGATCAACAATAATGTGTCAGTAATAACCTAGCGAGACGATTGTGACGAGTGGAGGTGGGTTTCACATTTCTGGAATAATTTGAATCAGGTATAATAGGAATTTATCCCTCCACTAACATTAAGTACATTTGTGAAGATTACCTGGATATAAATTACAGGTAGATAGAAGAGACAATTTACTTTAAATAGAAATAATCAGACTAAAACTTAATTAAATACCAATTTCAATAAAACTGCAACGACATATGGTGTTTAGTATTAGATATCATTATTTATTAAGTGACAAAAGGTGTTTTAAATAAATTGAAAATGTCTATGTTCACAAGTCCTATAGAGGGTAATAAAGAATACTTAGCATGTGTGTGTTTATATATAAAGCAAATACTCGAAGATAATGACAGTACTTGCATATTTCAGAGTCTTTACATGCAACGTAATTGCTTCCATTGTTCAAAACAAGGCTGCAGCTTTGAAGGAAAAGAAAAACTAACTAGGACAATTGAAATATTTGGAAGCCGTGACGATATCTCGAATGTATATGTGTTCAAAGGCAAGACGAGTGTGTACTTGCGGCTATGATAAAATTATTTTCGTTGCCATTCGTATCAAATCATGCTATCAAACGTTTTCATCGATACACACTATTAAAGAGACTTTAATAAAATTAGAGATATGATAAGCTCTCAAAAGATATTTTTACTAAAAATGTACTGTTCATTATTAACCAATTATGTACTACAAAACCCTTAAATACTCTATTATGTCTTCACCATATTTCTGGACAAGTTCACAATCCGTCCATATACTTGGTACCGTGTGTCGAGAAGTTGACTGTTCCTGCATTAGACCATAACCAGGGCGAGTTTTTAAATTATAGCTTTAAAATCAAAATAAGAACGATCTTGTTCTAGAAGTTATCCTCTATAGGTAAGCAATCTTCACAAGTAAGAACCATTTACCCAGCTTGTCAGCAGCCAAAAGAAGTATTTACAGAGGTTGGTTGAATATAGAAAACTAGAAATATAAACGTTCGATTGTCTTAGTGAGACTCTGCCGAGGACAAGCTGTACATTAATCTAAAATTAATAACGCGAGTATATTATACTAATCCCGGTGCTTGCGCAGATCGGTGGTGACGATTATTCACTCGCTCGGTACGTATCTCTTTCCTGAGAAGAGGGTTTCTACGGTAAGTGGTGCCGCAAACGGTTAAGAAGTACCGACCTAAGTGACACGAAGAGTACAAGTGTTGTGTTGACTCGGAGCATATAGATTAAAGATAACCAAATGGGTGCTTTTGAAATCATCTCCGTTTATGTGTTTAGATGAAACAATTGATTTCGTCCCCGCTACATGAAAAGAAATGGAAACTCCTTCCCTGACCAAGAGAGTCGAAGTCACGTGCATGGTCAATTCAATATGTCACTTAACGATTGGAAATATCGACGGCTAGACATTTCCAACAATATCAGTTCTTCAGTGTTTCAATTATAAAAGAGTGACAGCATAAACTGAAAGTTCCGGAGGCCGTTACCAGTGTATCGAATGAGCAAAGAGATGACGCATCAGTGAGTGGGACAGCGGAGACCATTGTCTCCGTTGCCATGAAACATTGCAAGAATACTTATGCACGAAAGGATTAGTGTATATAGAATTGACCAAGGCTGATTGCAGAGAGGTCTTCTAATTTGTTCGCTCCCGGAAATTTTCCTGTCATATGTATGGAGCTATCTTCACCAAAACCATTTAGTTTCGTAACACGGTATTTTCAATTTACACTATGACACGGATAATGATCGCTTTAAAGACTTTTTCCAGCATAACAATTAAAACCTATTATCCTAATTTATCAGAAAGGACACAGTAGAAACAAAAATCAAAATATAGAAAGAATTACCTCTCATACAAGCATCATGTTGTGTCCACTATTATGTCTTTGTTTCACATCAAGAGAAGATATACATTGAAGGACATGCGTGAAGAAATATCCAATTAGAAATAGGAAGTTTTGAACAAATTTACTTCTCTTTACAGCAGCAGAATGCAAGCCCACTTGGTCAAAATGAATCTGACACTTATAGACAACAAGTATACTTGAAGAAAGTCAGAACGATCGCTTTTCGTTCCTTGTTTCCGGGACATCTTATGTGAAGATTTTATATATAATTTTATACCGTATACCATAATAATAACAAAAACAAACCTCTCCACACGCTCCCATGTGCTTTCCGATCAAAATTAACAGCAGCCAGCAGAATTTATCGATGTGTAACAAATTCCAGTTCAGTACCATGCGACCGTTTACGTCGAATCAAATAGCAAACAGTTTACTATGTTTTTATATATGATCTTAAATATATGATTGTTAATGTGGATATACTAAAGACGTATTTTAATTATTTTTGAGATATGCACTAAATTATACTCATTATTTCTATTTCTATTTTTGTTCGCGTACTAATTGTTCCCACTTAATGATACAAACACACTTATCTCTTTATTTTATGGGCCCTAGAAGACAGAATGATTTGTAGCGCTCGCCTTTACCGATCCAAGCCATCTCGCCTCTGTCCGCATGTGTTCGAGTCTTTTATTCTGCCAATTAGGGTATCTGAGAAAACATCCCTGCATTTTTTCCCTGGTTCAATGGTCAGTACATGGTTTTATCATGTTTCGTCCTAAACTACTAATGCTGGCCGTCACGAATAGCCTATCGTGTGCTGAACATCGGTTTGTCGAAAACAACAATCTTTTTGTGTTACCTCCTTATGTCATTTCCCTATAATTTTTATTTATCGGCATCTCTGTATATGAACCATGCTTAAAGAGTAAAATGGAAAATCCGTATAGCTGAGTTGGTAGAACGTCGGATTCGAATTCCTAGGGTCACAGGTTCGAAAGTTACAATCCAGCATGGGTCTGCTGCTTTGGTGTATATTTGGTAAAGGCAATTAAGAGCTATTTAATTTTCATCATATGTTAGCATTTCCCTTGAAAACAAATCAAGGGATGACATACTGCCTCGTTGTCCTCTTTACATGTTATACTTTACATGTTATGTTTTTCACTTAATGGCTGAGTCTTGCCAAACAGGATATGACGTAAAATGCACCATTCTCTGGTTCGATGTGATAAGTTGTATATCCTGCTGGCCATGGTCATGATAGGAGATAAGTGTTTCTTTAAACTAGTTACTTACTCAAGCATAAATGAAAATGACTTAATGTAACGTAATTTAACAATATGAACAGAAGAAAGTAACACAAATCTAAATAAATTGGGATGAGCGAATTCTAAAGAAAGTTTGAAGATAAACATACAGAAAGGTTGTATGTATGTATGTATGTATGTATGTATGTATGTATGTATGTATGTATGTATGTATGTACTATAATCAGTTGACACAATATGTAGTGGCAGGTTACAGTGTTAGTGCATACTATCAAAATATAATCTCTCTGATTATATAAACAAATAACTTAACCAGATTAATGATGAACATCTAGTATATCGTTGATAGGACGATATATGTACGATATATGTACAACTTGTTCACATCTATATACAAATCACCTGCATACAGAGAAAGACGTAGCCATTAGTGCCCCTGGCTTAGTCTGAGATGAGAGGAAATCAAAGTAAACTGGACAGAAATATACCACACAGACCACATGGCAAGTAAGTTATTACATAACAGCAATATATTAATACAGTCTATAAAATTATCAATTCACATAAATGCATAATATGTTTGTAAAATTCACACAAATTGTTGAGATTATTTACGCGTTATGGTAGATGTACGGAAAATTTTCATTTGTAAGAATGCAAAATATTTCCACTACACGAGTGATATTATTCGGTATAATTCAACAAACGTCGATTTTTCAGGTTTACTTGTCTAACTAATTCAAGTTTCCTTGTCTTATTTCCGCTCGATATTTATTTTACTTTTACATAAAAACATAAGTCTGCCTGATAGTACATAACGGAAGTTTCCAAACAACACTAACCAACATCTAACGTCTATATCGTCTTCAAATATCAGGTTTGTCTTCGTTCTAGAAAAATTGAGTACCGTTTGTCTTACAGTAGTATAGACATATACAGGCATATACTGCAGTATCAAGATGAGTTGAATACATTAAATTCACATGCTACGTTTGAAGAAGTTTCGTATATTATCATTAAATATATTGTTCCATCAGTTTTGATGGAAGGCAATTTAAGTTTGTAACGACATGTCGGAATCATAATGTTGTTACATGAACTGAGCCTCGAGATTGATAATCTTTATCAAATGTATGATCCCAGTGGTTATGGTAGCATGGTCTCATAAATATTTATTTTACATCCTAAAAGACCTACGTGGTTAAATCATTTCAGCCTGGTAATAAACAATGACATAAAAACGAGGATGCAATAGTAAAGTAATGCAATTATGTAACCAAGGTTGAAGACGAAAACCTTTTTATAAATACGGACGAACTCGTACCAACCTATAATTACCAATTTCAATCGCAAAAATATATTACCACGATATAGCATATTTGAGCTTCTTGTAGTCATGCCAAAATATAAAACAGATATCCTTACCTTACGCCTCAACGTTGCCAAAACACACTGCCTATTGAAACAGAACCTACGACCTAACTAGAGTCTAGTAAGGCATTATTGCGCATGCTGACTGAGTATTCTTTTGTACCCGACAGTGGCTTAACATTTAATGTCTGTTTTTTTTCATCTACAAACTTGTATGCCAGATGCAAGTGCATTATTCTGAAATAGCTGCCTTTGTGTTTTCTAAATAGGGCGGATATCAATTATTGCCAAACACCAATAATAAAGACTTTAAAAAACGGCGCACAATTGCATTCAAGTTAAAGGCATTGAATGGAGTGTGCATGATTACATGAACTGATTAACACATCTAATTTATATTTAGGCGACATATAGATTTACACAAAGAGAGACATGGGTTAATGGACGTTCACTAACAGAAAGATAAACTATAGCATGTATGTATGTATGTATGTATGTATGTATGTATGTATGTATGTATGTATGTATGTATGTATGTATGTATGTATGTATGTAGTTTAATACCGGTACCACCGACCATAGTCTCTCTCTCTCTCTCTCTCTCTCTCTCTCTCTCTCTCTCTCTCTCTGTCTCTCTAGTCGGTTAAACTTGACATCGAGAGATGACACAAACAAACATTCTCTACGCTCGTCAGATCATAGATTTAAGCCCGTATCTTGCTAGGAGAGAGAGAGAGAGAGAGAGAGAGAGAGAGAGAGAGAGAGAGAGAGAGAGAGAGAGAGAGAGACTTTCTCATATTCTCATAATTTATAATTGAATTTTAGAACCTTATAATATGTTTCAGAAATAACAACAAAATACTCAATACATCACAGTACGTGTACCACGTAACCAATACATTTACCGCATAATATCGACGTTTTGCAACTATATATCATTGCCAATATCGTAGATAGATCCCAAAGAATGTGCACACATCTAAATCACTGCTTGAAAAAAATATCTTACTAGCACTTAAAAGATAAAGAAAGACAAACTTTGCTTGACCTTTACTGAACTTTAACGCAATTAAAGATGATATTTACAAGCAATTTTAGGGTCCTAAAATGCAAATAAATGGCTCACTTTACCAATGAACAAAAGGTGAATGAAAGAAGAACTTTTAGTTTGTAAAGAAGT
The DNA here is from genome assembly GCA_029339505.1 of Unio delphinus. NCBI lineage: Eukaryota > Metazoa > Mollusca > Bivalvia > Unionida > Unionidae > Unio > Unio delphinus. The sequence goes on from JAQISU010000046.1 coordinate 17,325,243, forward strand.
AGTAAATTGTTCCATTAAGTAATTAAAAAGAACCAATTTCAAAAGATAAAGAAAGACATACGTCATTAATGCTTATTGAGTGAGAAAATTCAGCATGTTAGCGATATAGCGTGGAGACGTCCCCCTGCAAGCGTACCAGTATAACACCCATTCAGAGCAAGCACATTTGGTCTTATTTCGTCAGATAGGAGACAGCCATGCCAGGGAATCAGACAAGAGTAGGAATAAGGTCTTTAGTTGACCGCAAGACTGGCGCTGCACGGCTTGTCCATGAAACGCAGAGATCTTGCTGTAATACACATTCTGACAGAGGATAACTCCTCTTTCATCATTTCGCATTGTCATTTCTCTATGGTGACCTCGATAGGATTACGAGGCGAATCTGCGACCAAGTATGCGACCAGAGGAAGTCCACTCTGCGATCCATTCGGCGACTCTACGACCAAGTTAGCGACCAGGGGTAGACCAAGTCGTCGGTCAAAGGAAGACCAGTCGGCGACCTTTCGACAAGTCTGCAATCCAGTCGGTGGTGGTGGTTGGATGTTAAAATGGACATTCCGGCTCTTGAGAAATATCTTCATCATCACGTAATATAACTACTTAACTAGAAATTCTTGTATTGTACCTTTTTTCGTTTGTAGTAACGTTATGATAGCAATAATATTAGTTTTAGCAATAACATTTGCTTCTTTTGGTAGTAAATTATACTATCATTTTGATATGGGGTGGGGGCGGAGGAGAAAGGTAAGTATAAAATGGTGGTAGAACCATGGAAAACCAGGTAAGAACCCCCAACACGAGGGAAACTTCTAACAGCTTTCTCACATGCCCAGTTCGTCAGAGCCTGAGACCCGATCCCACAGTTAAGATAGCAGTGAATCGCTTTGGACAACTAGAGCATATAATTTTAAAGTAACAGTGTAATTGCTATTATCAATGATAATATTATTATTAATTTCATTAGTAGTAGTAGTAATAGTGGTAGTAGTTGCACTAATATTAGTAGTTGCTGTTGTTTCGTTTTTGTTATTGTTGCTGCTGCCGCTTTTTCTGCTGCTGGTTATGTTGATAATGTTACACAACAATGTTCATTGCAGACTTTCGATTGCAAATGGAATTATATATAGTACTTGGGACAAATGTAATAAAGACGATAATTCCTCTCAATATTGCTCAAATACGGTAAATGCCCAATAGGCCAACGTATGACTTTTATGTGATATCTGAAATAATTTCTTGTATTGTTTCTACCATATTAACGTACGTATATCATTTGGTCAAATAAGGCTAGTGACGTCGAACGTTTTAGATGACAATACTTAACAAACGAGGAAAAACTATCGTATTGCACACAGGTCCTCATTGTAAAATGCGTGAATCAGGTGACTTTATTCTAGATCTTTCTTTCGTTATCGTTGTTCATTCATATCTTGCCCTTATTCATGCTGCAGGATACAGTCGAATGTATATGCTATTTTTAGGAACATCAAGGTAAATATTACGTTCTGATCACGAATTCATTGCTAAGATGGTAATTATGACAACAGTATGCTAAGTCGTGACACTAATAATACCTTTTTAAAATCCTGATTTGAAAGTGTCGTAAATTCTTCATTTAATTAGTCACAGCGTTTACGTCAGTTAAGCAAAAAAGACGAGGACGATGTGTTTTCATACAATATCATGTTACTATTACGACTGTAAGGTCTTACAATTAGTAAAGAGTTAGACGTAACAAGCTTTGTAAAATTAAAATTCAACAAATACTATATTTCTCTAGAATACAGAGTTTATGGGCACGGAGAACCTGCGGTATTGTGAATTGTATATACAGGTTCTAATACAAAAGTTCCGAATACATTTAGTTGAAATCCAAATTAAACCCAGTGGTGAAAGTGTTCATGTGTATGTGGTGGCCTGTATCGTGGCGTTGTACCAATACTCTTTTGTTGAAACACAGTCAAGCATATAATTCCAAGTTCGATTTCACAACAAATCCCAGTGAATATATATATGTCTAAGAATCTTTTTTTTTGTTATGAGCTCTTTATTTCCAGAGAAAAAATAATTTAAACTAACTTACTTGGATAAATAAATTATAGTCCAAATGAATTTATGGAGGCAACAATAATTTAATTATTTCTCCTGTATCTTGAAGCATGAATGAACAATCGCTCATTAGCAAGATCATATATGATTATACTTGACCTCAGGTCACAATTAGCAATTGCTAACAAATAATATTACCTTATGAACATTTCAATCTGGACAGTTCAATCTTGTTACAAAATAAATGTTAGTTTTAATATGAAGGTCATTTATAAGAATAAAATATAGGACTTGGAATATGTCAGGTACACCCTGGGAATCCCAATAATCTACACGAGTGGTGTCCAACCTGTCCGATTTTAAATGGCCACCCAAAGCTCGAGAAATTTTGTGCGCATGTATGCCAAAACATATCCATGGCCTACTTTCATAGTGTATCTTCCTAACCAGGTAAGTAAAATGTTAATATATTTTATAGCCGTTGCTGTTTTGTTTTCTGCTGCGGCCATCGGCTTTAAGAAAAACAATTTTCAGTTGCCCATGTTGTCACAAAGGTTAGATTGCATTGATCTAAACAATGTAGCATGTTTGGAAGATATCACATGACATGACTATTCCTGTACAATAATAGTTTTTAGTTCAAATCATAGAGGAATATAATTTGTTCCAAGGACGAAAACTAACTATTGAAAAATGTATCGCTCTATTCTCAACATCTTAACAACACTGCATATTGTCACGGAATTGTGTATGACTGGTATCAATATTTATATGTGGTTAAAAATGTACTCTGATTTCGCTGCCGCGTACAGCGTCACCGAGGGTGGTTTGTTAATTATCGGCTCTAGTTATTTCGAAATAGTGAGCGAAACTCAGGTCATGCCGCATGTGCAAATTGCCTGCAGTTGAAAAGTACAAGTACCTAGCTGCGCATATCGGTCACAGCTAGGGTATATTATAGAGCTAAATCTCAGTAAACATCACATTACAATCCAGTCTTGTCAGAAAACTTGTCGCTTTAAGGAAGCAAAACTTTCAGCTAAAGATGTAAAATAAATTTATAATTATATTCTTATCGCTATTCGTTTTATATGACATAATTGTTTCATATATCAGATGTTTTAGTATTTATTCTACATTTTACAGAGTAAATACCTAGGTTATGTAGTGCCGTTTTATTAGTAATATTATTGTTTGCTTCGAGATGAGTTTTTTGTTGTAACTGAACAGACAATATGAGTTTAATTACACGCTGCATGCATTGAACGTTTAATGTACATGGATAACTAATTCATGTGGGCGCTTGCGCAACATTTATGAATGCATAAGTACTTAACCGTGTCAAAGGTATTAAATGGTTTGGTTGTTTTAATTTTAGCTGACCGTGTGTGGGGCTTGTCTATGCTGACCGTATGTGCCCGTGTGTGGTGATTGTGTATGCTGCTTTGTGTACGCTGCTTTGTGTATGCTGCTTTTGGGTATGCTGTATTATATATAATCGGGTGACGAAGTTGCAGAACTGTGTGCTTTCTTGTGACATATACGCTGTGTCTGGTGACGTTGGTTCAGAAGAGTGTACTGGTGTACTGGTGATCTCGATGCGAGGGACCAAGACTTCGTGATGATAGTGTCTGTGTTGAATGTAAGAGCTCTCGAAGGATCCTTCAAACAGACAGGGGGGAGTGAACCATGCGTGGCGACTCCGCCACCATTGACTAGAGCGGGTGGAACCGGATATACATCAGCAGCAGGAAGGCTGAGCTTCACTTTTTCCCTCCCATTTTCCAACTTTAAGTCTCCATTTCCAATTCTGAGACTTAACGAAAAATCGCTAACTCGTATTTTGGCGATCTGAGACTTAGTGATTTCCCCCCCCCCATTTTACAACTTTAAGTCTCCACTGTCCAATCTGAGACTTATCAAAAAATCGCTAACCCAGTTTTTGCTGTTTTTTACCTCATGATTTTTTTGGACTTCAACATGTGAACAAACTCGCGGAAATTAAGTAACGATTATTCATTATTAAGTAATAATTATTTATAAAAAATGTTACCGTAATTTTTATGAAGAAATTTGTTTATGGATAATAATAGTTAAATAATTGTATTAAATAAATATGAATAAATAACTATAATTGATAACGAATAATTTGATAACTTAACAATACATTAATAATACGTTGAGTAACCAGTGTTTTTATCTTAACATAATATTTTAATAGAGGTGTTAAAACGTCGTTACTTATGTGTTACAAAATAAATTATCGTTTTACTCGTTACTAATTAAGTTATTTATACCTTATATGAGTTATTTTTACATATTTACTAGACATAATTATTTGTGTACTATTACTACAAAAAACATACATCAAAAAATTACGGTAATATTTTTTATTGATAATTATTTTTTTTTATGGAATAATATTACTCATATATAGTCATGCCAAACCGGGGAAGGTATTTAACGGCCGCCGATGAACAAAATATTATCAAATCACGAGCGAATAAGAAGCCAATTGATGTAGCAAGACAATACGGGATTTCACTTACTCGTGTATATAAAATATGGAAAGATTTTAACCCTAACGAGAAGTTTATCGCTGGATATGTTGGAACCGAACGAGGAGCAAATTTAACGAGATATATCTCTGATATAGAGAAAAAAAATGCGGAAAAAAAGAAGGAGTATGATGATAAATGTGAGCAATTAAGAGAATACGCTAAAGAAATAAAATTAGTAGAGGATGCTAGAAAAGAGGGTTATAATAGATTAATTAAAACACTCAGAGATAATAATTTATTAGAATCATTAGAAGCAGAGGTTGGTAAGGTTAAGATTAATCAAGAAGCTCTTGACGCTTTAATAAAGAGAAATAAATTACTTAATGAGAAAATTTCTAAGCTTGAGAAGTCAGTAACAAAAAAGGAAGAGAAATTCATTAAATTAGAAAACCCTAATACTGAGGTAAATAAAAAATCCGTTGAACAAATAATGTCAGAAAAATTATTGGTTAATAATCTTTAAGATTGTGAAGATTTACTAATTTAATTGATAATAATAATAATAATAATAATAAAAATGTCAAAAGTCGGGGAAGCAAAAATAACCAGATTAACTCGGGAGAGATTAGCTGCAATTAAGAAATTTCTTCCGGTAAGAGATTCTTTCAGAGATAATTTACAAGCAAAACAACAAGCAAAAATGGGATATACTGAGGAAACAAAAGAATTATTTAAACCGGTCACAGAAGTCACAAAGGAAGTTGTAACCGCGGTAGAAGGATTAAAACCTGTAGTTGCACCTGTAGTTGAACTTGTTGCATCTCCAAATATTCCTCTTATCAATAAATTTACTGAAGAAGGTGTAAATAGAATTGCAGAATATGAGTTAGTAAAACCTGATGATTTTGCGGCTTTTGGTGATTTCGCTGCTAAAAGTTATGATTTTAGGGGTGAATTTTTAGATGAAATATATAAGGGAGATAGGATACGTAGATCTGACTGGGCTGATGTATTATATAAAATCAATCGAGAAATTACTGGATATATACCAAAGAGTACTGTAAATTTTAAAACTTTTAAAGCGGGATTTGATGGTACTTATTTACAACTAAAAGAAGAAAAGAAACAACAACAACAAAAAGAAAAATTTAGGAAAATTGCAAAATTGGATGAAGAACTTAAAGAATCACTAAGATTGGATGCAGAAAAACGTAAAAAAGAAAAGGAACAACAAGAAGAAGAAAAGAAACAACAAGAAGAAGAAAAGAAACAACAACCAACCATAAAACGAAAACCTGGGCGACCAAAAAAGGAAACAACCGGAGAAGGATATCGCGGTGGAAACACAAATGTTTCTAACACTAATGTAAAAACCTCTAGATTTATTCCTTGTTCAAGAACTATTGATGATGATGTATCACGACTTGAAGTTCTTATCGGAGGAAAACGAGCCGGAAATAATTCTCCAGAAATCATTAATGAAGCCACTGAAATCTGTCAACGACTATTCCAAGGAAAAGTAATTGGTATGGGTTTATACCGTAATTTAGTTAATGAGCTTATTGATACAGATTATTATAGTGATTAAAATTCTTTTTAGAAATGTTTTACAATTAAAAATTACAAGTAATTTTAAATAATGTTAGTAGAACGAAGTATGAACAGACCTAGACAGGTTTTTGTCATGAATTCAAGATTACCGGTTTATAAAATAAAACATGGAAATGGACTCGGAGATGTTGTCACAAGTTTTGTTACCAGAATTGCCCCAAAATTACTACCTGTAGGTAAAGAAATTGGGTCTAAGGCTATTGGAGTGTTAACGACCAAGGCTGGTACAGAACTTGGTAATCTCGCTCTTCGTGGAATTGATGCGGCGGTAGATAAAATTGGATCTTTAGTAAGAAGAAAACAAAAATTAGAGTCTACAAATAATATGCCACCTAAAACTGGAAGCGCAATTAATAAAATGGTTCAAGCTCGTTTGAGACGTATTTCTGATTCTGGACTAAAACGATTAATTATTTAGATTTATCAAATAAATATAATGTTTGAATATGAAACCGATGACGCCTTTGATATAGATGCTAAGGTACAAAAAAATGTTTCAGTACGTGATTATCAATATTTTTCATATGTCGCTCAACAACCTGATAACCCCGGTCGGATTGAACTTAAATTTGATGATACATCCAAATATTTTCTTCCATCAGAGGCTTTTATTGAGGTTGAAGGTCAATTGCTAAGATCAGATACTAATCTCCCCTACAACGATCTTGCAACAACAAATATTGGATTTGTCAATAACGGTATTATGGCGTTGTTTAAGTCGGCTGAGTATCAAATAGGAACAACTAGAATTGAATCTATCGATAATGATGTGGATGTTGCAACAACAATACTAGGACTTGCAAGATACTCTGATGATTTTATTCAATCAGCCGGGCATTCAATGATGTTCGCAAAAGATACAAGTGATTCTGCTGAGTCTATTCAATTTAAAACAGGAGTACCAAAATTGCAAACAGCTCCTGCTAATGCTGATGATACTGAACCTGTTATGATTAATGTTAATCCTAATTATAATGCTGGATTTGCAAAACTTAAAAAGATGCTAAACGCTACTGGTCAATTTTCTTGTACAATTCCACTCTCACACATATTCGGATTTTGTAGAGGTGTTAGAAGGGTTATCTTTGGAGCAAGTCATACAGTAACACTACAAAGAAATTCTTCTAATAATTACGCATTGTGGAAAGGTCCGGGTGTTCCTGATGGTACAGTTAAATTAACAAAATTGGCGTTATGGATGCCAGTTATGACACCATCTCTAGAAATTGAAACTAAATTGCTATCTTTTATGGATCATGGAGGGAGAAATCTATTATCTTGGCACGAGGTTACAACATCAACCACAACACATAATGTTAATGGAGTTTTTACATGGCAGCTTGCACTAACTAAAAACACATCCGCACCAAGACATGTATTTGTGGTACTACAAGGTGTAAATAGAACTAGATCTTTACCTCCTCCAGCGGTTGTTGATGTTATGAGTCAACAACATCGAACTCACATGATATTTGATCAATGTGGTGTTAATGAAGTTTCTCTACGTGTTAGTAATCAACAAGAACCTGAAGAACAACTTATTATTAATTACGCAAATAATCAAATCGGGCGGGTTTATCACAGACTATGGTCGTTTATGGGGCGAGATCAAAATATTGATACCGGTCTACAAATATCTCAGTTGGACTTTCAGCAACACTACCCAATTTATTATTTCTCGTTGCAACATCTTGATCTTTCTAAACATTCTACCGTTGACATTAAATTTCAAGCTCGTATTGACAATGTTCCTGATAATGGATTTAGAGCTGTTGCTGTGATGCTTAGTGATAAATCGATGATTCTTGAAGGTGGTGGTGGAAGAATGAGATTGATTGATGCACCAGTAGAAACTCTGTAAATAAATTCTTTGAATTTTTATCTAAAGATTTTCAAATTCTTCGAATAAAATGCTAGCATTTTTAATTGAAAATATAAGTGTGTTTTACAATAAATGTCATATAACTCTATCAACGTCACATTGACTCAAGGTCAAATAAAAAAATTACAATCATCGTTGGCTAAACAATGTGGAACTACGATTTCACTGAAACATAGTCAACTAACTGGCGGACCAAATAAATTATCTCTTACTAACACGCAGGTAAATCAAATAAGTACCGCACTAAAAAATAAAAAAGGAGCTCAAATTACTCTTTCTAAGGCTGCAATCGCTAATATGGTTAAAACCGGTGGATTTCTTCCATTACTTGCGGCTGCATTGCCAGCGCTAGCACCTATTCTGGGGTCGTTAGGTGGATTTCTCATCGATAAGATTACCGGCAGGGGAATACCAAGAAAAAAAAAGGGGAAAGGACTCAGACTTCCAGGAAGTCGATTCACGAGATACATACCAAGTTAAACATTTCACAAGAACCGATGTCAAATTATGATCTGTACAACGCGGTTGAAAAATCTAAATCCACTAAATACCCAATAAAACATTTCAGAGGTGTATTTATGAGAGATCAATTACCAGATCGCCCACAAATTCCTGAGACTGGAATAATTAATCTTGATGATAACACCGGACCTGGAACTCACTGGGTTTGTTACTTAATCAACCCAAGAATCATTATTTATTTTGACTCATATGGATTACCACCACCACCTGAATTTGTTAATTATGTGAGAAGAAATCCGAGGATTTCTAAAGGATTTCCAATTTGGTATTCAACACTCCCGACACAAGCAATAACTGATCCACCGATATGCGGACCAGAAACTATTAACGCGTTATCAGTATTATCTAACACTAAAATTCCAACCAAAGCAATTCACGAGTATACCGCAACGAAAAATTCTTAGAATGGAAATTTAATTTAAATTTATGAATAAAATTGTAGAACAATTAAAAACGGAAAACATAAAATATATAACATGTCCGATATTTTTTTAAGATCCACAACAAGACAAGAAACAATTACACGAGCACAAATAATAAATATGATAAAAAGGTATTCGACATCAGGGTTAAATCTCGTTGATGTAGATTCGGGAGAATTAGTTGTCTTTGAAGATGAAAACGGAAAATTAAAAACTAGTAATCTATCGCTGGATGATCTTTTAACTAAACAACCAACTGCAGATGATGACTCTATTGTTGTGTTTAAAAAAGGTAAATTAGAACCAAGTTATAATATACAAACAATAACAGATAAATTTAATGAAATAACATCTATTAATACTGATTTAAATAAATTCTTTGGTATTCCACGAGATACATTAAATGTACAGATCGCGCATGTCAAAGCCGCAATTGATAATTTAGCGCGACTACGGACTGAATACGATGCTCACGTCGCTAATTATGTCACGTTACGGAGAAACTTTAATGCCACCGACAACACGGTTGAGAAATTCTTTGGTAAAAAAAATGTTAAACCAGATGATATTACAACAACACTCGCGGATATTACAGCGGGTCAACAAAAATCAACTACTGATATCACCGGAATAAGTAAACGACTAGGTGTTGACCGCGGTGAGGGAGTATCTGAGAAATCATTTTCAGATTCAATCTTGTTTATTAATAATGCAATTGAGAAATTCTTTGGTAAGAAAAATATTAAACCCGATGAGATTAAAACAACCCTCGCGGATATTAAAACAATCACTGACGCGGATAAATTTAAAAGTCTCACATATGTTGTTGGACAAGGAGTATTTGATTACGTAGACCTAGCTGGTTTAATAACTCCTAGTAGTAATATGTTTCTTAATAATGGTATATATAGATTTTCAATAATTTCTGAGCATGAATTTAATATTATGTCTGTTTTTACTACTATAAGCTATCGAGGAGTTAATACATTATTAATATATATGGACAATATACTAAACAACAAGGATTTAGCGCCAAAATTTAATATAACAGCGGTTTCCGCAGCTGTAGTTAGAGCTTCAATAAGATGGATTATTGAATATTTACCAGTACCTTAAGAAATTTATGTAATTGAAAATTACTTTTATAATTTTAATAATGTCACCAAAGAAATTTCAATCACAAAATGATTTGAACGTTTCACCATCCCAGTATCGTTATGATACAGTATCGAAATATCAGCAACAATTACAGGATCTTATAAACACTTATACCATCAAAAAGAAGAAATATCAACGAAGAATCTCGGTATTAGATATAACTGTTTATACTGTGTCAGGGGTTATTGTAGGCACTGGAATAGTATTATCATCCGTCACTATGACAGCTCCTGTTGTAATTCCTATTATTATTTCTGCTGTTACAACATTAGTTGGGGTTTTCACTGGAGTTTCAAATAAAATCTCGTCGTGTTCTTCACACAAGTTACGCGATTACACAATAAAACTAGACACAGCCACCAATACATATTCCGAGATAACAGCATTGATTTCTAAGGCAATAAGCGATAGTGAGATAACTGAAGAAGAGTTTTCACATATTACTGAGCGTTACAATTCTGCAATGAAGAAATTAAATACTCACAATATACATAATGACGTCAGTAGAAATTCCTCGAAAATATCAAATAACCAAAAGAAATAATTCAATCGTTTTTTCTTGGAAGTCTCCAATCGAGTGGTATACTGTAGGAATATCACCCGGTGAATATACGATGAAAGAAATTAATAAACAACTAAATACTAATATATCTTTAGTTATGGGCGAGAATTCTTCGAATTCTAATGCAAGTGAAAATTCGGAGAATTTTATACCGAAGATTATAATATCTCCAGGTAATATTTTTATAATAGCTCCAGAACTTGTGGTTGATATCTACCAGAGTAGTATTAGAAGTATATTAGGTTGGTTAGATTCTCCTCCGCCAAATTCTCCGAATTTTGAGGACTCTGTAATATTCCTAACAGAAGGTAATTATACTATTGATTCTTATTCGGAAGATGTAAAATATGATACGGATTAAAAATGGAAATCTATTTAGATTTTAGTAATTAAAAAATACAAATTTAAATAATGTCCGATAAACAAAAAACAAAAGTAATTAATATAACTACAAGAGTTCCGGAATTTAGTTATGAATTTAATCCTCCAATAACCGTAAGTGAAATTGCGTTAACTCAGCTACGTGTTTATTATAGCTGGCCAAATGTACGGTCAGAACCATTTAAGGGAAAACCCCCAAATAATAGTTTTACATTTTCCAATAATTTTAAACTTCAGAATTCGAATTCTCCGAATTCTAGCGATATAATAGACCCATCAACGACCTGGCACACAATTCACATACCTGTCGGCGCCTATGATATTGAGGATATCAACGAAGCAATCATCGACGAGATTCAAAATATAACCGGACCAAATAAGATCGAGGGAAAAGAGGACGCTGATGATAAATATCCAATCGAAATTAAAGCGAAAGAATCTTCACTAAGTTCAATCATCGAAATAAATTCACCAAATTACGCGGTAGATATATATAATAGTTCAATCAGAACATTACTTGGTTATCCTGAAACATACGAAGAATCTATCGATATATCGACGTTACAACCGGAACCTAAATTATCTGATTATACCTCAACAAAACTAGATGATCATGATTTCTATTCCTCAAATTCCGGTCAAATACTTAAATTTGGCTACACAAAACGCGGAGAAGAAATACTTAATTTTGGGATTATTGATATCGCGAAAAATCTTGCATTAATCAATATTGATTATAACCGTTTCTTAAATTATTTGACAGCAGCAATCAGCAGCATTCCACCGCGTCGTGATGATGTTATTAAATATCACGAGGTTCTTAATATAATTATCGCTGATGCCGAGGAGAATAATCAACACGCAATTGATAAGACTGTTTTAATGACCCCAGGAGTTAAACAAAAATTTGCGGATAACTACAAAATACGTGTTGAGGACATACCTAATTTTAAATATCCCGGATATAATGTACCGGATCAGAAGAAGAAACTCAGCGACACAATTAACGAAAACTTTAAAAGAATGCACAACCGCTGGATTGACACACTTCCTGCAGCACATCATAGGGCGCCAGAACCAAAATTATCTGATTTTGTAAATGATTTACCTGAATTTTCCACCCCACAAAATCCGCGACATAATTCAAATTACAACTATAGCGATAATAGTTACGTATATGTGTTATCACTACCAAATTTACAAAAACATTATCGTGTATTAACTCAGACAGATTCTGAATTCGCCAGAGACGGTCCGGTTTCTTGGTGGGGAAAATCAACAACAGCTCCCTGGGAATTTTCAATAACGTGGAAGACACTTCCAGGAATATTTAATAACATGAAACAAAAATTTATTCAACGATTACAACACCTTCGAGATCTTTATCAACGAGCGTTGTCAGGGAGAACCTTTTCGAGTATAACAACCACCAGAAATGAAATCCTGCAGGATAATAAAATACTTAATCGGATAACTGCAGACATGAATTTTCTAAATATGATGTTGATCAATATAATAAACGTTAATAGAGGGATAACAAGAGATCAATTTATGAATATGTTTGCGTTAAACGATAATACAATTTTAAGTTATCAACTTCCGGGTTGGTGTGTGCCGGAATTAAAGTCTTTACAAAAATTAACTAATAATGAATTCTTTCCACAAATTCACGCATTATGGTTTAAATCAATTCCGGTAAATGAATTACTTACATATAATAATTCACCTCGAGGTCAACATAAACACAAATCTCCGTGTAATGTTAATATTTCCACAACAATTGCCGTCCATGTTATTTGTGATACAGTCATGGGAAGTTATGCGGTAAATACAGACGTATCTGATAACACGGTATCTGCAAGTATTTTGTATACGTTTTCCCCAAATGTTTCTCCTGGTAGTATGATTGTAAAGACTCCATCTCCGATAACTTATCTTGAGGCAACAAACGAGCGTATTGCAAAGATGAATTTTAGGATTGTTGATCAAGACTTTTCGTTGTTAGATACTCAAGGCGAACAATTACAAATTACAGTAGAGATGAGGTCGTAAATAAAAATTCTTCGAATTTTGAAATGCAAGCATTTCTACGAATTTTTAAAGATTTTTAAAGAATTTTTAAATTAGATTTTTAAATTAATTTTGTATTATATATAATGAACCAAACAATCGTCGACGAAATCGTAACACAACTTAACCGAATCAACGGAATCCCGGAAATCACTGCAATAGTAGCACAAAAAAAAATACAACATTGGTCCGCTGATTACCTTGTAGATGAATTCCGTAAAATTGAGCCTGCACGGATTAAGGATTATCCAACGTATCGATCGGAGTATCGTGTAGTTAAAACATTAATCAGGCAACGTAATATAATAATTTACTATCTTAAAAAATTCGGTAATGATGAGGTGTTAGTTGAACTTGTTGCTCTCAGTCAACTTCTTCATCCGCTATTGAAAACGATTGGTGATGTATTTGAGGAAGAAAAAAATATAGCTCAGTTTGCTGAGCAATTTGATAACAGTTGTATGTAAGAAATTCGAAGAATTTCTAATCTTTAAAAATCTTAAGATTTCAAAATTCGAAGAATTTTTATTTTGGATTTTGGATTTTAGGTTTTAATATTTTTTTTACCCCCAACAAAATGAAACTCTACAATCAAATCTATCAGAATACGATGATGTATATACATAATCAGCCACTCGTCTTACAGATGCATTATGAATATTAAAAAACCTTGCAGCGGAACGTGTTGAAGGAAACTCTGTAATTTCATCATTGTAAAAAGCAATTACAGGTCTAGGTGTGTTATTTTTCCTTTGATTAGGATCACTATTAAGATTATTTTCTCGTGGTGTTACAATCCTTAAGTTATCGACATGATTATTTAATCTATTTCAATCGATATGATCTACTACATATCCATCAGGAATCTCTCCAATAAACACCTCAACAATAAATCTGTGGGATAAATAATGTTTTAACCCGTCTGAAGTTGGTATAACAATATGTAAATACCCCATATTATTAACATTTCCAATTTGTTTCCTTCGTTGTCGATGTCTAATATTTCCATCTCGGGATGCCTCGTAGTTAACGTAGATCGGGTGCGTGCGGTATTCGTTTTGATTCATTATTTTATATAGGAATTTATTTGTCTAAATGTTATTTCATTTTGGTTTGTTTATATAGTCTTCCGGGGTTTGAATAACCGGAGTGCGATGATTAACATGAGTATAAACATCATAGTACCGCTTTAGTTCTCTATATTTTTTTCCGCCGTGTTCCAGACATAATTCCGTTTTACCGCGGACCCCTACACCACACACAATACAAGGTTTCGGGCCTGTACTACCACGTCTAATTAATACTTGATGCTGTCCGCAATATTCCTTTTTCGATTTTTTATTACATGTGTCCGTCGAACCGATTAGCAACCACTTACAATTATACATTTATATAATTACATATATATTTAATTAAATTTTAAACAATTGTTTTAATTATTTTTTTGAATTAGATATTTGCTTTAATATAATGAGTAAAAATTATTTTTCATTAGATGCAAGATCTGGATTATCACTAAGAGGACTTGATAGAGGTCTTAAAAAATTAAGAAAATTCGCCATGAAAGAATTTCGCCTTGACGGAGCCTTAGGTATGTTTACCAGTTACCGAATAATGGCGGAAAGATTCTACGACGGCACAATAGATGAAGTTCGTGCGATGAATATAATATCACAATTTGGTAATTACATATATTATTGCAAAGTAAAATGGATAAAATATGACGATGAAACTCAACATTGGATTATCCGAGATAATTATAACCCTGTAATGAAAGATGGTAAAAATGTGATATTTAGTAGTGATATGAATCCTGGGTTGTTAGTTGGAATTGATAGTCATTATTATAATAGAGCTTATCCCGAAACTCTTGTGATGTACGGGCTATATAGAATTCATACAGATATTGATCACGATAGAATGTATCCAATGAGAAAATCATCATCAGAATTAAAAATCGAAGATTTTCCAAGTAATTTGAATTGCGTTGCAGAGCGAGTTATGGAACATTTTAAAAATTCTTCACGAGGAAACGGATTAACTAAACAACGAGAAGAAAAGATAATGAATTGGGGAGGACGAATGACAGAAAAAGGTGGAGCTACAATTAGTGATGTTGCTGAATTACAAAAAGCCTTAAAATATCCAATTATCGTTGAATCAATAACTGGAGAAGTATTACAAGATTGCAAATATAAAAAAAATAAATTACCCCCGATTAAAATTATCGATCACAACGGGCACGCCTGGAATTCTGGTATTACTGAATTTCCTAAAAATAAGAATATAAAATATATAAATGAATATTCCGGAAATATATTTGATACAATTGCAGATATTCATAAAGATGATCCAACTGGAGTATGGTTATTTAAGAGTGATGAAGATCCTGAAATGGGATTTGACCAATTTGTAAAAACTAATGGAGAATTATACCGAACTGAAGAATTAGATTTGCGTATGAGAAACGTTACAAAAGATTTTGTAGAAAACTTTGATGAAAACATATTATGTAACTCTTTTACGGTATCATCCGTGGCTGCTCATTATGCCCGTGAAAAGAATTCTTGGAAAAAAACAATGAAAATATTTCTTAAAGATGTAAAATCAAGTTGTATTGAATACGGACATGGAGGACTGTGGAATACTAAATACGATATTGGTCATTTAATCTCTGCAGATATGAGCGCTAGTTATCCAGGAGGGTTTTTAGGAATGGGAGAGTGTTTCTCATACTTTGAACGTTTCGGACATCCTACACATGAAATGACTCGTGTTGCCATTAACGGAGATTTACCTGATTTTGATTTACCTGGATTTGCTAAGTTTACTTCCTTTAAACTCCGTGATGGGTTACACCCCTGTAGTTATTTATGGCTCGGAAAACATATGTCTGAAAATTTATGGACTCCTATTGTATTATTGAGATATATGCTAGATAGTGGTATGTTAACTATGTTGACCGTTAGCGAGGCAATAATAAGTTATGGAAGTCAAAAAGATGTTTGGTTACCAACACCAGATTTAGATAGAGAAATTGAAAAGGTAAAAGAGAATTTCCCGGAATACGACGAAGAACAAATTATTAAAACCGCTAAACAATTATATTGTGATAGAGAAAAATCAGCAAAAGATTTAGGAAGAAAAATCATCGGAAAGTTTACTCAAGGAGGAAGATTTAATAATGCTAGAACATCTTCTAGATTAGTAATTGATCCAACTGAAGAGAAAATTATTATTAAAAATCTTACTGACACTAATAGATTTGTAACGAGTACAAAAGCTTTCTTATCGAATGGAAAAGAATACGGGACTATTATAACTTATATAGACGGGGAAAGTGTTCAGTATACACATTTAAGATCTTCAATGTTAGCGTATACAAGTATTAATTTATTCTCGATGATAAATAGATTTCCAGATATTGCTGTAAGAGTTGCTACTGATTCTATGTATTTTCATAAGAAACATATTGATGTTGTTACATCACATTTAGGAAATGGTAATTGGGGAACTTGGAGAATTAAGAAAGAGAAATTACACTGCTATAATCATCACGTAGATGTTGAGATACTTAGTAGTTACCGCAAAAATATTAAAACTGAAATTTCTAGTGCTCCATCAATATTTGATCCGATAACTCGCTATAAGATAATTTATTTAAACGGTTGTGGTGGAAGTGGAAAGACTGAAAGAGTTATAAGATTATATAAAGATTTTGGTATAAAAGGATTAACACATTCTCATAAACTAAAAAAGGATGTAATAAAACGTGGAATTCCTGCTAGTACTTATCACAGCTTTTTTAGATGGAAAGGTGATAAATGGGATCCTTCTCGAATGGGTAATAAATTTATTCCATCAGTGATATTATGGGATGAAATATGTACAGTGCCATTAAAAATATTACAACAATTTCTAGATTGGTTATCAAAGAAAAATATTAAAATTATAATGTGTGGTGATGACGGTCAACCACCACCGTTTTGCGGAGAATCTCCACATAAGTGGTTGAAGGAATACGCTGATTACTATGAAGAAATGACAGATGATCATAGATCACTGGATGAAGAAATAAAAGATTTAAAATCTAGAATAAGACGACAATCTGATTACGAGCAGTGTAGAATTCTCAGAGAAGTTATTGATGAAACTCCTGAAGAAGATTTTTGGGAATCTTGGAAACCGACTGATATAGTATTTGCAAGTAGAAAAATAATCCGTGATGATATTCAACGACGATTATTTGAGATACACAAAGAGAAGTTTCCTAATGAAAAAGTACCGTTATGTTACAGACCGTCTGATACAAGAAAACAAAATATTAATGTTGAGATTCCAGGAAGAAACGATGGAGTTTCTGTAATTGAAAAATTAGTGTTAAACGAAATTGTACACGTAGACATTGATGTAGTTGAAGATGCATTACAAGCTGAAAATTCACCTTGGATATTAGGATACGCCGCAACAATACACTCATCACAAGGATTAACTATTGAGGATACAACTATCTGGATCGTAGATAATCGTATCGAGTGGTCAAATTTAGTTTATTTAGCAGTATCTAGAGCTAGACGAATAAATCAATTGAGAAGAGTTATCATCGAAGATAACGCGAACAGCTCTGATGTTGATATTTATATTGTTGAGAAAAAATTATCTGGATATCGAGAGTCGGATAAGAAAAAAAATAGAAATTTTAATATTAACTCAAAACTAATTTTATCATTGAAAACGCAACAGGATAATCACTGCGCTGCCTGCAATTGTTGTCTGCGATGGAGATTTCATCCCAGAGATAGTTATCAATTTACTGTGGATAGAATTGATAATAATTTAGGACATATTATTGGTAATGTGAGATTAACATGTCTCGCGTGTAATGTACGTCACGCTGGAAATGCTAGCATTTCTAACTAATTTTTCGTGGTGGTAATTGAGTGTCATCAGGAATAACTTGTAGTTGTTCGCGTGTAAATCCTCGCTGAGGCGCGGACGAATCTAATCTATAAATTGCTGGTCTAGAAGAAGATCGTGTCAACGATGATATTTTATGTGTAGTGATACTCCAAATAGGATCAGTGGCTCTTGCGCCACCACCTTCGAGTTCACCTGGCTCATATAAATATCTTACAGTGACGTTACTAAGAATTGGTTGGTTAATATAAGAATTATTTGTAATTTTAATACCAGGTACATACTCTTTTTTTATTGCGATGTTAGGTTTGATGCCAATCATTCGAGTTATTTCGTTATTTAACGCAGATACTACTTTTGGTAACCTTGAAACCCATTCACGAGAGCGAGTTTCTTGAGTAAATTCTTTTGCGTATTGATATCCAAATAATCGCTCAGCGAGAGTTCTATTAAATCGCTCTACAATTGCCTGATCGCGGTGTATTGCAGTATGTCCTCGTCTGATGGTGACATTATGAGCTTTCATCATAGATGTAACAACACCTTGAAATTCCTTACCCGGATCAACTTGTAATAGATTTGGCCATTTTAGTGGACCTTTACGATAAATCTTTTCAAATGCATCGGAGACTTCTTTTGACGACTTTGTTTTTAATGGTATTGCTTGTTTATATCTACTAGCGATATCAACTACAGTTAATGCATATTTGTAACCGTTATCATGAGGAAGAAATAATATATCGGCTTGATGAACTTCATTCGGTACAAAAACATCAAAATGAGAATAATTAATTTTTTTAGGACCTGGAAGATAAATTTGCCATAACGCCTGTTTAGATAACCAATCTTTCGCGGTTTTATATTTCACTGATGCGGCGGTGGCTAGTTTTTTAATTGCTGCGTAACCTTTCCAGTAGCCAGTAGGTGAGTAATAAATAGATTCCATGTATAAAACATTAATGTTTTTAAATACTTTTAGATTTTCAATTACCGAATAGTATTTTACCTTTCATAGCGGTTTTTATCAATACTGAAGCTAACTTTTCTTTTAATTTTTTATCTGGAATTGCATTTATCGCGTGAATTAATTTTATATCTGCGAGATGTCTTTGTTCAATATCATTACTTCGATATGCAATATCATGAACACGACAAGCTTCATCAATAGCATTAATTGGATCTTCACCTGGATTTGGTTGATCATTTTCGTTGAGTCTGATATCTAATCGGGTTCCTGGTCCGCAATAACTATATCCTGGAATGTGTTTTTCACCTGGATACTTAGCCCAAGGAAGTCCTGGAAGATTACTTAAACGGTTGGCGATATCTCTACCGGTTTTTTTTTATGAATCTAAATTTTTTTATACCACAAATTTCACAATTACCTGAAGTTGCTAATCTATTTTTTTTTGTAGTAACTGTTGTTTCATTGATTGTTGGTGTACGTTTCTTACATTTCACACAATATAAATCCATAACTTTTATAGTAAATAAACGCATATCAATAAATGGAAGTGATTGATTTTAGCGCTACAAAGAAAAAACAACCTCAAAAACATCATGAGATGTTACCGAATTCTATTAGAATGATTATTATTGGACCATCCGGAAGTGGAAAAACTCAATTATTATTGACGATGATAATGAGATATTTAAAATGGGATAAATTATATTTAATTGCACCAAGTGTGGATGACCAACACTGTTATAACGTACTAAAAGAATATAATGAAACAGCATCTGAAATTGCTGGAGAAGATGTTGTTGATATAATAACTGATATTGCTGAGGCCCCATCTGTAGAAGATTTAGATGGAAGTAGAAATAATCTTGTTGTGTACGATGATGTTATGCTAGATAAACAAAAAAATCCTGCAAGAATTTTCTAAACGTGGACGACATAAAAATTCAGATGTTATTTATGTAACTCAGAGGTATACACAAATTCCTAAAGTAACTCGGGATAATTGTAATTTATTAAGTATGTTTAATGGTGTTGATACATATACCATCAAAAATATTTGGCAAACTTGGTGTCCTGATATGAATTTTAATCAATTTAAAAACTTTTTCAGTAACGCTCAGAGAACTCCTCATGGATTTATCACAATAGCATTACATGATCCGCGGACAAGATATCGTGTAGGACTTGATCGAATATATAATTAATTTCCGCGAGTTTGTTCACATGTTGAAGTCCAAAAAAATCATGAGGTAAAAAACAGCAAAAACTGGGTTAGCGATTTTTTGTTAAGTCTCAGATTGGACAGTGGAGACTTAAAGTTGTAAAATGGGGGGGGGGGGGGAAATCACTAAGTCTCAGATCGCCAAAATACGAGTTAGCGATTTTTCGTTAAGTCTCAGAATTGGAAATGGAGACTTAAAGTTGGAAAATGGGAGGGAAAAAGTGAAGCTCAGCCTTCCTGCTGCTACATCTTAGACGTCAAATGGACGCCATGATAGTTGTAAAATACGTGTTCCATATTATTGCTATTACCATCTGAGCAAATAATTCACATTTATGTATCAACTTCGTTATTTGAACGATAAATTCATAAACTCATAATTTCAGCTTTACATTGCAAAATCGTTACATGAACGGTAAAATCATAACATACATGCCTTTACTTTGGTAAGTCGTTATATGATCGATATAACCAAAATTACAGGCATTTAGATCTGTCTCGTTATACAAGCTATATATTTGTAAATTCATACATTTGTATTTGTTGATCGGGTGATAAGACGTTATTCACGTCAGTTTCAAATGTCTGTTCGTTGAAATCATCCTTTGAGTTTTTTTCATTGAGTTGCTTGTTGTTGATAGTTCCATGTTAGGAACCTTATAATTTTTTCCTTATCGTTTGTTCATAATGGTGTCAGATTTGTTTAACATTTAAATTGCGTTTATAACTAAACATCTTATTAACTCAGTAGCTTTCGGTGTCTTCGCTAATCCAGCCCCAACCCGGCTTCATCCTGTGACACATATTCTTCAGTCGAGGTTATGGATTTGGCAAACATATTGTTTATATCCGTGTCACGGACACCGGTGCGCAAAAGATGACCTATTCCGTCGTCCGGCAAAATCTTGTTTGCGATAGTCGAATTTTTCTCTCCATTTTGATTCGAGCTGTAAATGTTGAGAACCTTATTAACCGGAAATACGGTACAGCTCGTAATTATTTGTGCGTTCATGTCTAAATTTTCCATTTACGATATGTATTATATGGTAAACATAGGTTCTATATTTGGAGCATTCAAGTGAGTCGCAACTGTTTTACACTTATCCACAAGACCCTGTTGTTGTACACACACACACACACACACACACACACACACACACACACACGTAACATATTCCACAATAAAACGTGAACTAAATGTTGACTTTGTGAAAAACAGTTCAGATCGTATAAATAAATTGTAAAACTCTTACATGATAACTGAGCATGGAATTTTATTTGCGTTTCTGTTGATACACATTCTTAATATTGTTAATTAACATTAAACTGGCCTATTCCTTCATTTTTTCTTATATTAGCATTTCATTCAATCACCCATCCAATCATCCATTAATCCATGTTATATGTCTCTTCATTACCAAATGCCATCAATTTTCATGGGAGAGTAAGAGTGGTAGATATATGGGTAATGTGGGCGGTTAATGTGCATTCTCTCATGACATTTGGATTGTAGCTTGCAGCCATTGAAAGACACCATATCTGACATTGTAAAACCCGATACGCCAATTACAATCTAGATGCACAAAAAAGTATATTAAAAAATGTCAACATGATTAGTCACATAAAGAAAGGCATAGTGAAATTTATAATACGATAAATTATTTACAGTTATTTCCAAAACTCAAATTTATCAGAAAGAATTGACGAGTCTTTTGTTTGATACAAATACGAATAACACACCGTTTCATAGGTGATTTATCAGCAAGCAACGCAGCGTACTGTGATTTCACAACACAATCAAATATTTTTTTCAGCGATTTTATAACATCTTTAAAAGACAAGTACAGTGATTTCTCTCGGGTGGAAACTCTTAGCTGTTTACAAAAGAAGAATCCGAATAACCCAGAAGAGAACAATACATTTTATAAATGAGAATTATTACTTATGTTATATATTATTAGTTTTCAATACCGCTATAGAGGCCTCACCATGCAGACCGCCCCCGCAACAGCTGCCGACAGACCGAAATGGTGCTCCCTTGTTGTCGCCTCAAGTACCAGACGGCGCGGAGAGGATTGATGATGATGATCATATTATTAATGGTGATTTCGTGAAACAAAATGGTCATTAATCCCATGAAAATATAGCTTTTCACAGCTCTTTGATGTTATACCTGTAATATACCCATTCCATAGTCTTGTATTAATAATACAGATAATAATTTTTTTTACAACAATACCCAATGATCTGGAGTATTATCATTTGCCGCTCCTGTCCCCGCTCTCCTCTATGTATGGTGACCGTATATTTTACTTGCGAAACGAACTTGTATACATACAAATTACTTTCTTTTAAACACATCTTATAAATCTTTTGCAGAGACGTCGTTTAATGCAGGCAATAAACAATGACATAAATAGCTGCATGCCAATATCTTGTTTCGTACTAAAAGATATTATCAGTTCATCGGAACCCATTTCTCTGATATGTCCTCTGAGACATTTTCTTTCCAGTATTAAACGTTCTCAGGTGGCTACATATTTTTGTTTGGTTAAAAACACAGACATGCGCTTGAAATTAGATTCAGAAATTTGGACTACATATTAATCTATAGGTGAGAACTTGAGAGAAACTATATAATTACATTTATATATTTTGTTTTCAGCCCCGTGTGATAGCGTAATTATAAATAACTGCTAAGTTCATATCCATGTGTATCTTATACGCCTTTATGTGTATGTCATCGACTTAGTTGCATCCAAAATGGTGATGTGCATGCAGCCAATACTGAGAGAGTTAACAGCCATGTTTAACCCCAACATGGCACCTGAAAGAAAAAGAAAATAAAAGATACATTTATTATAATCATCAGCATAGACAATTCTTGGCACAATAATTTTACTAATGAATTTGTCTTTTCTATTTCACAAAAGAATAACACATGTTACGGACAAACTTCTGTAAATGCGAGATATGTACAATATCAAGTGTGACGTGATCTCCATTTAATACAAATGAATATACTTTTGACTATGGTCAGAATATTTACTTCACCATAACTGTATCACATCTGATAAAGGCTATTAAAAAATGGCAGAAACATGTGATCGTATTATTGATTTTGTAAATTTAAAATACACAATCAACACAGTTCAAATTAAAAAAAACAATCAAGTGTGATACAACTATATTAGGATTGGAATACACAATATAGATCAGCTAAAATTATCTTACTTATACTTCTTGTATATTTGTACAACAACTTATTTCATCTTTTTTTCAAACTCCCATACACTGACCCTAACATAAAACTCAAGTTAAACTATAAACAACAAAGACCCAGATCTGCTGCCAAATAATGCACCAGCAGATAAACATGTACGTTCTTTATTCAATCAATTAATCCCAACATGTGGCATAGATCCAGATCTGCTGGTACAAAATATGATAACAGATCTGGGTCTATATAGCTAACAGCTAAGATTTATACACATATATACCAATAGACAGCTATACGATTATGCTAGGCTCGTCAGCTAAACTCTACATACTCTTTAGACTCATTAGCCTTGTTAGACTCGTTACACCCTTTCGACTCCTTAGACCCGTTAGACTCCTTAGACTCGTTAGACTCAGATTTGTTAGCCTCGTTAGCTACAGTAAAACCAAACTGGTAATACTAATGAGTTCTGGAAAATGCTAATATATTAAACTATTAATAGCAACTTGAAATTCACAGTTGACAACGTTTCAAATCTGCGTTATAATAAATGAATCATTCATTATACGAAATGACAATACAAACTCAATAAACTTCTCAAATCAAATGAAATATACATTTAACACTCACCCCTATGGCTATAGAATACAATGGAGATACGTGCACTCATCGTCAAGATCCAAAGCGACCAGTGTGTCGGTTATACGTTGATCTTGCTTAAATTCATAGGACAGTGAGTAATATTCAGGGTGAAATACCCGTGCATATTGTGATTTTCATGTCCCTCGTCGCAAGTAATTTCCGGCAAGACACATGTTGGTTCCGTCGATTGTCTAAAAAAAAAACACATGCTCACGAAAAATAGTCAAAAATTTCTCAGGTATAACAAAAACAAAATTTCTTCTAATTCTGTGACAATAACTCCCTTGATAAGTTCTGTTTCAAATGTATACGTTTGTACTGTTTGTATGTATGTTTGGTACTGACACATCTTCAATCTGCAAATAACTCACTGTTACTCATGGGATATGTAAATAACCCGTTTGCCAGTCTCACTTCTTAGACATCTGAATAAATAACCCTTCCTTTCCCAGTCATAGTTCTCAAATATGTAAAATATTCTATATCTTGTATGGTGTCAGAATAACATATATACATAGCTGAGCATGGGGACGTAACATAGCATTGGTCTGATGCTGCAATATATCATAGTCTGTAAGAATCTATTACCATAATGTAACCGTTTGACACATTTATAAATCGATTACAAAGGGGAATTATGATATGATGACTAAAAAAATCACTCTCGTAAAGAGATTACTTATATATTTGTTTTCATTTTAATCGAGGGTAAAATACCATTCTACTTCAACATATCAAAGTTTATTTAATCGTCTATCCGGCTCATACATTATTTTTGCATATGAATTTTAACATGTATGCGATCCAAGAAAACATTTTACAGAATGCATTTCTCATTGGTTTTAAAGACATTTTAACGAAGTGTTATTTACATGATGGCGAGCTGGAATTAAGTAGCACAACGATAGACCGAAGCAGGTAACCTTCGTTATCCTGGGTGGATTTTGAGCGAGTGACCACTAAGGGTATGACGTTCTATCACCAATCTGCTACGGCTCTCTACTTGCTTCAAGTCATAATACAGGTAATAATGAATAGTTAGCTTATCGTCCTAGTTTGCAAAGAGATTTCACTTGTGCTAAATACTCTGGCTACGTTAATGGCATATATCAATAGTGTCAATGGGTCAAGCTCGAATGCGAATACAGTTGTATGGCTAAGAGAGAGGATCCAGCTGAATGATAGGTAAAACAGCAACGTTAGCGCAGCAGAATCAAGTTGCCAAATGTGCCAGTTTGACAAATATAGTTCAACATCGTCTTTTTTCCTGCGAATTCTAGCTGTTTCGGAAGAATAAAGTCCGTCTTTGACATGTAGTTGTTGGGTTTAACGCCATTTTTCAGCACACGATAGGCTATACATGGCGGCCAGTATTATTGGTGGAGGAAGAACCCGGGAAAACCCCTGGAAAGAAACACCGACCCACGAGAAGCTACTGGCAAGCTTTCTCACATTACTACATTAGCCGAATCTTAGACTCGAACCCACGCAGACAGAGGTGAGATGGCAGTGATCCATAACGGAAAGCGCTTTAGACCACTCGGCCAGTCGGGGCCCCCACCGTCTTTGACAGGAGATTATATGTACATTTATAGTAGCATGAAATTGCCTGGGAGATGATTCATGTTGTGTGCATTAGAGTGATTCCTGCTATCAGCTTTTATTTGTCCCTTAACAACATTTTATTTTGGTGTGCACGAGGGACTGCTGACACCGCTTTGACGCAGATATTCTTTTATAAGTACAACGAAATCACCATCGATATTTACATCCTTCATTAGATCATCCAACACCACTTCGCTAGAATCCGTAACCTCATCATGGCGATCAGATTCCATAAGTTATATGCATCGACAGAAATTTAATGTTTTAACATAAAAACAAGAAACGGCATAGGACTTGTCATGGTGAACGTTGAATACTTAGAACTGATTGTCATCTTCAGCCACTAATGGTTTAGATAACGCAGCTGTATAAGATTCAATAAGAATACTGCTTCGATTTCTTAAATTTAACAACATTCACTGCTTATCATGTATGAATACATCCATTCAACTCCACGAACCCTTTTGCTATCGTTATTATAATCATATATGATCCGGACTCGCGCAGCTTTAAGATGTGACGTTTACGTCCATCGGAACCATTTTCTTCAAAACTGAAAATAAGTCCGCCATTTGCTATTTTTATCTTATCATTAAAAGGATAAATTTGATTTTCTCCTCCTTTCCCTAATATTCTCGTAATTATGCTCTATGACGTTACAACTCTAGGTGGGTGGGGCAACTCTGCGATCGTGATATCCATATGCAGTTGTATCGCAGCATCTGCTACATCAAAATAATCTTTGATAAACACGTGCAATTCACCATTGTCTATGTAACCTCAACCAAATTCTTTGCGACAGCGCCTTTGTGCTTGACAATAATATCTTGGGGATATCTCTACGCTTTTTCGGTCTGCGAAATTGATCTTCAAATCACATGTTCACAAAGACGGACACAACCAATAACATGACTAATAAAACTCAATATTTTGTACGCTTTTGTGGTAGATAGGCCCAGGCCTACATCATCACCGTCTCGACGAGCTGAGTAACGTCTGTAAATGTTAACATACATTGTTGTGTAATCATACACGTTCTTTAATGTGAAATTAGTGTTTGTGGAGTTGTGGAACGCTCCAGTACAGGTTTGTTTACTATTCTTGAATAAAAAATTAACAGTATCAATTCATACAAGTTCATACAGATACAAATACAAACTTTGAGTGACAGGCCCTGTTTGTCAATCCAGACTGACGATGCCAGTTTCTTCTGTACTTGGTATCATCGATGCAATATCATCTTGAAGCAAAACGCCACAGAAATGCTTGATTCAGTTTGCTACGGCGACTAAATCTATGTTGATCAACGGACTGGTCAACGATGTGATCTTATTCGACTTTGTAATTGAAGACCTTTGTCTGTGCGCATTCAACGACTGCTGCCTGGTAATTGATAGCCTCTTCCAATTTTGCGATACATCCACCGACCGCCTTTTTCAAAACTTTTCCTGATGCAATTAAGACAGCCCAAAAGCTGCAGGTTTTGCATCACCAGGAGACACTATTGCAAACCAATGCTGAAATCTACGCAATAACGGCATTTTTTCCATCGGTCTTGCACATTGTGCCTTCTTTGACTTGGACAATTTTAAATTTACTGACTTGTTTTATATTAACAGCGTTAAGCTGAGCGAGCTGTGGTTGGGTCAACTAAACGGGGTCATTTCTAGTCAAACTGGCTGCATAACGTTTTCGTGTGACCTCATAATTATTTCTTATGTCTTGCTTTTTCCCCCACAAGGTAATAAGACGGACACACAATGCAGGATATCACATTGCAAATAAAATACGTAACAGTCTTAATTTACTAATTTTCCACAGGTGTTTCGATCACTCTCATTGTCATTCAGTACCCTCCAACAATGGTTTCTTGTCATAATGTATCATACCACGGCATCCACTGCTGCCACCAGCGTTGCCGACACGTGTCTAAAATAAATGTCAACGATGGACTCCCTGAAAAACTCCTAGTGTTCCAGTTAGAAGAAAATAAATCTGGTGCAAAGTACGACAGTCTTGTTCAGAAATCTCCCGACTGGTAACATTATCATTGGCATTGTTCTAGCTCACCAGTTTTCCCTCCGTTTCCAAAAATTCCTCACATGTATGAAAAACCTAAATGCGTCATACACTTGCAATTCTATTTTTAATATGATTTGGACCCCTGGTGACTGGGTATGAGTTATACTGAAAATACCGGTCTCTTGCATATATTCTAAATCAAGATATGAGACCTACTTTTGTCCTTTTCTTTTTCAAGTTTTCATCTTCGTGCGTTTTTGTATTTAATGTAAAGTTGATGTACCAAATCTAAGATTTAGCGTGAAATATGACACTGTGATGCGCACAAGTAGAATACAAAATTGGTGTAGTTTGCGGGGGAACGTCTTGATGTTGTGTTAGATCCGATGGGTGTTAGATCCGTGCACTTGGGTTCAACACCTGATGTTTTTAACCATGTTTCTGTAAGGAAAAAGACGTCGGTATTCTGTTCGTTTATAAAAGTAACTATTTATGTGGGCTTTTCAGGTGGTCCTACTGATTGGGCGCTGAATAATGCAATGCGCAGTGGTATGTCTGAGATAGTTAACAAATAGTTTGGCGATCTAATAGTGATTTGCACAAGGTTATCTAAAATAACGGCCAAATTTTTAAATTGTTTAGCAGGAACGGGCGAAAGGGAGATAACTGGAATTATTCTTCCTGCTCTACGCTGGTCAGCTTTGAAACAACGTTTTCTTTTTTCGCTTCCGTTTACATTTAAGTAATGATGACTGTGGTCCCAGTTCGTTTAGTCTTGAGCACTATGTAGTATGAAGAGCCAAGGAATGGTCATTTAAACAAATTAATGAGGGTCCATTATAGCATGATGGTGGTTTATTAAAAAGTAACGGACGTTGTAGAAGTGCAGCCAGACAGCTGAGAAAAATTATAATTGGATTCGTTTCGTAAACAAGGAGATGAAGAAACCCACACAAACTGACAAGCCAGTGCATGATGGAACACAATAATGTAGACCAAAAATGGACAACAAGCACATATATCATGACAAACAGCACAAAAACGGAACAGCTTCTTCAAGCCGGTTAAGCGATATCGACCATCTTAATGCAGGTATTGGTTCACTTTACAAAATCTCATATATGGTTTTATGTTTCTTTTGAAATGAAAATTATATATATATCTATATCTATGACCTGATATATTTCTAACGTTAGGACGGTATGCGTAATACATATGTATTATACCAGATACAATTTTAATATGTAAGCGCGGTGTGGCTGATACATATGCATGAGACCTGATAGCTTTCTAACGTAAGGACGGTCTGATTAACACATTCGTATTAGACCGAATATATTTCTTAAGTAGGGCATTAAACTCATAGTACAATGTGTACGTTATGGAGACACATAGTACAATATGTAAGTTATGGAGACACATAGTACAATGTGTACGTTATGGAGACACATAGTACAATGTGTACGTTATGGAGACTCATAGTACAATGTGTACGTTATGGAGACTCATAGTACCATGTGTACGTTATGGAGACACATAGTACAATGTGTACGTTATGGAGACACATAGTACAATGTGTACGTCATGGAGACACATAGTACAATGTGTACGTTATGGAGAAACATATTTAACTCTTCTGAAATAGCTCCTGATACTAATTTGAAATGTTTTACCTAACTTTTAATAATAATGTTAACCATGTTCCATTGTAACGCAAATGAAAAATTGATGAATCATCTCATAAATGATATTTGTTATTTACAGGTAGTTTAATATTTTATCTTTGTTGTTTTTTTTTCTGACCTAAATCTTTGTATATTAACTTATCATGAGCTTAACATTGTATATGACGTTATTGAACTGTTGTGTCTTTATTCCCGTTACACTAAATAATACACTACAGCATTTGTAAATACTGTTCACGTACTCTGCATTATTTAAATAAGTATCAAATGCCTGATAAACTTGAAAAAAATCCGATGCTTTACATAAGTAGACCCTTAAAATAAGTGTGTACTCTGAGCATTGAGGATAAAGTCTCATGTTATACATGGCATGCAAAACAAACAAGGAAGATTTTTGCCGTCATATACAATATTAGCTATATATAGATCTTTTCAAATTTTATCCGGATAATTTTTCAAACAGAAATCTTTTTATTGTGAGCTTCACTATAGCGCGTCTCAAAAGTTATATACAAATGTATACACTTAAAGAAAACGTGCACTACTCTTTTGTATATAAAAAAACAACACTCGGGTATAAAATAAATACCAGCAAATATCGTTAGACAAAACTCATTAAGGTTTTTCTGAAGGATAATTGTGTAAATGTCGGCCGCTAGTTGTTACGTGGATTTTCCACGGTCTTTCTTCCACCAGGTGTATTGACTAAAATGCATGCCCTATATTATCTTATCTTGAATATTAGGGGATCTCTCTCTCTCTCACTCTCTCTCTCTCTCTCTCTCTCTCTCTCTCTCTCTCTCTCTCTCTCTCTCTCACACACACACACACACACACACACACACATATATATATATATATATGATTTTTCATGTATCATAACCAAATGTTTATTTAACGTGTTAACTTTAAATGAGGCCAAAATGAGTTGAGTACATGTATTCAGGATGAGCTGTGTACTTTAATATTTCTTTTGAGATCAGACAACCTTCGGATCTAGGCCCATAGTCGCATTATGTTATTCTGCACGAAATCGTTGCCCAAAAAAGTGAATCAAGTTGACTTTATCTAAAATTGTAATTAGCAGATTTTAATAGCGTAGCTTTATTACTCTTGCTAGCATTTAAAGGCTTCAGTGACTATCAAGTCTCAAAATACGGGTTGACTTTTTCAGCATGTTTTTATCATTGCATGCAATGTTGAGGTCGACAAACATTGATGGCTCTCTGTTTTTCTCTGTAAATATTTTCATTCCTATTAATAGCCATACCTTTCATTTCCAGTAAACTATATTCCCATACCTAAGATATAAACGTAGTTTATTTAATTGCAAAGCTTTGACGCTACCTTGG
The DNA here is from genome assembly GCA_029339505.1 of Unio delphinus. Classification (NCBI taxonomy): domain Eukaryota; kingdom Metazoa; phylum Mollusca; class Bivalvia; order Unionida; family Unionidae; genus Unio; species Unio delphinus. The sequence continues at coordinate 17,356,030 of JAQISU010000046.1, forward strand.
AAAAATACGCAATGCTAAAAAAAATAATCAGGAAATTGGGGTAAAAGTAATTGAATATATCGCAGTTCATTTGTAGATTAATGATATGCGTTTTGGTTTACTTGAAACATGTAGTTCTGTGGAAGCTGTCCATGTAATAACGAAATAACCGAGCGATTGTTAACGACAATGTACTGCTTGTAATTAATCTATGAACAGGTAGATAAGTTTGTATCTGTTTTGACAGACATTTACAAGACTGTATTAAGAATACCATTAAACCATCATATCATCAGATTATGACGTAATACGAATATCATTAGACTATCATATACTATGAATAAAACATACTAAGAATACTATTAGACAATCACATGCAATAATACCATGATAATATCATATACTAAGAATACTATTAGACAATCACATACAATAATACCATGATAATATCATATGCTAAGAATACTATTAGACAATCACATACAATAATACCATGATAATATCATATACTAAGAATACTATTAGACAATCACATACAATAATACCATGATAATATCATATACTAAGAATACTATTAGACAATCACATACAATAATACCATGATAATATCACATACTAAGAATACTATTAGACAATCACATACAATAATACCATGATAATATCATATACTAAGAATACTATTAGACAATCACATACAATAATACCATGATAATATCATATACTAAGAATACTATTAGACAATCACATACAATAATACCATGATAATATCACATACTAAGAATACTATTAGACAATCACATACAATAATACCATGATAATATCACATACTAAGAATACTATTAGACAATCACATACAATAATACCATGATAATATCACATACTAAGAATACTATTAGACAATCACATACAATAATACCATGATAATATCACATACTAAGAATACTATTAGACAATCACATACAATGATACCATGATAATATCACATACTAAGAATACTATTAGACAATCACATACAATAATACAATGATAATATCATATACTAAGACCACCGTGAAACTATCAAGTACTCAGAGATTACTGTCCACTGTATATCTGTCTTCTTTCAAAGAAATAACATATCTCTATAACAAGATGAAAGAGTAAACATAACTATCGCACAGTGTTTTGCATGTCATAACATCCTTGTCTCTGCAAAAAAAAAAAATCACCCTTACAGTGTAATGCGAGGGGCCCCGAGTGGCCGAGTGGTCTAAAGCGCTGTCCGTTACGGACCACTGCCATCTCACCTCTGTCTGCGTGTGTTCGAGTCTAAGATTCGGCAAATGTAGTTATGTGAGAAAGCTTGCCAGTAGCTTTTCGTGGGTCGGTGGTTCTTTCCTGGGTTTGTCCGGGTTCTTCCTCCACCATTAATACTGGCCGCCATGTATAGCCTATATTGTGCTGAAAAATGGCGTTAAACAATAAAAAACAAAAAAAACAAAACAGTGTAATCCGTGTTTCCATGAAGTAATTTATATCACGTGAATAATCGTGGTTATCTTATAGAGTTATCTCCCTTATATTATGCCTGATATTTTCAGGGAAAATGTACTAAAAGTTCAAACGCTTCGTTATGACAAAACCAGAGACTTTAATATGGTGTATCATATTAGTACTAAATCATAATTTAAATTTATCTTAACGGTAAAGCTCTTTTTAAAACTAAGACAAGTATTTTTAATTCTGGTTTTATTTCTCCTTTAACTTCAGGCTTGGAGTTTCTGATCTAATGTATCTGCAGCCAACGAAACGTGTTGTAAGCTTATACTTTGAAATGAAATTGGTTCATGGCTTGCTCTCAGATCTACTATTTACTGTGTATATTAAATATAATAAAACATCCTTTTTCAGATGAAATGGTGATGTCCAACTTTTTTCTCTTCTATGTCTACAAGACAAATATAAATTCCTTGAAATGAAATATGTTTTGGAGGGTTGGCAAGATATATTCTAATTACTAAGCTGACCTGCCACCTTGTTATTACGCAGTGTAGCGTAACGAGATCAATGAAGACAAAGTGAAATACAACTAATTTAATTTCCATTTCAATCAAACACAACTAACACATAAAACAATTCATTTTATTTGAACCAATACATTTTCAAATAAAAGTTCCCAATCTAAAATTATTTTCTATAACGGTTTTGCACATATTTGTTGAAGGTGTATTCTATTTTATCAAAAGCGTTAGCATTGTTTTGCGGTGGTTAACCTCTTGGTGACATGAGGCTATGATGATAGCAAATGGTTCGAACCTGTATTTATGTCAGGTTAAAATGATTTCTAAAGAATGCTATTTACATAGCCATGTGGAGTGGAGACTTATGGTTAAGTACATTTTTAGACTACATTTCCTCTTACTCAGAAACAACTGACTACAACATGGGAACGTTTCATCACTGACAATTCATACTGAATCTCTAATTCCTTCACAATTCGGAGCTCCAACATCTTTTCGAGGCATTAGGATAGCATTGTATCGATTTTGGTATTGATGTGACACTAAGATTAAAGACATCTAAGGTAACACGCTGTATTAAATCTTTTTGCAAGAGCAGTCATTTCATTCAATATACACAACGCCATGTTTTACAGAATATTCATCAGTTCGTAAATTGGTTAAAGTATTATTAGTTTTGTTTACAACAAACATTCCTTAAACCATTAGTCTAATATCTAAACTTATGAAACGTGCAAACGTCTGACATACCCATTTAGTAGACACGATGTATTTCACAATAGGCATACTAATATCAGAGATGAGAAGAGGGAAATCGTGGTTTAATGGGATTTTAAAGGGAATTCGTGTTTAGCTTATTTTTTAATGATTACACTATGTACAGCAATTTTTGTTTCTAGGTAGTAAGTGTTGTTTCGTAATTGCTTATTCCTGAAAGGTATAGAAAACGGCTATCAATCCCCACAAACTTTGCTTTATGACCAATACAGTAATATTTCGAGAACATGGGCGAATTTGTGTCTGTTTCTTCATAAAAATTCTGAATAAACAACACATGAACCAACATTAACATGTATGTATACTAAAGTATTACACAAATCAGCAGAACAGATGTAAAGTGAGTATTTGTTCAATATTAACGATTATAATGTGCATCATTTTCAGACATCAGCCCCCAAAAAATGTAGTTTTCCATCATGTTCTCGTTATACTGTCCTTAGTAGAGACTTTCAAAGTCCAGTATATTTTGGTGAAAGCGCTCTCCTTGCTTCTCCGAGTACGCTGCCATGTTCTCCTTTAATTTTTCAAGATGAGCATCAATGATATCTAGGATATGGACTATGAGAGACACCCTGCAGCCCATTGTGCCATAGTTCTTCACCAGAGTCTTAACCAGCACTTCATAGTTTCGGGAGACCTGAACCTACTGAGATTCTTGGAGAATTCATTACTCACCTTGATCCCCTTGATATGCGATCCGACGTAGACACCGGCTTTCAAAGATGCCGCAGAGAGCATATGGAAGATGTCTTGAAGGTATTTAAAGGCTGCCGACTCCATATCTAGAGCTCTTTTTCATTATGCCCAATTTGATGTGCAGTTGTGGCATCAGCACCATCTGGGGATGAAGCAGTGGCTTCTACTTGACGTTGTTTCTCCCCACAGACAACCTGGTCCGCTGTGGCCAGTCCCGTCTGTGTTAGAGCGCCTTGGCGTCACTACTGTCACAAAAGGTAACAACAGCAGGAAAACCTGGTAAAACCGCATTGGAGACCCATCAGGAATGCCACCATTTTGAGATCTCCTATGACCTCCCAGCCAGACTCATCATACTTCAAAGCGTCCAGCAAGGTCTTGATGTTATTGAAATCCCTTTTGAGTTTCAGCGAGTGAGCCGGGGAAAGAGACGGACACATGTTTTCATTATGAAGCAGCGCGACTTTGAGGCTCCAGATGAGCTGTCAATGAAGAGGAGCCACTCATTCTGGTTATAGGCGATTCCGATTGCCTCGAACAGACTGGTAACATTGTGGCAGTAGCAGAGCCATCTTGACGGGTGAAGAAGCTTCCTCTGATCTCCGACTTGAACACTTTCATTCAATAAGTTCCACTGCTTGAGCCTAGACGTCAAACGTTGGCAATGGACTTGGTGAGACCGAGATCTCTGATCAAGTCGTTTAGCTATTTTTGGTTGGATTAAAATGGGTGTCTCTCATCAGCTCCACTCTGATATGGTCATATGATTTACAACGTCTTCCTCGCTCTCTGAACCCATCTCTCTTCTAAATACGGTTGCTCCCTCTCCAAAGGAGTGTGTACAGTGAGTTCAGGCAGTGTGGCACCGGGTGATGGATGAAAGAAGGTCCAGATAGCAGGTGCATTCTTGTCAGTTTGACGATTGAAAGGGTCAACCATGCAAAAGCAGCGGTTCCTTGAGTGATCAGTGGATTTCCGCCAAATTCTTGGGATAGCGAACTTATGGCTCTCTTTTCCCCTCTGTACTATCCTTCAAAAATACCTTTATTTCTCCCATGACTAACGTGTAAGAGATTCGCACAGGCATGCTCATGTATGCCTTGTAGGCCTCACACATCATAGGAGTTGTTTCCACTGGATATTTGTCATTCTTTTCTTGATAAAGTGACCACAAATATAGCAATATCCACCTGCCGAATGCTTGCAGCCTCTTGGTGCGGTCTCAGAAAAATGTAGATATGTATTCACTTAAGCATCTGAAACTAAACTCAACTGGTGTGCTTAAGGCCCCTGTTATTTATACAACTATTTCTATTACTGGAAAGTTCTAGTACGTTCTAGAAGTAACTTCAAGTTTACTCAGCACTGAACTGTCAGGAATGTTCTGTAAAATAGGTAAAGTTCAAATTATCACTGTCCTTATCACGATAGCAAAGTTTATGGGGAATAATAGCCATGTTCTTTACCTTTCGATCATAAACTGAACTGGTGGGCCATGTTCGATACCTTTCAGGCATAAGTAAGTAGGAAATAACACTTACTACCCTCGAACAAAAGAAAGTTGCACTTTGTTATTAAATTCATTTCGTATCTTTAAGTGTGGAAGATTTCAAAGGGTCGCTGATATTTAAGTCACATCTGAGCAATAAATCAGACAACATGGATAAATAATTGATTTAAGCAATGAATTAGTTTCAGTCTTTGTGTTGTATATTTTTCGTGCAAGTTAAAATAGAATGATAAACGGTCCATCCATCGTCCTTGTGAGAGCACACTGGAATATTAGTAAGAAAGTGTAAAGTTGATCACTGCTTATATCAATCCTTATCCGATCAACAATAGATTTTGGTCTTCCATTACCAGTATAATAAATAGCGCAACGTGATTATGTGCAGGAGAAATTGTATGGTGACGCTGTGCTTGACCCTGCAAAGTTTTTTATTTAATATTTAAATTATTTGTCAATGTTCACCTATTGTCTTTGCTTACTTCGGATAATAAGTTATATATATATATATATATATATATATATATATATATATATATATATATATATATATATATATATATATATATCTGTGTGTGTGTGGATTATACAGTGTTAATGCATTGTTCATGTGTAATTAGGCATTTTATCATTGTACGTGTCTTTTATCATTTGTAAGTTACAAAACGCGTAGAACTATTGTTGATGTTGATAATTTACTATATAGAGAATTATGAGTAGACTGTATCTATGATAAGTCATGATATTTTTGTTATATCCTGTGTTATAGAACAAGCGTGTTAGGAATATTTAGATGGAGTGTACTAGTTGAGCTAATGATTGTATTGCTATTATGTTGATGAACGTTATTTGTGTTGATTCTCCTGTGTTTAAACCATGAGGGAAAATTGTACGTTCTTTCTAAACTACAGGAATCTTTCCGGGTGGGATAGAACGCCATTCGAATATTAGAAAGCGGAGATGACACGGAGGGCCGTGAGAATAGGCAGTGGTGAGAAGACGCAGGGCCATAAACGGAAACAATGGTACCGGAAGTACCGAAAAATAATACTGTGACGTTCTAGAGGTTCGTATTTTGCATAAGGTTAGAACTGTAAAGAAAAATAATTTCCCCGTCTCTCCTCACTGGTTTTTTTTTTTAAAAAAGACCTTGTATATATTAAGTCTAGTTCAAAGAACCTTTAATTTCCTTTATTTTGGTGTATGATTGATGGATGTAGCAATAGTTATAAAGCATACAGCTTGGGCTTACGTCAGGTGTGCATAAACCTTCAAAAAGTGTTAGCTCCACTTGGTCATTTTCACCTAACTTCAGAGGTACATTGTATGCAAAAAAGAGCCGAGAACGTTTTTTGCATTTTATATATTCGGTAATTTATTCATTGTACTTTCAGAAGCTGGTCTTGTCTGGCAACATTCATGTTCCCTTGTTAATAGCTTCTAAGAATAGTGTACTTTAGACTAATTCAGGCCGATATTTTGGAGCACAAGGGAGCAGTCAGTTTAGTTAACATTGTTCTGAGATCAATTATAATTTCCAAAGTACAATATCCTAAGAATTGTCAGCTATAATACATTCAAGTAGCAACGAGGAATGACAACATTCTCTCCACTGTGCCCGTTTTAAAATGCATACAACTTTACCTTACATATGTCACTCTCTAAACTACATCATAACTGGTGAGCGCCACCCTACAAAGCAGATGATACAGATGAGCAAATGGGGCACAGGAAGGAAACACCTTAATATTTTCGTGAGGGTAATTTGAAGAGGTCTTGTACTGATTGGAAGCAATATGCACTGAAATATTGTCCTGTAATTCTTGAACATGTGATTTTGTTTATTAACTTGCTATACCCTTCACTTTTCATACATCTAAATAGTTTGGTTTGCTAACTTGGAACTCGGACCTATTTAACCTTAAATCGTCCGTACGTCTGTGGGGTTTGTAATAATTCCATAGGGGGCACGTGACATTATTGTGTATTAGTCTTCTTAAGATACATTTTGTTTATTATCATTGACAGGGTTACAAAGTCAACAGTTGTTTGTTCAAAACATTTGACAAAGGATGATTACAAGTCATGGACACCATTGACACAATTACGAAAAACACTACCACTATGAAGTGCCATCAACATTTTATTTTAGTAGTGAATATTTTCCCAGCAGACAATTGAAAAGAAATTTGATTCTGAAAACCCATCTACAGTTTCTTAAAGTAACTGAAAACATTTTGTTTCAAATGACAGGGAAATATAAACAAGAAAATATTTCAAATATGTTTAAACCATGAATTTATTGCAACATCAGTCCTTGATATTATACAGAAAAAGCGAATGCAACATTTCATTGAAAAGGTTATTCTAAAACCACCGTGTAGCCAGGTAATCTAAAAGCTAATATTAGATCATAAGTAATTGTAGATGCACCAAAACAACCGGATGAAATATGTTATGGTTGATCACAATTATGTAAAATTGTTGGATTGAACAATGATGCTTTGTTTCATTTAACAGCCTGAATACAGATGCAACTTTGACATGTCTGTTTATAGGCACACAAGCCTAATCCGTTAACGAGGCTTGGGAACAATTTTGATATCGGCGAAGTATAGAAGAGTTGGAGGAGAAACTTCCGCATAAATTGGAGGAATGAGAGACTGAAACACCAATTGCAAATAGAAAGCTTTAGCGTAAATAGGATTTCTAGTGACAACTTTTTTATTTTTCTAGTTTGTTTGTATTTGTGTTTTCAGTTTAACATTATTCGCATTTATCTCCAATAGGTCATTGTCGGATGAGAATTCACCAGATTAACTGTCCAGGTACATGTCTACGACTTCCTGGTCAGAGGGAGGTAGCTGCAATTTCGCTCGCAGAGTCAAAATAAGGGAAACAACTCCTGAAACTTTATTACATTCACAGAGTGGTATACCTTTGCAAACTTGAAGATGAAGGTATTGCCCCTCATTATCGTTGAATTATTATTATTATTATTATTATTATTATTATTATTATTATTATTTCTAGGTCCATAGGAACACAAAAATAAAAAGGTTGTAAAATGTATAAACAGTAGTAAAGTTTGTTATGTTCAGCAATATTAATGGTAAGATTTAATTCACGGTGCAACGGCAATGGAGCAAATTTCGATAAAGTATGTATTACACCATAGTCCCCCGATAATGATTTACTACTTCTAGATGATTATTATGGTGATGACGACGACGACTTATGGAAAAAAAACTCGATAACTTTAAATTTCTGAATGCTATATATTTCAGTAGAGACCCATCCTTGATGCAAGCCAGATAAACCGCAGCACGTGAGCACGTGCTTCGAACACGAGTTTTTAATATTCTGCACCTATAGAATTAGGATCGGATTTCACCTACTTTCCTTTTCTCTTTGATGTCAATAAGGGCATACAGCAAATAAGCAATGTCTCTCCTTGTCTTTGCAAAAAAAAAAAAGAAATATCATTAAATGTTGATATTTAAGCTGTCTCAAGTTTTCATAAGTATAGCAGATATTGTGATGGATCACATAGGTAATGATACTTTACTGTTATTCTTATTCCCATAAATGGATCTTTACATGCCTACATCACAGAAATGAATTTTGACATGCCTATATCATAGAAATGGATTTTTACATGTCTATATCATAGAAATGGATCTTTACATGCCTGTATCATAGAAATGGATTTTTACATGCCTACATCATAGAAGGAGTAAAAATGAATATGTAGTATTTCAAATACTGAGATACTGTCCTCATATTCGTGCTCAGAAACATTTGGCTTGAACACGTAACTGATTGTTCGTCTTCCTTTGCGTTGTTGGTAATGTTGTTTTGACATGGCATATGTTATTTGTTTATTTGGATAAATTCTCCATGTTTAGCTATTACCTGGCACACCTGTCGTTTGTGTACAGGTGCATAACAGGTGATAGGTAGGTACGGATAAATATATATATATATATATATATATATATATATATATATATATATATATATATATATATATATATATATATATACAGTTTATTCTTTCGACAGATGACAACATGATGACTGATTTTGCACATATTGTAAACTATTACTTTAGAAGATGTAGGTTAGATGCCTCTATCTCTCGTGTGTGTGTGTGTGTCTGTGTGTGTGTGTGTGAGAGAGAGAGAGAGAGAGAGAGAGAGAGAGAGAGAGAGAGAGAGAGAGAGAGAGAGAGAGAGAGAGAGTTGATGTTGACATTAACAGCACTTTTAATATTTCAAGACCTATTTGGTTTTAGGTGTTGTTTCTGTGGGCTTTCCGGGAAGGAGGTAGTAACGAAAGAGGTGAAGAATGATATGATTTATACGGTATTTGAACAAGTTAGGAATGGGATTTTATAGTGTTTTATATGGCATTAAACGCGATTTTATAGTGTTTTATATGGCATCAAACAAGATTGTATAGTGTTATATATGGCATCAAACGGGATTTTAAAGTGTTTTATATGGCATCAAACGGGATTTTATAGTGTTTTATATGGCATCAAACGAGATTTTAAAGTGTTTTATATGGCATGAAACGGGATTTTAAAGTGTTTTATATGGCATCAAACGGGATTTTAAAGTGTTTTATATGGCATCAAACGGGATTTTTTATAGTGTTTTATATGGCATCAAAACTCGATTTTAAAGTGTTTTATATGGCATTAAACGCGATTTTATAGTGTTTTATATGGCATCAAACAAGATTGTATAGTGTTATATATGGCATCAAACGGGATTTTAAAGTGTTTTATATGGCATCAAACGGGATTTTATAGTGTTTTAAATGGCATAAAATGGGATTTTATAGTGTTTTATATGGCATCAAACGGGATTTTATAGTGTTTTATATGGCATCAAAACGGGATTTTAAAGTGTTTTATATGGCATCAAACGGGATTTTTTATAGTGTTTTATATGGCATCAAAACTCGATTTTAAAGTGTTTTATATGGCATCAAACGGGATTTTTTATAGTGTTTTATATGGCATCAAACGGGATTTTATAGTGTTTTATAAGACATCAAACGGGATTTTATAGTGTTTTATATGGCATGAAAACGGGATTTTATAGTGTTTTATATGGCATCAACCGAGATTTTATAGTGTTTTAAATGGCATCAAACGAGATTTTATAGTGTTTTATATGGCATCAAACGAGATTTTATAGTGTTTTAAAAATGGTGTAGAGACGGCTAGAACTACGTTTTATAATGTAAGAAAAGGTGGAGAAGAAATTTGTATATGTTAGAGAAATTTGAGGAGTGGGTTTAGCGATGAGATTGTCTTATTTTTTAATGGGTGTAAAACGAGATTTTATAGTACTTTATATGGAACGCCAGAGCTGTCTTAAGATGACAATTTTTATTATATGATGTGCTTTCGTCCTTATATAATGTGAAAACTTCTTTCTATGATGTGCCTTTGTACTTATATGATGTGCAAACTTTTTTATGTGCTACATGCTGTGCTTTCTTTTTATATATGATGTGCAAACCTCTTTATATGTTACATGCTGTGCTTTCGTTCTTAAATGATGTGCAAACTTCTTTATATGATGTACTTTTGTCCTTATATGATGTGCAAACTTTTTTATATGCTGTGCTTCCGTCCTTATATGATGTGCAAACTTTTTTATATGCTGTGCTTCCGTCCTTTTATGAGGTGCAAACTTCTTTATATGATGTGCTACCGTCCTTTTAGGATGTGCAAACTTCTTTATATGATGTACTTTTGTCCTTATATGATGTGCAAACTTCTTTATATGCTGTGGTTTCGTTCTTATATAATGTGCGGAGAGGGTCATGAATAGTTTTGTTTGTGGAGTTTTAATGGTTTTGTTTGTGGAGTTTTAATGGTTTTTTGTGGAGTTTTAATGGTTTTGTTTGTGGAGTTTTAATGGTTTTGTTTGTGGAATTTTAATGGGTGACGATAACGTTTAAGAAGGTTTTACGGAAAGGGTTACAATTCAGATGTGCTAGTGATGAGAAAGTCAAAATCAGATTTGTACGCGTTTTAAAAGGGATATGGATATCTAAGAATAATGTTTTTAACCCTGCTTTTACAGTTTAAAAGATATCGATTTTAATGGTCAGGAATGATATGCTTGGAGATGCAGCAAAATCATACAAAAATTTAATTTAGTGCAAAATATCTCCATATAAGTATTTTAAATATATTTATAGGCAATGTAATAGATATATTATATGCCATTTAACAGATGTATGTATTGGCATATCATATATATATATATATATATATATATATATATATATATATATATATATATATATATATATATATATATATATATATATATATATATATATATATGCCATACAATACATATCAATACATATATTATAGACCATTAAAATATATTCATAGCCCATTTTAAACATATATTTATAGGCCATTTATTAGACATATTTATAGGTTATTTAAAATATATTTATAGCCAGTTTAATCGATATATGTATAGGCCATTAAAATATAAATATAGGCCATTGAATTGATAGATTTGTAGTCCATTAAAACTATAGTTATAGGCCATTTAATAAATATGTATAGCCATTTAATAAATATTTATAGGTCATTAAAACATTTATAGTCCATTTAACGGATATTTATAGGCCATTAAAATATATTATAGGCCATTTAATATATTTTCATATAGGTCATTCAATATATATAATTATAGGCCAATTAATATATAACTTTATATGCAATTTAATATATATATATATATATATATATATATATATATATATATATATATATATATATATATATATATATATGCCATTAAACTATATGTATATACCATTTACAAAATATATTTATCGGCCATCTAATCGATGTATGTATAGGTCATTAAAATATATGTATTAAAGCTACGTTAAAAATCCAAATCACACCCTCTTTTCAAACAATGATCAGACTTGAGCTTTGTTTGTACCACACACACACACACACACACACACACACACACACACACACACACATACATACATACATACATACATACATACATACATACATACATACATTTTTCTTATGCACTTTTAAAAATTAAATTCTTTATTTTATATATATCAAGCTTTAGATATTATGCCCCTTATGTGTTCCTTATAACACAATAAGCTTACACCTCTATAAAATAATGAATAATTTTGTTTTATATAGATTCCATGAGATCCAGTTTCTTATTTAATAAACGTTTAAGTTTCATTGTACCTTTTGCTCTTTTATATTTAGGAATCTTTTACTGTGTATACCTTTGTAATGACATTTTTAATATAACTACCTTTTTCATCATAACTTTGTTTTTTTTTTTTTTAGTTGTGGCAGGCACTCCATATGTAAACTGGGGCCCCAAGTGGCCGAGTGGTCTAAAGCGCTCTCGGTTACGGATCACTGCCATCTCACCTCTGTCTGCGTGTGTTCGCATCTCAGATTCGGCTAATGTAGTTATGTGAGAAAGCTTGCCAGTAGCTTATTGTGGGTCGTTGGTTCTTTCTTGGGGTTTTCCTGGATTCTTCTTCCACCAAAAAATACTAGCCGCCAATGTATAGCATATCGTGTTCTGAAATAATGGTGTTAAACCCTACAACAACAACAACAACAACAACAACTCAACAACAACAACCAGATGTTACTTTGGACAAGCCTAATTGAAAACCATTTGCCTTCGGAAACATAAAAGAGTATAACCAGCTTATAGTGTACCTGCAATTCCATAATAACAATTTTCTTTTGAACAATTTGAGTGTGACTGTTCAGAGCTATTCGTACATGTTTAGTCCAATCGTCAACAACACTACACAGCTGTATTTCGCAGCTGTGTAAATTTCCGGAAGGCATGTTGTTTATTAGTTGCTGTTGTTGTGGGGTTTAACGCCATTTTCAGCCTATGATAGGATATACATGGCGTACAGTATAACTGGAGGAGGAAGAACCCGGGAAAACCACTCACCGACCCATGAGTAGCTACTGGCAGGCTTTCTCACTTGCCGACGTTAACTAAGGCCTGAGACTCGAACCCATGCAGACAGAAGTGAGATGGCAGTGATCCGGATCTGTGAGCGCTTTGGACCACTCGACCACTCGGGGCTACTTTTTTTATTAGTAGTCTGAGTTTCCTCTGACCCTTGACAACCCCCCCCCCCCCCTTTTTAAATTAGTCCAGAGTCCACTACGTATATAAAAGTTCGAATTCGCCGATTTGGTGTTGGCGTAGGTTTCGGCGTAGCGATGCCGCCTAATAATTAGCCTCGCAAGTTTGAACGACCCTTCACTGAGATATACCTGCATTAACTCGATAGAAGTATGATTTATTTTCTCAGAAATTGCGAGTATAACATTCGTTATATCTTTAATACGCTAACAGACGAAATGAAACTACAGTTTTGATGAAATCTGAGTTACACGACTACACACATCGCAAGTCTATTAGAGTGGGAGGGGCGTGGCCGAGTGGTCTAAAGCGCTCACCGTTATGGATCACTGCCATCTCACCTGTGTCTGCGTAGGTTCAAGTCTCGGGTTCAGCTAATGTGGTTATGTGAAAAGCTTGCAGGTAGCTTATCGTGGGTCGGTGGTTCTTTCTGCGGTCTTTCTTTGGTTCTTCCTCTACCATTAATACTGGCCGCCAAGTATAGCATCTCTTGTGCTGAAAATTGCGTCAAACCCTATAATAGAAAGAAAAGATGTGCTAGAATATTTATTCTAGTGCTTTACTGTGTTACAATAAATCAATTATTCAAGCACTTGCGAAGAAAGAGCAGGGGTGAGTGCGGTTGGGCGGTAGTTACTGGCCAATTGCGCGATCGCTATTTCAAAACAATGGGTACGTATGTGCTAGATACCAATCCATATCGATGTTGCAAACGTCCAAAGAGTGACGGAAAATATGCCAAGATAGTTCCTTGGATATTTTTATATCAGTCGGACCACAACAGTCTGATCGATTAAACGGTAAAGTAACTTGGATTGTCCTAAACATGTTACTACTATATGATTTTTTTTACAAACAATTTCTTTTATTCGGTGATGTCATGTCAGTAAAATGGTTAAAACACTGCAGAATGATGCTTTCGATTTATATGTTAGGTTTTCAAGAAATGTTCTTAACGTATTTTTGTGATTTAAAAAAACCCACCAATTTCTTTAATAACAGTTATTAACTGTTTCCGTTTTGTATTCTTATTTCTCACTGCGGGTGATTTTCTTTAGTACATAGTGTTTTTTTTTCCGTTTTATTTCTCTGCAAAGTAGTCTTCTATGTCAAAACAAGTTGTCCGGCTTCTTCCTCCACCATTAATACTGGCCGCCATGTATAGCCTATATTGTGCTGAAAAATGGCGTTAAACCATAAAATCTAAAGCATAAACAGATCTACTCTGTTTGGAAGTTTAAACAATTCTTCAACTATGCAAATTAGAAGAATTTGTATAATTTTCCCGTTTAATTTAGTACCCCTCTTATTTTCTGTTCTTCTTAACTATTGGCATTTTGCAAAGGTGCTAGTGTCATATCTCAATCAATCAATATTTCCTTTCTTAATGTTTGTATGACAAATATATTTGTATCGATAGTATACAGGTTATAATATGGCCACAAAGAGGATCATGTTAATTGATTGATTTCCTCCGTATATCGCAAAAAAACACAAACAATGGTATGAAGAAAACGGCAAAACTTGAATGTAACAGTAATTATAGGCGAGAAATAACATACAATGACAAATGATCATACATACATAAATGTAAATATGGTAAACATTAACCTAGAAAATAAGGGGGGGGGGGGGTAACTTCATATATCGTCAGGTCAAGTTCATTTACAACACTGTATTCATTTATAACAGTTCAATAAACACTAAACAGAATACAACTGGAACGTTTGCAACGTAGCTTCCTAGGTAGACAGATTGTACGCATTACGATATTCCTTATAAAATGCAGTCATTACTTAGCTCATATAAAATTATTCACTGCGGCGATATAAATGCTACCAACGATGAATCACGCGGAATATATGAACCAATTATGAGGTGACGGAATGAAAGAGGCAATTCAGGTCAGGACGAGTTCGGACATTTTTCAACCATGAGATGGAAAGTAGACAGTTTGTTGTAAGCCATGTTCTTTCATAATATGAATCTGTAGCTGACCCTCCAGGTTACATGTGCATCTTTTATTTCTCCCATAAATAATATTATAAATAAATAGTGAAACCACGCCACAGAAATAGGACGTAAAACGTCCGTATATACACCTTCGCGTGCAATACACGTGATTTGTGAATGAGGAGTGTGTGTGTGTGTGTGTGTGTGTGTGTGTGTGTGTGATTTGGATTTTTAACTTAGCTGAAGCACTGAAGCACCATGTCGCAGACAAATATCATCATGTCCAACCTTGTCTGCAAGTACCAATTTGATAAGTGTTTGGTATGGCTCGGTCGGGGGTTCGAACCCATGATTTTGCGCATCCAAGGCGAATACTCCATCCACATAGGCCACCGGAACGGTCCGTGTATGAGGAACAGAGTCCATTATTAACGTTATAAAAGTAAGCACCTTACTGTATTGCCCTACCAAGGCAAAACGTAAGACTTCTTGTAAGGAAGAGAACCTGTCAAAGAAGTCTCATTAAACACTGGAACTCTTCCAAAAGCTATTTTCAGTTTTTGACCTCATACATGTATTTCTAATTTCGTCTATTTAGAATCCTGCAATTACTCAGTTAGACACTGAAGCATCTGCTTAAAATGAAATGACCTAAAACGTTAAGTGACCTTTGCTATGACTCCCCTACGCCCTGTGCGTGCTATGTGTACAGTTGCTATATTGTGTGTATAATATATGTGTATTTGCTATATTGTGTGTATGTTATATGTGTGTATTTGCTATATTGTGTGTATGTTATATATGTGTATTTGCTATATTGTGTGTATGTTATATGTGTGTATTTGCTATATTGTGTGTATGTTATATGTGTGTATTTGCTATATTGTGTGTATGCTATATGTGTGTATTTGCTATATTGTGTGTATGTTATATGTGTGTATTTGCTATATTGTGTGTATGTTATATGTGTGTATTTGCTATATTGTGTGTATGTTATATGTGTGTATTTGCTATATTGTGTGTATCAAATAGATGTATGTGTGAGGGCAGCCCCTATATCAAATGTCATTTTCACCATCGTTTTCCTGGCAATTTTGTTTTAATGTTTGAAAATGTGGATACTAGAAAACGTCTATTATTGATTTAGATTTTACAATTTGGAATTGTGAATGAGAAACGGTGTGTAAAATAAAACCCTAGTTTTAGTGTGTCACCATGTGTGTCGTTTCTCACGATAATTTGTTATTGGATTTCAAGGAGGGTCTGAGTAAGGAGCCACATTTTCTTTATTAATTTATGTTTCTCTTATCACATATGGGCCTTTCCTTGTCTCTGATTATTTGCCAAAGGTAAAGGTTTCCAAAATGTTTTTGTTAATTAAAGAGTAGAGTACAGATTGGCATCTAGTTCAAATCACCGTAGATAGATGTATCGTATATCCATGTCATGCAAGTTGGGTTTGTCTGGGAATCTTTCACATCGCGTAGCGCACTGTGACATAGCCCCGGGACGTCTGTGCCCCTACTTTGGTAACATGCAGGTTCCCTGTTCCCATTATATGAATATGTTTATTTTGTTTGTTTGTTTGATTAGGATTTTTAACGTAGCTTTAACAATTTTTCAGTCACATCGCTACGATATCTGCATTGAGGCAGTTTATAGTGATGTCTACCACTGGGGCATCATGCCACAGACATGTAGCATGATGTTCCACAAAGTCACATTATCCTGACACCAATCCGACCAGTCCTAACACTAACCCCTTAATGCTGAACGTCAAGCGAGGCAGCTGTTAGTACCATTTGTGTAAGTCTTTGGTATGACTCGGCCGGGGAACGAACCCACGACCTCCCGCTTCCGCGGCGGACGCTCTAACCACTAGGCCACCGGAGCGGTATTGAAGATGTTTAAGTTACAGAGAAGAAAATGAAAGAAAAAATAAGAAGAAAAAACCACTATTAGGAGGGTTTGGCTTTGATCTTGTTTCGTGTCCATGGGGCTAGAGAGGGGCTTTAGAGGCTTCGCGGGATCAACGCCCATATTGGGCGGCCAACCGGAACCCCCTCTCCAACATGTTTATGAAAGGAAACCCTATTAATTAGAAAAGTTTGAATGCTGCTGATTTAAAAATTATTTAGTTACTCATCGGGCGATGATGTGAGTTGAAGGCTCCAGCCCGCACTTCACGGTTCCCCACCCTTATTGGACGGAAACTGAAACACCACTCCCACCCCTACACATGCACTGTCGTGCTATACTACAGGTTATTTATTTATGATAACCTGTCCGCATTCCATCATTATCTCTATAATGTAATCTGTGATTTTCAGCAGAGTGTTTTTATACAAATCTTCGTCTCGAGATATGCAGAATGTTCCTCCGGCACCTTTCTTTCTTCCAAATTTCCATTATTAGTAGCCGAATTTAATTTTCTTGGTTTCGCATTGTGCTACCACATGGTAATTCGTGAAGTCCGCTCTTTTGTACAGCGGTCATTTCGGTAAAGTCCTTATCGCATGTCTGGGTTTGGCAACTTTACCAGTAAGCCAGGCTCTGAGTATGTTTTTAAATATTAAACTTTGGAATTTTAATGATTTTATTTGGTACTAATGCCCAGTGGCGTAGCGAGGGTGTTTGGCGCCCGGTAGCGGAGAGTATCTGGCGCCAGGGGACAAGGTACAAGTTTTACGCCACCAGTGTCACTGAAACATAGGAAAAACTGAATACAACATAATAATACATTCATGGTAGAAAGGCAATTTAAGGCTAATAAATTGTAACTGCAACAACGACAGCAAAAATGTTACCTACAGTTAGTGACAGTCTATCAATCACGCACCAATCCAAAAGAATCATCATACTAAATTGATTTTTCTCGCCCGATTCAGTCTGAACTAGAGATAATCTCAATCGTTCAGACATCCTGGAATGGACTTAGTTGTTTACTTAGTTGTTTCTTCTGAAGCACACTGTTGTAAAAGTATACACGGAATACCATATAAAATTTATTATGTGATTATCTAATTTTATGAGTTTTTTATTTTCTAAATATATAGTTTTTAATGAATAGTTTATATTTTAATATAGGTATGTTTTTGCCACTTTGGCTCTCTCCATTATGCATAATTGGTGCTTGTGTCCAGACCTCTGTATTTGCTTTGATCTATTTTTTAAAATCATACTCCTGTAGTTTTCTACCTCTACATTTTCCCCAAAGTAAAAATTTAGTACTTTGACTTTATCTTTTTTTATGTGTGGCTGGATTTGAATATTATGGTGCGGTTGTCTGTGTATGTCGGCGACAGTGCACATTGAGAAATGAGGTATTGGTGATAATCTGGTAATTCAATTTTTACCTACACAAATATTTACATGTATAATATTTGCTGGGAATTATAATATCAGATATTATCAGCATATATATATATATATATATATATATATATATATATATATATATATATATATATATATATATATATATATATATATATATATATATATGTATGTATGTATGTATGTATGTATGTATGTATGTATGTATGCATGCATGCATCCATGCATGCATGCATGCATCCATGCATGTATGTATGTATGTATGTATGTATGGATGGATGGATGGATGGATGGATGGATGGATGTAGGTATGGATGTAGGTAGGTAGGTAGGTAGGTAGGTAGGTAGGTATGTCTACACCATATATAAACAGCAATGCCATGTATCTATCAAATTTTGTCCGAGAAAATATCTTTAAATCTCAAAACGAGGCCCTTATTCAAAACACACGAAGACAGCTTTCTCGTTGATATTGTGATTCTAAGCAGTTAATTTACGTGTTTATGATGAAACACATACCTTCTTGTAAAGCTTCGGTAATTGTTTATAAACATTGTTATATGGTACCGAATGAAATGACAGTTGTTGTTGTAGTAGGGTTTAACGCCATTTTTCAGCACACGATAAGTTTGTTATACATGACGGCCAGTATTCAATGGTGGAGGAAGAACCAGGGAAAAAAACCACCGACTCACGAGAAGCTACTGGCAAGCTTTCTCACATACCCACATTAGCCGAATCTGATACTCGAACCCACGCAGACAGAGGTGAGATGGCAGTGATCCGTAATGGAGAGCGATTTAGACCACTCAGCCACTCGGGGTCCCTAATGAAAGGACAGAGTTGCAAACTTAAGAGTACAACCTACTCAAGTTCTCTACTAAATCAAGCTATCAGAGACATGAAACGTGTCAAATAAAATATAGGTCCGAGGGATTAAAAAATATTCCATTCCCAGGTCCATATACCTTGGATGTAAGAAAACAACAGAATGAAGTAAATTAACATAAAATGCATTCTAGTTGATTATTTAATTTGGTTAAGAAATTGATTGACTTAGTACGTCATTTTGACTTTACTGGGTATTATGGGAATTCGAATGGACCATTTTACTTTAGGCATTTTTATTACAATAAACAATTCTTAACTAGCACTCTATTGATTACGTAGACATATTAAAAAAGATTATCTAAATTTAACTTCGTACAACTGACTTTAACATGGGTACGTATCCCACACGAGCAATTATCCATATATTTTAGAATGTTTGTGACAATAGGTTCATATTCAATACATCATAGATAGTCATACTGTACCTATAGTTAATATGTAAGACACTTATCTGGCTGTATGCACTTACAATATCCCCTCGACAAAAAAAAAAGAAAAAAAAAACAAATTTGATTATGAATATTGTTATACATGATAGCATATTATAATTAAATCCTTTGACAGCGTGCGGTATTGTGGCATCAGCTGATATCAAATTCCAATCAATCATTCAGTATAATAATTATTCACCGTTACTCTTAACAAATGTACTATAGACGGTCAAGCTGCCCATTTGACCTTAATAAGTACATCGTACATGTCCCGCATATGCAAATGTCCATTCTTGTTTACAAGTTTGGGGGATTAGAATTAGACATTTAATAGATTGCATAGGATCTGTTGGTACCCATAGTTGACTGATACACTATACCACCGGTAATTATATGGAAGAACTGTGAACCAGTCTAGAAATGGGTGAACAAATAATGGAGTATATACGGATTTGGTGGTCCATTGTTGGTGAATAATAAAAAGTAAAATTTTAGTAAAAGTATATTTTGAGAGCTTATCTGTATTTTAAATACAAAATACACAATATTGTATTGATGCAATTTTAGTATTTTTATCGGCTATACTCAATAAGGAGTGGTTCATTTGGTGCAAAATCAATAACACGTGTTTTGTGCACATGTAGATAACACAATACCGAGGCTCATATGGTGAACTTTTGGTGAACTTTAAGGTATTAAAGATGATATTTCCAAGCAATTTTAGGGTCCTAAAATACATGTACAAATAAATGGCCCACTTTACCAATGATCAAAAGGTGAATGAAAGAAGAACGTTTAGTTTGTAAATTGTTCCATTAAGTAATTAAAAAGAACCAATTCCATTTCTTAAAAGGTGACAAAAAGGCCAAATTTATGTCATAAAATTTCATTAAATTTTAACATTACATGTCTTTATATTAATTAGTATATACTGCAATTTACCTTTACAACAACTAAAGTTGTAGATAGTATTATCTTTTATTAGTTATTACTGGCAACAAAATAAGCATTTTCGACTGTAAATTTAATAACAACTTTGATTTGCATCAGAGTACATCTTGTGTATAAATACATGCAACAAGGCATTACATTACACATTCAACACTTTTTACCAGTGAGCATGGGTTCAATCCTCTATCACAGCAGTAGTCACCATTCGTGTTTAATGGTTTCTTCTATATTTTATAATCTCTATCGCAACCAATACCACCTTATCACTATGTATACCAGTTATCAAGTGCACAAAAATGACAGTAATCTGATGCATGAAGAATTTACAAATCAGGAAAACTTCATAACTATGGAGATGTCTGTAACTTTGGTAAAATGTTTTACTGTATACTGATAAGGGTTTTATGTGGCAGGTAAGTGTAAAGAAGAAATGTAAAGAACAAACTAATAAAAGAATAAGCTATGACCATCATTCTTTATTACAATATTAATTTACTCAATAATTCCCCAATGACATCTACAATAGACAACAAGATATATAGTCACATATTAGTTGTCCAACCTCCATTTATCTGACAATTGCCTTATAGTATACTTCAAATGTATATGACTGATTAAACATAATGCATACATTTTTCCATTTATACAACAATTGCCATAAAACAATTTTATAATAAACAAGACGAGACACTAGTACACTACATGTTTATGGAAGTTTACATTGCTATGTAAAATGATGTAGCCATATACAATTTTCAAATGTGAAAAAGTACAGCAGGGTCATTACCAACATAATACAATCTGAAAGCAGTAAACTAGATTTTTTAATGATGCAAACAAGAATTGCAGAAAACATGATTGTTAATATCCTTCTTTACCATTGACAGAACACTAAATGTTTCATCTGACAGAAAATAACTTTGTTGTGCTTTCTAAAGCTTTATTTTGTGTTAACAAAATGTAAATACATTTCCAACCATTAGTTATCATAAAAACGCATTGCAAGCTATCCTCAGCTTCAAACATCAACAGGCAATTTCCAGGCGCATATCGTTAGGACATACCATATTATTGTAGGTTTCTTGGTGAAATTTCTATTTCAAGGTTTCAATTCAGCCTAAATTCCTTTTCTCTCTCACTCCACATTTATGCGTCTTTTGTCCGTTATGAATGAGAGGGGAGGGTGGAACAGAACGCAGAAAAGATTGCAATGACAATGTTTAACATATTAAATTCAATTAGACAACGGCGATTATAAATACTTTTTATTGTTATTTTAATACGTCACAAATAATTAATGTTTGGAAACTGGATCAGTGATCTTGAATTTAATGCATACGATAGTGAGAATATTTAATTACGCTTATTATTACGTTATAGCATGTTTGCCTCGTAAGCGACAAATTGAATTTAAAGTGACGACTGGCTATATTGCAACCACGTATCACTGAGATCTAGACCAACAAATTGTAGCCGCTAAGTCAAAATGAAAAAAGGCGGAATACAATTTGTTGGTCTACACTGATGTCATGAACACTGTTGATAGATCCCAAGGAAACTGTTAACATACAGTTACGACGAACCATATTCTTATGGGTTACCTGGTACAAGTTTGGTTTCAAGGTTTCAGTCCAACACAAATTGTTTTTCTCTCTCACTCCATATTTCTGAATATGGTGCCCCTAATGCATGATAATGGAGAGATTAACGGGGAAGAAAAGAAATGATTACGTTGAAAGTATTACCATGTTGGATTAATTTAGAAAACGGGGTCTGTTAAAATTATATATCTTGGTTTTTCATACGTCATTAATGCAAAATAAGTGAAAATTATGTGGCATTGATTTAAAGCCTGCAGTTAAGCGAATGTTTATTCGTGTTGAAAGAACAGTCATATACTAGTATTACTGCACCATTGGCGGATCACAATTTGATATACCATCACTTTAAATGCTATGTTAATTTTCGTTTCAATAAAGTTTATGTTCTGATATCAAATGCTTGGCGGATTTGTAGTGCCTTTTAAATCTTATCTTTTGGTCGTGATTTCGCCTGTTTTTATATATACGGACCAACTGTGACCGCTATGGTGGTATGTTAGCGGTATAGTGTGAAGATGTCCCCAGCAAAAGTAACAGTATAACACCCCTTCAGAGCATGCACATTTGGTCGTATTTCGTCAGATAGGAGATAGCAATGCCAGGGTATCGGACAAGAGTAGGAATAATATCTTTAGTTGACCGCAAGACTGGCACTGCAAGGCTTGTCCATGAAACGCAGAGATCTTGTTGTAATACACATTCTGACAGAGAATAACTCCTCTTTTATCATTTCGCATTGTCATTTCTCTATGTTGACCTCGATAGGATTACGAGGCGAATCTGCGACCAAGTATGCGACCAGAGGAACTCCACTCTGCGATCAATTCGGCGACTCGACGACCAAGTTAGCGACCAGAGGTAGACCAGTTGGCGACTCTACGACCATGTCGTCGGTCAAAGGAAGACCAGTCGGCGCCCTTTCGACAAGTCTGCAATCCAGTCGGTGGTGGTAGTTGGATGTTAAAATGGACATTCCGGCTCTTGGGAAATATCTTTATCATCACGTAATATAACTTCTTAACTAGAAATTCTTGTATTGTACCTTTTTTAGTTTGTAGTAACGTTATGATAGCAATAATATTAGTATTAGCAATAACATTTGATTCTTTTGGTAGTAAATTATATTATCATTTTGATATGGGTGGTGGGGCGCGGGGGAGAAAGGTAAATATAATATGGTGGTAGAAACATGGATGTGACGATTTTACCCCAACCCCTTGTATGTAGGTATAAGCTACTATAACTTGTGATTCTGACTGGCCTTGTACATGTATAAATTGTATGTCTGCCTGACCCAGCTGTGATGTTTCAAATTGTTCGAAGTTAGCTAATCCCCTTACGTAAGATGGTCTTTGTTAGCTCTCGAGGGGAGAGGAGACTGTGTCCATCGCGGACGGGTGACGTAACCACATCAAAGGACAGGACAGCGTCAAATGGAATCGCATCACAATTAATACTTCCAGTTCAGTACCCACGAATGTAGTTCCAGTCTATTTTTAGAACATTTTTTCCTCTCTCATTTTGGTGGTGATAGAAGAGTTATATTGATGCATATTTGGTAGGGGTTTAAAGGTAATTGTTTATTCTTGAGAATGTGAGCAGAGAGGGTGGTTGTCAGTGTGTAATTTGGCGACAGTGCACATGGAGTTATAAGGCCTTGGTAATGATCCGGAAGTGAAATATGTGGTCTGTGTACATGCTGTTATGTTTACAGTGCAGCAGCTCACCAAAATGCCGGTCAACCCTTGACAAGAATTTCACCGTGAAGTCATCTTTGGGGGTATTTTAGATTTTCATATGATTTGTATTGATTGTCACACTGTGGAAAGGTCAGTGCTGAGAAATATATGTAGAGAACATATAGTAAAATTAATTGTGGTGTATGGCCTGTACAGGCAGTTATTTTTAAACTTTAAATTGCTATAAAATTTTTATTATTAATGATCAACACATGAAATTTGAAGGCGTTATATATATTAATATTTAAAATAGAAAAATGACATTAGAATTTAAAAATTGATTTTATTTTTTAAAATTTTAATAATTTTTTTTAAAAAAATTAAAAAATTAAAATTTGCCCCTTAAAATGCACATAGATAAAATTTTGGGAAATTATATCAAATGATATCAGCACGTTTATACTCCTACACCATATACAAGCTACACTGATGGATATTTGTCAAATTTTGTCAGAGAAAATATCTTTGTAAGTCAAAATGAGCCATACATTTCAAATGTATGAGAGACAGATTCTATTTTGTATTGCTCATTCAAACTATTTATTAGGGGTCCAATCAGTTAATTTATGTGTTTATGATGGGGTGACTTCCTGAGTAACACATATCTGCTTATATAGCCTTTAGTAATTGTTAACAAATATAGTTACAGGGTGTTTAGTGAGAGGACAGCGATGCAAATTTTATACTAGAACCTACTCAAGTTCTCTACTAAATCAGTTTAAACTTTCTGAGAATGAAATGCAGGCTGAAGGGATAAAATATACTTTCCACATGTATATTTACCCTTGGATGTATGAAAACAGCAAAATGATGTAAGTTGAACACAAAATGCATTCAATGTTATTGTTTAATTTGGCTAAGGTATTGATTAGTGAAGTGCGGCATTCTGGCCTGTATGATGTTATGTGAATTCTAATGATCCATCTTAATTTATGCATTGTTAATTACTAATAATATTTGTTAACTGACACTCTAAAGATTGCATAAGATATATTCAAACATATATTTTGAGTTTAACTGTGTATAACTGATCTTAGCATGGTTACATATCCCACATGAACAAATATTCACATATTTTAGAATGTTTGGGATCCAAAGTTCACATTCAGTATATCATATAGGCTGACAATGTGCCTACAGTGAATCTGTAAGACACATTTCTGGCTGTGTGCACTAAATGTATCCCAAAATGTTATTTTCTTCATTAATATGCCCATGTATGGTAACATATTTCAGTTCAGTACTTGGATAGAGTGCGGTATTGTAATATCAGCTGATATCTGATTCTATTGAACCATTGAGGTTAATAATTGGTATCAAACATCCTTACAAATACACTTTAAATGTTCAAACAGATCATTGGAATTATTTTTGCACATTTGATCATAACAATTACATTGTATATGTCCCACATATGCAAATTTCCATTCTTGTTTACAAGTTTTGGGGATCAGAATTTCACATTTAGTTTATGATATAGGATGTATTGGTACCTGTAGTTGATATGTGTGGCCACATTTGGCTGTATTCTCTTGCAATATCCAGAATTATTATTTTCCTCATGAATAAGATTGCTTATAGTAATATATTCTTTATTACTACATTGTCGCTTTACTTTCCTGTATACTGGCATGTACTAATGTTTCCACCAATGATCAAACCTCACCGTCCCCGCATTTCCTTAAAGTTTGTGATGCATAGTCTACCTGATTAGTTATTTAACCTGTAAATGACCAGATATGCTTATATAAGCTTCATATACTTTTAGGATGAATTTATTACTTTAATACATGACTATTACTTCACATTTCTGAGTGTCACTCTGTCAAGTTTAATATTTATTTCCTATGCTTGCAGCCTGAATGTTATTTGGAAATCACTGTATCTAACACATTTTAACTTCATTTGCATACATCTTACTGTTTTCTAGATATAAGTGAAACATTTTATATCTTTTCAGGTCTAGGCTGGTATCTGGAACAAAGTGTTAGTGTTGGATCAGCTTGGAAGCTCTCCAGTAGTCTGGTGGTGATAGCAAGGTTTCATAAGGACATATGCAGTGTACTGCCATAAGTGATCATTATATCACCATACTAATATACAGCACCTCAAGGACATGGCTTAGATCTTCATGAGAGAGATTAGCACCATTGTTCAGTAAGGTAAAGCCTGCCTAAAAAATGTATTTTCCTATCTTATTGTCGCTTTTTGTAGTTATCGACACTGAAATGTAATGCAATTTTCCTTTAAAACATGGAAGTGGTCCCATTAGATGTTTAAATCTGAGTGCACTATTAGTTATACAAATAACTGCCTAAATACCTGACACAATAAATATGGAACATAGCACCTGTTGTTGCTTCTTTAGTGTGTACACCTATATGCACCTTGACAGGCATATTGCGGTTTGTTGCCAAAATCACTATGAGTCATGCTACTTCACTACCCCTGGGAAAAATGTTCTCAGTTACACAGACCCAAACCACCATTTATTTTAAAGACCATTGATTGATCAACTTTTCTGTCTAAACTTTGACAAAATCTGTTTTCAAACTTTTATGAAAAAATTTTTTTCAATAAAATTTAGTTTATAAATTTAAATGTTTATTTAAATTTCATTTAAAATTTTAATTGATCACAATGTATAAACTTTAAACATATTTTCAGACAGGCCTTATCTTGTAGTACAATTAGGTTTTTACAGAATTGAAAAAGTCCTATAATTAAGGAAGATATAGCAAATTTAGTTTTGGTTTCTCAAGAGCACATAGATCAGCATTTGCACCCTGTGGAACACCAGCACTACACACTTTCCAGCAGGTGTCACATGTCTTGTATGCAAGGAAATTCAAAAAGACTTCATGTATAAAGTTCAAATAGGTGTGGCATTCAAATATAAAAGTTTTACTAAAATTTGCCCCAACAAGTTGGGCCTGTCAGGAATCGCATCACAATTAATACTTCCAGTTCAGTACCCACGAATGTAGTTCCAGTCTATTTTTAGAACATTTTTTCCTCTCTCATTTTGGTGGTGATAGAAGAGTTATATTGATGCATATTTGGTAGGGGTTTAAAGGTAATTGTTTATTCTTGAGAATGTGAGCAGAGAGGGTGGTTGTCAGTGTGTAATTTGGCGACAGTGCACATGGAGTTATAAGGCCTTGGTAATGATCCGGAAGTGAAATATGTGGTCTGTGTACATGCTGTTATGTTTACAGTGCAGCAGCTCACCAAAATGCCGGTCAACCCTTGACAAGAATTTCACCGTGAAGTCATCTTTGGGGGTATTTTAGATTTTCATATGATTTGTATTGATTGTCACACTGTGGAAAGGTCAGTGCTGAGAAATATATGTAGAGAACATATAGTAAAATTAATTGTGGTGTATGGCCTGTACAGGCAGTTATTTTTAAACTTTAAATTGCTATAAAATTTTTATTATTAATGATCAACACATGAAATTTGAAGGCGTTATATATATTAATATTTAAAATAGAAAAATGACATTAGAATTTAAAAATTGATTTTATTTTTTAAAATTTTAATAATTTTTTTTAAAAAAATTAAAAAATTAAAATTTGCCCCTTAAAATGCACATAGATAAAATTTTGGGAAATTATATCAAATGATATCAGCACGTTTATACTCCTACACCATATACAAGCTACACTGATGGATATTTGTCAAATTTTGTCAGAGAAAATATCTTTGTAAGTCAAAATGAGCCATACATTTCAAATGTATGAGAGACAGATTCTATTTTGTATTGCTCATTCAAACTATTTATTAGGGGTCCAATCAGTTAATTTATGTGTTTATGATGGGGTGACTTCCTGAGTAACACATATCTGCTTATATAGCCTTTAGTAATTGTTAACAAATATAGTTACAGGGTGTTTAGTGAGAGGACAGCGATGCAAATTTTATACTAGAACCTACTCAAGTTCTCTACTAAATCAGTTTAAACTTTCTGAGAATGAAATGCAGGCTGAAGGGATAAAATATACTTTCCACATGTATATTTACCCTTGGATGTATGAAAACAGCAAAATGATGTAAGTTGAACACAAAATGCATTCAATGTTATTGTTTAATTTGGCTAAGGTATTGATTAGTGAAGTGCGGCATTCTGGCCTGTATGATGTTATGTGAATTCTAATGATCCATCTTAATTTATGCATTGTTAATTACTAATAATATTTGTTAACTGACACTCTAAAGATTGCATAAGATATATTCAAACATATATTTTGAGTTTAACTGTGTATAACTGATCTTAGCATGGTTACATATCCCACATGAACAAATATTCACATATTTTAGAATGTTTGGGATCCAAAGTTCACATTCAGTATATCATATAGGCTGACAATGTGCCTACAGTGAATCTGTAAGACACATTTCTGGCTGTGTGCACTAAATGTATCCCAAAATGTTATTTTCTTCATTAATATGCCCATGTATGGTAACATATTTCAGTTCAGTACTTGGATAGAGTGCGGTATTGTAATATCAGCTGATATCTGATTCTATTGAACCATTGAGGTTAATAATTGGTATCAAACATCCTTACAAATACACTTTAAATGTTCAAACAGATCATTGGAATTATTTTTGCACATTTGATCATAACAATTACATTGTATATGTCCCACATATGCAAATTTCCATTCTTGTTTACAAGTTTTGGGGATCAGAATTTCACATTTAGTTTATGATATAGGATGTATTGGTACCTGTAGTTGATATGTGTGGCCACATTTGGCTGTATTCTCTTGCAATATCCAGAATTATTATTTTCCTCATGAATAAGATTGCTTATAGTAATATATTCTTTATTACTACATTGTCGCTTTACTTTCCTGTATACTGGCATGTACTAATGTTTCCACCAATGATCAAACCTCACCGTCCCCGCATTTCCTTAAAGTTTGTGATGCATAGTCTACCTGATTAGTTATTTAACCTGTAAATGACCAGATATGCTTATATAAGCTTCATATACTTTTAGGATGAATTTATTACTTTAATACATGACTATTACTTCACATTTCTGAGTGTCACTCTGTCAAGTTTAATATTTATTTCCTATGCTTGCAGCCTGAATGTTATTTGGAAATCACTGTATCTAACACATTTTAACTTCATTTGCATACATCTTACTGTTTTCTAGATATAAGTGAAACATTTTATATCTTTTCAGGTCTAGGCTGGTATCTGGAACAAAGTGTTAGTGTTGGATCAGCTTGGAAGCTCTCCAGTAGTCTGGTGGTGATAGCAAGGTTTCATAAGGACATATGCAGTGTACTGCCATAAGTGATCATTATATCACCATACTAATATACAGCACCTCAAGGACATGGCTTAGATCTTCATGAGAGAGATTAGCACCATTGTTCAGTAAGGTAAAGCCTGCCTAAAAAATGTATTTTCCTATCTTATTGTCGCTTTTTGTAGTTATCGACACTGAAATGTAATGCAATTTTCCTTTAAAACATGGAAGTGGTCCCATTAGATGTTTAAATCTGAGTGCACTATTAGTTATACAAATAACTGCCTAAATACCTGACACAATAAATATGGAACATAGCACCTGTTGTTGCTTCTTTAGTGTGTACACCTATATGCACCTTGACAGGCATATTGCGGTTTGTTGCCAAAATCACTATGAGTCATGCTACTTCACTACCCCTGGGAAAAATGTTCTCAGTTACACAGACCCAAACCACCATTTATTTTAAAGACCATTGATTGATCAACTTTTCTGTCTAAACTTTGACAAAATCTGTTTTCAAACTTTTATGAAAAAATTTTTTTCAATAAAATTTAGTTTATAAATTTAAATGTTTATTTAAATTTCATTTAAAATTTTAATTGATCACAATGTATAAACTTTAAACATATTTTCAGACAGGCCTTATCTTGTAGTACAATTAGGTTTTTACAGAATTGAAAAAGTCCTATAATTAAGGAAGATATAGCAAATTTAGTTTTGGTTTCTCAAGAGCACATAGATCAGCATTTGCACCCTGTGGAACACCAGCACTACACACTTTCCAGCAGGTGTCACATGTCTTGTATGCAAGGAAATTCAAAAAGACTTCATGTATAAAGTTCAAATAGGTGTGGCATTCAAATATAAAAGTTTTACTAAAATTTGCCCCAACAAGTTGGGCCTGTCAGGAATCGCATCACAATTAATACTTCCAGTTCAGTACCCACGAATGTAGTTCCAGTCTATTTTTAGAACATTTTTTCCTCTCTCATTTTGGTGGTGATAGAAGAGTTATATTGATGCATATTTGGTAGGGGTTTAAAGGTAATTGTTTATTCTTGAGAATGTGAGCAGAGAGGGTGGTTGTCAGTGTGTAATTTGGCGACAGTGCACATGGAGTTATAAGGCCTTGGTAATGATCCGGAAGTGAAATATGTGGTCTGTGTACATGCTGTTATGTTTACAGTGCAGCAGCTCACCAAAATGCCGGTCAACCCTTGACAAGAATTTCACCGTGAAGTCATCTTTGGGGGTATTTTAGATTTTCATATGATTTGTATTGATTGTCACACTGTGGAAAGGTCAGTGCTGAGAAATATATGTAGAGAACATATAGTAAAATTAATTGTGGTGTATGGCCTGTACAGGCAGTTATTTTTAAACTTTAAATTGCTATAAAATTTTTATTATTAATGATCAACACATGAAATTTGAAGGCGTTATATATATTAATATTTAAAATAGAAAAATGACATTAGAATTTAAAAATTGATTTTATTTTTTAAAATTTTAATAATTTTTTTTAAAAAAATTAAAAAATTAAAATTTGCCCCTTAAAATGCACATAGATAAAATTTTGGGAAATTATATCAAATGATATCAGCACGTTTATACTCCTACACCATATACAAGCTACACTGATGGATATTTGTCAAATTTTGTCAGAGAAAATATCTTTGTAAGTCAAAATGAGCCATACATTTCAAATGTATGAGAGACAGATTCTATTTTGTATTGCTCATTCAAACTATTTATTAGGGGTCCAATCAGTTAATTTATGTGTTTATGATGGGGTGACTTCCTGAGTAACACATATCTGCTTATATAGCCTTTAGTAATTGTTAACAAATATAGTTACAGGGTGTTTAGTGAGAGGACAGCGATGCAAATTTTATACTAGAACCTACTCAAGTTCTCTACTAAATCAGTTTAAACTTTCTGAGAATGAAATGCAGGCTGAAGGGATAAAATATACTTTCCACATGTATATTTACCCTTGGATGTATGAAAACAGCAAAATGATGTAAGTTGAACACAAAATGCATTCAATGTTATTGTTTAATTTGGCTAAGGTATTGATTAGTGAAGTGCGGCATTCTGGCCTGTATGATGTTATGTGAATTCTAATGATCCATCTTAATTTATGCATTGTTAATTACTAATAATATTTGTTAACTGACACTCTAAAGATTGCATAAGATATATTCAAACATATATTTTGAGTTTAACTGTGTATAACTGATCTTAGCATGGTTACATATCCCACATGAACAAATATTCACATATTTTAGAATGTTTGGGATCCAAAGTTCACATTCAGTATATCATATAGGCTGACAATGTGCCTACAGTGAATCTGTAAGACACATTTCTGGCTGTGTGCACTAAATGTATCCCAAAATGTTATTTTCTTCATTAATATGCCCATGTATGGTAACATATTTCAGTTCAGTACTTGGATAGAGTGCGGTATTGTAATATCAGCTGATATCTGATTCTATTGAACCATTGAGGTTAATAATTGGTATCAAACATCCTTACAAATACACTTTAAATGTTCAAACAGATCATTGGAATTATTTTTGCACATTTGATCATAACAATTACATTGTATATGTCCCACATATGCAAATTTCCATTCTTGTTTACAAGTTTTGGGGATCAGAATTTCACATTTAGTTTATGATATAGGATGTATTGGTACCTGTAGTTGATATGTGTGGCCACATTTGGCTGTATTCTCTTGCAATATCCAGAATTATTATTTTCCTCATGAATAAGATTGCTTATAGTAATATATTCTTTATTACTACATTGTCGCTTTACTTTCCTGTATACTGGCATGTACTAATGTTTCCACCAATGATCAAACCTCACCGTCCCCGCATTTCCTTAAAGTTTGTGATGCATAGTCTACCTGATTAGTTATTTAACCTGTAAATGACCAGATATGCTTATATAAGCTTCATATACTTTTAGGATGAATTTATTACTTTAATACATGACTATTACTTCACATTTCTGAGTGTCACTCTGTCAAGTTTAATATTTATTTCCTATGCTTGCAGCCTGAATGTTATTTGGAAATCACTGTATCTAACACATTTTAACTTCATTTGCATACATCTTACTGTTTTCTAGATATAAGTGAAACATTTTATATCTTTTCAGGTCTAGGCTGGTATCTGGAACAAAGTGTTAGTGTTGGATCAGCTTGGAAGCTCTCCAGTAGTCTGGTGGTGATAGCAAGGTTTCATAAGGACATATGCAGTGTACTGCCATAAGTGATCATTATATCACCATACTAATATACAGCACCTCAAGGACATGGCTTAGATCTTCATGAGAGAGATTAGCACCATTGTTCAGTAAGGTAAAGCCTGCCTAAAAAATGTATTTTCCTATCTTATTGTCGCTTTTTGTAGTTATCGACACTGAAATGTAATGCAATTTTCCTTTAAAACATGGAAGTGGTCCCATTAGATGTTTAAATCTGAGTGCACTATTAGTTATACAAATAACTGCCTAAATACCTGACACAATAAATATGGAACATAGCACCTGTTGTTGCTTCTTTAGTGTGTACACCTATATGCACCTTGACAGGCATATTGCGGTTTGTTGCCAAAATCACTATGAGTCATGCTACTTCACTACCCCTGGGAAAAATGTTCTCAGTTACACAGACCCAAACCACCATTTATTTTAAAGACCATTGATTGATCAACTTTTCTGTCTAAACTTTGACAAAATCTGTTTTCAAACTTTTATGAAAAAATTTTTTTCAATAAAATTTAGTTTATAAATTTAAATGTTTATTTAAATTTCATTTAAAATTTTAATTGATCACAATGTATAAACTTTAAACATATTTTCAGACAGGCCTTATCTTGTAGTACAATTAGGTTTTTACAGAATTGAAAAAGTCCTATAATTAAGGAAGATATAGCAAATTTAGTTTTGGTTTCTCAAGAGCACATAGATCAGCATTTGCACCCTGTGGAACACCAGCACTACACACTTTCCAGCAGGTGTCACATGTCTTGTATGCAAGGAAATTCAAAAAGACTTCATGTATAAAGTTCAAATAGGTGTGGCATTCAAATATAAAAGTTTTACTAAAATTTGCCCCAACAAGTTGGGCCTGTCAGGAATCGCATCACAATTAATACTTCCAGTTCAGTACCCACGAATGTAGTTCCAGTCTATTTTTAGAACATTTTTTCCTCTCTCATTTTGGTGGTGATAGAAGAGTTATATTGATGCATATTTGGTAGGGGTTTAAAGGTAATTGTTTATTCTTGAGAATGTGAGCAGAGAGGGTGGTTGTCAGTGTGTAATTTGGCGACAGTGCACATGGAGTTATAAGGCCTTGGTAATGATCCGGAAGTGAAATATGTGGTCTGTGTACATGCTGTTATGTTTACAGTGCAGCAGCTCACCAAAATGCCGGTCAACCCTTGACAAGAATTTCACCGTGAAGTCATCTTTGGGGGTATTTTAGATTTTCATATGATTTGTATTGATTGTCACACTGTGGAAAGGTCAGTGCTGAGAAATATATGTAGAGAACATATAGTAAAATTAATTGTGGTGTATGGCCTGTACAGGCAGTTATTTTTAAACTTTAAATTGCTATAAAATTTTTATTATTAATGATCAACACATGAAATTTGAAGGCGTTATATATATTAATATTTAAAATAGAAAAATGACATTAGAATTTAAAAATTGATTTTATTTTTTAAAATTTTAATAATTTTTTTTAAAAAAATTAAAAAATTAAAATTTGCCCCTTAAAATGCACATAGATAAAATTTTGGGAAATTATATCAAATGATATCAGCACGTTTATACTCCTACACCATATACAAGCTACACTGATGGATATTTGTCAAATTTTGTCAGAGAAAATATCTTTGTAAGTCAAAATGAGCCATACATTTCAAATGTATGAGAGACAGATTCTATTTTGTATTGCTCATTCAAACTATTTATTAGGGGTCCAATCAGTTAATTTATGTGTTTATGATGGGGTGACTTCCTGAGTAACACATATCTGCTTATATAGCCTTTAGTAATTGTTAACAAATATAGTTACAGGGTGTTTAGTGAGAGGACAGCGATGCAAATTTTATACTAGAACCTACTCAAGTTCTCTACTAAATCAGTTTAAACTTTCTGAGAATGAAATGCAGGCTGAAGGGATAAAATATACTTTCCACATGTATATTTACCCTTGGATGTATGAAAACAGCAAAATGATGTAAGTTGAACACAAAATGCATTCAATGTTATTGTTTAATTTGGCTAAGGTATTGATTAGTGAAGTGCGGCATTCTGGCCTGTATGATGTTATGTGAATTCTAATGATCCATCTTAATTTATGCATTGTTAATTACTAATAATATTTGTTAACTGACACTCTAAAGATTGCATAAGATATATTCAAACATATATTTTGAGTTTAACTGTGTATAACTGATCTTAGCATGGTTACATATCCCACATGAACAAATATTCACATATTTTAGAATGTTTGGGATCCAAAGTTCACATTCAGTATATCATATAGGCTGACAATGTGCCTACAGTGAATCTGTAAGACACATTTCTGGCTGTGTGCACTAAATGTATCCCAAAATGTTATTTTCTTCATTAATATGCCCATGTATGGTAACATATTTCAGTTCAGTACTTGGATAGAGTGCGGTATTGTAATATCAGCTGATATCTGATTCTATTGAACCATTGAGGTTAATAATTGGTATCAAACATCCTTACAAATACACTTTAAATGTTCAAACAGATCATTGGAATTATTTTTGCACATTTGATCATAACAATTACATTGTATATGTCCCACATATGCAAATTTCCATTCTTGTTTACAAGTTTTGGGGATCAGAATTTCACATTTAGTTTATGATATAGGATGTATTGGTACCTGTAGTTGATATGTGTGGCCACATTTGGCTGTATTCTCTTGCAATATCCAGAATTATTATTTTCCTCATGAATAAGATTGCTTATAGTAATATATTCTTTATTACTACATTGTCGCTTTACTTTCCTGTATACTGGCATGTACTAATGTTTCCACCAATGATCAAACCTCACCGTCCCCGCATTTCCTTAAAGTTTGTGATGCATAGTCTACCTGATTAGTTATTTAACCTGTAAATGACCAGATATGCTTATATAAGCTTCATATACTTTTAGGATGAATTTATTACTTTAATACATGACTATTACTTCACATTTCTGAGTGTCACTCTGTCAAGTTTAATATTTATTTCCTATGCTTGCAGCCTGAATGTTATTTGGAAATCACTGTATCTAACACATTTTAACTTCATTTGCATACATCTTACTGTTTTCTAGATATAAGTGAAACATTTTATATCTTTTCAGGTCTAGGCTGGTATCTGGAACAAAGTGTTAGTGTTGGATCAGCTTGGAAGCTCTCCAGTAGTCTGGTGGTGATAGCAAGGTTTCATAAGGACATATGCAGTGTACTGCCATAAGTGATCATTATATCACCATACTAATATACAGCACCTCAAGGACATGGCTTAGATCTTCATGAGAGAGATTAGCACCATTGTTCAGTAAGGTAAAGCCTGCCTAAAAAATGTATTTTCCTATCTTATTGTCGCTTTTTGTAGTTATCGACACTGAAATGTAATGCAATTTTCCTTTAAAACATGGAAGTGGTCCCATTAGATGTTTAAATCTGAGTGCACTATTAGTTATACAAATAACTGCCTAAATACCTGACACAATAAATATGGAACATAGCACCTGTTGTTGCTTCTTTAGTGTGTACACCTATATGCACCTTGACAGGCATATTGCGGTTTGTTGCCAAAATCACTATGAGTCATGCTACTTCACTACCCCTGGGAAAAATGTTCTCAGTTACACAGACCCAAACCACCATTTATTTTAAAGACCATTGATTGATCAACTTTTCTGTCTAAACTTTGACAAAATCTGTTTTCAAACTTTTATGAAAAAATTTTTTTCAATAAAATTTAGTTTATAAATTTAAATGTTTATTTAAATTTCATTTAAAATTTTAATTGATCACAATGTATAAACTTTAAACATATTTTCAGACAGGCCTTATCTTGTAGTACAATTAGGTTTTTACAGAATTGAAAAAGTCCTATAATTAAGGAAGATATAGCAAATTTAGTTTTGGTTTCTCAAGAGCACATAGATCAGCATTTGCACCCTGTGGAACACCAGCACTACACACTTTCCAGCAGGTGTCACATGTCTTGTATGCAAGGAAATTCAAAAAGACTTCATGTATAAAGTTCAAATAGGTGTGGCATTCAAATATAAAAGTTTTACTAAAATTTGCCCCAACAAGTTGGGCCTGTCAGGAATCGCATCACAATTAATACTTCCAGTTCAGTACCCACGAATGTAGTTCCAGTCTATTTTTAGAACATTTTTTCCTCTCTCATTTTGGTGGTGATAGAAGAGTTATATTGATGCATATTTGGTAGGGGTTTAAAGGTAATTGTTTATTCTTGAGAATGTGAGCAGAGAGGGTGGTTGTCAGTGTGTAATTTGGCGACAGTGCACATGGAGTTATAAGGCCTTGGTAATGATCCGGAAGTGAAATATGTGGTCTGTGTACATGCTGTTATGTTTACAGTGCAGCAGCTCACCAAAATGCCGGTCAACCCTTGACAAGAATTTCACCGTGAAGTCATCTTTGGGGGTATTTTAGATTTTCATATGATTTGTATTGATTGTCACACTGTGGAAAGGTCAGTGCTGAGAAATATATGTAGAGAACATATAGTAAAATTAATTGTGGTGTATGGCCTGTACAGGCAGTTATTTTTAAACTTTAAATTGCTATAAAATTTTTATTATTAATGATCAACACATGAAATTTGAAGGCGTTATATATATTAATATTTAAAATAGAAAAATGACATTAGAATTTAAAAATTGATTTTATTTTTTAAAATTTTAATAATTTTTTTTAAAAAAATTAAAAAATTAAAATTTGCCCCTTAAAATGCACATAGATAAAATTTTGGGAAATTATATCAAATGATATCAGCACGTTTATACTCCTACACCATATACAAGCTACACTGATGGATATTTGTCAAATTTTGTCAGAGAAAATATCTTTGTAAGTCAAAATGAGCCATACATTTCAAATGTATGAGAGACAGATTCTATTTTGTATTGCTCATTCAAACTATTTATTAGGGGTCCAATCAGTTAATTTATGTGTTTATGATGGGGTGACTTCCTGAGTAACACATATCTGCTTATATAGCCTTTAGTAATTGTTAACAAATATAGTTACAGGGTGTTTAGTGAGAGGACAGCGATGCAAATTTTATACTAGAACCTACTCAAGTTCTCTACTAAATCAGTTTAAACTTTCTGAGAATGAAATGCAGGCTGAAGGGATAAAATATACTTTCCACATGTATATTTACCCTTGGATGTATGAAAACAGCAAAATGATGTAAGTTGAACACAAAATGCATTCAATGTTATTGTTTAATTTGGCTAAGGTATTGATTAGTGAAGTGCGGCATTCTGGCCTGTATGATGTTATGTGAATTCTAATGATCCATCTTAATTTATGCATTGTTAATTACTAATAATATTTGTTAACTGACACTCTAAAGATTGCATAAGATATATTCAAACATATATTTTGAGTTTAACTGTGTATAACTGATCTTAGCATGGTTACATATCCCACATGAACAAATATTCACATATTTTAGAATGTTTGGGATCCAAAGTTCACATTCAGTATATCATATAGGCTGACAATGTGCCTACAGTGAATCTGTAAGACACATTTCTGGCTGTGTGCACTAAATGTATCCCAAAATGTTATTTTCTTCATTAATATGCCCATGTATGGTAACATATTTCAGTTCAGTACTTGGATAGAGTGCGGTATTGTAATATCAGCTGATATCTGATTCTATTGAACCATTGGGGTTAATAATTGGTATCAAACATCCTTACAAATACACTTTAAATGTTCAAACAGATCATTGGAATTATTTTTGCACATTTGATCATAACAATTACATTGTATATGTCCCACATATGCAAATTTCCATTCTTGTTTACAAGTTTTGGG
Organism: Unio delphinus; assembly: GCA_029339505.1. Lineage (NCBI taxonomy): Eukaryota > Metazoa > Mollusca > Bivalvia > Unionida > Unionidae > Unio > Unio delphinus. The sequence continues at coordinate 17,394,530 of JAQISU010000046.1, forward strand.
GATCAGAATTTCACATTTAGTTTATGATATAGGATGTATTGGTACCTGTAGTTGATATGTGTGGCCACATTTGGCTGTATTCTCTTGCAATATCCAGAATTATTATTTTCCTCATGAATAAGATTGCTTATAGTAATATATTCTTTATTACTACATTGTCGCTTTACTTTCCTGTATACTGGCATGTACTAATGTTTCCACCAATGATCAAACCTCACCGTCCCCGCATTTCCTTAAAGTTTGTGATGCATAGTCTACCTGATTAGTTATTTAACCTGTAAATGACCAGATATGCTTATATAAGCTTCATATACTTTTAGGATGAATTTATTACTTTAATACATGACTATTACTTCACATTTCTGAGTGTCACTCTGTCAAGTTTAATATTTATTTCCTATGCTTGCAGCCTGAATGTTATTTGGAAATCACTGTATCTAACACATTTTAACTTCATTTGCATACATCTTACTGTTTTCTAGATATAAGTGAAACATTTTATATCTTTTCAGGTCTAGGCTGGTATCTGGAACAAAGTGTTAGTGTTGGATCAGCTTGGAAGCTCTCCAGTAGTCTGGTGGTGATAGCAAGGTTTCATAAGGACATATGCAGTGTACTGCCATAAGTGATCATACTAATATACAGCACCTCAAGGACATGGCTTAGATCTTCATGAAAGAGATTAGCACCATTGTTCAGTAAGGTAAAGCCTGCCTAAAAAATGTATTTTCCTATCTTATTGTCGCTTTTTGTAGTTATCGACACTGAAATGTAATGCAATTTTCCTTTAAAACATGGAAGTGGTCCCATTAGATGTTTAAATCTGAGTGCACTATTAGTTATACAAATAACTGCCTAAATACCTGACACAATAAATATGGAACATAGCACCTGTTGTTGCTTCTTTAGTGTGTACACCTATATGCACCTTGACAGGCATATTGCGGTTTGTTGCCAAAATCACTATGAGTCATGCTACTTCACTACCCCTGGGAAAAATGTTCTCAGTTACACAGACCCAAACCACCATTTATTTTAAAGACCATTGATTGATCAACTTTTCTGTCTAAACTTTGACAAAATCTGTTTTCAAACTTTTATGAAAAAATTTTTTTCAATAAAATTTAGTTTATAAATTTAAATGTTTATTTAAATTTCATTTAAAATTTTAATTGATCACAATGTATAAACTTTAAACATATTTTCAGACAGGCCTTATCTTGTAGTACAATTAGGTTTTTACAGAATTGAAAAAGTCCTATAATTAAGGAAGATATAGCAAATTTAGTTTTGGTTTCTCAAGAGCACATAGATCAGCATTTGCACCCTGTGGAACACCAGCACTACACACTTTCCAGCAGGTGTCACATGTCTTGTATGCAAGGAAATTCAAAAAGACTTCATGTATAAAGTTCAAATAGGTGTGGCATTCAAATATAAAAGTTTTACTAAAATTTGCCCCAACAAGTTGGGCCTGTCAGGAATCGCATCACAATTAATACTTCCAGTTCAGTACCCACGAATGTAGTTCCAGTCTATTTTTAGAACATTTTTTCCTCTCTCATTTTGGTGGTGATAGAAGAGTTATATTGATGCATATTTGGTAGGGGTTTAAAGGTAATTGTTTATTCTTGAGAATGTGAGCAGAGAGGGTGGTTGTCAGTGTGTAATTTGGCGACAGTGCACATGGAGTTATAAGGCCTTGGTAATGATCCGGAAGTGAAATATGTGGTCTGTGTACATGCTGTTATGTTTACAGTGCAGCAGCTCACCAAAATGCCGGTCAACCCTTGACAAGAATTTCACCGTGAAGTCATCTTTGGGGGTATTTTAGATTTTCATATGATTTGTATTGATTGTCACACTGTGGAAAGGTCAGTGCTGAGAAATATATGTAGAGAACATATAGTAAAATTAATTGTGGTGTATGGCCTGTACAGGCAGTTATTTTTAAACTTTAAATTGCTATAAAATTTTTATTATTAATGATCAACACATGAAATTTGAAGGCGTTATATATATTAATATTTAAAATAGAAAAATGACATTAGAATTTAAAAATTGATTTTATTTTTTAAAATTTTAATAATTTTTTTTAAAAAAATTAAAAAATTAAAATTTGCCCCTTAAAATGCACATAGATAAAATTTTGGGAAATTATATCAAATGATATCAGCACGTTTATACTCCTACACCATATACAAGCTACACTGATGGATATTTGTCAAATTTTGTCAGAGAAAATATCTTTGTAAGTCAAAATGAGCCATACATTTCAAATGTATGAGAGACAGATTCTATTTTGTATTGCTCATTCAAACTATTTATTAGGGGTCCAATCAGTTAATTTATGTGTTTATGATGGGGTGACTTCCTGAGTAACACATATCTGCTTATATAGCCTTTAGTAATTGTTAACAAATATAGTTACAGGGTGTTTAGTGAGAGGACAGCGATGCAAATTTTATACTAGAACCTACTCAAGTTCTCTACTAAATCAGTTTAAACTTTCTGAGAATGAAATGCAGGCTGAAGGGATAAAATATACTTTCCACATGTATATTTACCCTTGGATGTATGAAAACAGCAAAATGATGTAAGTTGAACACAAAATGCATTCAATGTTATTGTTTAATTTGGCTAAGGTATTGATTAGTGAAGTGCGGCATTCTGGCCTGTATGATGTTATGTGAATTCTAATGATCCATCTTAATTTATGCATTGTTAATTACTAATAATATTTGTTAACTGACACTCTAAAGATTGCATAAGATATATTCAAACATATATTTTGAGTTTAACTGTGTATAACTGATCTTAGCATGGTTACATATCCCACATGAACAAATATTCACATATTTTAGAATGTTTGGGATCCAAAGTTCACATTCAGTATATCATATAGGCTGACAATGTGCCTACAGTGAATCTGTAAGACACATTTCTGGCTGTGTGCACTAAATGTATCCCAAAATGTTATTTTCTTCATTAATATGCCCATGTATGGTAACATATTTCAGTTCAGTACTTGGATAGAGTGCGGTATTGTAATATCAGCTGATATCTGATTCTATTGAACCATTGAGGTTAATAATTGGTATCAAACATCCTTACAAATACACTTTAAATGTTCAAACAGATCATTGGAATTATTTTTGCACATTTGATCATAACAATTACATTGTATATGTCCCACATATGCAAATTTCCATTCTTGTTTACAAGTTTTGGGGATCAGAATTTCACATTTAGTTTATGATATAGGATGTATTGGTACCTGTAGTTGATATGTGTGGCCACATTTGGCTGTATTCTCTTGCAATATCCAGAATTATTATTTTCCTCATGAATAAGATTGCTTATAGTAATATATTCTTTATTACTACATTGTCGCTTTACTTTCCTGTATACTGGCATGTACTAATGTTTCCACCAATGATCAAACCTCACCGTCCCCGCATTTCCTTAAAGTTTGTGATGCATAGTCTACCTGATTAGTTATTTAACCTGTAAATGACCAGATATGCTTATATAAGCTTCATATACTTTTAGGATGAATTTATTACTTTAATACATGACTATTACTTCACATTTCTGAGTGTCACTCTGTCAAGTTTAATATTTATTTCCTATGCTTGCAGCCTGAATGTTATTTGGAAATCACTGTATCTAACACATTTTAACTTCATTTGCATACATCTTACTGTTTTCTAGATATAAGTGAAACATTTTATATCTTTTCAGGTCTAGGCTGGTATCTGGAACAAAGTGTTAGTGTTGGATCAGCTTGGAAGCTCTCCAGTAGTCTGGTGGTGATAGCAAGGTTTCATAAGGACATATGCAGTGTACTGCCATAAGTGATCATTATATCACCATACTAATATACAGCACCTCAAGGACATGGCTTAGATCTTCATGAGAGAGATTAGCACCATTGTTCAGTAAGGTAAAGCCTGCCTAAAAAATGTATTTTCCTATCTTATTGTCGCTTTTTGTAGTTATCGACACTGAAATGTAATGCAATTTTCCTTTAAAACATGGAAGTGGTCCCATTAGATGTTTAAATCTGAGTGCACTATTAGTTATACAAATAACTGCCTAAATACCTGACACAATAAATATGGAACATAGCACCTGTTGTTGCTTCTTTAGTGTGTACACCTATATGCACCTTGACAGGCATATTGCGGTTTGTTGCCAAAATCACTATGAGTCATGCTACTTCACTACCCCTGGGAAAAATGTTCTCAGTTACACAGACCCAAACCACCATTTATTTTAAAGACCATTGATTGATCAACTTTTCTGTCTAAACTTTGACAAAATCTGTTTTCAAACTTTTATGAAAAAATTTTTTTCAATAAAATTTAGTTTATAAATTTAAATGTTTATTTAAATTTCATTTAAAATTTTAATTGATCACAATGTATAAACTTTAAACATATTTTCAGACAGGCCTTATCTTGTAGTACAATTAGGTTTTTACAGAATTGAAAAAGTCCTATAATTAAGGAAGATATAGCAAATTTAGTTTTGGTTTCTCAAGAGCACATAGATCAGCATTTGCACCCTGTGGAACACCAGCACTACACACTTTCCAGCAGGTGTCACATGTCTTGTATGCAAGGAAATTCAAAAAGACTTCATGTATAAAGTTCAAATAGGTGTGGCATTCAAATATAAAAGTTTTACTAAAATTTGCCCCAACAAGTTGGGCCTGTCAGGAATCGCATCACAATTAATACTTCCAGTTCAGTACCCACGAATGTAGTTCCAGTCTATTTTTAGAACATTTTTTCCTCTCTCATTTTGGTGGTGATAGAAGAGTTATATTGATGCATATTTGGTAGGGGTTTAAAGGTAATTGTTTATTCTTGAGAATGTGAGCAGAGAGGGTGGTTGTCAGTGTGTAATTTGGCGACAGTGCACATGGAGTTATAAGGCCTTGGTAATGATCCGGAAGTGAAATATGTGGTCTGTGTACATGCTGTTATGTTTACAGTGCAGCAGCTCACCAAAATGCCGGTCAACCCTTGACAAGAATTTCACCGTGAAGTCATCTTTGGGGGTATTTTAGATTTTCATATGATTTGTATTGATTGTCACACTGTGGAAAGGTCAGTGCTGAGAAATATATGTAGAGAACATATAGTAAAATTAATTGTGGTGTATGGCCTGTACAGGCAGTTATTTTTAAACTTTAAATTGCTATAAAATTTTTATTATTAATGATCAACACATGAAATTTGAAGGCGTTATATATATTAATATTTAAAATAGAAAAATGACATTAGAATTTAAAAATTGATTTTATTTTTTAAAATTTTAATAATTTTTTTTAAAAAAATTAAAAAATTAAAATTTGCCCCTTAAAATGCACATAGATAAAATTTTGGGAAATTATATCAAATGATATCAGCACGTTTATACTCCTACACCATATACAAGCTACACTGATGGATATTTGTCAAATTTTGTCAGAGAAAATATCTTTGTAAGTCAAAATGAGCCATACATTTCAAATGTATGAGAGACAGATTCTATTTTGTATTGCTCATTCAAACTATTTATTAGGGGTCCAATCAGTTAATTTATGTGTTTATGATGGGGTGACTTCCTGAGTAACACATATCTGCTTATATAGCCTTTAGTAATTGTTAACAAATATAGTTACAGGGTGTTTAGTGAGAGGACAGCGATGCAAATTTTATACTAGAACCTACTCAAGTTCTCTACTAAATCAGTTTAAACTTTCTGAGAATGAAATGCAGGCTGAAGGGATAAAATATACTTTCCACATGTATATTTACCCTTGGATGTATGAAAACAGCAAAATGATGTAAGTTGAACACAAAATGCATTCAATGTTATTGTTTAATTTGGCTAAGGTATTGATTAGTGAAGTGCGGCATTCTGGCCTGTATGATGTTATGTGAATTCTAATGATCCATCTTAATTTATGCATTGTTAATTACTAATAATATTTGTTAACTGACACTCTAAAGATTGCATAAGATATATTCAAACATATATTTTGAGTTTAACTGTGTATAACTGATCTTAGCATGGTTACATATCCCACATGAACAAATATTCACATATTTTAGAATGTTTGGGATCCAAAGTTCACATTCAGTATATCATATAGGCTGACAATGTGCCTACAGTGAATCTGTAAGACACATTTCTGGCTGTGTGCACTAAATGTATCCCAAAATGTTATTTTCTTCATTAATATGCCCATGTATGGTAACATATTTCAGTTCAGTACTTGGATAGAGTGCGGTATTGTAATATCAGCTGATATCTGATTCTATTGAACCATTGAGGTTAATAATTGGTATCAAACATCCTTACAAATACACTTTAAATGTTCAAACAGATCATTGGAATTATTTTTGCACATTTGATCATAACAATTACATTGTATATGTCCCACATATGCAAATTTCCATTCTTGTTTACAAGTTTTGGGGATCAGAATTTCACATTTAGTTTATGATATAGGATGTATTGGTACCTGTAGTTGATATGTGTGGCCACATTTGGCTGTATTCTCTTGCAATATCCAGAATTATTATTTTCCTCATGAATAAGATTGCTTATAGTAATATATTCTTTATTACTACATTGTCGCTTTACTTTCCTGTATACTGGCATGTACTAATGTTTCCACCAATGATCAAACCTCACCGTCCCCGCATTTCCTTAAAGTTTGTGATGCATAGTCTACCTGATTAGTTATTTAACCTGTAAATGACCAGATATGCTTATATAAGCTTCATATACTTTTAGGATGAATTTATTACTTTAATACATGACTATTACTTCACATTTCTGAGTGTCACTCTGTCAAGTTTAATATTTATTTCCTATGCTTGCAGCCTGAATGTTATTTGGAAATCACTGTATCTAACACATTTTAACTTCATTTGCATACATCTTACTGTTTTCTAGATATAAGTGAAACATTTTATATCTTTTCAGGTCTAGGCTGGTATCTGGAACAAAGTGTTAGTGTTGGATCAGCTTGGAAGCTCTCCAGTAGTCTGGTGGTGATAGCAAGGTTTCATAAGGACATATGCAGTGTACTGCCATAAGTGATCATTATATCACCATACTAATATACAGCACCTCAAGGACATGGCTTAGATCTTCATGAGAGAGATTAGCACCATTGTTCAGTAAGGTAAAGCCTGCCTAAAAAATGTATTTTCCTATCTTATTGTCGCTTTTTGTAGTTATCGACACTGAAATGTAATGCAATTTTCCTTTAAAACATGGAAGTGGTCCCATTAGATGTTTAAATCTGAGTGCACTATTAGTTATACAAATAACTGCCTAAATACCTGACACAATAAATATGGAACATAGCACCTGTTGTTGCTTCTTTAGTGTGTACACCTATATGCACCTTGACAGGCATATTGCGGTTTGTTGCCAAAATCACTATGAGTCATGCTACTTCACTACCCCTGGGAAAAATGTTCTCAGTTACACAGACCCAAACCACCATTTATTTTAAAGACCATTGATTGATCAACTTTTCTGTCTAAACTTTGACAAAATCTGTTTTCAAACTTTTATGAAAAAATTTTTTTCAATAAAATTTAGTTTATAAATTTAAATGTTTATTTAAATTTCATTTAAAATTTTAATTGATCACAATGTATAAACTTTAAACATATTTTCAGACAGGCCTTATCTTGTAGTACAATTAGGTTTTTACAGAATTGAAAAAGTCCTATAATTAAGGAAGATATAGCAAATTTAGTTTTGGTTTCTCAAGAGCACATAGATCAGCATTTGCACCCTGTGGAACACCAGCACTACACACTTTCCAGCAGGTGTCACATGTCTTGTATGCAAGGAAATTCAAAAAGACTTCATGTATAAAGTTCAAATAGGTGTGGCATTCAAATATAAAAGTTTTACTAAAATTTGCCCCAACAAGTTGGGCCTGTCAGGAATCGCATCACAATTAATACTTCCAGTTCAGTACCCACGAATGTAGTTCCAGTCTATTTTTAGAACATTTTTTCCTCTCTCATTTTGGTGGTGATAGAAGAGTTATATTGATGCATATTTGGTAGGGGTTTAAAGGTAATTGTTTATTCTTGAGAATGTGAGCAGAGAGGGTGGTTGTCAGTGTGTAATTTGGCGACAGTGCACATGGAGTTATAAGGCCTTGGTAATGATCCGGAAGTGAAATATGTGGTCTGTGTACATGCTGTTATGTTTACAGTGCAGCAGCTCACCAAAATGCCGGTCAACCCTTGACAAGAATTTCACCGTGAAGTCATCTTTGGGGGTATTTTAGATTTTCATATGATTTGTATTGATTGTCACACTGTGGAAAGGTCAGTGCTGAGAAATATATGTAGAGAACATATAGTAAAATTAATTGTGGTGTATGGCCTGTACAGGCAGTTATTTTTAAACTTTAAATTGCTATAAAATTTTTATTATTAATGATCAACACATGAAATTTGAAGGCGTTATATATATTAATATTTAAAATAGAAAAATGACATTAGAATTTAAAAATTGATTTTATTTTTTAAAATTTTAATAATTTTTTTTAAAAAAATTAAAAAATTAAAATTTGCCCCTTAAAATGCACATAGATAAAATTTTGGGAAATTATATCAAATGATATCAGCACGTTTATACTCCTACACCATATACAAGCTACACTGATGGATATTTGTCAAATTTTGTCAGAGAAAATATCTTTGTAAGTCAAAATGAGCCATACATTTCAAATGTATGAGAGACAGATTCTATTTTGTATTGCTCATTCAAACTATTTATTAGGGGTCCAATCAGTTAATTTATGTGTTTATGATGGGGTGACTTCCTGAGTAACACATATCTGCTTATATAGCCTTTAGTAATTGTTAACAAATATAGTTACAGGGTGTTTAGTGAGAGGACAGCGATGCAAATTTTATACTAGAACCTACTCAAGTTCTCTACTAAATCAGTTTAAACTTTCTGAGAATGAAATGCAGGCTGAAGGGATAAAATATACTTTCCACATGTATATTTACCCTTGGATGTATGAAAACAGCAAAATGATGTAAGTTGAACACAAAATGCATTCAATGTTATTGTTTAATTTGGCTAAGGTATTGATTAGTGAAGTGCGGCATTCTGGCCTGTATGATGTTATGTGAATTCTAATGATCCATCTTAATTTATGCATTGTTAATTACTAATAATATTTGTTAACTGACACTCTAAAGATTGCATAAGATATATTCAAACATATATTTTGAGTTTAACTGTGTATAACTGATCTTAGCATGGTTACATATCCCACATGAACAAATATTCACATATTTTAGAATGTTTGGGATCCAAAGTTCACATTCAGTATATCATATAGGCTGACAATGTGCCTACAGTGAATCTGTAAGACACATTTCTGGCTGTGTGCACTAAATGTATCCCAAAATGTTATTTTCTTCATTAATATGCCCATGTATGGTAACATATTTCAGTTCAGTACTTGGATAGAGTGCGGTATTGTAATATCAGCTGATATCTGATTCTATTGAACCATTGAGGTTAATAATTGGTATCAAACATCCTTACAAATACACTTTAAATGTTCAAACAGATCATTGGAATTATTTTTGCACATTTGATCATAACAATTACATTGTATATGTCCCACATATGCAAATTTCCATTCTTGTTTACAAGTTTTGGGGATCAGAATTTCACATTTAGTTTATGATATAGGATGTATTGGTACCTGTAGTTGATATGTGTGGCCACATTTGGCTGTATTCTCTTGCAATATCCAGAATTATTATTTTCCTCATGAATAAGATTGCTTATAGTAATATATTCTTTATTACTACATTGTCGCTTTACTTTCCTGTATACTGGCATGTACTAATGTTTCCACCAATGATCAAACCTCACCGTCCCCGCATTTCCTTAAAGTTTGTGATGCATAGTCTACCTGATTAGTTATTTAACCTGTAAATGACCAGATATGCTTATATAAGCTTCATATACTTTTAGGATGAATTTATTACTTTAATACATGACTATTACTTCACATTTCTGAGTGTCACTCTGTCAAGTTTAATATTTATTTCCTATGCTTGCAGCCTGAATGTTATTTGGAAATCACTGTATCTAACACATTTTAACTTCATTTGCATACATCTTACTGTTTTCTAGATATAAGTGAAACATTTTATATCTTTTCAGGTCTAGGCTGGTATCTGGAACAAAGTGTTAGTGTTGGATCAGCTTGGAAGCTCTCCAGTAGTCTGGTGGTGATAGCAAGGTTTCATAAGGACATATGCAGTGTACTGCCATAAGTGATCATTATATCACCATACTAATATACAGCACCTCAAGGACATGGCTTAGATCTTCATGAGAGAGATTAGCACCATTGTTCAGTAAGGTAAAGCCTGCCTAAAAAATGTATTTTCCTATCTTATTGTCGCTTTTTGTAGTTATCGACACTGAAATGTAATGCAATTTTCCTTTAAAACATGGAAGTGGTCCCATTAGATGTTTAAATCTGAGTGCACTATTAGTTATACAAATAACTGCCTAAATACCTGACACAATAAATATGGAACATAGCACCTGTTGTTGCTTCTTTAGTGTGTACACCTATATGCACCTTGACAGGCATATTGCGGTTTGTTGCCAAAATCACTATGAGTCATGCTACTTCACTACCCCTGGGAAAAATGTTCTCAGTTACACAGACCCAAACCACCATTTATTTTAAAGACCATTGATTGATCAACTTTTCTGTCTAAACTTTGACAAAATCTGTTTTCAAACTTTTATGAAAAAATTTTTTTCAATAAAATTTAGTTTATAAATTTAAATGTTTATTTAAATTTCATTTAAAATTTTAATTGATCACAATGTATAAACTTTAAACATATTTTCAGACAGGCCTTATCTTGTAGTACAATTAGGTTTTTACAGAATTGAAAAAGTCCTATAATTAAGGAAGATATAGCAAATTTAGTTTTGGTTTCTCAAGAGCACATAGATCAGCATTTGCACCCTGTGGAACACCAGCACTACACACTTTCCAGCAGGTGTCACATGTCTTGTATGCAAGGAAATTCAAAAAGACTTCATGTATAAAGTTCAAATAGGTGTGGCATTCAAATATAAAAGTTTTACTAAAATTTGCCCCAACAAGTTGGGCCTGTCAGGAATCGCATCACAATTAATACTTCCAGTTCAGTACCCACGAATGTAGTTCCAGTCTATTTTTAGAACATTTTTTCCTCTCTCATTTTGGTGGTGATAGAAGAGTTATATTGATGCATATTTGGTAGGGGTTTAAAGGTAATTGTTTATTCTTGAGAATGTGAGCAGAGAGGGTGGTTGTCAGTGTGTAATTTGGCGACAGTGCACATGGAGTTATAAGGCCTTGGTAATGATCCGGAAGTGAAATATGTGGTCTGTGTACATGCTGTTATGTTTACAGTGCAGCAGCTCACCAAAATGCCGGTCAACCCTTGACAAGAATTTCACCGTGAAGTCATCTTTGGGGGTATTTTAGATTTTCATATGATTTGTATTGATTGTCACACTGTGGAAAGGTCAGTGCTGAGAAATATATGTAGAGAACATATAGTAAAATTAATTGTGGTGTATGGCCTGTACAGGCAGTTATTTTTAAACTTTAAATTGCTATAAAATTTTTATTATTAATGATCAACACATGAAATTTGAAGGCGTTATATATATTAATATTTAAAATAGAAAAATGACATTAGAATTTAAAAATTGATTTTATTTTTTAAAATTTTAATAATTTTTTTTAAAAAAATTAAAAAATTAAAATTTGCCCCTTAAAATGCACATAGATAAAATTTTGGGAAATTATATCAAATGATATCAGCACGTTTATACTCCTACACCATATACAAGCTACACTGATGGATATTTGTCAAATTTTGTCAGAGAAAATATCTTTGTAAGTCAAAATGAGCCATACATTTCAAATGTATGAGAGACAGATTCTATTTTGTATTGCTCATTCAAACTATTTATTAGGGGTCCAATCAGTTAATTTATGTGTTTATGATGGGGTGACTTCCTGAGTAACACATATCTGCTTATATAGCCTTTAGTAATTGTTAACAAATATAGTTACAGGGTGTTTAGTGAGAGGACAGCGATGCAAATTTTATACTAGAACCTACTCAAGTTCTCTACTAAATCAGTTTAAACTTTCTGAGAATGAAATGCAGGCTGAAGGGATAAAATATACTTTCCACATGTATATTTACCCTTGGATGTATGAAAACAGCAAAATGATGTAAGTTGAACACAAAATGCATTCAATGTTATTGTTTAATTTGGCTAAGGTATTGATTAGTGAAGTGCGGCATTCTGGCCTGTATGATGTTATGTGAATTCTAATGATCCATCTTAATTTATGCATTGTTAATTACTAATAATATTTGTTAACTGACACTCTAAAGATTGCATAAGATATATTCAAACATATATTTTGAGTTTAACTGTGTATAACTGATCTTAGCATGGTTACATATCCCACATGAACAAATATTCACATATTTTAGAATGTTTGGGATCCAAAGTTCACATTCAGTATATCATATAGGCTGACAATGTGCCTACAGTGAATCTGTAAGACACATTTCTGGCTGTGTGCACTAAATGTATCCCAAAATGTTATTTTCTTCATTAATATGCCCATGTATGGTAACATATTTCAGTTCAGTACTTGGATAGAGTGCGGTATTGTAATATCAGCTGATATCTGATTCTATTGAACCATTGAGGTTAATAATTGGTATCAAACATCCTTACAAATACACTTTAAATGTTCAAACAGATCATTGGAATTATTTTTGCACATTTGATCATAACAATTACATTGTATATGTCCCACATATGCAAATTTCCATTCTTGTTTACAAGTTTTGGGGATCAGAATTTCACATTTAGTTTATGATATAGGATGTATTGGTACCTGTAGTTGATATGTGTGGCCACATTTGGCTGTATTCTCTTGCAATATCCAGAATTATTATTTTCCTCATGAATAAGATTGCTTATAGTAATATATTCTTTATTACTACATTGTCGCTTTACTTTCCTGTATACTGGCATGTACTAATGTTTCCACCAATGATCAAACCTCACCGTCCCCGCATTTCCTTAAAGTTTGTGATGCATAGTCTACCTGATTAGTTATTTAACCTGTAAATGACCAGATATGCTTATATAAGCTTCATATACTTTTAGGATGAATTTATTACTTTAATACATGACTATTACTTCACATTTCTGAGTGTCACTCTGTCAAGTTTAATATTTATTTCCTATGCTTGCAGCCTGAATGTTATTTGGAAATCACTGTATCTAACACATTTTAACTTCATTTGCATACATCTTACTGTTTTCTAGATATAAGTGAAACATTTTATATCTTTTCAGGTCTAGGCTGGTATCTGGAACAAAGTGTTAGTGTTGGATCAGCTTGGAAGCTCTCCAGTAGTCTGGTGGTGATAGCAAGGTTTCATAAGGACATATGCAGTGTACTGCCATAAGTGATCATTATATCACCATACTAATATACAGCACCTCAAGGACATGGCTTAGATCTTCATGAGAGAGATTAGCACCATTGTTCAGTAAGGTAAAGCCTGCCTAAAAAATGTATTTTCCTATCTTATTGTCGCTTTTTGTAGTTATCGACACTGAAATGTAATGCAATTTTCCTTTAAAACATGGAAGTGGTCCCATTAGATGTTTAAATCTGAGTGCACTATTAGTTATACAAATAACTGCCTAAATACCTGACACAATAAATATGGAACATAGCACCTGTTGTTGCTTCTTTAGTGTGTACACCTATATGCACCTTGACAGGCATATTGCGGTTTGTTGCCAAAATCACTATGAGTCATGCTACTTCACTACCCCTGGGAAAAATGTTCTCAGTTACACAGACCCAAACCACCATTTATTTTAAAGACCATTGATTGATCAACTTTTCTGTCTAAACTTTGACACAATCTGTTTTCAAACTTTTATGAAAAAATTTTTTTCAATAAAATTTAGTTTATAAATTTAAATGTTTATTTAAATTTCATTTAAAATTTTAATTGATCACAATGTATAAACTTTAAACATATTTTCAGACAGGCCTTATCTTGTAGTACAATTAGGTTTTTACAGAATTGAAAAAGTCCTATAATTAAGGAAGATATAGCAAATTTAGTTTTGGTTTCTCAAGAGCACATAGATCAGCATTTGCACCCTGTGGAACACCAGCACTACACACTTTCCAGCAGGTGTCACATGTCTTGTATGCAAGGAAATTCAAAAAGACTTCATGTATAAAGTTCAAATAGGTGTGGCATTCAAATATAAAAGTTTTACTAAAATTTGCCCCAACAAGTTGGGCCTGTCAGGAATCGCATCACAATTAATACTTCCAGTTCAGTACCCACGAATGTAGTTCCAGTCTATTTTTAGAACATTTTTTCCTCTCTCATTTTGGTGGTGATAGAAGAGTTATATTGATGCATATTTGGTAGGGGTTTAAAGGTAATTGTTTATTCTTGAGAATGTGAGCAGAGAGGGTGGTTGTCAGTGTGTAATTTGGCGACAGTGCACATGGAGTTATAAGGCCTTGGTAATGATCCGGAAGTGAAATATGTGGTCTGTGTACATGCTGTTATGTTTACAGTGCAGCAGCTCACCAAAATGCCGGTCAACCCTTGACAAGAATTTCACCGTGAAGTCATCTTTGGGGGTATTTTAGATTTTCATATGATTTGTATTGATTGTCACACTGTGGAAAGGTCAGTGCTGAGAAATATATGTAGAGAACATATAGTAAAATTAATTGTGGTGTATGGCCTGTACAGGCAGTTATTTTTAAACTTTAAATTGCTATAAAATTTTTATTATTAATGATCAACACATGAAATTTGAAGGCGTTATATATATTAATATTTAAAATAGAAAAATGACATTAGAATTTAAAAATTGATTTTATTTTTTAAAATTTTAATAATTTTTTTTAAAAAAATTAAAAAATTAAAATTTGCCCCTTAAAATGCACATAGATAAAATTTTGGGAAATTATATCAAATGATATCAGCACGTTTATACTCCTACACCATATACAAGCTACACTGATGGATATTTGTCAAATTTTGTCAGAGAAAATATCTTTGTAAGTCAAAATGAGCCATACATTTCAAATGTATGAGAGACAGATTCTATTTTGTATTGCTCATTCAAACTATTTATTAGGGGTCCAATCAGTTAATTTATGTGTTTATGATGGGGTGACTTCCTGAGTAACACATATCTGCTTATATAGCCTTTAGTAATTGTTAACAAATATAGTTACAGGGTGTTTAGTGAGAGGACAGCGATGCAAATTTTATACTAGAACCTACTCAAGTTCTCTACTAAATCAGTTTAAACTTTCTGAGAATGAAATGCAGGCTGAAGGGATAAAATATACTTTCCACATGTATATTTACCCTTGGATGTATGAAAACAGCAAAATGATGTAAGTTGAACACAAAATGCATTCAATGTTATTGTTTAATTTGGCTAAGGTATTGATTAGTGAAGTGCGGCATTCTGGCCTGTATGATGTTATGTGAATTCTAATGATCCATCTTAATTTATGCATTGTTAATTACTAATAATATTTGTTAACTGACACTCTAAAGATTGCATAAGATATATTCAAACATATATTTTGAGTTTAACTGTGTATAACTGATCTTAGCATGGTTACATATCCCACATGAACAAATATTCACATATTTTAGAATGTTTGGGATCCAAAGTTCACATTCAGTATATCATATAGGCTGACAATGTGCCTACAGTGAATCTGTAAGACACATTTCTGGCTGTGTGCACTAAATGTATCCCAAAATGTTATTTTCTTCATTAATATGCCCATGTATGGTAACATATTTCAGTTCAGTACTTGGATAGAGTGCGGTATTGTAATATCAGCTGATATCTGATTCTATTGAACCATTGAGGTTAATAATTGGTATCAAACATCCTTACAAATACACTTTAAATGTTCAAACAGATCATTGGAATTATTTTTGCACATTTGATCATAACAATTACATTGTATATGTCCCACATATGCAAATTTCCATTCTTGTTTACAAGTTTTGGGGATCAGAATTTCACATTTAGTTTATGATATAGGATGTATTGGTACCTGTAGTTGATATGTGTGGCCACATTTGGCTGTATTCTCTTGCAATATCCAGAATTATTATTTTCCTCATGAATAAGATTGCTTATAGTAATATATTCTTTATTACTACATTGTCGCTTTACTTTCCTGTATACTGGCATGTACTAATGTTTCCACCAATGATCAAACCTCACCGTCCCCGCATTTCCTTAAAGTTTGTGATGCATAGTCTACCTGATTAGTTATTTAACCTGTAAATGACCAGATATGCTTATATAAGCTTCATATACTTTTAGGATGAATTTATTACTTTAATACATGACTATTACTTCACATTTCTGAGTGTCACTCTGTCAAGTTTAATATTTATTTCCTATGCTTGCAGCCTGAATGTTATTTGGAAATCACTGTATCTAACACATTTTAACTTCATTTGCATACATCTTACTGTTTTCTAGATATAAGTGAAACATTTTATATCTTTTCAGGTCTAGGCTGGTATCTGGAACAAAGTGTTAGTGTTGGATCAGCTTGGAAGCTCTCCAGTAGTCTGGTGGTGATAGCAAGGTTTCATAAGGACATATGCAGTGTACTGCCATAAGTGATCATTATATCACCATACTAATATACAGCACCTCAAGGACATGGCTTAGATCTTCATGAGAGAGATTAGCACCATTGTTCAGTAAGGTAAAGCCTGCCTAAAAAATGTATTTTCCTATCTTATTGTCGCTTTTTGTAGTTATCGACACTGAAATGTAATGCAATTTTCCTTTAAAACATGGAAGTGGTCCCATTAGATGTTTAAATCTGAGTGCACTATTAGTTATACAAATAACTGCCTAAATACCTGACACAATAAATATGGAACATAGCACCTGTTGTTGCTTCTTTAGTGTGTACACCTATATGCACCTTGACAGGCATATTGCGGTTTGTTGCCAAAATCACTATGAGTCATGCTACTTCACTACCCCTGGGAAAAATGTTCTCAGTTACACAGACCCAAACCACCATTTATTTTAAAGACCATTGATTGATCAACTTTTCTGTCTAAACTTTGACAAAATCTGTTTTCAAACTTTTATGAAAAAATTTTTTTCAATAAAATTTAGTTTATAAATTTAAATGTTTATTTAAATTTCATTTAAAATTTTAATTGATCACAATGTATAAACTTTAAACATATTTTCAGACAGGCCTTATCTTGTAGTACAATTAGGTTTTTACAGAATTGAAAAAGTCCTATAATTAAGGAAGATATAGCAAATTTAGTTTTGGTTTCTCAAGAGCACATAGATCAGCATTTGCACCCTGTGGAACACCAGCACTACACACTTTCCAGCAGGTGTCACATGTCTTGTATGCAAGGAAATTCAAAAAGACTTCATGTATAAAGTTCAAATAGGTGTGGCATTCAAATATAAAAGTTTTACTAAAATTTGCCCCAACAAGTTGGGCCTGTCAGGAATCGCATCACAATTAATACTTCCAGTTCAGTACCCACGAATGTAGTTCCAGTCTATTTTTAGAACATTTTTTCCTCTCTCATTTTGGTGGTGATAGAAGAGTTATATTGATGCATATTTGGTAGGGGTTTAAAGGTAATTGTTTATTCTTGAGAATGTGAGCAGAGAGGGTGGTTGTCAGTGTGTAATTTGGCGACAGTGCACATGGAGTTATAAGGCCTTGGTAATGATCCGGAAGTGAAATATGTGGTCTGTGTACATGCTGTTATGTTTACAGTGCAGCAGCTCACCAAAATGCCGGTCAACCCTTGACAAGAATTTCACCGTGAAGTCATCTTTGGGGGTATTTTAGATTTTCATATGATTTGTATTGATTGTCACACTGTGGAAAGGTCAGTGCTGAGAAATATATGTAGAGAACATATAGTAAAATTAATTGTGGTGTATGGCCTGTACAGGCAGTTATTTTTAAACTTTAAATTGCTATAAAATTTTTATTATTAATGATCAACACATGAAATTTGAAGGCGTTATATATATTAATATTTAAAATAGAAAAATGACATTAGAATTTAAAAATTGATTTTATTTTTTAAAATTTTAATAATTTTTTTTAAAAAAATTAAAAAATTAAAATTTGCCCCTTAAAATGCACATAGATAAAATTTTGGGAAATTATATCAAATGATATCAGCACGTTTATACTCCTACACCATATACAAGCTACACTGATGGATATTTGTCAAATTTTGTCAGAGAAAATATCTTTGTAAGTCAAAATGAGCCATACATTTCAAATGTATGAGAGACAGATTCTATTTTGTATTGCTCATTCAAACTATTTATTAGGGGTCCAATCAGTTAATTTATGTGTTTATGATGGGGTGACTTCCTGAGTAACACATATCTGCTTATATAGCCTTTAGTAATTGTTAACAAATATAGTTACAGGGTGTTTAGTGAGAGGACAGCGATGCAAATTTTATACTAGAACCTACTCAAGTTCTCTACTAAATCAGTTTAAACTTTCTGAGAATGAAATGCAGGCTGAAGGGATAAAATATACTTTCCACATGTATATTTACCCTTGGATGTATGAAAACAGCAAAATGATGTAAGTTGAACACAAAATGCATTCAATGTTATTGTTTAATTTGGCTAAGGTATTGATTAGTGAAGTGCGGCATTCTGGCCTGTATGATGTTATGTGAATTCTAATGATCCATCTTAATTTATGCATTGTTAATTACTAATAATATTTGTTAACTGACACTCTAAAGATTGCATAAGATATATTCAAACATATATTTTGAGTTTAACTGTGTATAACTGATCTTAGCATGGTTACATATCCCACATGAACAAATATTCACATATTTTAGAATGTTTGGGATCCAAAGTTCACATTCAGTATATCATATAGGCTGACAATGTGCCTACAGTGAATCTGTAAGACACATTTCTGGCTGTGTGCACTAAATGTATCCCAAAATGTTATTTTCTTCATTAATATGCCCATGTATGGTAACATATTTCAGTTCAGTACTTGGATAGAGTGCGGTATTGTAATATCAGCTGATATCTGATTCTATTGAACCATTGAGGTTAATAATTGGTATCAAACATCCTTACAAATACACTTTAAATGTTCAAACAGATCATTGGAATTATTTTTGCACATTTGATCATAACAATTACATTGTATATGTCCCACATATGCAAATTTCCATTCTTGTTTACAAGTTTTGGGGATCAGAATTTCACATTTAGTTTATGATATAGGATGTATTGGTACCTGTAGTTGATATGTGTGGCCACATTTGGCTGTATTCTCTTGCAATATCCAGAATTATTATTTTCCTCATGAATAAGATTGCTTATAGTAATATATTCTTTATTACTACATTGTCGCTTTACTTTCCTGTATACTGGCATGTACTAATGTTTCCACCAATGATCAAACCTCACCGTCCCCGCATTTCCTTAAAGTTTGTGATGCATAGTCTACCTGATTAGTTATTTAACCTGTAAATGACCAGATATGCTTATATAAGCTTCATATACTTTTAGGATGAATTTATTACTTTAATACATGACTATTACTTCACATTTCTGAGTGTCACTCTGTCAAGTTTAATATTTATTTCCTATGCTTGCAGCCTGAATGTTATTTGGAAATCACTGTATCTAACACATTTTAACTTCATTTGCATACATCTTACTGTTTTCTAGATATAAGTGAAACATTTTATATCTTTTCAGGTCTAGGCTGGTATCTGGAACAAAGTGTTAGTGTTGGATCAGCTTGGAAGCTCTCCAGTAGTCTGGTGGTGATAGCAAGGTTTCATAAGGACATATGCAGTGTACTGCCATAAGTGATCATTATATCACCATACTAATATACAGCACCTCAAGGACATGGCTTAGATCTTCATGAGAGAGATTAGCACCATTGTTCAGTAAGGTAAAGCCTGCCTAAAAAATGTATTTTCCTATCTTATTGTCGCTTTTTGTAGTTATCGACACTGAAATGTAATGCAATTTTCCTTTAAAACATGGAAGTGGTCCCATTAGATGTTTAAATCTGAGTGCACTATTAGTTATACAAATAACTGCCTAAATACCTGACACAATAAATATGGAACATAGCACCTGTTGTTGCTTCTTTAGTGTGTACACCTATATGCACCTTGACAGGCATATTGCGGTTTGTTGCCAAAATCACTATGAGTCATGCTACTTCACTACCCCTGGGAAAAATGTTCTCAGTTACACAGACCCAAACCACCATTTATTTTAAAGACCATTGATTGATCAACTTTTCTGTCTAAACTTTGACAAAATCTGTTTTCAAACTTTTATGAAAAAATTTTTTTCAATAAAATTTAGTTTATAAATTTAAATGTTTATTTAAATTTCATTTAAAATTTTAATTGATCACAATGTATAAACTTTAAACATATTTTCAGACAGGCCTTATCTTGTAGTACAATTAGGTTTTTACAGAATTGAAAAAGTCCTATAATTAAGGAAGATATAGCAAATTTAGTTTTGGTTTCTCAAGAGCACATAGATCAGCATTTGCACCCTGTGGAACACCAGCACTACACACTTTCCAGCAGGTGTCACATGTCTTGTATGCAAGGAAATTCAAAAAGACTTCATGTATAAAGTTCAAATAGGTGTGGCATTCAAATATAAAAGTTTTACTAAAATTTGCCCCAACAAGTTGGGCCTGTCAGGAATCGCATCACAATTAATACTTCCAGTTCAGTACCCACGAATGTAGTTCCAGTCTATTTTTAGAACATTTTTTCCTCTCTCATTTTGGTGGTGATAGAAGAGTTATATTGATGCATATTTGGTAGGGGTTTAAAGGTAATTGTTTATTCTTGAGAATGTGAGCAGAGAGGGTGGTTGTCAGTGTGTAATTTGGCGACAGTGCACATGGAGTTATAAGGCCTTGGTAATGATCCGGAAGTGAAATATGTGGTCTGTGTACATGCTGTTATGTTTACAGTGCAGCAGCTCACCAAAATGCCGGTCAACCCTTGACAAGAATTTCACCGTGAAGTCATCTTTGGGGGTATTTTAGATTTTCATATGATTTGTATTGATTGTCACACTGTGGAAAGGTCAGTGCTGAGAAATATATGTAGAGAACATATAGTAAAATTAATTGTGGTGTATGGCCTGTACAGGCAGTTATTTTTAAACTTTAAATTGCTATAAAATTTTTATTATTAATGATCAACACATGAAATTTGAAGGCGTTATATATATTAATATTTAAAATAGAAAAATGACATTAGAATTTAAAAATTGATTTTATTTTTTAAAATTTTAATAATTTTTTTTAAAAAAATTAAAAAATTAAAATTTGCCCCTTAAAATGCACATAGATAAAATTTTGGGAAATTATATCAAATGATATCAGCACGTTTATACTCCTACACCATATACAAGCTACACTGATGGATATTTGTCAAATTTTGTCAGAGAAAATATCTTTGTAAGTCAAAATGAGCCATACATTTCAAATGTATGAGAGACAGATTCTATTTTGTATTGCTCATTCAAACTATTTATTAGGGGTCCAATCAGTTAATTTATGTGTTTATGATGGGGTGACTTCCTGAGTAACACATATCTGCTTATATAGCCTTTAGTAATTGTTAACAAATATAGTTACAGGGTGTTTAGTGAGAGGACAGCGATGCAAATTTTATACTAGAACCTACTCAAGTTCTCTACTAAATCAGTTTAAACTTTCTGAGAATGAAATGCAGGCTGAAGGGATAAAATATACTTTCCACATGTATATTTACCCTTGGATGTATGAAAACAGCAAAATGATGTAAGTTGAACACAAAATGCATTCAATGTTATTGTTTAATTTGGCTAAGGTATTGATTAGTGAAGTGCGGCATTCTGGCCTGTATGATGTTATGTGAATTCTAATGATCCATCTTAATTTATGCATTGTTAATTACTAATAATATTTGTTAACTGACACTCTAAAGATTGCATAAGATATATTCAAACATATATTTTGAGTTTAACTGTGTATAACTGATCTTAGCATGGTTACATATCCCACATGAACAAATATTCACATATTTTAGAATGTTTGGGATCCAAAGTTCACATTCAGTATATCATATAGGCTGACAATGTGCCTACAGTGAATCTGTAAGACACATTTCTGGCTGTGTGCACTAAATGTATCCCAAAATGTTATTTTCTTCATTAATATGCCCATGTATGGTAACATATTTCAGTTCAGTACTTGGATAGAGTGCGGTATTGTAATATCAGCTGATATCTGATTCTATTGAACCATTGAGGTTAATAATTGGTATCAAACATCCTTACAAATACACTTTAAATGTTCAAACAGATCATTGGAATTATTTTTGCACATTTGATCATAACAATTACATTGTATATGTCCCACATATGCAAATTTCCATTCTTGTTTACAAGTTTTGGGGATCAGAATTTCACATTTAGTTTATGATATAGGATGTATTGGTACCTGTAGTTGATATGTGTGGCCACATTTGGCTGTATTCTCTTGCAATATCCAGAATTATTATTTTCCTCATGAATAAGATTGCTTATAGTAATATATTCTTTATTACTACATTGTCGCTTTACTTTCCTGTATACTGGCATGTACTAATGTTTCCACCAATGATCAAACCTCACCGTCCCCGCATTTCCTTAAAGTTTGTGATGCATAGTCTACCTGATTAGTTATTTAACCTGTAAATGACCAGATATGCTTATATAAGCTTCATATACTTTTAGGATGAATTTATTACTTTAATACATGACTATTACTTCACATTTCTGAGTGTCACTCTGTCAAGTTTAATATTTATTTCCTATGCTTGCAGCCTGAATGTTATTTGGAAATCACTGTATCTAACACATTTTAACTTCATTTGCATACATCTTACTGTTTTCTAGATATAAGTGAAACATTTTATATCTTTTCAGGTCTAGGCTGGTATCTGGAACAAAGTGTTAGTGTTGGATCAGCTTGGAAGCTCTCCAGTAGTCTGGTGGTGATAGCAAGGTTTCATAAGGACATATGCAGTGTACTGCCATAAGTGATCATTATATCACCATACTAATATACAGCACCTCAAGGACATGGCTTAGATCTTCATGAGAGAGATTAGCACCATTGTTCAGTAAGGTAAAGCCTGCCTAAAAAATGTATTTTCCTATCTTATTGTCGCTTTTTGTAGTTATCGACACTGAAATGTAATGCAATTTTCCTTTAAAACATGGAAGTGGTCCCATTAGATGTTTAAATCTGAGTGCACTATTAGTTATACAAATAACTGCCTAAATACCTGACACAATAAATATGGAACATAGCACCTGTTGTTGCTTCTTTAGTGTGTACACCTATATGCACCTTGACAGGCATATTGCGGTTTGTTGCCAAAATCACTATGAGTCATGCTACTTCACTACCCCTGGGAAAAATGTTCTCAGTTACACAGACCCAAACCACCATTTATTTTAAAGACCATTGATTGATCAACTTTTCTGTCTAAACTTTGACAAAATCTGTTTTCAAACTTTTATGAAAAAATTTTTTTCAATAAAATTTAGTTTATAAATTTAAATGTTTATTTAAATTTCATTTAAAATTTTAATTGATCACAATGTATAAACTTTAAACATATTTTCAGACA
Source organism: Unio delphinus (assembly GCA_029339505.1). Lineage (NCBI taxonomy): Eukaryota > Metazoa > Mollusca > Bivalvia > Unionida > Unionidae > Unio > Unio delphinus. The sequence continues at coordinate 17,418,442 of JAQISU010000046.1, forward strand.
GGCCTTATCTTGTAGTACAATTAGGTTTTTACAGAATTGAAAAAGTCCTATAATTAAGGAAGATATAGCAAATTTAGTTTTGGTTTCTCAAGAGCACATAGATCAGCATTTGCACCCTGTGGAACACCAGCACTACACACTTTCCAGCAGGTGTCACATGTCTTGTATGCAAGGAAATTCAAAAAGACTTCATGTATAAAGTTCAAATAGGTGTGGCATTCAAATATAAAAGTTTTACTAAAATTTGCCCCAACAAGTTGGGCCTGTCAGGAATCGCATCACAATTAATACTTCCAGTTCAGTACCCACGAATGTAGTTCCAGTCTATTTTTAGAACATTTTTTCCTCTCTCATTTTGGTGGTGATAGAAGAGTTATATTGATGCATATTTGGTAGGGGTTTAAAGGTAATTGTTTATTCTTGAGAATGTGAGCAGAGAGGGTGGTTGTCAGTGTGTAATTTGGCGACAGTGCACATGGAGTTATAAGGCCTTGGTAATGATCCGGAAGTGAAATATGTGGTCTGTGTACATGCTGTTATGTTTACAGTGCAGCAGCTCACCAAAATGCCGGTCAACCCTTGACAAGAATTTCACCGTGAAGTCATCTTTGGGGGTATTTTAGATTTTCATATGATTTGTATTGATTGTCACACTGTGGAAAGGTCAGTGCTGAGAAATATATGTAGAGAACATATAGTAAAATTAATTGTGGTGTATGGCCTGTACAGGCAGTTATTTTTAAACTTTAAATTGCTATAAAATTTTTATTATTAATGATCAACACATGAAATTTGAAGGCGTTATATATATTAATATTTAAAATAGAAAAATGACATTAGAATTTAAAAATTGATTTTATTTTTTAAAATTTTAATAATTTTTTTTAAAAAAATTAAAAAATTAAAATTTGCCCCTTAAAATGCACATAGATAAAATTTTGGGAAATTATATCAAATGATATCAGCACGTTTATACTCCTACACCATATACAAGCTACACTGATGGATATTTGTCAAATTTTGTCAGAGAAAATATCTTTGTAAGTCAAAATGAGCCATACATTTCAAATGTATGAGAGACAGATTCTATTTTGTATTGCTCATTCAAACTATTTATTAGGGGTCCAATCAGTTAATTTATGTGTTTATGATGGGGTGACTTCCTGAGTAACACATATCTGCTTATATAGCCTTTAGTAATTGTTAACAAATATAGTTACAGGGTGTTTAGTGAGAGGACAGCGATGCAAATTTTATACTAGAACCTACTCAAGTTCTCTACTAAATCAGTTTAAACTTTCTGAGAATGAAATGCAGGCTGAAGGGATAAAATATACTTTCCACATGTATATTTACCCTTGGATGTATGAAAACAGCAAAATGATGTAAGTTGAACACAAAATGCATTCAATGTTATTGTTTAATTTGGCTAAGGTATTGATTAGTGAAGTGCGGCATTCTGGCCTGTATGATGTTATGTGAATTCTAATGATCCATCTTAATTTATGCATTGTTAATTACTAATAATATTTGTTAACTGACACTCTAAAGATTGCATAAGATATATTCAAACATATATTTTGAGTTTAACTGTGTATAACTGATCTTAGCATGGTTACATATCCCACATGAACAAATATTCACATATTTTAGAATGTTTGGGATCCAAAGTTCACATTCAGTATATCATATAGGCTGACAATGTGCCTACAGTGAATCTGTAAGACACATTTCTGGCTGTGTGCACTAAATGTATCCCAAAATGTTATTTTCTTCATTAATATGCCCATGTATGGTAACATATTTCAGTTCAGTACTTGGATAGAGTGCGGTATTGTAATATCAGCTGATATCTGATTCTATTGAACCATTGAGGTTAATAATTGGTATCAAACATCCTTACAAATACACTTTAAATGTTCAAACAGATCATTGGAATTATTTTTGCACATTTGATCATAACAATTACATTGTATATGTCCCACATATGCAAATTTCCATTCTTGTTTACAAGTTTTGGGGATCAGAATTTCACATTTAGTTTATGATATAGGATGTATTGGTACCTGTAGTTGATATGTGTGGCCACATTTGGCTGTATTCTCTTGCAATATCCAGAATTATTATTTTCCTCATGAATAAGATTGCTTATAGTAATATATTCTTTATTACTACATTGTCGCTTTACTTTCCTGTATACTGGCATGTACTAATGTTTCCACCAATGATCAAACCTCACCGTCCCCGCATTTCCTTAAAGTTTGTGATGCATAGTCTACCTGATTAGTTATTTAACCTGTAAATGACCAGATATGCTTATATAAGCTTCATATACTTTTAGGATGAATTTATTACTTTAATACATGACTATTACTTCACATTTCTGAGTGTCACTCTGTCAAGTTTAATATTTATTTCCTATGCTTGCAGCCTGAATGTTATTTGGAAATCACTGTATCTAACACATTTTAACTTCATTTGCATACATCTTACTGTTTTCTAGATATAAGTGAAACATTTTATATCTTTTCAGGTCTAGGCTGGTATCTGGAACAAAGTGTTAGTGTTGGATCAGCTTGGAAGCTCTCCAGTAGTCTGGTGGTGATAGCAAGGTTTCATAAGGACATATGCAGTGTACTGCCATAAGTGATCATTATATCACCATACTAATATACAGCACCTCAAGGACATGGCTTAGATCTTCATGAGAGAGATTAGCACCATTGTTCAGTAAGGTAAAGCCTGCCTAAAAAATGTATTTTCCTATCTTATTGTCGCTTTTTGTAGTTATCGACACTGAAATGTAATGCAATTTTCCTTTAAAACATGGAAGTGGTCCCATTAGATGTTTAAATCTGAGTGCACTATTAGTTATACAAATAACTGCCTAAATACCTGACACAATAAATATGGAACATAGCACCTGTTGTTGCTTCTTTAGTGTGTACACCTATATGCACCTTGACAGGCATATTGCGGTTTGTTGCCAAAATCACTATGAGTCATGCTACTTCACTACCCCTGGGAAAAATGTTCTCAGTTACACAGACCCAAACCACCATTTATTTTAAAGACCATTGATTGATCAACTTTTCTGTCTAAACTTTGACAAAATCTGTTTTCAAACTTTTATGAAAAAATTTTTTTCAATAAAATTTAGTTTATAAATTTAAATGTTTATTTAAATTTCATTTAAAATTTTAATTGATCACAATGTATAAACTTTAAACATATTTTCAGACAGGCCTTATCTTGTAGTACAATTAGGTTTTTACAGAATTGAAAAAGTCCTATAATTAAGGAAGATATAGCAAATTTAGTTTTGGTTTCTCAAGAGCACATAGATCAGCATTTGCACCCTGTGGAACACCAGCACTACACACTTTCCAGCAGGTGTCACATGTCTTGTATGCAAGGAAATTCAAAAAGACTTCATGTATAAAGTTCAAATAGGTGTGGCATTCAAATATAAAAGTTTTACTAAAATTTGCCCCAACAAGTTGGGCCTGTCAGGAATCGCATCACAATTAATACTTCCAGTTCAGTACCCACGAATGTAGTTCCAGTCTATTTTTAGAACATTTTTTCCTCTCTCATTTTGGTGGTGATAGAAGAGTTATATTGATGCATATTTGGTAGGGGTTTAAAGGTAATTGTTTATTCTTGAGAATGTGAGCAGAGAGGGTGGTTGTCAGTGTGTAATTTGGCGACAGTGCACATGGAGTTATAAGGCCTTGGTAATGATCCGGAAGTGAAATATGTGGTCTGTGTACATGCTGTTATGTTTACAGTGCAGCAGCTCACCAAAATGCCGGTCAACCCTTGACAAGAATTTCACCGTGAAGTCATCTTTGGGGGTATTTTAGATTTTCATATGATTTGTATTGATTGTCACACTGTGGAAAGGTCAGTGCTGAGAAATATATGTAGAGAACATATAGTAAAATTAATTGTGGTGTATGGCCTGTACAGGCAGTTATTTTTAAACTTTAAATTGCTATAAAATTTTTATTATTAATGATCAACACATGAAATTTGAAGGCGTTATATATATTAATATTTAAAATAGAAAAATGACATTAGAATTTAAAAATTGATTTTATTTTTTAAAATTTTAATAATTTTTTTTAAAAAAATTAAAAAATTAAAATTTGCCCCTTAAAATGCACATAGATAAAATTTTGGGAAATTATATCAAATGATATCAGCACGTTTATACTCCTACACCATATACAAGCTACACTGATGGATATTTGTCAAATTTTGTCAGAGAAAATATCTTTGTAAGTCAAAATGAGCCATACATTTCAAATGTATGAGAGACAGATTCTATTTTGTATTGCTCATTCAAACTATTTATTAGGGGTCCAATCAGTTAATTTATGTGTTTATGATGGGGTGACTTCCTGAGTAACACATATCTGCTTATATAGCCTTTAGTAATTGTTAACAAATATAGTTACAGGGTGTTTAGTGAGAGGACAGCGATGCAAATTTTATACTAGAACCTACTCAAGTTCTCTACTAAATCAGTTTAAACTTTCTGAGAATGAAATGCAGGCTGAAGGGATAAAATATACTTTCCACATGTATATTTACCCTTGGATGTATGAAAACAGCAAAATGATGTAAGTTGAACACAAAATGCATTCAATGTTATTGTTTAATTTGGCTAAGGTATTGATTAGTGAAGTGCGGCATTCTGGCCTGTATGATGTTATGTGAATTCTAATGATCCATCTTAATTTATGCATTGTTAATTACTAATAATATTTGTTAACTGACACTCTAAAGATTGCATAAGATATATTCAAACATATATTTTGAGTTTAACTGTGTATAACTGATCTTAGCATGGTTACATATCCCACATGAACAAATATTCACATATTTTAGAATGTTTGGGATCCAAAGTTCACATTCAGTATATCATATAGGCTGACAATGTGCCTACAGTGAATCTGTAAGACACATTTCTGGCTGTGTGCACTAAATGTATCCCAAAATGTTATTTTCTTCATTAATATGCCCATGTATGGTAACATATTTCAGTTCAGTACTTGGATAGAGTGCGGTATTGTAATATCAGCTGATATCTGATTCTATTGAACCATTGAGGTTAATAATTGGTATCAAACATCCTTACAAATACACTTTAAATGTTCAAACAGATCATTGGAATTATTTTTGCACATTTGATCATAACAATTACATTGTATATGTCCCACATATGCAAATTTCCATTCTTGTTTACAAGTTTTGGGGATCAGAATTTCACATTTAGTTTATGATATAGGATGTATTGGTACCTGTAGTTGATATGTGTGGCCACATTTGGCTGTATTCTCTTGCAATATCCAGAATTATTATTTTCCTCATGAATAAGATTGCTTATAGTAATATATTCTTTATTACTACATTGTCGCTTTACTTTCCTGTATACTGGCATGTACTAATGTTTCCACCAATGATCAAACCTCACCGTCCCCGCATTTCCTTAAAGTTTGTGATGCATAGTCTACCTGATTAGTTATTTAACCTGTAAATGACCAGATATGCTTATATAAGCTTCATATACTTTTAGGATGAATTTATTACTTTAATACATGACTATTACTTCACATTTCTGAGTGTCACTCTGTCAAGTTTAATATTTATTTCCTATGCTTGCAGCCTGAATGTTATTTGGAAATCACTGTATCTAACACATTTTAACTTCATTTGCATACATCTTACTGTTTTCTAGATATAAGTGAAACATTTTATATCTTTTCAGGTCTAGGCTGGTATCTGGAACAAAGTGTTAGTGTTGGATCAGCTTGGAAGCTCTCCAGTAGTCTGGTGGTGATAGCAAGGTTTCATAAGGACATATGCAGTGTACTGCCATAAGTGATCATTATATCACCATACTAATATACAGCACCTCAAGGACATGGCTTAGATCTTCATGAGAGAGATTAGCACCATTGTTCAGTAAGGTAAAGCCTGCCTAAAAAATGTATTTTCCTATCTTATTGTCGCTTTTTGTAGTTATCGACACTGAAATGTAATGCAATTTTCCTTTAAAACATGGAAGTGGTCCCATTAGATGTTTAAATCTGAGTGCACTATTAGTTATACAAATAACTGCCTAAATACCTGACACAATAAATATGGAACATAGCACCTGTTGTTGCTTCTTTAGTGTGTACACCTATATGCACCTTGACAGGCATATTGCGGTTTGTTGCCAAAATCACTATGAGTCATGCTACTTCACTACCCCTGGGAAAAATGTTCTCAGTTACACAGACCCAAACCACCATTTATTTTAAAGACCATTGATTGATCAACTTTTCTGTCTAAACTTTGACAAAATCTGTTTTCAAACTTTTATGAAAAAATTTTTTTCAATAAAATTTAGTTTATAAATTTAAATGTTTATTTAAATTTCATTTAAAATTTTAATTGATCACAATGTATAAACTTTAAACATATTTTCAGACAGGCCTTATCTTGTAGTACAATTAGGTTTTTACAGAATTGAAAAAGTCCTATAATTAAGGAAGATATAGCAAATTTAGTTTTGGTTTCTCAAGAGCACATAGATCAGCATTTGCACCCTGTGGAACACCAGCACTACACACTTTCCAGCAGGTGTCACATGTCTTGTATGCAAGGAAATTCAAAAAGACTTCATGTATAAAGTTCAAATAGGTGTGGCATTCAAATATAAAAGTTTTACTAAAATTTGCCCCAACAAGTTGGGCCTGTCAGGAATCGCATCACAATTAATACTTCCAGTTCAGTACCCACGAATGTAGTTCCAGTCTATTTTTAGAACATTTTTTCCTCTCTCATTTTGGTGGTGATAGAAGAGTTATATTGATGCATATTTGGTAGGGGTTTAAAGGTAATTGTTTATTCTTGAGAATGTGAGCAGAGAGGGTGGTTGTCAGTGTGTAATTTGGCGACAGTGCACATGGAGTTATAAGGCCTTGGTAATGATCCGGAAGTGAAATATGTGGTCTGTGTACATGCTGTTATGTTTACAGTGCAGCAGCTCACCAAAATGCCGGTCAACCCTTGACAAGAATTTCACCGTGAAGTCATCTTTGGGGGTATTTTAGATTTTCATATGATTTGTATTGATTGTCACACTGTGGAAAGGTCAGTGCTGAGAAATATATGTAGAGAACATATAGTAAAATTAATTGTGGTGTATGGCCTGTACAGGCAGTTATTTTTAAACTTTAAATTGCTATAAAATTTTTATTATTAATGATCAACACATGAAATTTGAAGGCGTTATATATATTAATATTTAAAATAGAAAAATGACATTAGAATTTAAAAATTGATTTTATTTTTTAAAATTTTAATAATTTTTTTTAAAAAAATTAAAAAATTAAAATTTGCCCCTTAAAATGCACATAGATAAAATTTTGGGAAATTATATCAAATGATATCAGCACGTTTATACTCCTACACCATATACAAGCTACACTGATGGATATTTGTCAAATTTTGTCAGAGAAAATATCTTTGTAAGTCAAAATGAGCCATACATTTCAAATGTATGAGAGACAGATTCTATTTTGTATTGCTCATTCAAACTATTTATTAGGGGTCCAATCAGTTAATTTATGTGTTTATGATGGGGTGACTTCCTGAGTAACACATATCTGCTTATATAGCCTTTAGTAATTGTTAACAAATATAGTTACAGGGTGTTTAGTGAGAGGACAGCGATGCAAATTTTATACTAGAACCTACTCAAGTTCTCTACTAAATCAGTTTAAACTTTCTGAGAATGAAATGCAGGCTGAAGGGATAAAATATACTTTCCACATGTATATTTACCCTTGGATGTATGAAAACAGCAAAATGATGTAAGTTGAACACAAAATGCATTCAATGTTATTGTTTAATTTGGCTAAGGTATTGATTAGTGAAGTGCGGCATTCTGGCCTGTATGATGTTATGTGAATTCTAATGATCCATCTTAATTTATGCATTGTTAATTACTAATAATATTTGTTAACTGACACTCTAAAGATTGCATAAGATATATTCAAACATATATTTTGAGTTTAACTGTGTATAACTGATCTTAGCATGGTTACATATCCCACATGAACAAATATTCACATATTTTAGAATGTTTGGGATCCAAAGTTCACATTCAGTATATCATATAGGCTGACAATGTGCCTACAGTGAATCTGTAAGACACATTTCTGGCTGTGTGCACTAAATGTATCCCAAAATGTTATTTTCTTCATTAATATGCCCATGTATGGTAACATATTTCAGTTCAGTACTTGGATAGAGTGCGGTATTGTAATATCAGCTGATATCTGATTCTATTGAACCATTGAGGTTAATAATTGGTATCAAACATCCTTACAAATACACTTTAAATGTTCAAACAGATCATTGGAATTATTTTTGCACATTTGATCATAACAATTACATTGTATATGTCCCACATATGCAAATTTCCATTCTTGTTTACAAGTTTTGGGGATCAGAATTTCACATTTAGTTTATGATATAGGATGTATTGGTACCTGTAGTTGATATGTGTGGCCACATTTGGCTGTATTCTCTTGCAATATCCAGAATTATTATTTTCCTCATGAATAAGATTGCTTATAGTAATATATTCTTTATTACTACATTGTCGCTTTACTTTCCTGTATACTGGCATGTACTAATGTTTCCACCAATGATCAAACCTCACCGTCCCCGCATTTCCTTAAAGTTTGTGATGCATAGTCTACCTGATTAGTTATTTAACCTGTAAATGACCAGATATGCTTATATAAGCTTCATATACTTTTAGGATGAATTTATTACTTTAATACATGACTATTACTTCACATTTCTGAGTGTCACTCTGTCAAGTTTAATATTTATTTCCTATGCTTGCAGCCTGAATGTTATTTGGAAATCACTGTATCTAACACATTTTAACTTCATTTGCATACATCTTACTGTTTTCTAGATATAAGTGAAACATTTTATATCTTTTCAGGTCTAGGCTGGTATCTGGAACAAAGTGTTAGTGTTGGATCAGCTTGGAAGCTCTCCAGTAGTCTGGTGGTGATAGCAAGGTTTCATAAGGACATATGCAGTGTACTGCCATAAGTGATCATTATATCACCATACTAATATACAGCACCTCAAGGACATGGCTTAGATCTTCATGAGAGAGATTAGCACCATTGTTCAGTAAGGTAAAGCCTGCCTAAAAAATGTATTTTCCTATCTTATTGTCGCTTTTTGTAGTTATCGACACTGAAATGTAATGCAATTTTCCTTTAAAACATGGAAGTGGTCCCATTAGATGTTTAAATCTGAGTGCACTATTAGTTATACAAATAACTGCCTAAATACCTGACACAATAAATATGGAACATAGCACCTGTTGTTGCTTCTTTAGTGTGTACACCTATATGCACCTTGACAGGCATATTGCGGTTTGTTGCCAAAATCACTATGAGTCATGCTACTTCACTACCCCTGGGAAAAATGTTCTCAGTTACACAGACCCAAACCACCATTTATTTTAAAGACCATTGATTGATCAACTTTTCTGTCTAAACTTTGACAAAATCTGTTTTCAAACTTTTATGAAAAAATTTTTTTCAATAAAATTTAGTTTATAAATTTAAATGTTTATTTAAATTTCATTTAAAATTTTAATTGATCACAATGTATAAACTTTAAACATATTTTCAGACAGGCCTTATCTTGTAGTACAATTAGGTTTTTACAGAATTGAAAAAGTCCTATAATTAAGGAAGATATAGCAAATTTAGTTTTGGTTTCTCAAGAGCACATAGATCAGCATTTGCACCCTGTGGAACACCAGCACTACACACTTTCCAGCAGGTGTCACATGTCTTGTATGCAAGGAAATTCAAAAAGACTTCATGTATAAAGTTCAAATAGGTGTGGCATTCAAATATAAAAGTTTTACTAAAATTTGCCCCAACAAGTTGGGCCTGTCAGGAATCGCATCACAATTAATACTTCCAGTTCAGTACCCACGAATGTAGTTCCAGTCTATTTTTAGAACATTTTTTCCTCTCTCATTTTGGTGGTGATAGAAGAGTTATATTGATGCATATTTGGTAGGGGTTTAAAGGTAATTGTTTATTCTTGAGAATGTGAGCAGAGAGGGTGGTTGTCAGTGTGTAATTTGGCGACAGTGCACATGGAGTTATAAGGCCTTGGTAATGATCCGGAAGTGAAATATGTGGTCTGTGTACATGCTGTTATGTTTACAGTGCAGCAGCTCACCAAAATGCCGGTCAACCCTTGACAAGAATTTCACCGTGAAGTCATCTTTGGGGGTATTTTAGATTTTCATATGATTTGTATTGATTGTCACACTGTGGAAAGGTCAGTGCTGAGAAATATATGTAGAGAACATATAGTAAAATTAATTGTGGTGTATGGCCTGTACAGGCAGTTATTTTTAAACTTTAAATTGCTATAAAATTTTTATTATTAATGATCAACACATGAAATTTGAAGGCGTTATATATATTAATATTTAAAATAGAAAAATGACATTAGAATTTAAAAATTGATTTTATTTTTTAAAATTTTAATAATTTTTTTTAAAAAAATTAAAAAATTAAAATTTGCCCCTTAAAATGCACATAGATAAAATTTTGGGAAATTATATCAAATGATATCAGCACGTTTATACTCCTACACCATATACAAGCTACACTGATGGATATTTGTCAAATTTTGTCAGAGAAAATATCTTTGTAAGTCAAAATGAGCCATACATTTCAAATGTATGAGAGACAGATTCTATTTTGTATTGCTCATTCAAACTATTTATTAGGGGTCCAATCAGTTAATTTATGTGTTTATGATGGGGTGACTTCCTGAGTAACACATATCTGCTTATATAGCCTTTAGTAATTGTTAACAAATATAGTTACAGGGTGTTTAGTGAGAGGACAGCGATGCAAATTTTATACTAGAACCTACTCAAGTTCTCTACTAAATCAGTTTAAACTTTCTGAGAATGAAATGCAGGCTGAAGGGATAAAATATACTTTCCACATGTATATTTACCCTTGGATGTATGAAAACAGCAAAATGATGTAAGTTGAACACAAAATGCATTCAATGTTATTGTTTAATTTGGCTAAGGTATTGATTAGTGAAGTGCGGCATTCTGGCCTGTATGATGTTATGTGAATTCTAATGATCCATCTTAATTTATGCATTGTTAATTACTAATAATATTTGTTAACTGACACTCTAAAGATTGCATAAGATATATTCAAACATATATTTTGAGTTTAACTGTGTATAACTGATCTTAGCATGGTTACATATCCCACATGAACAAATATTCACATATTTTAGAATGTTTGGGATCCAAAGTTCACATTCAGTATATCATATAGGCTGACAATGTGCCTACAGTGAATCTGTAAGACACATTTCTGGCTGTGTGCACTAAATGTATCCCAAAATGTTATTTTCTTCATTAATATGCCCATGTATGGTAACATATTTCAGTTCAGTACTTGGATAGAGTGCGGTATTGTAATATCAGCTGATATCTGATTCTATTGAACCATTGAGGTTAATAATTGGTATCAAACATCCTTACAAATACACTTTAAATGTTCAAACAGATCATTGGAATTATTTTTGCACATTTGATCATAACAATTACATTGTATATGTCCCACATATGCAAATTTCCATTCTTGTTTACAAGTTTTGGGGATCAGAATTTCACATTTAGTTTATGATATAGGATGTATTGGTACCTGTAGTTGATATGTGTGGCCACATTTGGCTGTATTCTCTTGCAATATCCAGAATTATTATTTTCCTCATGAATAAGATTGCTTATAGTAATATATTCTTTATTACTACATTGTCGCTTTACTTTCCTGTATACTGGCATGTACTAATGTTTCCACCAATGATCAAACCTCACCGTCCCCGCATTTCCTTAAAGTTTGTGATGCATAGTCTACCTGATTAGTTATTTAACCTGTAAATGACCAGATATGCTTATATAAGCTTCATATACTTTTAGGATGAATTTATTACTTTAATACATGACTATTACTTCACATTTCTGAGTGTCACTCTGTCAAGTTTAATATTTATTTCCTATGCTTGCAGCCTGAATGTTATTTGGAAATCACTGTATCTAACACATTTTAACTTCATTTGCATACATCTTACTGTTTTCTAGATATAAGTGAAACATTTTATATCTTTTCAGGTCTAGGCTGGTATCTGGAACAAAGTGTTAGTGTTGGATCAGCTTGGAAGCTCTCCAGTAGTCTGGTGGTGATAGCAAGGTTTCATAAGGACATATGCAGTGTACTGCCATAAGTGATCATTATATCACCATACTAATATACAGCACCTCAAGGACATGGCTTAGATCTTCATGAGAGAGATTAGCACCATTGTTCAGTAAGGTAAAGCCTGCCTAAAAAATGTATTTTCCTATCTTATTGTCGCTTTTTGTAGTTATCGACACTGAAATGTAATGCAATTTTCCTTTAAAACATGGAAGTGGTCCCATTAGATGTTTAAATCTGAGTGCACTATTAGTTATACAAATAACTGCCTAAATACCTGACACAATAAATATGGAACATAGCACCTGTTGTTGCTTCTTTAGTGTGTACACCTATATGCACCTTGACAGGCATATTGCGGTTTGTTGCCAAAATCACTATGAGTCATGCTACTTCACTACCCCTGGGAAAAATGTTCTCAGTTACACAGACCCAAACCACCATTTATTTTAAAGACCATTGATTGATCAACTTTTCTGTCTAAACTTTGACAAAATCTGTTTTCAAACTTTTATGAAAAAATTTTTTTCAATAAAATTTAGTTTATAAATTTAAATGTTTATTTAAATTTCATTTAAAATTTTAATTGATCACAATGTATAAACTTTAAACATATTTTCAGACAGGCCTTATCTTGTAGTACAATTAGGTTTTTACAGAATTGAAAAAGTCCTATAATTAAGGAAGATATAGCAAATTTAGTTTTGGTTTCTCAAGAGCACATAGATCAGCATTTGCACCCTGTGGAACACCAGCACTACACACTTTCCAGCAGGTGTCACATGTCTTGTATGCAAGGAAATTCAAAAAGACTTCATGTATAAAGTTCAAATAGGTGTGGCATTCAAATATAAAAGTTTTACTAAAATTTGCCCCAACAAGTTGGGCCTGTCAGGAATCGCATCACAATTAATACTTCCAGTTCAGTACCCACGAATGTAGTTCCAGTCTATTTTTAGAACATTTTTTCCTCTCTCATTTTGGTGGTGATAGAAGAGTTATATTGATGCATATTTGGTAGGGGTTTAAAGGTAATTGTTTATTCTTGAGAATGTGAGCAGAGAGGGTGGTTGTCAGTGTGTAATTTGGCGACAGTGCACATGGAGTTATAAGGCCTTGGTAATGATCCGGAAGTGAAATATGTGGTCTGTGTACATGCTGTTATGTTTACAGTGCAGCAGCTCACCAAAATGCCGGTCAACCCTTGACAAGAATTTCACCGTGAAGTCATCTTTGGGGGTATTTTAGATTTTCATATGATTTGTATTGATTGTCACACTGTGGAAAGGTCAGTGCTGAGAAATATATGTAGAGAACATATAGTAAAATTAATTGTGGTGTATGGCCTGTACAGGCAGTTATTTTTAAACTTTAAATTGCTATAAAATTTTTATTATTAATGATCAACACATGAAATTTGAAGGCGTTATATATATTAATATTTAAAATAGAAAAATGACATTAGAATTTAAAAATTGATTTTATTTTTTAAAATTTTAATAATTTTTTTTAAAAAAATTAAAAAATTAAAATTTGCCCCTTAAAATGCACATAGATAAAATTTTGGGAAATTATATCAAATGATATCAGCACGTTTATACTCCTACACCATATACAAGCTACACTGATGGATATTTGTCAAATTTTGTCAGAGAAAATATCTTTGTAAGTCAAAATGAGCCATACATTTCAAATGTATGAGAGACAGATTCTATTTTGTATTGCTCATTCAAACTATTTATTAGGGGTCCAATCAGTTAATTTATGTGTTTATGATGGGGTGACTTCCTGAGTAACACATATCTGCTTATATAGCCTTTAGTAATTGTTAACAAATATAGTTACAGGGTGTTTAGTGAGAGGACAGCGATGCAAATTTTATACTAGAACCTACTCAAGTTCTCTACTAAATCAGTTTAAACTTTCTGAGAATGAAATGCAGGCTGAAGGGATAAAATATACTTTCCACATGTATATTTACCCTTGGATGTATGAAAACAGCAAAATGATGTAAGTTGAACACAAAATGCATTCAATGTTATTGTTTAATTTGGCTAAGGTATTGATTAGTGAAGTGCGGCATTCTGGCCTGTATGATGTTATGTGAATTCTAATGATCCATCTTAATTTATGCATTGTTAATTACTAATAATATTTGTTAACTGACACTCTAAAGATTGCATAAGATATATTCAAACATATATTTTGAGTTTAACTGTGTATAACTGATCTTAGCATGGTTACATATCCCACATGAACAAATATTCACATATTTTAGAATGTTTGGGATCCAAAGTTCACATTCAGTATATCATATAGGCTGACAATGTGCCTACAGTGAATCTGTAAGACACATTTCTGGCTGTGTGCACTAAATGTATCCCAAAATGTTATTTTCTTCATTAATATGCCCATGTATGGTAACATATTTCAGTTCAGTACTTGGATAGAGTGCGGTATTGTAATATCAGCTGATATCTGATTCTATTGAACCATTGAGGTTAATAATTGGTATCAAACATCCTTACAAATACACTTTAAATGTTCAAACAGATCATTGGAATTATTTTTGCACATTTGATCATAACAATTACATTGTATATGTCCCACATATGCAAATTTCCATTCTTGTTTACAAGTTTTGGGGATCAGAATTTCACATTTAGTTTATGATATAGGATGTATTGGTACCTGTAGTTGATATGTGTGGCCACATTTGGCTGTATTCTCTTGCAATATCCAGAATTATTATTTTCCTCATGAATAAGATTGCTTATAGTAATATATTCTTTATTACTACATTGTCGCTTTACTTTCCTGTATACTGGCATGTACTAATGTTTCCACCAATGATCAAACCTCACCGTCCCCGCATTTCCTTAAAGTTTGTGATGCATAGTCTACCTGATTAGTTATTTAACCTGTAAATGACCAGATATGCTTATATAAGCTTCATATACTTTTAGGATGAATTTATTACTTTAATACATGACTATTACTTCACATTTCTGAGTGTCACTCTGTCAAGTTTAATATTTATTTCCTATGCTTGCAGCCTGAATGTTATTTGGAAATCACTGTATCTAACACATTTTAACTTCATTTGCATACATCTTACTGTTTTCTAGATATAAGTGAAACATTTTATATCTTTTCAGGTCTAGGCTGGTATCTGGAACAAAGTGTTAGTGTTGGATCAGCTTGGAAGCTCTCCAGTAGTCTGGTGGTGATAGCAAGGTTTCATAAGGACATATGCAGTGTACTGCCATAAGTGATCATTATATCACCATACTAATATACAGCACCTCAAGGACATGGCTTAGATCTTCATGAGAGAGATTAGCACCATTGTTCAGTAAGGTAAAGCCTGCCTAAAAAATGTATTTTCCTATCTTATTGTCGCTTTTTGTAGTTATCGACACTGAAATGTAATGCAATTTTCCTTTAAAACATGGAAGTGGTCCCATTAGATGTTTAAATCTGAGTGCACTATTAGTTATACAAATAACTGCCTAAATACCTGACACAATAAATATGGAACATAGCACCTGTTGTTGCTTCTTTAGTGTGTACACCTATATGCACCTTGACAGGCATATTGCGGTTTGTTGCCAAAATCACTATGAGTCATGCTACTTCACTACCCCTGGGAAAAATGTTCTCAGTTACACAGACCCAAACCACCATTTATTTTAAAGACCATTGATTGATCAACTTTTCTGTCTAAACTTTGACAAAATCTGTTTTCAAACTTTTATGAAAAAATTTTTTTCAATAAAATTTAGTTTATAAATTTAAATGTTTATTTAAATTTCATTTAAAATTTTAATTGATCACAATGTATAAACTTTAAACATATTTTCAGACAGGCCTTATCTTGTAGTACAATTAGGTTTTTACAGAATTGAAAAAGTCCTATAATTAAGGAAGATATAGCAAATTTAGTTTTGGTTTCTCAAGAGCACATAGATCAGCATTTGCACCCTGTGGAACACCAGCACTACACACTTTCCAGCAGGTGTCACATGTCTTGTATGCAAGGAAATTCAAAAAGACTTCATGTATAAAGTTCAAATAGGTGTGGCATTCAAATATAAAAGTTTTACTAAAATTTGCCCCAACAAGTTGGGCCTGTCAGGAATCGCATCACAATTAATACTTCCAGTTCAGTACCCACGAATGTAGTTCCAGTCTATTTTTAGAACATTTTTTCCTCTCTCATTTTGGTGGTGATAGAAGAGTTATATTGATGCATATTTGGTAGGGGTTTAAAGGTAATTGTTTATTCTTGAGAATGTGAGCAGAGAGGGTGGTTGTCAGTGTGTAATTTGGCGACAGTGCACATGGAGTTATAAGGCCTTGGTAATGATCCGGAAGTGAAATATGTGGTCTGTGTACATGCTGTTATGTTTACAGTGCAGCAGCTCACCAAAATGCCGGTCAACCCTTGACAAGAATTTCACCGTGAAGTCATCTTTGGGGGTATTTTAGATTTTCATATGATTTGTATTGATTGTCACACTGTGGAAAGGTCAGTGCTGAGAAATATATGTAGAGAACATATAGTAAAATTAATTGTGGTGTATGGCCTGTACAGGCAGTTATTTTTAAACTTTAAATTGCTATAAAATTTTTATTATTAATGATCAACACATGAAATTTGAAGGCGTTATATATATTAATATTTAAAATAGAAAAATGACATTAGAATTTAAAAATTGATTTTATTTTTTAAAATTTTAATAATTTTTTTTAAAAAAATTAAAAAATTAAAATTTGCCCCTTAAAATGCACATAGATAAAATTTTGGGAAATTATATCAAATGATATCAGCACGTTTATACTCCTACACCATATACAAGCTACACTGATGGATATTTGTCAAATTTTGTCAGAGAAAATATCTTTGTAAGTCAAAATGAGCCATACATTTCAAATGTATGAGAGACAGATTCTATTTTGTATTGCTCATTCAAACTATTTATTAGGGGTCCAATCAGTTAATTTATGTGTTTATGATGGGGTGACTTCCTGAGTAACACATATCTGCTTATATAGCCTTTAGTAATTGTTAACAAATATAGTTACAGGGTGTTTAGTGAGAGGACAGCGATGCAAATTTTATACTAGAACCTACTCAAGTTCTCTACTAAATCAGTTTAAACTTTCTGAGAATGAAATGCAGGCTGAAGGGATAAAATATACTTTCCACATGTATATTTACCCTTGGATGTATGAAAACAGCAAAATGATGTAAGTTGAACACAAAATGCATTCAATGTTATTGTTTAATTTGGCTAAGGTATTGATTAGTGAAGTGCGGCATTCTGGCCTGTATGATGTTATGTGAATTCTAATGATCCATCTTAATTTATGCATTGTTAATTACTAATAATATTTGTTAACTGACACTCTAAAGATTGCATAAGATATATTCAAACATATATTTTGAGTTTAACTGTGTATAACTGATCTTAGCATGGTTACATATCCCACATGAACAAATATTCACATATTTTAGAATGTTTGGGATCCAAAGTTCACATTCAGTATATCATATAGGCTGACAATGTGCCTACAGTGAATCTGTAAGACACATTTCTGGCTGTGTGCACTAAATGTATCCCAAAATGTTATTTTCTTCATTAATATGCCCATGTATGGTAACATATTTCAGTTCAGTACTTGGATAGAGTGCGGTATTGTAATATCAGCTGATATCTGATTCTATTGAACCATTGAGGTTAATAATTGGTATCAAACATCCTTACAAATACACTTTAAATGTTCAAACAGATCATTGGAATTATTTTTGCACATTTGATCATAACAATTACATTGTATATGTCCCACATATGCAAATTTCCATTCTTGTTTACAAGTTTTGGGGATCAGAATTTCACATTTAGTTTATGATATAGGATGTATTGGTACCTGTAGTTGATATGTGTGGCCACATTTGGCTGTATTCTCTTGCAATATCCAGAATTATTATTTTCCTCATGAATAAGATTGCTTATAGTAATATATTCTTTATTACTACATTGTCGCTTTACTTTCCTGTATACTGGCATGTACTAATGTTTCCACCAATGATCAAACCTCACCGTCCCCGCATTTCCTTAAAGTTTGTGATGCATAGTCTACCTGATTAGTTATTTAACCTGTAAATGACCAGATATGCTTATATAAGCTTCATATACTTTTAGGATGAATTTATTACTTTAATACATGACTATTACTTCACATTTCTGAGTGTCACTCTGTCAAGTTTAATATTTATTTCCTATGCTTGCAGCCTGAATGTTATTTGGAAATCACTGTATCTAACACATTTTAACTTCATTTGCATACATCTTACTGTTTTCTAGATATAAGTGAAACATTTTATATCTTTTCAGGTCTAGGCTGGTATCTGGAACAAAGTGTTAGTGTTGGATCAGCTTGGAAGCTCTCCAGTAGTCTGGTGGTGATAGCAAGGTTTCATAAGGACATATGCAGTGTACTGCCATAAGTGATCATTATATCACCATACTAATATACAGCACCTCAAGGACATGGCTTAGATCTTCATGAGAGAGATTAGCACCATTGTTCAGTAAGGTAAAGCCTGCCTAAAAAATGTATTTTCCTATCTTATTGTCGCTTTTTGTAGTTATCGACACTGAAATGTAATGCAATTTTCCTTTAAAACATGGAAGTGGTCCCATTAGATGTTTAAATCTGAGTGCACTATTAGTTATACAAATAACTGCCTAAATACCTGACACAATAAATATGGAACATAGCACCTGTTGTTGCTTCTTTAGTGTGTACACCTATATGCACCTTGACAGGCATATTGCGGTTTGTTGCCAAAATCACTATGAGTCATGCTACTTCACTACCCCTGGGAAAAATGTTCTCAGTTACACAGACCCAAACCACCATTTATTTTAAAGACCATTGATTGATCAACTTTTCTGTCTAAACTTTGACAAAATCTGTTTTCAAACTTTTATGAAAAAATTTTTTTCAATAAAATTTAGTTTATAAATTTAAATGTTTATTTAAATTTCATTTAAAATTTTAATTGATCACAATGTATAAACTTTAAACATATTTTCAGACAGGCCTTATCTTGTAGTACAATTAGGTTTTTACAGAATTGAAAAAGTCCTATAATTAAGGAAGATATAGCAAATTTAGTTTTGGTTTCTCAAGAGCACATAGATCAGCATTTGCACCCTGTGGAACACCAGCACTACACACTTTCCAGCAGGTGTCACATGTCTTGTATGCAAGGAAATTCAAAAAGACTTCATGTATAAAGTTCAAATAGGTGTGGCATTCAAATATAAAAGTTTTACTAAAATTTGCCCCAACAAGTTGGGCCTGTCAGGAATCGCATCACAATTAATACTTCCAGTTCAGTACCCACGAATGTAGTTCCAGTCTATTTTTAGAACATTTTTTCCTCTCTCATTTTGGTGGTGATAGAAGAGTTATATTGATGCATATTTGGTAGGGGTTTAAAGGTAATTGTTTATTCTTGAGAATGTGAGCAGAGAGGGTGGTTGTCAGTGTGTAATTTGGCGACAGTGCACATGGAGTTATAAGGCCTTGGTAATGATCCGGAAGTGAAATATGTGGTCTGTGTACATGCTGTTATGTTTACAGTGCAGCAGCTCACCAAAATGCCGGTCAACCCTTGACAAGAATTTCACCGTGAAGTCATCTTTGGGGGTATTTTAGATTTTCATATGATTTGTATTGATTGTCACACTGTGGAAAGGTCAGTGCTGAGAAATATATGTAGAGAACATATAGTAAAATTAATTGTGGTGTATGGCCTGTACAGGCAGTTATTTTTAAACTTTAAATTGCTATAAAATTTTTATTATTAATGATCAACACATGAAATTTGAAGGCGTTATATATATTAATATTTAAAATAGAAAAATGACATTAGAATTTAAAAATTGATTTTATTTTTTAAAATTTTAATAATTTTTTTTAAAAAAATTAAAAAATTAAAATTTGCCCCTTAAAATGCACATAGATAAAATTTTGGGAAATTATATCAAATGATATCAGCACGTTTATACTCCTACACCATATACAAGCTACACTGATGGATATTTGTCAAATTTTGTCAGAGAAAATATCTTTGTAAGTCAAAATGAGCCATACATTTCAAATGTATGAGAGACAGATTCTATTTTGTATTGCTCATTCAAACTATTTATTAGGGGTCCAATCAGTTAATTTATGTGTTTATGATGGGGTGACTTCCTGAGTAACACATATCTGCTTATATAGCCTTTAGTAATTGTTAACAAATATAGTTACAGGGTGTTTAGTGAGAGGACAGCGATGCAAATTTTATACTAGAACCTACTCAAGTTCTCTACTAAATCAGTTTAAACTTTCTGAGAATGAAATGCAGGCTGAAGGGATAAAATATACTTTCCACATGTATATTTACCCTTGGATGTATGAAAACAGCAAAATGATGTAAGTTGAACACAAAATGCATTCAATGTTATTGTTTAATTTGGCTAAGGTATTGATTAGTGAAGTGCGGCATTCTGGCCTGTATGATGTTATGTGAATTCTAATGATCCATCTTAATTTATGCATTGTTAATTACTAATAATATTTGTTAACTGACACTCTAAAGATTGCATAAGATATATTCAAACATATATTTTGAGTTTAACTGTGTATAACTGATCTTAGCATGGTTACATATCCCACATGAACAAATATTCACATATTTTAGAATGTTTGGGATCCAAAGTTCACATTCAGTATATCATATAGGCTGACAATGTGCCTACAGTGAATCTGTAAGACACATTTCTGGCTGTGTGCACTAAATGTATCCCAAAATGTTATTTTCTTCATTAATATGCCCATGTATGGTAACATATTTCAGTTCAGTACTTGGATAGAGTGCGGTATTGTAATATCAGCTGATATCTGATTCTATTGAACCATTGAGGTTAATAATTGGTATCAAACATCCTTACAAATACACTTTAAATGTTCAAACAGATCATTGGAATTATTTTTGCACATTTGATCATAACAATTACATTGTATATGTCCCACATATGCAAATTTCCATTCTTGTTTACAAGTTTTGGGGATCAGAATTTCACATTTAGTTTATGATATAGGATGTATTGGTACCTGTAGTTGATATGTGTGGCCACATTTGGCTGTATTCTCTTGCAATATCCAGAATTATTATTTTCCTCATGAATAAGATTGCTTATAGTAATATATTCTTTATTACTACATTGTCGCTTTACTTTCCTGTATACTGGCATGTACTAATGTTTCCACCAATGATCAAACCTCACCGTCCCCGCATTTCCTTAAAGTTTGTGATGCATAGTCTACCTGATTAGTTATTTAACCTGTAAATGACCAGATATGCTTATATAAGCTTCATATACTTTTAGGATGAATTTATTACTTTAATACATGACTATTACTTCACATTTCTGAGTGTCACTCTGTCAAGTTTAATATTTATTTCCTATGCTTGCAGCCTGAATGTTATTTGGAAATCACTGTATCTAACACATTTTAACTTCATTTGCATACATCTTACTGTTTTCTAGATATAAGTGAAACATTTTATATCTTTTCAGGTCTAGGCTGGTATCTGGAACAAAGTGTTAGTGTTGGATCAGCTTGGAAGCTCTCCAGTAGTCTGGTGGTGATAGCAAGGTTTCATAAGGACATATGCAGTGTACTGCCATAAGTGATCATTATATCACCATACTAATATACAGCACCTCAAGGACATGGCTTAGATCTTCATGAGAGAGATTAGCACCATTGTTCAGTAAGGTAAAGCCTGCCTAAAAAATGTATTTTCCTATCTTATTGTCGCTTTTTGTAGTTATCGACACTGAAATGTAATGCAATTTTCCTTTAAAACATGGAAGTGGTCCCATTAGATGTTTAAATCTGAGTGCACTATTAGTTATACAAATAACTGCCTAAATACCTGACACAATAAATATGGAACATAGCACCTGTTGTTGCTTCTTTAGTGTGTACACCTATATGCACCTTGACAGGCATATTGCGGTTTGTTGCCAAAATCACTATGAGTCATGCTACTTCACTACCCCTGGGAAAAATGTTCTCAGTTACACAGACCCAAACCACCATTTATTTTAAAGACCATTGATTGATCAACTTTTCTGTCTAAACTTTGACAAAATCTGTTTTCAAACTTTTATGAAAAAATTTTTTTCAATAAAATTTAGTTTATAAATTTAAATGTTTATTTAAATTTCATTTAAAATTTTAATTGATCACAATGTATAAACTTTAAACATATTTTCAGACAGGCCTTATCTTGTAGTACAATTAGGTTTTTACAGAATTGAAAAAGTCCTATAATTAAGGAAGATATAGCAAATTTAGTTTTGGTTTCTCAAGAGCACATAGATCAGCATTTGCACCCTGTGGAACACCAGCACTACACACTTTCCAGCAGGTGTCACATGTCTTGTATGCAAGGAAATTCAAAAAGACTTCATGTATAAAGTTCAAATAGGTGTGGCATTCAAATATAAAAGTTTTACTAAAATTTGCCCCAACAAGTTGGGCCTGTCAGGAATCGCATCACAATTAATACTTCCAGTTCAGTACCCACGAATGTAGTTCCAGTCTATTTTTAGAACATTTTTTCCTCTCTCATTTTGGTGGTGATAGAAGAGTTATATTGATGCATATTTGGTAGGGGTTTAAAGGTAATTGTTTATTCTTGAGAATGTGAGCAGAGAGGGTGGTTGTCAGTGTGTAATTTGGCGACAGTGCACATGGAGTTATAAGGCCTTGGTAATGATCCGGAAGTGAAATATGTGGTCTGTGTACATGCTGTTATGTTTACAGTGCAGCAGCTCACCAAAATGCCGGTCAACCCTTGACAAGAATTTCACCGTGAAGTCATCTTTGGGGGTATTTTAGATTTTCATATGATTTGTATTGATTGTCACACTGTGGAAAGGTCAGTGCTGAGAAATATATGTAGAGAACATATAGTAAAATTAATTGTGGTGTATGGCCTGTACAGGCAGTTATTTTTAAACTTTAAATTGCTATAAAATTTTTATTATTAATGATCAACACATGAAATTTGAAGGCGTTATATATATTAATATTTAAAATAGAAAAATGACATTAGAATTTAAAAATTGATTTTATTTTTTAAAATTTTAATAATTTTTTTTAAAAAAATTAAAAAATTAAAATTTGCCCCTTAAAATGCACATAGATAAAATTTTGGGAAATTATATCAAATGATATCAGCACGTTTATACTCCTACACCATATACAAGCTACACTGATGGATATTTGTCAAATTTTGTCAGAGAAAATATCTTTGTAAGTCAAAATGAGCCATACATTTCAAATGTATGAGAGACAGATTCTATTTTGTATTGCTCATTCAAACTATTTATTAGGGGTCCAATCAGTTAATTTATGTGTTTATGATGGGGTGACTTCCTGAGTAACACATATCTGCTTATATAGCCTTTAGTAATTGTTAACAAATATAGTTACAGGGTGTTTAGTGAGAGGACAGCGATGCAAATTTTATACTAGAACCTACTCAAGTTCTCTACTAAATCAGTTTAAACTTTCTGAGAATGAAATGCAGGCTGAAGGGATAAAATATACTTTCCACATGTATATTTACCCTTGGATGTATGAAAACAGCAAAATGATGTAAGTTGAACACAAAATGCATTCAATGTTATTGTTTAATTTGGCTAAGGTATTGATTAGTGAAGTGCGGCATTCTGGCCTGTATGATGTTATGTGAATTCTAATGATCCATCTTAATTTATGCATTGTTAATTACTAATAATATTTGTTAACTGACACTCTAAAGATTGCATAAGATATATTCAAACATATATTTTGAGTTTAACTGTGTATAACTGATCTTAGCATGGTTACATATCCCACATGAACAAATATTCACATATTTTAGAATGTTTGGGATCCAAAGTTCACATTCAGTATATCATATAGGCTGACAATGTGCCTACAGTGAATCTGTAAGACACATTTCTGGCTGTGTGCACTAAATGTATCCCAAAATGTTATTTTCTTCATTAATATGCCCATGTATGGTAACATATTTCAGTTCAGTACTTGGATAGAGTGCGGTATTGTAATATCAGCTGATATCTGATTCTATTGAACCATTGAGGTTAATAATTGGTATCAAACATCCTTACAAATACACTTTAAATGTTCAAACAGATCATTGGAATTATTTTTGCACATTTGATCATAACAATTACATTGTATATGTCCCACATATGCAAATTTCCATTCTTGTTTACAAGTTTTGGGGATCAGAATTTCACATTTAGTTTATGATATAGGATGTATTGGTACCTGTAGTTGATATGTGTGGCCACATTTGGCTGTATTCTCTTGCAATATCCAGAATTATTATTTTCCTCATGAATAAGATTGCTTATAGTAATATATTCTTTATTACTACATTGTCGCTTTACTTTCCTGTATACTGGCATGTACTAATGTTTCCACCAATGATCAAACCTCACCGTCCCCGCATTTCCTTAAAGTTTGTGATGCATAGTCTACCTGATTAGTTATTTAACCTGTAAATGACCAGATATGCTTATATAAGCTTCATATACTTTTAGGATGAATTTATTACTTTAATACATGACTATTACTTCACATTTCTGAGTGTCACTCTGTCAAGTTTAATATTTATTTCCTATGCTTGCAGCCTGAATGTTATTTGGAAATCACTGTATCTAACACATTTTAACTTCATTTGCATACATCTTACTGTTTTCTAGATATAAGTGAAACATTTTATATCTTTTCAGGTCTAGGCTGGTATCTGGAACAAAGTGTTAGTGTTGGATCAGCTTGGAAGCTCTCCAGTAGTCTGGTGGTGATAGCAAGGTTTCATAAGGACATATGCAGTGTACTGCCATAAGTGATCATTATATCACCATACTAATATACAGCACCTCAAGGACATGGCTTAGATCTTCATGAGAGAGATTAGCACCATTGTTCAGTAAGGTAAAGCCTGCCTAAAAAATGTATTTTCCTATCTTATTGTCGCTTTTTGTAGTTATCGACACTGAAATGTAATGCAATTTTCCTTTAAAACATGGAAGTGGTCCCATTAGATGTTTAAATCTGAGTGCACTATTAGTTATACAAATAACTGCCTAAATACCTGACACAATAAATATGGAACATAGCACCTGTTGTTGCTTCTTTAGTGTGTACACCTATATGCACCTTGACAGGCATATTGCGGTTTGTTGCCAAAATCACTATGAGTCATGCTACTTCACTACCCCTGGGAAAAATGTTCTCAGTTACACAGACCCAAACCACCATTTATTTTAAAGACCATTGATTGATCAACTTTTCTGTCTAAACTTTGACAAAATCTGTTTTCAAACTTTTATGAAAAAATTTTTTTCAATAAAATTTAGTTTATAAATTTAAATGTTTATTTAAATTTCATTTAAAATTTTAATTGATCACAATGTATAAACTTTAAACATATTTTCAGACAGGCCTTATCTTGTAGTACAATTAGGTTTTTACAGAATTGAAAAAGTCCTATAATTAAGGAAGATATAGCAAATTTAGTTTTGGTTTCTCAAGAGCACATAGATCAGCATTTGCACCCTGTGGAACACCAGCACTACACACTTTCCAGCAGGTGTCACATGTCTTGTATGCAAGGAAATTCAAAAAGACTTCATGTATAAAGTTCAAATAGGTGTGGCATTCAAATATAAAAGTTTTACTAAAATTTGCCCCAACAAGTTGGGCCTGTCAGGAATCGCATCACAATTAATACTTCCAGTTCAGTACCCACGAATGTAGTTCCAGTCTATTTTTAGAACATTTTTTCCTCTCTCATTTTGGTGGTGATAGAAGAGTTATATTGATGCATATTTGGTAGGGGTTTAAAGGTAATTGTTTATTCTTGAGAATGTGAGCAGAGAGGGTGGTTGTCAGTGTGTAATTTGGCGACAGTGCACATGGAGTTATAAGGCCTTGGTAATGATCCGGAAGTGAAATATGTGGTCTGTGTACATGCTGTTATGTTTACAGTGCAGCAGCTCACCAAAATGCCGGTCAACCCTTGACAAGAATTTCACCGTGAAGTCATCTTTGGGGGTATTTTAGATTTTCATATGATTTGTATTGATTGTCACACTGTGGAAAGGTCAGTGCTGAGAAATATATGTAGAGAACATATAGTAAAATTAATTGTGGTGTATGGCCAAATAAGAAGTCTGTAACAATTGATAGACACACAGACAGACATTCGGATGATTGACAGTCGAACGACTGACCAGAGTCAAACTCCCTCCAATCGAAATGCGATGTGGGGGGGGGACTTGATTCGAAACATTTTAGATAAAACCCAATGTTTAGTAGGAATTAGTCAGTTTGCTACAAGAAGTAACTGTGTAGAACTCCGTACGGCCAGACGAGAATTGGCGGTAGACTCAGATTTTGGAAATCAAGGAAATCTTAAGATAGCTTCAAAGGTCAGTATGATTTTGTTTGATTTCTGCTTGATACGTCTGCGGAATGGAAGGATTCTCGTATGTATATTCATTTTACTTGTATTGTAGTATGAATAGTTAATTATGATATTAATATTTTGCATCTTTCGTGATGTTCGTTAATACCTTTGCTTGCAATTGATTATGATGTAAATTCGTTGCATCTTCTTCATGATATTATATTACCAATTATTTTGTGAGGTAAAATGCTGCTCTTCTTTTGTTAGTAATATGTGTGCATATTATTTCGTGAAATATTACGTTTACGCCCTTTTGAAAGGACGATTTGTATTCGTGAAGAATTGTATTGTTTGCTAGCCGCTATAAGAATTAATATTATAATTCTTTGTGTAGGTATATTATGGTAGACTAGCACTTTGTTTACGTAATGATATATTTTGCCTTTGAGTTAACGGATTTCCGTTATTGCAATTTGAATGTGAATATTGTGGATTTGGTACGCTTGTGTAGGAAATATATATAAATATATATAAATATATAGATAGTCATATTACTAATAGTAGTAATATTATAATACAATGATATTTGAAATATTTGTATGTATATACTGATAGGGCTCAATATGTAGATGTTTGAATTCTTTGTGAGATTGTGTTGTGGCGCCATTTTGTAAGCGGCGGAAGCGTATGGGAATTTCGATGTGTGCGCATGCGTGACCAAAAATGTCCCGCCTTAAACTGATGGTTCAATTCAGTGACTTAGTGTGAGGTAATATTCATCACCCTATGCTAATGCATTATACCTTTCAACAGGAAGCTTTCGGGTGACGTTGAGAGAATTTCGGGTGACGTTGAGAGAAGTCCGGGGAAATTTCGGGTGACGTTGAGAGAATTCCGGGGAAGTTCCGGATGACGTGGAAAGAATTCCGAGTGAATTTGAGAGATACCGAGTGAATTTCGGGTGACCTCTAGAGATACCGTAGAAGAGGAAACGGAAGTAGAGATAGAAGAGGAAACGGAAGTAGAGGAATCGGAAGGAGAGAAAGACGAAAGGAGACTTTTTTTTAGATGAGTAACACTGAAGAAGGGAAAATATTCCTCACACTGAAATCAAATGATGATCTAGGGATCATTGGGTCAAGAGTGACATTGATTGCTTAATATCTTTAAAATTTTCATTTATTAAATTGTTGATTAAATTTCATCTTTGTATTTCTTCTAATTGAACTGTCGGCATTGCTGACTGGGGGCTCGTAGCTTTATATAATATATTGTCCAGAAGTAAACATTCTGAATGCGGACCAGGGGAACTTCCTCATAATTCTTTAACGTCTATGGGAAGAACCCCACCCCTACTAAACGACGCTTCACAGTGGGGGCTCGTCCGGGATATGAATTAGACATATATTATTTTAGGACCTAAAGTTATTTGTAAGAGTATTAGGGAACAGTGTGAGATATTTTCCATTCTTTGTATTTGTTTATGATTTTCTCATCTTGCATTTTATCGTCATATGTGCATGCTTTGTAGACCTTCCATTACTAGCAGTACTGGTGAAGCAGATATCGAACAAATATCTTACCTGAACGAAATTAGTTGCTATCGACAGGTAAGTATTTAAACTTGTATTACAAGTAGCTGTGTCTTGTTCGAATATTGAGACAAGGTATCACTTTACATTAGTTATTATGGCCACCGAAAGGCAAATGATAAAGGAATATCGAGTTATGGGGTCTGAAGATCTCGGATATGAGGGAGATCGCCTGGCGGCCTTTATAGAAAAAAGGATCAAGGAATGGAAGGCCGAAAAAGCAGCGGACAGAGAAGCACAGAAAGAGCTAGCCAAGATAGCAGCAGACAGAGAAACCCAAAGACAGCTGGAGCTAGCCAAGATAACAGCGGAACAGGAGCTAGCCAAGATAGCTGCAGACCAAGAGCTAGCCAGACTCGCCCACACTCTGGAGATGGAAAAGGTGAGAGTTGAAGCTAGGACCAACGGACGGGACGACGCCAGTACAAGCTCTGGAACGACCGGCCGACCATTCATCGACCACCGGATGGTCCAGATCAACATGCCACGCTTCAATGACAGGGAGGAGGCTATTGACGATTTTCTCCTGCAGTTCGAGAAACTCGCACACGCTCATCAGGTCCCTGAACAGCACTGGGCCATTAATGTCTCAGCCTTTTTGCAAGGTGCAGCTCGGGAAGTCTACCACGGCTTAGCTGCAGAAGAGGCTGATGACTACAATGCCCTCAAGAAGGCCCTTCTCTGCCATTATCGGCTGACCGCCGAGACTTACCGGAAATTTTTTCGGGACTCTGCGAAAAAGGTAACCGAGACCACTCTCAATTCCACAACCGTGTTCGAGGTTTATTTGAGAAGTGGATGAAAATGGCTGAAGTCGAACGCACGTACGACGGGCTACGCGAGGTAATACTCAAGGAGCATGTCCTGGGTACTTACCGTCGCGAATTGACAGTCTTCTTAGCCGAAAGAGAACACCGGACGCTCGAAGAGATCGCTAACATGGCGGAGCGATACGAACAGGCGCACTCGAAGAGTGGAGGTTCCGGGGGCGCGGATCGACCCCGACCCTCTGAGTCGCGTCGTATGGGGGAGGTTGAGCCTGCTGTCCGCAACCGTCAGGGCGACGGGAAGGTCGGAAGGGCACCTATAGGTTATGATGCCACCTATCGACCTGGACAGGCCTCACCCACGAAACCAGGACTTGCAAGTCGGCGAGGGCCGCCGACGTGTTTTAACTGCAAGCGCCTGGGGCATTTTGCCAGGGACTGTCCGAAGGGCAGGCAGACCCAGGTGAATGTCGTTGTTAGGAAGGAGTGAGTGCCGGAAGCGAGTCGCAACCCAGCCAACCTTACGGCCGCAACTGTCAATGGTGAAGGTGCCACCATCTTGTATGACACTGGGTGCAGCGTCCCCGCGCTTGTCGACAAGAAGTATGTCAACCCGGAGGACTATACAGGGGAGGTAATAGAAGTTCAGTACGCGAACTGCAAGCGTGACTCGTTACCAGTAGCTGTCATTGACCTCGATTCACCATACGTGAAGGGGAAAATTGCAGCTGCTTGCTTGGAAGGTCTATCACATGACGTCATATTGGGATGCCGTTATGTGTTGCCCCAGCCGAACCCCGAAACCTGTACACCTATGCCAGTGAGTGCTGTTGAGACCAGGGCCATGAGTCGACAGCCGAAACAGAAGCCGATCCAAGTTACATCGACACTGGTTAGTAATGTTCTTCCAGCTGAGTTGAGGAAGCTGCAACAGGAAGACGCAACTCTGGCGCAGTTGCATAAACACGCAGAAGCAGGAACGGAAAGGGAAACTCCGAACGGCGCGGTGAAGTTCGTCTACAAGAAGGGAATCTTGTATCGCCACGCCAGGAAACACAACGAACACTTTAAGCAAGTCGTTGTGCCAAAGGAAAAGCGTTGTGAAGTGCTGAAGCTTGCACACGAAAGTCTCATGGGTGGACACATGGGAATTGCTAAGACACGTGACCGTCTTGTAAAAGAGTTTTACTGGCCAGGGGTCCAGGGAGACGTAAAACGGTTCTGTCTCTCCTGTGACAAATGCCAGAGAATGGCACCGAAAACGGATCAACGACCCATTCCCTTGCGGAGTACGCCCCTTATCGATGAACCATTTAGACGTGTCGCCATGGATTTAATCGGACCGATAAAACCCGCGTCTGCGCACGGAAATCGGTATATTTTAACGGTCGTCGATTATGCTACACGCTATCCGGAGGCCGTAGCATTGCGTAACATTGACACGGAAACCGTCGCGGAAGCTCTGTTTGTGATCTGGTCAAGAGTCGGAGTGCCCGACGAGATCTTGACCGATCAAGGGACACAATTCATGAGTCGGGGGATGGCGGAGGTGAATCGTCTCATGTCAATTAAGCACCTCACGACCACACCGTATCACCCCCAATGTAACGGATTGGTCGAACGGTTTAATGGGACTCTAAAGCACACACTCAAGAAATTGTGCGAAGGCCGCCCCAAGGATTGGGACCGATATATTCCAGCCATGCTTTTCGCATACCGGGAAGGACCACAAGCGAGTTTGGGGTTCTCTCCCTTTGAACTCTTTTACGGAGGACCGTACGCGGCCCAATCGCCGTACTGAGACAGCTGTGGACAGACGACCACGCTGTAGAGGAAGTACGCACTACCTACCAGTACGTCGCGGACTTACGCAACAAACTGGAAGAGGTTTGTTCTCTCGCGCAAGATAATCTCAAACGAGCTAAGGCGCAGCAGGCGAAAAATTACAACAAGCGCGCAAAACCACGTCAGTTTGAGGTAGGGGATAAGGTGTTGTTGTTGTTGCCCCAGGAACACAACAAGTTGCAAGTTTCCTGGAGGGGTCCATACGTCGTCACCGAGAAGGTCGGAGGTGAAAACTGCCGGATACGGCTACCGACGAAAGAGAAATTGTACCATGCCAATTTGCTCAAGAGGTACCGGGAAAGGGAGACCGTAAGCGATTTTGTTGTCGCCACGATAGTCACCGAGGATGCCGAAGGCGATACGGAAGGTGCCAACACTGTCCCGAGCTGTCCATTAACGAGGGTCGAGACTCCGTCGGACGTTGAGTGTGACCCCATGTTAACTGAAGGCCAGCGGGACGAGATAGAGACCTTGCTGGCCGGGTATTCCGACGTGTTAACAGAAAAACCCGGGAGGACGGCGCTTGTCGAGTTCGGGTTAAAGATGGTGGACGACCGACCAGTGCAGCGGAAACCCTACCCCTTGCCCCACGCGAAACGACAAGTTGTAAGGGAGGAAATTGAGCAAATGATTGCTCTGGGAGTAATCGAACCTGCCGACTCTCTGTACAGCTCACCAGTAGTCCTAGTGCAGAAGAAGGACGGCACCCATCGGTTTTGCGTCGACTACCGGAAGCTGAATCAGGTGACAGAATTTCAAGTCGAAATGTTACCTGACCCGGAACATATCTTCGCTTCGGTCTCAAAAGCGAAATATTTTTCCAAGCTGGATTTGTCCAAGGGGTATTGGCAAATTCCGGTAAGGAAAGAAGACAGACCGAAGCTTGCTTTTGCTACTCCCGACGGGACATACCAATGGCTGGTTATGCCGTTCGGGGTACAAAACGCGCCCAGCATCTTTACCAGGATGATGCGGAAGTTGTTGGAGCCCTTGCGCGATAGGGGTGTCCACAACTTCATGGATGACCTCTTGTTAGCTACAGAGACATGGGGTGAACACCTCACTCTGTTAGCTGACGTTTTGGAGCGGCTACGTCAGGAGGGCTTGACAGCCCGACCTTCCAAATGTCACCTTGGTTTCAGGACATTGGACTATTTAGGACATACCCTGAGCCACGGCACGCTGTCTCCAGAGAATTCGAAGGTGGAGCAACTGCGAAACGCCGCACGCCCCACCACGAAAACGGAGGTGAGGTCATTTCTGGGATTGGCAGGATACTATCGGAGGTATGTCGCTAATTTCAGCGCGATTGCGGGGCCGTTGTCCGACCTAACCAAGAAACGGACCCCGAGTAAGATTATTTGGACAGATGCGTGTGAGCACGCTTTCCAAACACTGAAGGCTAGACTTACATCCGACGCCGTTGTTCGTCTACCGGATTTGGATAAGGAATTCGTTCTTCGCACCGATGCATGCGACACAGGACTGGGAGCAGTACTGCTACAGGAGCATGACAACACGCTTTTCCCTGTCGCATACGGCAGTCGGAAGTTGTCGGCTGTCGAGAGGAACTACTCCGTATCGGAGAGGGAATGTCTCGGAATAGTGTTCACGGTTTGAGCGATACCTATATGGACGCAAGTTCATATTGGAGACCGACCACCAACCACTCGCCTATTTGGCGCAGGCAAAGTTGTCCAATGGTCGATTGATGCGATGGTCGCTGTTCCTACAGCAGTACCAGATGCAGATCAGATACGTGAAAGGATCTGAAAACGTAGGCGCAGATTTCATGAGTAGAAGCGCTGGAATGATATAGATCATTCTGATTAAATTTTCATGTTCATACTCAGTTTAGCATCTAGTTGATTTTGCTGATGTTGTTCTTTATATTGTTGTAACACTTTTGCATTTGTAGTATTTTGAGGGAATAAAATCCTGATTTTATTCTCAAGCGTGGGGGGATGTGACGATTTTACCCCAACCCCTTGTATGTAGGTATAAGTTACTATAACTTGTGATTCTGACTGGCCTTGTACATGTATAAATTGTATGTCTGCCTGACTCAGCTGTGATGTTTCAAATTGTTCGAAGTTAGCTAATCCCCTTACGTAAGATGGTCTTTGTTAGCTCTCGAGGGGAGAGGAGACTGTGTCCATCGCGGACGGGTGACGTAACCACATCAAAGGACAGGACAGCGTCAAATAAGAAGACTGTAACAATTGATAGACACACAGACAGACATTCGGATGATTGACAGTCGAACGACTGACCAGAGTCAAACGCCCTCCAATCGAAATGCGATGTGGGGGGGGGACTTGATTCGAAACATTTTAGATAAAACCCAATGTTTAGTAGGAATTAGTCAGTTTGCTACAAGACGTAACTGTGTAGAACTCCGTACGGCCAGACGAGAATTGGCGGTAGACTCAGATTTTGGAAATCAAGGAAATCTTAAGATAGCTTCAAAGGTCAGTATGATTTTGTTTGATTTCTGCTTGATACGTCTGCGGAATGGAAGGATTCTCGTATGTATATTCATTTTACTTGTATTGTAGTATGAATAGTTAATTATGATATTAATATT
Source organism: Unio delphinus (assembly GCA_029339505.1). NCBI lineage: Eukaryota > Metazoa > Mollusca > Bivalvia > Unionida > Unionidae > Unio > Unio delphinus. Next base: position 17,452,146 of record JAQISU010000046.1, read on the forward strand.
TTGCATCTTTCGTGATGTTCGTTAATACCTTTGCTTGCAATTGATTATGATGTAAATTCGTTGCATCTTCTTCATGATATTATATTACCAATTATTTTGTGAGGTAAAATGCTGCTCTTCTTTTGTTAGTAATATGTGTGCATATTATTTCGTGAAATATTACGTTTACGCCCTTTTGAAAGGACGATTTGTATTCGTGAAGAATTGTATTGTTTGCTAGCCGCTATAAGAATTAATATTATAATTCTTTGTGTAGGTATATTATGGTAGACTAGCACTTTGTTTACGTAATGATATATTTTGCCTTTGAGTTAACGGATTTCCGTTATTGCAATTAGAATGTGAATATTGTGGATTTGGTACGCTTGTGTAGGAAATGTATATAAATATATATAAATATATAGATAGTCATATTACTAATAGTAGTAATATTATAATACAATGATATTTGAAATATTTGTATGTATATACTGATAGGGCTCAGTATGTAGATGTTTGAATTCTTTGTGAGATTGTGTTGTGGCGCCATTTTGTAAGCGGCGGAAGCGTATGGGAATTTCGATGTGTGCGCATGCGTGACCAAAAATGTCCCGCCTTAAACTGATGGTTCAATTCAGTGACTTAGTGTGAGGTAATATTCATCACCCTATGCTAATGCATTATACCTTTCAACAGGAAGCTTTCGGGTGACGTTGAGAGAATTTCGGGTGACGTTGAGAGAAGTCCGGGGAAATTTCGGGTGACGTTGAGAGAATTCCGGGGAAGTTCCGGATGACGTGGAAAGAATTCCGAGTGAATTTGAGAGATACCGAGTGAATTTCGGGTGACCTCTAGAGATACCGTAGATACGGAAGTAGAGATAGAAGAGGAAACGGAAGTAGAGGAATCGGAAGGAGAGAAAGACGAAAGGAGACTTTTTTTTAGATGAGTAACACTGAAGAAGGGAAAATATTCCTCACACTGAAATCAAATGATGATCTAGGGATCATTGGGTCAAGAGTGACATTGATTGCTTAATATCTTTAAAATTTTCATTTATTAAATTGTTGATTAAATTTCATCTTTGTATTTCTTTTAATTTAACTGTCGGCATTGCTGACTGGGGGCTCGTAGCTTTATATAATATATTGTCCAGAAGTAAACATTCTGAATGCGGACCAGGGGAACTTCCTCATAATTCTTTAACGTCTATGGGAAGAACCCCACCCCTACTAAACGACACTTCACAATGGAAAACCAAGTGAGAACCCCCCAACACGAGGGAAACTCCCACAGTTAGGACAGCAGTGAATGGTTGAAGCTATCGTTTTGGACATCTAGAGCATACAATTTTAAGGTAACAGTGTTATTGCTATTATCAATAATACTAATATTATTAATATCATCATTAATAATAATAATAATAATAATAATAATAATAATAATAATAATAATAATAATAATGAGGACTTTGTATAGCGCCTAATCGTACGAAGCTCTAAGCGCTTTACACCATCAATAATAATTTGACTACACTACAGAACAACAAATGACAAAAACAATGAAACTGGAAAACATAAAAACATGCTGAAAACATTTAAGATACAAAACATGATTAGGTCGCTAAGTTTGTCCCTGCAGTCGAAACAGGTGAGTCTTAAGAGCACTCTTAAAAGGGACCACTGTGTCGTTGTGTCTGATTTCAATGGGCAATTCGTTCCACGTCGCCGGGCCCTGGCGTGCAAATGAACGTTGTCCATATGACTTTGTTTTCACCTTAGGAACAATGAGTATACGAATATCAGAAGACGATCGTAAGGATCTAGCTGGTGTATACACATGGGTGAGGCTGGATAGGTATGTTGGACTGGAGTCTGTCATTGAAATATAGCCCAGAGAACAAATTTTGTGTTTGATTCTGTTTCGAATTGATAGCCAATGTAGGGTACAGAGTAGTGGTGAGGTGTGCTCTGATCGAGATACTCTAAAGATGATCCGTGCAGCTGTGTTTTTAACTTTTTGAAGTTTCTGGAGTAAATATTGTGACGAACCAGACAGAATTGAGTTACAATACTCCAGTCTTGAAAGTACTAATGAACACACAAGTGTTTTAGTGGCATCAACTGAAAGATATTTACGAATGGAACTGATGCGTCTCAATTCAAGATATGCAGCCTTGTATATGTTCATGACATGTAGGTGCAATGTGAGAGTAATGTCTAGAGTTACGCCTAGGTTCTGTACTGACTGTGAGAATTTAATACTGGTGTTGTTGATATTTATTGTCTGAGATAAAGGATGTGAATGAGAAAGTCTTTGTGTTGTGATCAGAATAGCCTCAGTTTTATCATCATTCATCTGCAGCTTGTTGCATGTCATCCATGATTTCACATCAGAAATGCACTTCTCTACTCCATGGATGTATATTTGGGTGTCATCAGCATACAATTGGTGCGACACTGGGTGATGATCTATGACACTTGAGAGCGGCTGAGTATACATAATGAAGAGAACAGGTCCAAGAACAGATCCCTGTGGAACACCACAACATACATCAACTGGGCTGGAGTGTATTCCATTTGCAGATATAATTTGTGTCCTGTTAACTAAGTAGGACTTGAACCACTGTAAGGCTATATTCTGAATGCCAAATACATGCTGTAGACAGTGAAGTAATATATCATGGTCTATTGTGTCAAATACTGCAGATAAATCATGGAGAGTGAGGACTGTAATCTTTCCACTATCCAAAGCAGAGAGAATGTCACTAAATTCTTTTAGAAAAGTAGTTTCTGTACTGTGGCAAGGGCGATATGCAGACTGTACATTGCTAAAAAGACTGTTTGTATTCAAATGAGATACAAGCTGAGTTAGAACAACCTTTTCAAAGATTTTTATATGAATGGGAGATTAGAAACTGGGCGGTAGTTTTTTAAATCGTTATGGTCCAGTGTTGGTTTCTTCAACAGTGGCTTTACGATGGCAGTTTTGAAAAATGATGGGAATTCTCCTGATGAGAGAGAGAAATATTAATAACATCAGTTAGTGAAGGCAATATTGGGTCTAAGCACTCAAGCAGCAGTAATGTCGGCATTGGAACATGTTCACAAGACTTTGGTGCACTTTTCATCACGATTGTCCGTACTAAATCTATAGAAACAGGTTCAAATGCTCCTAACGGTTGTCGCTGAAATTCTGCATGATGACTGTATGGTGACGAATCAGTTGAAATAGTGCTGTCAAGCGAATCTCTAATCGTTTGTACTTTGTCATCGAATAAATTTGCAAATTGATCTGGTAGGTCTAGTGGGGAGGAGGTTGTTGGAAGTGGTGTACATTTGTTCCTTGACATTAGTTTGTTAGTTATCTCTAAGAGCTCTTTGCAGCCGGAACTCTCCGTGATCTTAGTACTGTAGTGGGATGATTTGGCTAAATGGACTATGTTTGGCTAAATGGACTATGTTTGTGACGTTCTTTTTAACGGCTTCGTAGATTTGTTTTTGAATACTGACTCTGGTGGAAAGCCAAAGCCTCTCTGCTTTTCGTCGATGTCTTTTAGCAGTGCGAAGCTGGTTCTAACGCTGCTATACCATGGAGAACACTTATTTTATTGATACTCTGCATTTGGTGGATGGGGCATTTTTTTCAAGCAATGAACGCAGGCAATTATCAAGTTGTTCCGCTGTTGGATGTAAGAAAGTTGTTAGGTTTTCTTGGATGTCATGCATGAATTTGGTTCTATTTATCATATGGAGGTTTCTCTTAGTAGCAAATAAAGGTGGAGGGTTTGGGACTGATGCGTCGAGATGGCATACAATACAGAGGTGACCCGATGCAAGTTCATGGGATACAAGGATGGATTGCAGAATATTATCATCAGGTCTATAAAGAAACCAGTCTAAAATATGGGTAGGTTGGTTAACTGACTGATTAAGATTGAAAACATGAATGGAATCTAGGAATTTGGACATGTATGGTTGACCAGGACAGTCAAAGTGAAAGTTCAAATCTCCAGGAATAATTAGGTTGCCACCTATCGAATTTCAATACTCTAGAAGATTTGGAAACTGCTCCAAAAAGAGAGATTCAGTCAGCTTGTTTTTTCTACTAGGAGGAGGACGGTAGAGACAGAAAAAATGGACTGACCTTTCTTCCAGTGTGAGCGTTGTTTGGACTAGTTCAAACGATGTGTGGCAGAAATTGAAGGTTGTGTTGTACTTAAGGCATTTGATCATGGAATTCTTTGTAATTACAGCAATTCCACCTCCGCGAGAGTTTCGGGGGAACGACTTGATGAAGTAATCGCTGGGTGTTAAATCCGCACACTTACATTGATCACCTGCGGAATGTAACCAAGTTTCTGTCAGGAAGATGTAAATATTCTGGTCGTTGATAAAATTAACAATTTCTTTGCGCTTTTCCGATGATCCTACTGATTGAGCGTTGAATAATGCAATACGTAGTGGTATCCCTGGGACAGTCGACACAACGGTTGAGGAGTTTGACCAGGTTATTAAAATTAACGGCAGAATTTTTAAGTTGTTTATCCGTTACGGGCGAAAGGGAGATAACTGGAATTCCTCTTCCTGTCCTACGCAGGCAAGCTTTGAAAGAACGTTTCTTTTTTCGCTTCCGTTTACATTTAAAAAGTCATAAATGTAATAGTATTAGTAGTAATAACGGTAGCAGTAGCATTAATATTTGTAGTTGCTGCTGCCGCTTTTTCTGCTGCTGGTTATGTTGATAATGTTACACAACAATGTTCATTGAAGACTTTCAATTGCAAATGGAATTATATATAGTACATGGGACAAATGTAATAAAGACGATAATTCCTCTCAATATGATAAATGCCCAATAGGCCAACTTTTGACTTTTATGTGATACCTGAAATAATTTCTTGTATTATTTCTACTGTATTAACTTACGTATATCATTTGGTCAAATAAGGCTAGTGTAGTCGAAGCTTTTTGATGACAATAAATAACAAACGAGGAAAAACTATCGCATTGCACACAGGTCCTCATTGCAAAATGCGTGTATCAGGTAACTTTATTCTAGATCTTTCTTTTGTTATGTTTGTTCATTCATAACTTGACCTTAATGTTGCAGGATACAGTCGAAGGTATATGCTATTTTTAGAAACATCACGCTAAATATTACGTTCTGATCACGAATTCATTGCTAAGATGGCATTAATGATAAAAGATTGCTAAGTTATGACACTAATAATACCGTTTTTTAATCCTAATCTGAAGGTTGACGTAAATTCTTCATTTAATTAGTCACAGCGTATACGTCAGTTAAGCAAAAAAGACGAGGAAGATGTGTTTTCATAAAATATCATGTTACTATTACGACTGTAAGATTTTAAAATTAGTCAAAAGTGAGACGTGACAAGCTTTGTAAAATTAAAATTCAACAAATACTATATTTCTCTAGAATACAGAGTTTAAGGGTACAGGTTCTAATACAATGGTTCCGAATACATTTAGTTGAAATCCAAATTAAACCCAATGCTGAAAGTGTTCATGTGTATGTGGTGGCCTGTATCGTGGCGTTGTACCGATATTCTTTTGTTGAAGCATAGTCAGTCATATAATTCCAAGTTCGAAGTCACAATAACTCCCAGTGAATGTCTATGTCTAAGAATCAATATGTATTATATGTTAAACATAGGTTCTATATTTGGAAGATTCAAGTGAGTCGCACCTGTTTTACACTTCCTTATCCACAAGACCCTGTTGTTGTACACATACACACACACACACACACGCAAACAAGACACACACACACGAGAGATAGAGGCATCCCACCTACATCTTCTAAAATAATAGTTTACAATATGTGCAAAATCGGTCATCATGTTGTCATCTGTCGGAAGAATAAACAGTATATATATATATATATATATATATATATATATATATATATATATATATATATATATATATAATATATATATATATATATATATATATATATATATATATATATATATATATATATATATATATATATATATATATATATATATATATATATATATATATCCTTACCTACCTATCACCTGTTATGCACCTGTACACAAACAACAGGTGTGCCAGGTAATAGCTAAACATGGAGAATTTATTTATCGATATAAAAAAATAACATATGCCATGTCAAATGCTAAAGCTGTCAGATATTTGAGGAATCGTGATAGCTTATATGGTATAAAATGAGATTAGTGACCCATGAGTCGTGGTTTCCATAGTAACCATGGCCAGAATTTATATAAATTTAGAAGATTTTTAAAAAAGAGATAGAGTAACTTGTCGTTTTAGCAATTCACAATCACTAAAAAAGACTTTCATTTTCTGAATAGCATTTGCACTGACACCCATAAAGGTAAAACATAAAACTGATAATACAGTTATGGAATGCTATATTATTATAAGGATTTCTACACATTAATATAACTGAAATTCATTTCGTACCCTGCATGTTAAAACGAGATGTTACTTTATCTAGAATTGGTTACAGCGTTGACCCTCTGAGAAACGCGATCCATGATAACGATTTGTTGTCATGATATATCGTCATAGGAAGCAGTCTGTAGGGTTTTTCTATAATAATTGTTGTTGTTGTACGTGTTTAACGCCATTTTTCAGCACACGATTGGCTATACATGGCGGCCAGTATTAATGGTTATCTTTGGATGCATTTCTCTTGACTATTTCGTCATTTTCATGATATATGTGGCATGTGTTTAATATTTGAATACTGACACTTACAAATAATAATAATAATAATAAGAAGAAGAAGAAGAAGAAGAAGAAGAAGAAAAAGAAGAAGAAGAAGAAGAAGAAGAAGAAGAAGAAGAAGAAGAAAAAGAAGAAGAAGAAAAGTAACATAAACATTACCAACAACGCCAAGGAAGACGAACAATCAGTTACATGTTCAAGGCAAATGTTTATGAGCACGAATATGAGGACAGTATCTTCAGTATTAGACATACTACATCTTCATTTTCTCTCCTTCTATGATGTAGGCATGTAGAAATCCATTTCTATGATACATGAATGTAAAGATCCAATTCTATGATAAATGCATGAACAGATTAATTTCTATGATATAGGCATGTAAAGATCCATTTCTATTATGTAGGCATGTAACAATCCATTTCTATGATGTAGGTATGTAAAAGTCAATTTCTATGATATAGGCATGTAAAGATCCATTTATATGATATAGACATGTAAAGATCCATTTCTATGATGTAGGCATGTAACAATCCATTTCTATGATGTAGGTATGTAAAAGTCAATTTCTATGATATAGGCATGTAAAGATCCATTTATATGATATAGACATGTAAAAAGTCATTTCTATAATATAGGCATGTCAAAATCAATTTCTATGATATAGCCGTGTAAAGATCCATTTCTACTATGTAGGCATGCAAAGATCGATTTCAATGATGTAGGTATGTAAAGATCCATTTCTACAATGTAGGCACGTAAAGATCGACTTGTACGATGTAGGCATGTAAAGATCGATTTGTATGATATAGACATGTAAAGATCCATTTCTATGATGTAGGTATGTAAAGATCCATTTCTATGATATTGGCATATAAAGATCGATTTCTATGATGTAGGCATGTAAAAGATCATTTCTATGATGTAGGCATGTAAAAATCCATTTCTACATACTTGTTTCTTTTGCTAATGGTATGCTGTTCTGGATAGGGTGGTCCGTTGTATATAACATCATTGAAGGAGAGTACATTTTATGTGCAATATGATTGCCAATTGAATCGTATTAAAAATATTACAGACACCCATTTCTAGTTCATGACTGTCCATACCAGATTCACGGTTCGAATTATATAGAGAAATTGTAGTGCCTTTTAAATCTTATCTTTTGGTCGTGATTTCGCCTGTTTTTATATATACGGACCAACTGTGACCGCTATGGTGGTATGTTAGCGGTATAGTATGCAGATGTCCCCCAGCAAGCGTAGCAGTATAACACCCCTTCAGAGCAAGCATATTTGGTCGCATTTCGTCAGATTGGCGATAGCCATGCCAGGGTATCGGACAAGAGTAGGAATAAGGTCTTTAGTTGACCGCAAGACTAGCGCTGCAAGGCTTGTCCATGAAACGCAGAGATCTTGTTGTAGTACACATTCTGACAGAGAATAACTCCTCTTTCATCATTTCGCATTGTCATTTCACTATGTTGACCTCGATAGGATTACGAGGCGAATCTGCGACCAAGTATGCGACCAAAGGAACTCCACTCTGCGATCCCTTCTTCGACTCGACGACCAAGTTAGCGACCAGAGGTAGACCAGTCGGCGACTCTACGACCAAGTCGTCGGTCAAAGGAAGACACGTAGACGACCTTTCGACAAGTCTGCAATCCAGTACGGTGGTGGTGGTTGGATGTTAAAATGGACATTCCGACTCTTGAGCAATATCTTCATCATCAGGTAATATAACTTCTTAACTAGAAATTCTTGTATAGTACCTTTTTTTAGTTTGCAGTAACGTTATGATAGCAATAATATTAGTATTAGCAGAAACATTTGCTTCTTTTGGTAGTAAATTATATTATCATTTTGATATGGGGGGTGGGGCGCGGGGGAGAAAGGTAAATATAATATGGTGGTAGAACCATGGAATACCATGTAAGAACCGCCCAACACGAGGGAAACCCCCCACAGTTAGGACAGCAGTGAATGGTTGAAGCTATCGTTTTGGACAACTCGAACATAGAATTTTAAGGTAACAGTGTAATTGCTATTATCAATAATACTAAATTATTAATATCATTAATAATAATAATAATAATAATAATAATAATAATAATAATAATAATAATAATAATGAGGACTTTGTATAGCGAATAATCGTACGAAGCTCTAAGCGTTTTATACCATCAATAATAATATGACTACACTACAGAACAACAAATGACAAAAACAATGAAATTGGAAAACATAAAAACATGCTAAAAACATATAAGATACAAAACATGATTAGGTCGCTAAGTTTGTCCGTGCAGTCGAAACAGGTGAGTCTTAAGAGCACTCTTGAAAGGAACTGTGTCTTTGTGTCTAATCTCAATGGGCAATTCGTTCCACGTCGCCGGGCCCTGGCGTGCAAACGAACGTTGTCCATATGACTTTGTTTTCACCTTGGGAACAATGAGTATACGATTATCAGAAGACGAGCGTAAGGATCTAGCTGGTGTATACACATGGGTGAGGCTGGATAGGTATTTTGGACTGGAGTCTGTCATTGAAACATAGCCCAGAGAACAAGTTTTGTATTTGATTCTGTATCAAATTGATAGCCAATGTAGGGTCCAGAGCAGTGGTGAGGTGTGCTCTGATCGAGGTACTCTAAAGATGATCCGTGCAGCTGTGTTTTGAACTTTTTGAAGTTTCTGGACTAAATATTGTGACGAACCAGACAAAATTGAGTTACAATAGTCCAGTCTTGAAAGTACTAATGAACACACAAGTGTTTTAGTGGCATCAACTGAAAGATATTTACGAATGGAACGGATGCGTCTCAATTCAAGATATGCAGCCTTGCATATGTTCATGACATGTTGGTGCAATGCGAGAGTACTGTCTAGAGTTACGCCTAGGTTCTGTATTGACTGTGAGAATTTAATACTGGTGTTGTTGATATTCATTGTCTGAGCTAAAGAATGTGAATGAGAAAGTCTTTGTGTTGTGATCAGAATAGCCTCAGTTTTATCTTCATTCATCTGCAGCTTGTTGCATGTCATCCATGATTTCACATCAGAAATGCACTTCTCTACTCCATGGATGGTAGCATCAACTTCAGTTGGGTGGCTAGACTTGTATATTTGGGTGTCATCAGCATACAATTGGTGCGACACTGGGTGATGATCTATGACACTTGAGAGCGGCTGAGTATACAGAATGAAGAGAACAGGTCCAAGAACAGATCCCTGTGGAACAACACAACATACGTCAACTGGGCTGGAGTGTATTCCATTTGCGGATATAATTTGTGTCCTGTTAACTAAGTAGGACTTGAACCATTGTAAGGCTATATTCTGAACGCCAAATACATGCTGAAGACGGTGAAGTAATATATCATGATCTATTGTGTCAAATGCTGCAGATAACTCCAGGAGAGAGAGGACTGTAATCTTTTCACTATCCCAAGCAGAGAGAATGTCACTAAATTCTTTTACAAGAGCAGTTTCTGTACTGTGGCAAGGGCGATATGCAGACTGTACATTGCTAAAAATACTGATAGAATTCAAATGAGATACAAGTTGAGTTAGAACAACGTTTTCTAAGATTTTTTATATGAATGGGAGATTAGAAACTAGGCGGTAGTTCTTTAAATCGTTATTGTCCAGTGCTGGTTTCTTCAGCAGTGGCTTTACGATGGCAGTTTTGAAAATTGATGGGAATTCCCCTGATGATAGAGAGATAGATATTAATAACATCAGTTAGTGAAGGCAATATTGGGTCTAAGCACTCAAGCAGCAGTGATGTCGGAATTGGATCAAGTTCACATAACTTTGGTGCACTTTTCATCACGATTGTCCGTACTAAATCTTTAGAAACAGGTTCAAATGCTCCTAACGGTAGTCGCTGAAGTTCTGCATCATAACTGTATGGTGATGAATCAGTTGAAATTGTGCTGTCAAGCGAATCTCTAATGGTTTGTACTTTGTCATCGAATACATTTGCAAATTGATCTGGTAGGTCTAGTGGAGAGAAGGTTGTTGGAAGTGGTTTACATTTGTTCCTTGACATTAGTTTGTTAGTTATCTCTAAGAGCTCTTTGCAGCTGGAACTCTCCGTGATCTTAGTACTGTAGTGGGATGATTTGGCTAAATGGACTATGTTTGTGACGTTCTTTTTCGCGACGTCGTAGATTTGTTTTTGAATAGTGAGTCTGGTGGAAAGCCAAAGCCTCTCTGCATTTCGGCGATGTCTTCTATCAGTGCGAAGCTGGTCCCTAAACACTGCTATACCATGGAGAACACTTTTTTATTGATACTCCGCATTTGGTGGCTGGGGCTTTTTTTTTCAAGCAATTCACCGCGGTAGTTATCAAGTTGTTCCGCTGTTGGATGTAAGAAAGTTGTTAGGTTTTCTTGGATGCCATGCATGAAATTGGTTCTATTTATCATACGGAGGTTTCTCTTGGTAGCAAATAGAGGTGGAGGGTTAGGGACTGATACGTCGACATGGCATACAATGCAGAGGTGACCCGATGCAAGTTCGTGGGATACAAGGGTGGATTGCAGAATATTATCATCAGGTCTATAAAGAAACCAGTCTACAATTTGACTACGTTTATGGGTAGGTTGGTTAAATGACCGATTAAGATTGAAAACATGAATGGAATCTAGGAATTTGGACATGTATGGTTGACCAGGACAGTCAAAGTGAAAGTTGAAATCTCCAAGAATAATTAGGTTGCCACCTATCGAATTTCAATACTCAAGAAGATTTGGAAACTGCTCCAAAAAGAGAGATTCAGTCAGCTTGTTTTTTCTACTAGGAGGAGAAAGGTAGAGACAGAAAAAATGGACTGACCTTTGTTCCGGTGTGAGCGTTGTTTGGACAAGTTCAAACGATGTGTGGCAGAAATTGAAGGTTGTGTTGTACTTAAGGCATTTGATCATGGAATTCTTTGTAATTACAGCAATTCCACCTCCGCGAGAGTTTCGGGGGAACGACTTGATGGAGTAATCGCTGGGTGATAAATCCGCACACTTACATTCATCACCTGCGGAATGTAACCAAGTTTCTGTCAGGAAGAAAATGTCAATGTTCTGGTCTTTGATAAAATTAACAATTTCTGTGCGCTTTTCCGGTGATCCTACTCAATTAGCGTTGAATAATGCAATACGTAGTGGTATCCCTGGGACAGTTGACACAACGGTTGACGATTTAAGAGGAATTTGAACCAGGTTATTAAAATTAACGGCAGAATTTTTAAGTTGTTTATCCGTTACGGGCGAAAGGGAGATAACTGGAATTCTTCTTCCTGTTCTACGCTGGCCAGCTTTGAAAGAACATTTCTTTTTTCGCTTACGTTTACATTTAAGAAGTCATAAATGTAATAGTAGTAGTAGTAATAACGGTAGCAGTAGCACTAATATTTGTAGTTGCTGTTGTTGCTTTTTTGTTATTGTTGGTGCTGCTGCTGCTGCTGCTTTTTCTGCTGCTGGTTATGTTGATAATGTTACACAACAATATTCATTGAAAACTTTCAATTGCAAATAGAATTATATATAGTACATGGGACAAATGTAATAAAGACGATAATTCCTCTCAATATTGCTCAAATATGGTAAATGCCCAAAAGGCCAACGTATAACTTTATGTGATATCTGAAATAATTTCTTGTATTGTTTCTACTATATTAACGTACGTATATCATTTGGTCAAATAAGGCTAGTGTCGTCAAACTTTTTTGATGACAATAAAAAAATAACGAGGAAAAACTATCACATTGCACACAGGTCTTCATTGTTAAATGCGTGTATCATGTAACTTTATTCTAGATCTTTCTTTTGTTATGCTTGTACATTCATAACTTCACCTTATTAATGTTGCAGGATACAGTCGAAGGTATATGCTATTTTTAGAAACATCACGGTAAATATTGCGTTCTGATCACGAATTCATTGCTTAGATGGCAATAATGATAACAGTTTGCTAAGTCATGACACTAATAATACCGTTTTTTAATCCTAATCTGAAGGTTGACGTAAATTCTTCATTTAATTAGTCACAGCGTATACGTCAGTTAAGCAAAAAAGACGAGGAAGATGTGTTTTCATACAATATCATGTTACTATTACGACTGTAAGGTCATAAAATTAATCAAGTGTGAGACGTAACAAGCTTTGTAAAATTAAAATTCAACAAATACTATATTTCTCTAGAATACAGAGTTTAAGGGCACAGAGAACCTGCGGTATTGTGAATTATATATACAGGTTCTAATACAAAAGTTCCGAATACATTTAGTTGAAATCCAAATGAAACCCAATGCTGAAAGTGTTCATGTGTATGTGGTGGCCTGTATCGTGGCGTTGTACCGATATTCTTTTGTTGAAGCATAGTCAGTCATATAATTCCAAGTTCGAATTCACAATAACTCCCAGTGAATGTCTATGTCTAAGAATCAATATGTATTATATGTTAAACATAGGTTCTATATTTGGAAGATTCAAGTGAGTCGCACCTGTTTTACACTTCCTTATCCACAAGACCCTGTTGTTGTACACATACACACACACACACACACACACACGCAAACAAGACACACACACACGAGAGATAGAGGCATCCTATCGACATCTTCTAAAATAATAGTTTACAATATGTGGAAAATCAGTCATCATGTTTTCATTTGTCGGAAGAATAAACAGTGCATATATATATATATATATATATATATATATATATATATATATATATATATATATATATATATATATATATATATATATATATATATATATATATATATATATATATAATACCTACCTATCACCTGCTATGCACCTGTACACAAACGACAGGTGTGCCAGGTAATAGCTAAACATGGAGAATTTATCGAAATAAACAAATAACACATGCCATGTCAAATGCTAAAGCTGTCACATATTTGAGGAATCGTGATAGCTTATATGGTAGAAAGTGAGATTAGTAACCCACGAGTCGCGGTTTCCATAGTAACCATGGCCAGATTTTATATAAATTAAGATTTTTGTTTATAAAAAATGATAAAGTAACTTGTTGTTTTAGCAATTCATAATCTTTTAAAAAAAGACCTTCAATTTCTGAATAGCATTTGCACTGACACCCATAAAGGTAAAACATAAAACTGGTAATACAGTTATTGAATGCTGTCTTTTTATAAGGATTTCTACACATTAACAAAACTGAAATTCATTTCGTACCCTGCATGCTAAAACGAGATGTTACTTTATCTAGAATTGGTTACAGCGTTGAACCTCTGAGAAACGCGATCCATGATGGCGATTTGTTGTCATGATAAATCGTCATAGGAAGCAGTCTGTAGGGTTTTTCTTTAATAGTTGTTGTTGTGTTACGGGTTTAACGCCATTTTTCAGCACACGATTGGCTATACATGGCAGCCAGTGTTACTTGTTATCTTTGGTTGCATTTCTCTTGAATATTTCGTCATTTTTATCTTACTGGTTATCCTTGGATGCATTTCTCATGACTATTTCGTCATTCTCGTCTTATTGGTTATCCTTGGATGCATTTCTCTTGACTATTTCGTCATTTTTATCTTACTGGTTATCTTTGGTTCCATTTCTCTTGACTATTTCGTCATTTTTATCTTACTGGTTATCCTTGGATGCATTTCTCTTGATTATATCGTCATTTTCATGATATATGTGCCATGTGTTTAATATTTGAATACTGACACTTACACATGATGATAATAACCTGGTGAATATCTACGCCACATTTAGGTTCTGATTTTTGAAAATGATGCACATTATAATCGTAAATCTTTAACAAATACTCACTTTAAATCTGTTCTGCTTATTTGTGTATTTCTTTAGTAATACTTTAATATACATACATGTTAATGTTGGTTCATGTGTTGTTTTTTGAGACTTTATATGAAGAAACAGACACAAATTTGCCCATGATCTCAAATTATTACTGTATTGGTCACAAAAGGAAAGTTTGTTGGGATTGATAGCCGTTTTCTATACTTTTAGGCATAAGAAAGTACAGAACAACACTTTCTACCAAGAAACAACAATTGTTTTACATAGTGTAATCGTTCGAAATATATTAACAATTTATTACTAAGATATTAAAACAATGTAGGAAATATATTAAGAATTTATTACAAAAATATTAAAACAAAGTAGGAAATATATTAACAATTATTACAAAGATACGAAAACAATGTAGGAAATGTATTAACAATTTATTACAAAGATATTAAAATAATGTAGGAAATATATTAACAATTATTACAAAGATATGAAACAATGTAAGAATTATATTAACAATGTATTACAAAGATATTAAAACAATGTAGGAAATATATTAACAATTTATTACAACGATAGTGTACCAATGTTATAATTATATTAACAATTTATTACACATTTTGTTATTTAACCTTGAAAATACTAGCGAAAGGAAACTACCAGAATAATCAGCTTAATACTTATTAATTTTCTTGTGTGTTTATTTATTTCTTTTTCTTCTAGAGAAAAGTCTTCAAATAAAATCATATACATGCTTATTATTGTGTATACATTTAGTCTTTAGTATATCGGATTTACAGAAGTAATTAGCACTTTGGCTTGGACCCATGTCCAACGTTCCCTCTAATCGAATGGTAGATGTGCGCGCAGAGCTCGCTGCACTGGACAAGCATCACGGAGACGAGCAAAATTTAACGTTGGATTAAGCAAAAATGGAAAATTCAGCTGCACGGGGATGCCGGAGCAGCTGCGAGCGCTCACACGCGCGCAGCTCAGAGGAAACGTTGCGGGGCCATGTCCCTTGATAGTAACTGCAACGGTGCAGTAAATAATACTTTTAACAGAGATTGACTCTTTCTATCTCTCCGACTCTCTAGTTGGGGCATCGGTTTTTTTTTATATTGCGTCCAAGGAACAAGGTCTTACCTGTCGATTATTAATGGGCTTATCTCCTAGCAATCAAAGATAATCAGTTTAGTAAAAACTAATATTGAAGATATTAATTTAACGTTTTAGAATAATAACAAGATACAAGCACTAGAATTAATATCTGTACATCTGTTTGTCTTTTGGCTTTGACATATTTCGCTCTTTGTTTTTTCTTCAGGCCGTAGAGTTTTCCCTTTATTTCATCGGACAGCATTCTTATTTTCAGCGAATATGATATTTTTTCTGAAATAGTTCGTGATACTGATGAGCCAATGTTATTTTTTTTACATAACTTGTAATAATAATGTTAACCATAGCATGTTCCATTGTAATGCAAATTAAATATAGATGATTCTTCTC
This sequence comes from Unio delphinus, assembly GCA_029339505.1. Taxonomy (NCBI): domain Eukaryota; kingdom Metazoa; phylum Mollusca; class Bivalvia; order Unionida; family Unionidae; genus Unio; species Unio delphinus. The sequence goes on from JAQISU010000046.1 coordinate 17,468,181, forward strand.
ATAAACGGTGTTCGATATGTACAGGTAATTTCATACTACACCTACATTGTTAAAACCTTCAAGGCTTATTTTTGCTAGCACTTTTAGGGATCGGGTGCATGTTCTATCTTTGCTGTGTTTTTTTTCTTTCTGACATATATCCCTGTATATTACCTTATCATAAGATTAACATGATATATGACGTTATTGTACTGAAGGATCTGTACTTCTAGTGCAAGCAATGACTTGGCACAAGTGTCGACTGGTTTCTAATTCTCAAATTTCCTTAAAAATTAATATCACCAGATCTGCCCTATATTCAATTACAACCAATGTAACAGAGAAAGACGAGCACTATGGAAACCAAATTTTTATTTGCATATCAAATGGCTTGAAGATGGGACTAATAAACCTATTTAGATAGGGATGTAAAAATATTTACTATGAAATACCTGACGACATTTTAGCAATAAAGACTTTAGTGGTTGACTTAGATTACATCCCAGAAGAGAGGTCACTAAAGTAAAAAGAGACATGTAAATGAGCGTGTTGAATTAAACTGAGTAATGTAATTAAGGAAAAGTTATATCCATGGTACAAGGTTGAACATAATTATTACTGACGAGCAGCTCTCAATGCCGTTCCTTTTACTCATATTTAGCTATATTGAACTAGACATCATTTGCACAAGTCATTTTTAAAAATTTAACTTGCTATGTCCGTGACCTCTGACATCTTAAACATATTATCGACATATATTTTTATAAAACTAAAGACAGGCCGCCACAAAATTCACTAAAGAAACTCACACAAAATGATAATCTGAGAAACCAATACTTCTTTGACCAACACTGAATTTAACGCGTAATAGTCTGACTGAAAAATCAACATGACTAATCCATCGATAGGTAAAAAAACATCAAAACATTTACTTTTAGAATTTTAAACGTCATTTTTCACCTTCATATTTGACCGTTCATCAAAAAATCAAAAATATTTTTTCTTGTACAAAGATTCCACAAACATTGTTATACTTTCACTCGAAGTGTAGTCGACATCTGACATTTTGGTCTTGAAAGTGAAAAGGTACTACTCGACATTTTGGTCTTGAAATTGGAAATGTACTAGTCGACATTTTGGTCTTGAAATTCCAAAGGTACATCCTTACCCCAATTTCATTCCGTTAGATTGGAAACTGTAATTTGTAGTCATTGTGCAGAAATAATTGGAAACAAACTGATATAACAAGTAAATGACTCTCATGTTTTAATAAATATAATTCGTGTTATTACAAAGTATAAGAATCTACTCAAGCCTCAGGTCCTGGTGTTACTTTGAACAAATCTGAATGTCTGCATTTCAAAATAAAAAAAAAATGCACAATGGATCATCAAAACAAAATATATGTGTCATCTTAACGGATACCACAAAGTTTTGCAAATTATCGCGTTTGTTGACAAGAATAAAGGTTTGGTAAAATGTTTATAAAAATAACGGCAGAACACTGCAAAATGCTGCCTTAACAAAATAACAGGTCTTCATCTCTGCAAACAGTTTTATCTAATTAATGTCCAGTGGAACTAGCTTTTGTAATACTTATAGTTTTCCAGAGTGGAGGAAGTATCAACTTGTGAAAAACCTTTTATGTAAATTAGCATGTTATGGAATTATCCATTTACTAACGATTGGAAAGAATGCGTGTTATTGTTGTCTTTCTATATATTTTAATAACGGACACAATTAGATGTATCGTATCAAATTATTGCATGTATGGATCGTTAAATGGAGTTATTTATTGCGTTCATTCTGACAACTAGTTTCATAAACACATTAATTGTTTTGCTGATATTCAATACCTCCGAATTTTTTGCACCATATCAGCTACTGCCTAACAATTTTTATTTAGGTCATATTCGTTTTATTTAATAATGCTAAAGTTCGTTACTGCTACACATTTGTTCCATGACTACTAAATACGGAATAAATGCAGGAACATAATTCGCTTGATCATTGAGACATAGACACTACACAAGATTTCTATTCAGCAAGGTATCATCAGCGGTGTATTTAACGATGGCGTTGACCAACTTTTTCCAGAAGCCTTCCAATTTGTCTGGGTTATCGGCACCTGGCCATTCCAGTCTTGTCCATTTGAAGCAGACCTTTCTCAATGAGGTGGGAAGAGATCTGATCTTCACGTCTCCTAAGGTTACCAAGATTATTGGTTTCCCTTGATATAGGGCAATTTCCGCCTCAAATTCGCACCATCGACTCCGTGCAAACTCCTTTGACAGGATGAACAGTACAGCACAGGATGACGAAACGGCATTTATAATCTCATCTGTAATACTCACCCCAACATCAAAGTCTCGATCTGATATACAAACAAGATTTTCGTTCACCCCGACCTCCTGTTGGAGTCTTCTTTCTAGTTCGGGAAAAATTGTAGTCAAAACCATGTCACTATCGGAAAAGCTGTATGCAAGATAAAGAAGGAATCGTTGCTGCACGTGAAAATTATCTTCAACAAACTCGTCCAGTTGTTTACGAATCCGTCTGATTCTTAGAATGTGTCGATAGTGCCTCATGTACAAAACAACACAGATGGTCGCTATGACTGGAATGCTACAGAGCACAAGAAGACCTTTGTATCTCTGAAACTCACAGCTATGCCTGTAGGTATCAATGTCGTCCGTGTATGTAGAAAGAAGCCCGCCGTTTTCAGCACAAACTATTCCATCAATGTCGATTATGTACTGTCTGTTATTTGCTATCCAGTTTACCATGTCTTCCTGGTTACAATTGCAACTTATTGGGTTGCTAGCTAACCTAACATGAATTCCAGCTACCTCAATACTCGAGTAGTTATACCCATTTGCAAAGTCCTTCATCACTTCTCTTGTTCGTGTATCTATTCCATTGATACGATTTTCAGTTAGATTTAGAGAACGCAGATGCACTAAAGCACTTGTCAGCCAATCGGTTGTATGTAAGAAGTTTTTAGAAAGATCTAAAACTTCGAGCTTTGTATTGCTTGCAAATATGTCTGAGGGAAGTCGAGACAACCCATTTGCTGAGAGATTCAGAATCTGAAGGTCATGGTTCTGCCGAAATAGAATCCTAAATTCCTCAGGATCACTTTCCTCCATCTTTGAAAGAGAGTTCCCGTTCAAAAGGAGAGTAGTCAGAGATGTCATATTGGCGAATAAAAGACTTGAAATATATTCGCACAAGTTTGAAGAAAAATCGAACTTTTCAAGTCGGTTTAAGCCAGCAATAAGCATGTCCATTCTCATAATACAAATATGATCCAAATATAATTCGCGAAGAGCACTGTTATTGGGAAAAATACATCGACTTTGACTTACACAGTAAACGTTGTCGCTTTTATGACAGTCAGTGCTGAAACCCATGTTAAAAACTTCAAGGTTCTGTATCATAGACCCATTATGAAAGTACTCGCAAAGCGGATGGTTATTTCTATCATTTATCCATTTTTCATATTCGCATTTTTTCTCCATTTTACCTTTTGGAAATGGAACATCTGACGCAATGAGCTTTTTCAATTTATTCAAATTCATAATCGCTAAATATGTGTCTTTGTCGATTAAAAGTTCATTTCGTGACACATCGAGAACTTCTAAAGATGGAACATATTGGTATAGATTTGGACTTGATAGTATCTTTATGTTTGAATCGGGGATGGACAAAATTCTAAGACTGCTATTTTGAAAACAAGAGAAAAACACGTCGTCAAGCGTAACGCTTAATGTCAATGTGTACGAATTACCATCGTTTATTCCTTCTGCATATACTTCTTCCAAATCAGGCCCTGATAATTTAACAATTTTGCAGAGTTGATCTAAATTTATATTTCTCGAAGAACTAACATCTAGGTGACGAAGTTTGAGCTTTAATGACATATTTGCTGGAACAATTTCCACATTCTTAACGTGAAAGGAAAATTTTGATAGACGTGGCAAAGCCTCTAACTCATCCATTCGGAATACGGAAGCCTTCTCAACCATTAGTTTCTTATCGCTCATAATACACAGGTCTGTTAATAGACGAAATCCTAATTGGAAAAAGCTTTTGAAGGGAAATTTTATAGGATCAAAATCTGCGTTAGCATTGAATTCAAGTCTTAAACTTTTAATGTTTTCAACCGAAGTATCAAACAAGGCATCTGCTGTAATGTTTGCTTGTATATTACTGTCAAACCGGCACACACTTGAATAGTTCCCAGAGTCTATACACTTACAATTTGGTACACACCGGCATGTTGTGTATGTAAATATCATGAACAAGAAAGTTAAAACAAGGCAGGTATTATGTGAAGCCCTCATTTCAGATGATTAGGAATGTCCACTGAAATGTATAAAAAAATGAAATCAGTAAATAATGAGGCCCAACAGAATATTTATTAAAGTAAGCAGGAGTGGATAAAGATATGTACTAGAACTCAACTAGTGATCAACAATACTGTGTCAGTAATAACCTAGCGAGACGATTGTGACGAGTAGAGGTGGGTTTCACATTTCTGGAATAATTTTAATCCGATATAATATTAATTTATCCCTCCACTAACATTAAGTACATTTGTGAAGATTACCTGGATATAAATTACAGGTAGATAGAAGAGACAATTTACTTTAAATAGAAATAATCAGACTAAAACTTAATTAAATACCAATTTCAATAAAACTGCAACGACATATGGTGTTTAGTATTATATATCATTATTTAACAAAAGGTGTTTTAAATAAATTGAAAATGTCTATGTTCACAAGTCCTATAGAGGGTAATAAAGAATACTTAGCATGTGTGTGTGTTTATATATAAAGCAAATACTCGAAGATAACGACAGTACTTGCATATTTCAGAGTCTTTACATGCAACGTAATTGTTTCCATTGTTCAAAACAAGGCTACAGCTTTGAAAGAAAAGAAAAAACTAACTAGGGCAATTGAAATATTTGGAAGCCGTGACGATATTTCGAATGTATACGTGATCAAAGGCAAGACGAGTGTGTAATTGCGGCTATGATAAAATTATTTTCGTTGCCATTCGTATCAAATCATGCTATAAAACGTTTTCATCGATACACACTATTAGAAAGACGTTAATAAAATTAGAGATAGGATAAGCTCTCAAAAAATACTTTTTGCTAAAAATGTACTGTTCATTATTAACCAATTATGTACTATAAAACCCTTAAATACTCTATTATGTATTCACCCATTTCTGGACTGATTCACAATTCTTCCATATACTTGGTACCGTGTGACGAGAAGTTGACTGTTCCTGCATTAGACCATAACCAGAGCGAGTTTTTAAATGATAGCTTTAAAATCAAAATAAGAACGATCTTGTTCTGGAAGTTATCCTCTATAGATAAGCAATCTTCACAAGTATGAACCATTTACCCAGTTTGTCAGCAGCTAAAATAATTATTTACAGCGGTGGGTTGAATAATGAAAACTAGAAATATAAACGTTCGATTGTCTTAGTGAGACTCTGCCGAGGACAAGCTGTACATTAATCAAAAATTTATAACGCAAGTATGTTATACTAATCCCGGTGCGTGCGCAGATCGGTGGTGACGATTATTCACTCGCTCGGTACGTATCTCTTTCCTGAGAAGAGAGTATCTACGGTAAGTGGTGCCGCAAACGGTTAAGAAGTACCGACCTAAGCGACACGAAGAGTACAAGCGTTGTGTTGACTCGGAGCATATAGATTAAAGATAACAAAATGGGCGCTTTTGAAATCATCTCCGTTTATGTGTTTAGATGAAACAATTGATTTCGTCCCCGCTACATGAATAGAAATGGAAACTCCTTCCCTCACCAAGAGAGTCGAAGTCACGTGCATGGTCAATCCAATATGTCGCTTAACGATTGGAAATATCGACGGCTAGACATTTCCAACAATATCAGTTCTTCAGTGTTTCAATTATAAAAGAGTGACAGCATAAACTGAAAGTTCCGGAGGCCGTGACCAGTGTATCGAATGAGCAAAAACATGACGCATCAGTGAGTGGGACAGCGGAGACCATTGTCTCCGTTGCCATGAAACATTGCAAGAATACTTATGCACGAAACAATTAGTGTATATAGAATTGACCAAGGCTGATTGCAGAGAGGTCTTCTAATTTGTTCGCTCCCGGAAATTTTCCTGTCATATGTATGGAGCTATCTTCACCAAAACCATTTAGTTTCGTAACACGGTATTTTCAATTTACACTATGACACGGATAATGATCGCTTTAAAGACTTTTTGCAGCAATACAATTAAAACCTAATATCCTAATTTATCAGAAAGGACACAGTAGAAACAAAAATCAAAATATAGAAAGTATTACCTCTCATACAAGCATCATGTTGTGTCCACTATTATGTCTTTGTTTCACATCAAGAGAAGATATACATTGAAGGACATGCGTGAAGAAATATCCAATTAGAAATAGGAAGTTTTGAACAACTTTACTTCTCTTTACAGCAGCAGAATGCAAGCCCACTTGGTCAAAATGAATCTGACACTTATAGACAACAAGTATACTTGAAGAAAGTCAAAACGATCGCTGTTCGTTCCTTGTTTCCGGAACATCTTATGTGAAGATTTTATATACAATATTATACCGTATACCATAATAATAACAAAAACAAACCCCTCCACACGCTCCCATGTGCTTTCCGATCAAAATTAACAGCAGCCAGCATAATTTATCGATGTGTAACAAATTCCAGTTCAGTACCATGCGACCGTTTACGTCGAATCAAATAGCAAACAGTTTACTATGTTTTTATATATGATCTTAAATATATGATTGTTAATGTGGATATACTAAAGACGTATTTTAATCATTTTTGAGATATGCACTAAATTATACTCATCATTTCTATTTCTATTTTTGTTCGCGTACTAATTGTTCCCTCTTAATGATACAAACACACTTATCTCTTTATTTTATGGGCCCTAGAAGGCAGAATGATTTGTAGCGCTCGCCTTTACCGATCCAAGCCATCTCGCCTCTGTCCGCATGTGTTCGAGTCTTTTATTCTGCCAATTAGGGTATCTGAGAAAACATCCCTGCATTTTGGACAGAAATATACCACACAGACCACATGGCAAGTAAGTTATTACATAACAGCAATATATTAATACAGTCTATAAAATTATCAATTCACATAAATGCATAATATGTTTGTAAAATTCACACAAATTGTTGAACTCGTACCAACCTACAATTACCAATTTCAATCGCAAAAATATATTACCACGATATAGCATATTTGAGCTTCTTGTAGATAAAGAATTCAAGATCTGTCAACTAATTCATGTTTCATGCCAAAATATAAAACAGATAACCTTACCTTACGCCTCAACGTCGCCAAAACACACTGCCTTTTGAAACAGAACCTACGACCTAAATACACTCTGGTAAGGCATTATTGCGCATGCTGACTGAGTATTCTTTTGTACCCGACAGTGGCTTAACATTTAATGTCTGGATTTTTTCATCTACAAACTTTGTATGCCAGATGCAAGTGCATTATTCTGAAATAGCTGCCTTTGTGTTTTCTAAATAGGGTGGATATCAATTATTGCCAAACACCAACAATAATGACTTTAAAACACGGTGAATAATTGCATTCAAGTTAAAGGCTAAGAATGGAGTGTGTATGATTACATGAACTGATTAATACATCTAATTTATGTTTAGGCGACATATAGATTTACACAAAGAGAGACATGGGTTAATGGACGTTCACTAACAGAAAGATAAACTATAGTATGTATGTATGTATGTATGTATGTATGTATGTATGTATGTATGTATGTATGTATGTATGTATGTATGTATGTATGTATGTATGTATGTATGTATGTATGTATGTATGTGTGTAGTTTAACACCAGTACCACCGACCATAGTCTCTCTCTCTCTCTCTCTCTCTCTCTCTCTCTCTCTCTCTCTCTCTCTCTCTCTCTCTCTCTAGTCGGTTAAACTTGACATCGAGAGATGACACAAACAAACATTCTCTACGCTCGTCAAATCATGGATTTAAGCCCGTATCTTGCTAGGAGAGAGAGAGAGAGAGAGAGAGAGAGAGAGAGAGAGAGAGAGAGAGACTTTCTCATATTCTCATAATTAATAATAATTGAATTTTAGAACCTTATAATATGTTTCAGAAATAACGACAAAAAACTCAATACATCACAGTACGTGTACCACGTAACCAATACATTTACCGCATGATATCGACGTTTTGCAACTATATATCATTGCCAATATTGTAGATAGATCCCAAGGAATGTGCACACAGCTAAATCACTGCTTGAAAAAAATATCTTACTAGCACTTAAAAGATAAAGAAAGACAAACTTTGCTTGACCTTTACTGAACTTTAAGGTATTAAAGATGATATTTACAAGCAATGTTAGGGTCCTAAAATGCAAATAAATGGCTCACTTTACCAATGAACAAAAGGTGAATGAAAGAAGAACTTTTAGTTTGTAAAGAAGTAGTAAATCGTTCCATTAAGTAATTAAAAAGAACCAATTTCAAAAGATAAAGAACGACATACGTCATTAATGCTTAATGAGTGAGAAAAACTCAGCATGTTAGCGATATAGCGTGGAGACGTCCCCTGCAAGCGTAGCAGTATAACACCCCTTCAGAGCAAGCACGTTTGGTCGTATTTCGTCAGATAGGAGACAGCCATGCCAGGGAATCGGACAAGAGTAGGAATAAGGTCTTTAGTTAACCGCAAGACTGGCGCTGCACGGCTTGTCCATGAAACGCAGAGATCTTGCTGTAATACACATTCTGACAGAGGATAACTCCTATTTCATCATTTCGCATTGTCATTTCTCTATGGTGACCTCGACAGGGTTACGAGGCGAATCTGCGACCAAGTATGCGACCAGAGGAAGTCCACTCTGCGATCCATTCGGCGACTCTACGACCAAGTTAGCGACCAGGGGTAGACCAAGTCGTCGGTCAAAGGAAGACCAGTCGGCGACCTTTCGACAAGTCTGCAATCCAGTCGGTGGTGGTGGTTGGATGTTAAAATGGACATTCTGGCTCTTGAGAAATATCTTCATCATCACGTAATATAACTTCTTAACTAGAAATTCTTGTATTGTACCATTTTTCGTTTGTAGTAACGTTATGATAGCAATAATATTAGTATTAGCAATAACATTTGCTTCTTTTGGTAGTAAATTATACTATCATTTTGATAGGGGGTGGGGGCGGATGAGAAAGGTAAGTATAAAATGGTGGTAGAACCATGGAAAACCAGGTAAGAACCCCCAACACGAGGGAAACTTCTAATAGCTTTCTCACATGCCCAGTTTGTCAGAGCCTGAGACCCGATCCCACAGTTAAGATAGCAGTGAATCGCTTTGGACAACTAGAGTATATAATTTTAAAGTAACAGTGTAATTGCTATTATCAATGATAATATTATTATTAATTTCATTAGTAGTAGTAGTAGTAATAGTGGTAGTAGTTGCACTAATATTAGTAGTTGCTGTTGTTTCGTTTTTGTTATTGTTGCTGCTGCCGCTTTTTCTGCTGCTGATAATGTTACACAACAATGTTCATTGAAGACTTTCGATTGCAAATGGAATTATATATAGTACTTGGGGCAAATGTAATAAAGACGATAATTCCTCTCAATATTGCTCAAATACGGTAAATGCCCAATAGGCCAACGTATGACTTTTATGTGATATCCGAAATAATTTCTTGTATTGTTTCTACTATATTAACGTACGTATATCATTTGATCAAATAAGGCTAGTGTCGTCGAATGTTTTAGATGACAATACTTAACAAACGAGGAAAAACTATCGTATTGCACACAGGTCCTCATTGTAAAATGCGTGTATCAGGTGACTTTATTCTAGATCTTTCTTTCGTTATCGTTGTTCATTCATATCTTGCCCTTATTCATGCTGCAGGATACAGTCGAAGGTATATGCTATTTTTAGGAACATCAAGGTAAATATTACGTTCTGATCACGAATTCATTGCTAAGATGGCAATTATGACAACAGTATGCTAAGTCGTGACACTAATAATACCTTTTTTAAATCCTGATTTGAAAGTGTCGTAAATTCTTCATTTAATTAGTCACAGCGTTTACGTCAGTTAAGCAAAAAAGACGAGGACGATGTGTTTTCATACAATATCATGTTACTATTACGACTGTAAGGTCTCACAATTAGTAAAGAGTTAGACGTAACAAGCTTTGCAAAATTAAAATTCAACAAATACTATATTTCTCTAGAATACAGAGTTTATGGGCATGGAGAACCTGCGGTATTGTGAATTGTATATACAGGTTCTAATACAAAAGTTCCGAATACATTTAGTTGAAATCCAAATTAAACCCAATGGTAAAAGTGTTCATCTGTATGTGGTGGCCTGTATGGTGGCGTTGTACCGATACTCTTTTGTTGAAACACAGTCAAGCATATAATTCCAAGTTCGATTTCACAACAAATCCCAGTGAATATATATATGTCTAAGAATCTTTTTTTTTTGTTATGAGCTCTTTATTTCCAGAGAAAAAATAATTTAAACTAACTTATTTGAATAAATAAATTATAGTCCAAATGAATTTATGGAGGCAACAATAATTTAATTATTTCTCCTGTATCTTGAAGCATGAATGAACAATCGCTCATTAGCAAGATCATATATGATTATACTTGACCTCAGGTCACAATTAGCAATTGCTAACAAATAATATTACCTTAAAGAACATTTCAATCTGGACAGTTCAATCTTGTTACAAAATAAATGTTAGTTTTAATATGAAGGTCATTTATAAGAATAAAATATAGGAGTTGGAATATGTCAGGTACACCCTGGGAATCCCAATAATCTACACGAGTGGTGTCCGACCTGTCCGATTTTAAATGGCCACCCAAAGCTCGAGAAATTTTGTGCGCATGTATGCCAAAACATATCCATGGCCTACTTTCATAGTGTATCTTCCTAACCAGGTAAGTAAAATGTTAATATATTTTATAGCCGTTGCTGTTTTGTTTTCTGCTGCGGCCATCGGCTTTAAGAAAAACAATTTTCAGTTGCCCATGTTGTCACAAACGTTAGATTGCATTGATCTAAACAATGTAGCATGTTTGGAAGATATCACATGACATGACTATTCCTGTACAATAATAGTTTTTAGTTCAAATCATAGAGGAATATAATTTGTTCCAAGGACGAAAACTAACTATTGAAAAATGTATCGCTCTATTCTCAAAATCTTAACAACACTGATTATTGTCACGGAATTGTGTATGACTGGTATCAATATTTATATGTGGTTAAAAATGTACTTTGATTTCGCTTCCGCGTACAGCGTCACCGAGGGTGGTTTGTTAATTATCGACTCTAGTTATTTCGAAATAGTGAGCGAAACTCAGGTCATGCCTGCAGTTGAAAAGTACAAGTACCTACTGCGCATATCGGTCACAGCTAGGGTATATTATAGAGCTAAATCTCAGTAAACATCACATTACAATCCAGTCTTGTCAGAAAACTTGTCGCTTTAAGGAAGCAAAACTTTCAGCTAAAGATGTAAAATAAATTTATAATTATATTCTTATCGCTATTTGTTTTATATGACATAATTGTTTCATATATCAGATGTTTTAGTATTTATTCTACATTTTACAGAGTAAATACCTAGGTTATGTAGTGCCGTTTTATTAGTAATATTATAGTTTGCTTCGAGATGAGTTTTTTGTTGTAAATGAACAGACAATATGAGTTTAATTACACGCTGCATGCATTGAACGTTTAATGTACATGGATAACTAATTCATGTGGGCGATTGCGCAACATTTATGAATGCATAAGTACTTAACCGTGTCAAAGGTATTAAATGGTTTGGTTGTTTTAATTTTAGCTGACCGTGTGTGGGGCTTGTCTATGCTGACCGTATGTGCCCGTGTGTGGTGATTGTGTATGCTGCTTTGTGCATGCTGCTTTTGGGTGTGCTGTATTATATATATAATCGGGTGACGTGAAGTTTGCAGAACTGTGTGGTTTCTTGTGACATATACTCTGTGTCTGGTGACGTTGGTTCAGAAGAGTGTACTGGTATACTGGTGGACTCGATGCGAGGGACCATGGCTTCGTGATGATAGTGTCTGTGTTGAATGTAAGAGCTCTCGAGGGATCCTTCAAGCAGACAGGGGGGAGTGAACCATGCGTGGCGACTCCGCCACCATTGACTAGAGCGGGTGGAACCGGATATACATCTTAGACGTCAAATGGACGCCATGATAGTTGTAAAATACGTTTTCCATATTATTGCTATTACCATCTGAGCAAATATTTCACATTTATGTATCAACTTCGTAAACTTATAATTTCAGCTTTACATTGCAAAATCGTTACATGAACGGTAAAATCATAACATACATGCCTTTACTTTGGTAAGTCGTTATATGAACGATATAGCCAAAATAACAGGCATTGAGATCTGTCTCGTTGTACAAGCTATATATTTGTAAATTCATACATTTGTATTTGTTGATCGGGTGATAAAACGTTATTCACGTCAGTTTCAAATGTCTGTTCGTTGAAATCATTATTTGAGTTTTTTTTCATCGAGTTACCTGTTGTTGATAGTTCCATGTTAGGAACCTTATAATTTTTTCCTTATCGTTTGTTCATAATGGTGTCAGATTTGTTTAACATTTAAATTGCGTTTACAAAAAAACATCTTATTAACGCAGTTGCTTTCGGTGTCTTCGCTAATCCAGTCCCAACACGGCTTCATCCTGTGACACATTCTTCAGTCGAGGTTATGGATTTGGCAAACATATTGTTTATATCCGTGTCACGGACACCGGTGTGCAAAAGATGACCTATTCCGTCGTCCGGCAAAATCTTGTTTGCGACAGTCGAATTTTTGTCTCCATTTTGATTCGAGCTGTAAATGTTGAGAACCTTATTAACCGGATATACGGTACAGCTCGTAATTATTTATGTGCATTCATGTCTATATTTTCCATGTACGATATGTACGATATGTATTATATGGTAAACATAGGTTCTATATTTGGAACATTCAAGTGAGTCGCACCTGTTTTACACTTCCTTATCGACAAGACCCTGTTGTTGTACACACACACACACACACACACACACACACACACACACACACACACACACACACACACACACACACACACACACACGTAACATATTCCACAATGAAACGTGAACTAAATGTTGACTTTGTGAAAAACAGTTCAGATCGTAAAATAAATTGTAAAACTCTTACATGATAACTGAGCATGGAATTTTATTTGCGTTTCTGTTGATACACATTCGTAATAGTGTTAATTATCATTAAACTTGCATATTCCTTCATTTTTTCTTATATTAGCATTTCATTCAATCACCCATCCAATCATCCATTAATCCATGTTATATGTCTCTTCATTACCAAATGCCATCAATTTTCATGGGAGAGTAAGACGGGTAGAGATATGGGTAATGTGGGCGGTTAATGGGCATTCTCTCATGACATTTGGATTGCAACCATAGAAAGACACCATATCTGACATTGAAAAACCTGATATGCCAATTACAATCTAGATGCACAAAAAAGTATGTTAAAAAATGTCAACATGATTAGTCACATAAAGAAAGGCATAGTGAAATTTATAATACGATAAATTATTTACACTGTTATTTCCAAACTCAAATTTTATCAGACGTTTACGAAAAGACAATGTTCTGAGAAAGAATTGATGAGTGATTTGTTTGATACAAATACGAATAACACACCGTTTCATAGGTGATTTATCAGCAAGCAACGCAGCGTACTGTGATTTCACAACACAATCAAATATTTTTTCAGAGTTTTTTTTACATCTTTAAAAGACAAGTACAGTGATTTCTCTCGGGTGGAAACTCTTAGCTGTTTACAAAAGAAGAATCCGAATAACCCGGAAGAGAACAATACATTTTATAAATTACTCATGTTATATATTATTAGTTTTCATTACCGCTATAGAGGCCTCACCATGCAGACCGCCCCCGCAACAGCTGCCGACAGACCGAAATGGTGCTCCCTTGTTGTCGCCTCAAGTTCCAGACGGCTCGGAAAGAATTGATGATGATGATCATATTATTAATGGTGATTTCGTGGAACAAAAAGGTCATTAATCCCAATAAAGTATAGCTTTTCACAGCTCTTTGACGTTATACCTGTAATATACCCATTCCATAGTCTTGTATTAATAATACAGATAATAAATTTTTTATAACAATACCCAATGCAGTTATAATCTGGAGTATTATCATTTGCCGCTCCTGTTCCCGCTCTCCTCTATGTATGGTGACCGTATATTTTACTTGCAAAACGAACTTTTATACATACAAATTACTTTCTTTTAAACACATCTTAGAAATCTTTTGCAGAGGTGTCGTTTTATGCAGGGAATAAATAATGACCTAAATAGTTGCATGCCAACATCTTGTTTCGTACTTAAAGGTATTATCAGTTCATCGTAATCCATTTTTCTGACATGTCATGTGAGACATTTTCTTTCCAGTATTATTGCCGTTGATGGATAACGTTCTCGGGTGGCTACATATTTTGTTTGGTTAAAAACACAGACATGCGCTTGAAATTAGATTCAGAGATTTTGGACTACAGATTAATCTATAGGTGAGAACTTGAGAGAAACTCTATATAATTACATTTATATATTTTGTTTTCAGCCCCGTGTGATAGCGTAATTATAAATAATTGCTAAGTTCATATCCATGTATATCTTCTACGCCTTTATGTCTATGTCATCGACTTAGTTGCATCAAAATTGGTGATGTACATGCAGCCAATACTGAAAGAGTTGACAGCCATGTTTAACCCCAACATGGTACCTGAACGAAAAAAGAAAATAAAAGATACATTTATTATAATCATCAGCATAGACAATTCTTGGCACAATAATTTTACTAATGAATTTTTCTTTTCTAATTCACAAAAGAATAACACATGTTATGGACAAACTTCTGTAAATGCGAGATATGTATCATGTGTGACGTGATCTCCATTTAATACAAATGAATATACTTTTGACTATGGTCAGAATATTTACTCCACCATAACTGTATCACATCTGATAAAGGCTATTAAGAAATGGCAGAAACATGTGATCGTATTATTGATTTTGTAAATTTAAAATAAACAATCAACACTGATCCTAACATAAAACTCAAGTTTGACTGCAAACAACAAAGACCCAGATCTTCTGTCAAATAATGCACCAGCAGATAAACATGTACGTTCTTTTTTCAAACAATTAATCCCAACATGTGGTATAGGTCCAGATCTGCTGGTAAAAAGTATGGCAGATCTGGGTCTATGTAGCTAACAGATGGCTAAGATTTATACACGAGTATATATGTTACCTGTATATTATAAGTTTCACCTGTACATTATAAGTTTTACCTGTATAAGTTTCACCTGTATAGAAATTTGTATATTATATGTTCACCTGCATATTATATGTTTTACATGTATATTATAAGTTTCACCTGTATATTATAAATTTAACCTGTATATTATATGTTATACCTGTATAAGTTTCACCTGGAATTTATGTTTCACCTGTATAGTATAAGTTTCACCTGTATATTATATGTTTTACCGGTATATTATAAGTTTCACCTGTATATTTTATGTTTTACCTGTATATTATAAGTTTAACCTTTATCTTTTAAGTTTCACCTGTATATTAAAAGTTTCACCTGTATATTATATTTTGCTATACTAATACGTTACATCTTTTAATTGTATATTATATGTTTTACCTGTTTATTACATGCAATACTAATACATTACATATTTTACCTGTATCTGCATGTTCCACTGTTTTGGTAAGAGCAATATTTATCACAATGTTCTGTGAGGCCAGACCTGTCACCATTGGGGCCATCACCAAATAAAGCTGCCATACATTGGTCACATAAGACTGGAAGAGAAAACATTGTTACGTGCATAGGCTCGAATAAGAAGCAACACACTAAGAAGTGAAAATAACAAGCTTGTAAAAATTTAACAAACTTATTGAGTACAAATATTTTCATAAAAGAAAAAATAAATAATCTTACGGTTTTAGAGAATCAAGTCCAAAAAATTGATCCGAAAAGAATTCACAATATAATCCACTAGTAGAATTGCAAAAGTCCTGATAATAAAATGTCCTAATACAGCGACCCTTTTAATGCAATTCCAAATGTTGTGGCGACCCAACCGTAAAATTATTTTCGTTCATAACTGTAAAAATGTATATTTCCGATGGTCGTAAGCGACCCCTGGTAGATCGTTGTTCGACCCCTGACGGGGTCGCGACCCACAGGTTGAGAACCGCTGTCCTAATAGTTCCCGGTTCGAATCTTGACGATGTAATCCAAGATGAACGACGATGTGACGTGATGAAGTCAGTTTTTGCTTTATGATAATTCAAATTAGCACAAGTACTTTCCAGATAAATAACACTATAAATTCCTCTTGATCCAAACGAATTGAAATAATTTTTACACTCAAACAATAACACACATCTTTGTATTCTCAAATCCAGACTAAATACTGTCTGTTTTCTCCCCAAACAATAATTTAAATGCCTGTTTTACGTAAACAGGAAGGGGTAACTTGATTTTCCAGAAACTCTTAGAAAGAACCCACGCTCCCAAAGTCACGCACTCGCCACACGAGAAACAGCGATGTCCTTGGAATCAACCAATCATTTTAAAGCCTGTTTATCACTCTGAAACCAGGCCAGAAACTTTCACATTTGCAAGTGCAAGAAAGAAATGAACTGAAACAGTTATTAAATGAATATGAGCACTTATTTCCAGATATTCCCACAAGGACAAACAAAATTTTTCATGACGTTGAAATTGAAAAATCCAAACCTGTTAAACAACATCCATACAGGATGAATCCACTCAAACAGGAATATTTAAAAAAAGGAAATTCAATATTTGCTGGAGAATGATTTTATCGAGCCCAGTAAAAGTGATTGGAATTCACCATGCATACTTGTTCGAAAACCAGATAAAACTTTCCGTATGTGCACTGATTATAGGAAGGTGAACAGTGTGCCAAAAACACATTCATTCCCATTACCAAGAATTGACGATTGTATTGATAAAATCGGGAATGCCAAGTATGTCACCAAATTTGACCTTCTGAAAGGATTTTGGCAGATTCTACTAACGGAAAGAGCAAAGGAAATCTCGGCATTATTTTTACTCCAGATGGACTACCAATATAAAGTAATGCCATTCAGGATGAAAAGTACATTTCAACGTCTCATGAATATGATCACCTCTCGTCTAGAAAATTGTAATGCCTATATAGATGACGTCATCATCTACAACGACACCTGGATAGAACATCTAGGAACAAGTCGAAAATTCTTTGACAGACTCACTGATGCATGTTTGACAGTTAATTTATCTAAAAGTGAGTTCTGCCGTGCTAGTGTGACTTTCTTAGGATATATTGTGGGACATGGGCAAGTTAAACCAATAGATGCTAAGTTTGAGGCTATTTCTAAATTCCCTGTGCCTGAAAAAGATAATTTAATTGCAGACGCTCTTTCCTGTGTATAACAATATATTATATTATATACACTGTGTAATTTATATGAGTTCTTTTAACTTCAAGTGTAAATTGGTTTGTGATAAAAAGAAAGTTTTATCATATAAACCTTTCTTTTTATTTTATGGAGGAAGGTGTTACGTATATTTGATTTAAATAATTTATTTATTTTTGTCAGATTCAAATTTGACATTTTTGGGTTTAAAATTCATTAGTTGGGAGATTTATTTTTCTAGAAGGTGGGGTCATCTGTAAACACCAGGTGTTGACCTTACTTCAATTTCGGTCCCGCGTGGCATTTTCTCTTGAATGTGCCCAGGTGATGCCATAATTCGCCAGGTCTTTTTCCACTTGTTGGATCCAGGTTTTCTTAGGTGCATTTCTTGAGACCTTCTAGGTTTCCGGTCTGGTGCGCCACAGGGCTCGATACGGTAGACGCCTCTCTTCCATTCGGCAGACATGGCCAAACCAGCGAAGCCTAGCACGTCTAATCAGTTATTCCACCGTCGGTTGGTGAGAGCATCGGGCCCGGATTTCCACGTTTGGGATTCTGTCCAGAAGGTTTACTCCCAGTATTCGTCTGAGGCAGCGCATTTGAAATACCTCCAGCTTCTTGAGGTCCGCGTCTAGGAGGACCCACGTCTCTGCTCCATATAGGAGTATTGGGAGGATGAGAGTGCGGTATAGACGCACTTTGGTCATCACCGAGAGGGCCTTTTTTCTCCATATGCACCAAGCTAGTGACCCGAACGCAGATGTTGCCAGTCCCAGGCGATGCGAGATGTCGGTGGAGGCCGCTATTGATCTGCTTCGGATTATAGACCCCAGATATTTAGATTCCTCCACTTGCTGAAGATAGACTCCGTTAAGGGAGACGGTCACTGGGGTGTTGTCCGATGTCATAACAACTGTTTTGGCGGTGTTGATCTTTAACCCAAATCTGGCGGCTTCATCGGCGATCTCTTGCAGAATTTTTATTGCTTCGGCTTCGTCCTCAGTGAGAAATGCACTATCGTCCGCGAACATTAGATCTGTGGCATGTTCATCGAACCATGCCCCAAACGTGATCCCTCTACGTCCCAGGAATACCTTGCGCATGATACAATCGACCACGATGTTGAAGAGGCTAGGTGAGAGTACGCATCCCTGACGGACGCCCGTTTTCACCCATATATCATTCGTGTTTGCCCCTTGGATTCGAACTTGACTGGTTGACCCGTCATAGGTGTTGGTAAGTAGCCGAATGTATTTTGGAGGGTATCCTTCCGCTTCCAAGGCTTTCCACAAAGCCGGGCGATGGACACTGTCGAACGCTGCGGAGAAATCAATGAACACCATGATTGTGCGTTTTCCACACCGAATTCTTTCCTCGAAGATTTGACGGAGCGTGAAGATCTGGTGGCAGCAGCTTCTTCTAGGTCGAAAACCGGCCTGTTTCTCTCGTGCCGCTTCCTCCCGCCGTTTTAGTACCCTTCTATGGATGATCTTCATAAATACTTTGCCAAGTATGGAGAGCAGGCTGATGCCCAGATAGTTCTTACAGTCCGTTTTGTCTCCTTTCTTGAAGATTGGTACGATGATTGATTTCTTCCATGCTGTTGGTACCGCTTCCAAACGCCATATCAATCTCAGCAGCGCGTGTAATCTTTCGACGATGATCTCTCCGCCGTATTTCCATGGTTCTGGTGTCACATCATCAATGCTCGGCGCTTTGTTGTTCTTCAGGTCTAAGATGGCAGTCCGTATTTCCTTCATAGACGGTTCGGACTCATCGACTAGCGCAGATAACTCGTCCATTGCGTCCACCGATTCCATCGGTCCAGGTGGGGCGTCGTGGTTGAGGAGGGTGCAGAAGAAGTCCTGCCAGCGGTCCAAACGACCTATGTTAGAGCTGATGAATTTTCCGGTCTTGTCTTTGATGTTGTTCTCAAACGGCCGAGATTTCCCGGCTAGTCGTCGAATGGTTGAGTAAAGGGTTCGGAATTCGTTTCGGTTGGCTGCCACTTCCATATCTTTTGCGAGATCTTCCCAATACACGACTCTATCCTCCTTCAAATGAACTCTGACCAGTTTGTTGAGGCGTCTATATTCCGGTTGGATATTTAACTTGCATTTCTTCCGTTTATCGATGAGAAACAAGGTCTCTTCGGATATCCAGGGTTGAACGCGCCGCTTCGTTGATGGACACACCACTTTGGTACTGTCTGTAATTGCCTTCGCAAGCTCGTTTGCAAGACGATCAACTCCCTCCTGTGATTCATCTGCCTCCGATGTAGTAAGGGCTTCAAAACGATTCTTTAGGGTGATCTGGTATTTTTGCCGGACCGCTGAGTCTCTTAAGAGTGCTACGTTCGGTTTTTGCTCTCTTTTGTTATTGGATTCTGGACGCTTCAATCTTAGTCGAATCTTGATTCTGACCAGGTGGTGGTCGGACCCACAATCCGCTCTACGCATGGCTCGAACGTCTTGGAGTGAGGTTTGGAATCGCCGGGAAATCGCTACATAGTCGATGCACGCCCAGTCCCGTCCATTGGCAGATCTCCAGGTTAATTGGGGACGAGGCGGGTGGCGGAATAGCGAATTTCCTATCCTGAGACCGTTGAGTAAGGCGAATGAAAGGAATCGTGTTCCATTGTCGTTGATCGAGCCCACTCCAAAAGGGCCAAGAACATCCGGCCACGCATGGTTGTCGCGCCCGGTGTGGGCATTTAAGTTTCGTATTGATGATACCATGAAGAGTGAGGACCGCCATTCGACTAGAGATGGGATGGAATCCAGTGACGTATGTTAAAGCTGCTGTCCACCATGAATCCGACACCCTCGATGTGTTTCGTGTTCCCGGATTAATGGAGCTGGAATTTCGCATGACTTGCCGGAGAAATAAACGTCGTGTTGCCCGACCCGAGTTCTTTGGCCACTTGTTCCCGATGTCCAACTGCGTGACCCGTACGAATATTCCATGTTACCATCAAGGTAGGCTGCTTAGTCGAAATCGCAGATGATGTCCGACGATCTTGTTGTCGTTTATCTGAAGTTTCTCTCCCCCTCCAGTAGCATATTTCTCGGCGACGTCCTGGATTGGGGAACTGACCAGCGTCGACGCATCGGCTGCCCCGCATGCGGTAATCTATACTAATTAAGTTAGTACATTTTCATATATATATATATATATATATATATATATATATACAGAGTGGATTTTGGAGTAAATGAATAACTCAAACACATTTTGGAGTAAATGGATAACTCAAACACAATGTGTGAAAGATGAAAATGTACTAACTTAATTAGTAAAGAAAATATATGAAGTATAAATGCAATGATTCTCACAAGCTCTCAACATACAATTGATCCAATTATTATATACTAAGATTCACACATTGAAATTAAACCAATACTATTTGATATATCTGATATACAGATTTAAGAAACCTCAGTTTCAAATAATAGTACACACTGTAAGATATTCACATAATTTCACGTATAGGCTAGGATTGAGATTCAAACAATCTCAAGTTTTCATATACTTTTCAAATGTTCTGCACTGTAAGAAAGATTCACAAATCTCCTGGAATTCAACAAAGATTCAAAATAATGTCATGTAAATACAAATGTACCAATTAAAACAACACTTGGAGCAAACATTTGCTTCTTGACCCTTGTACAGTCGCAGGATTCATACACCGATAAACCGCAGTTTCACCACGTCCCTAGGGATGGCCCAGACTTGTATCGGCCGCTCGCACTCTTCATAGATCCCTCATATGTACTACATATGCCCACGTACAGACAACATACAGCACCCTTGTATTAGCTACGTCTACAGTCGTGGCTCCACCACATGTGCATACGTACATACACATAGACAGCTCTACGCTTCAGCTAAACTCGTCAGCTTAAACAGATACAGACATACGTACATACCTATAGACAGCTATACGATTATGCTAAGCTCGTCAGCTAAACTCTTCATACTCGTTAGACTCGTTAGCTTTGTTAGACTCGTTAGCCTCGTTACACCCTTGCGACTCCTTAGACCCGTTAGACTCCTTAGACTCGTTAGACTCCTTAGACTCGTTAGACTCAGACTTGTTAGCCTCGTCAGCTACAGTAAAACCAAACTGGTAATACTAATGAGTTCTGGAAAATGCTAATATATTAAACTATTAATAGCAACTTGAAATTCACAGTTCACAACGTTTCAAATCTGCATTATAATAACTGAATCATTATACGACATGACAATACAAACTCAATAAACTTCGCATATCAAATGAAATATTAATTTAACACTCACCCCTGTGGCTATAGAATACAATGGAGATACGTACACTCCTCGTCAAGATCTAAGCGACCAGAGTGTCCGTTATACATTAATCCGACTTATATTCAGGGTGAAATACCCGTGCATATCGTGATTTTAATTACTCTCGTTGCAAGTAATTTCCGGCAAGACACATGTTGGTTCCGTCGCTTGTCTGAAAAAAAAAACAACACATGCTCACGAAAAATAGTCAAAAATTTCTCAGGTATAACAAAAAGAAATTTCTTCTAATTCTGTGACAATAACTCCCTTGACAAGTTCTGTTTCAAATGTATACGTTTGTACTGTTTGTATGTTTGTTGGGTACATCTTCAATCTGCAAATAACCCACTGTTACTCATGGGATATGTAAATAACCCGTTTGCCAGTGTCAATTCCCATACGTCTGAATAAATAACCCTTCCTTTCACAGTCATACTTCTCAAATATGTAAAATATTCCATATCTTGTATGGTGTCAAAATAACATATATACACGTGGCTGAGCATGGGGAAGTTACATAGCATTGGTCTGATGCTGCAATATATCATAGTCTGTAAGAATCTATTACCATAAAGTAACTGTTTGACACATTTATAAATCGGTTGCAAAGGAGAAGTATGATATGATGACTAAAAAAATTCACTCTCGTAAAGAGATTACTTATAGATCTGTTTTCATTTTAATCGAGGGTAAAATACCATTCTACAACATATCAAAGTTTAATTAATCGTCTATCCGGCTCATACATTATTTTTGCATATGAATTTTAACATGTATGCCCACTGCGATCCAAGAAAACATTTTACAGAATGCATTTCTCGTTGGTTTTAAAGACATTTTAACGATGGCGAGCTGGAATTAAGTGGCACAGCGATTGACCGAAGCTGGTAACCTTCGTTATCCTGGGTGGATTTTGAGCGAGTAACCACTAAGGGTATGACGTTCTATCACCAATCTGCTACGGCTCTCTACTTGTTTCAAGTCATAGTACAGGTGATAATGAATAGCTAGCTTATCGTCCTAGTTTGCAAAGAGATTTCACTTGTGCTAGATACTCTGGCTACGATAATGGCATATAGCAATAGTGTCAATGGATTAATGGCATATAGCAATAGTGTCTATGGGTTAATGGCATATAGCAATAGTGTCAATGGGTCAAGCTCGAATGCAAATACAGTTCTATGGTTAAGAGAGAGGATCCAGCTGAATGATAGGTAAAACAGCAAAGTTGCCAAATGTGCCAGTTTGACAAATATAGTTCAACATCGTCTTTTTCCTGCGAATTCTAGCTGTTTCTGAAGAATAAAGTCCGTCTGTGACAAGTAGTTGTAGTTGTTGGGTTTAACGCCATTTTTCAGCACACGATAGGCCATACATGGCGGCCAGTATTATTGGTGGAGGAAGAACCAGGGAAAACCCCTGGAAAGAAACACCGACCCACGAGAAGCTATTGGCAAGCTTTCTCACATTAGTACATTTGCCGAATCTTAGACTCGAACCCACGCAGACAGAGGTGAGATGGCAGTGATCCATAACAGAAAGCGCTTTAGACCACTCGGCCAGTCGGGGCCCCATCCGTCTTTGACAGGAGATTATATGTACATTATAGTAGCATGAAACTGCCTGGGAGATGATTCATGTTGTGTGCATTAGAGGGATTCCAACTATCGGTTTTTATTTGTCCCTTAACAACATTTTATTTTGGTGTGCACGAGGGACTGCTGACACCGCTTTGACGCAGATATTCTTTTATAAGTAGAACGAAATCACCATCGATATTTACATCCTTCATTGGGTCATCCAGCACCACTTCGCTAGAATCCGTAACCTCATCATGGCGATCAGATTCCATCAGTTATATACATTGACAGAAATCTAATGTTTTAACATAAAAACAAGAAACGGCATAGGACTTGTCATGGTGAACGTTGAATACTTAGAACTGATTGTTATCTGCAGCCACTAATGGTTTAGATAATGCAGCTGTATAAGATTCAATAAGAATACTGCTTCGATTTCTTAAATTTAACAACATTCACTGCTTATCATGTATGAACACATCCATTCAACTCCACGAACCCTTTTGCTATCGTTATTATAATCATATATGATCCGGTCTCGCGCAGCTTTAAGATGTGACGTTTACGTCCGTCAGAACCATTTTCTTCAAAATTGAAAATAAGTCCGCCATTTGCTATTTTTATCTCATCATTAAAAGGATAAATTTGATTTTCTCCTTCTTTCCCTAATATTCCCGTAATTATACTCTATGACGTTACAACTCTAGGTGGGTGCGATCGTTATATCCATATGCAGTTTTATCGCAGAATCTGCTACATCAAAATAATCTTTGATAAACTCGTGCAATTTACCATTGTCTATGTGACCTCAACCAAATTCTTTGCGACAGTGCCTTTGTACTTGACAATAATATCTTGAGGATATCTCTACGCTTTACGTTTTCGGTCTGCGAAATTGATCTTCAAATCACAAGTTCACAAAGACGGACACAACCAATAACATGACTAATAAAACTCAATATTTTGTACTCTTTTGTGGTAGATAGGCCCAGGCCTACATCATCACCGTCTCGACGAGCTGAGTAACGTCTGTAAATGTTAACATACATTGTTGTGTAATAATACGTTCTTTAATGTGAAATTAGTGTTTGTGGAGTTGTGGAACGCTCTAGTACAGGCTTGTTTACTATTCTTGAATAAAAAATTAACAGTATCAATTCATACAAGTTCATACAAATACAAATACAAACTTTGAGTGACAGGCCCTGTTTGCCAATCCAGACTGACGATGCCAGTTTCTTCTGTGTTTGGTATCATCGATGCAAGATCATCTTGAAGCAAAACGCCACAGAAATGCTTGATTCAGTTTGCTACGGCGACTAAATCTATGTTGATCAACGGACTGGTCAACGATGCGATCTTATTCGACTTTGTAATTGAAGACCTTTGTCTGTGCGCATTAAACGACTGCTGCCTGGTAATTGATAGCCTCTTCCAATTTTGCTATACATCCACCGACCGCCTTTTTCAAAACTTTTCCTGATGCAATTAAGACAGCCCAAAAGCTGCAGGTTTTGCATCACCAGGAGACACTATTGCAAACCAATGATGAAATCTACGCAATAACGCATTTTTTCCATCGGTCTTGCACATTGTGCCTTCTCTGACTTGGACAATTTTAAATTTACTGACGTCTTTTATATTGACAGCGTTAAGCTGAGCGAGCTGTGTTTGGGTCAACCAAACGGGGTCATTTCTAGTCAAATTGGCTGCATAAAGTTTCCGTGTGACCTCATAATTATTTCTTATGTCTTGCTTTTTCCCCCACAAGGTAATAAGGCGGACACACAATGCAGGATATCACATTGCAAATAAAATACGTAACAGTCTTAATTTACTAATTTTCCACAGGTGTTTCGATCACTCTCATTGTCATTCAGTACCCTCCAACAATGGTGTCTTGTCATAATGTATCATACCACGGCATCCATTGCTGCCACCAGCGTTACCGACACGTGTCTAAAATAAATGTCAACGATGGACTGCCTGAAAAACTCCTAGTGTTCCAGTTAGAAGAAAATAAATCTGGTGCAAAGTACGACAGTCTTGTTCAGAAATCTCCCGACTGGTGACAATATACTTGGCATTGTTCTAGCTCACCAGTTTTCCCTCCGTTTCCAAAAATTCCTCACATGTACGAAAAACCTAAATACGTCATGCACATGCAATTCTAATTTTTAATATGATTTGGACACCTGGTGATTGGGTATGAGTTATACTGAAAATACCGGTCTCTTGCATATATTCTAAATCAAGATATGAGACCTACTTGTGTCCTTTTCTTCTTCAAGTTTTCATCTTCTTGCGTTTTTGTACTTAGTGTAAAGTTGATGTACCAAATCTAAGATTTAGCGTGAAAAATGACACTGTGATGCGCACAAGTAGAGTACAAAATTGGTGTAGTTTGCGGGGGAACGTCTTGATGGCGTGTTAGATCCGATGGGTGTTAGATCTGTGCACTTGGGCTCAACACCTGATGTTTTTAACCATGTTTCTGTCAGGAAAAAGACGTCGGTATTCTGTTCGTTTGTAAAAGTAACTATTTATGTGGGCTTTTCAGGTGGTCCTACTGATTGGGCGCTGAATAATGCAATACGCAGTGGTATCTCTGAGATAGTTAACAAATAGGTTGGCGATCTAATAGTGATTTGCACAAGGTTATCTAAAATAACGGCCAAATTTTTAAATTGTTTAGCAGGAACGGGCGAAAGAGAGATAACTGGAATTTTTCTTCCTGCTCTACGCCGGTCAGCTTTGAAACAACGTTTTCTTTTTTCGCTTCCGCTTACATTTAAGTAATGATGGCTGTGGTCCCAGTTCGTTTAGTCTTGAGCACTATGTAGTATGAAGAGCCAAGGAATGATCATTTAAGCAAATTAATGAGGGTCCATTATAGCATGATGGTGGTTTATTAAAAAGTAACGGACGTTGTAGAAGTGCAGCCAGACAGCTGAGAAAAATTTTAATTGGATTCGTTTCGTAAATAAGGAGATGAAGAAACCCATACGAACTGACTAGCCAGGGCATGATGGAACACAATAATGTAGACCAAAATGGACAACAAGCACATATATCATGACAAACAGCACAAAAACGGAACAGCTTCTTCAAGCCGGTTAAGCGATAGCGGCCATCTTAATGCAGGTAATGGTTCACTTTACAAAATCTCATATTTGGTTTTATGTTTCTTTTGAAATGAAAATTAGATATATATCTATATCTATGACCTGATATATTTCTAACGTAAGGACGGTATGCGTAATACATATATATTATACCAGATACAATTTTAATATGTAAACGCGGTATGGCTGATACATATGCATGAGACCTGATAGCTTTCTATCGTAAGGACGGTCTGATTAACACATTCGTACTAGACCGAATATATTTCTTAAGTAGGGCATTAAACTCATAGTTCAATGTGTACGTTATGGAGACACATAGTGCAATGTGTACGTTATGGAGACACATAGTACAATGTGTACGTTATGGAGACACATAGTACAATGTGTACGTTATGGAGACACATAGTGCAATGTGTACGTTATGGAGACTCATAGTACAATGTGAACGTTATGGAGACACATAGTACAATGTGTACGTTATGGAGACACATAGTACAATGTGTACGTTATGGAGACACATAGTGCAATGTGTATGTTATGGAGACACATAGTACAATGTGTACGTTATGGAGACACATAGTACAATGTGTACGTTATGGAGACACATAGTACAATGTGTAAGTTATGGAGACACATAGTACAATGTGTACGTTATGGAGACACATAGTACAATGTGTACGTTATGGAGACACATAGTACAATGTGTACGTTATGGAGACTCATAGTACAATGTGTACGTTATGAAGACACATATTTAACTCTTCTGAAATAGCTCGTGATACTAATGTGTAAATTTGAAATGTTTTACCCAACTTTTATTAATAATGTTAACCATGTTTCATTGTAACGCAAATGAAAAATTGATGAATCTTCTCATAAACGGTGTTCGCTATGTACAGTTAGTTTAATATTGTATCTTTGTTGTTCTTTTTTCTGACCTGAATCTCTGTATATTAACTTATCATGAGCTTAACATTGTATATGACGTTATTGAACTGTTGTCTTTATTCCCGTTACACTAAATAATACACTACAGCATTTGTAAATACTGTTCACGTACTCTGCATTATTTAAATAAGTATAAAATGCCTGATAAACTTGAAACAAATCCGATACTTTACAGAAGTAGACCCTTAAAATAAGTGTGTAATCTGAACATTGAGGATAAAGTCTTATGTTATACATGGCATGCAAAACAAACAAGGAAGACTTTTGCCGTCATATACAATCTTTGCTATATATAGATCTTTTCAAATTTTATCCGGATAATTTTCAAACAGAAATCTTTATATTGTGAGCTTCACTATAGCGCGTCTCAAAAGATAAATACACGCAAATGTATACACTTAAAGAAAATGTACACTGCTCTTTTGTATAAAAAAACAACACTCAGGTATAAAATAAATACCAGCAAATATCGTTAGACAAAACCCATTAAGGTGGTTTTACTGAAGGATAATTGTAAATGTCGGCCGCTAGTTGTTACGTGGATTTTCCACGGTCTTTCTTCTAGCAGGTGTATTGATAAAATGCATGCCCTATATTATGTTATCTTGAAAAGTAGGGGATCTCTCTCCCTCCCTCCCTCTCTCTCTCTCTCATATATATATATATATATATATATATATATATATATATATATATATATATATATATATATGTGTGTGTGTGTGTGTGTGTGTGTGTGTGTGTGTCTGTGTGTGTGTGTGTGATTTTTTATGAGGACAATCATATTCATTCGATCCGCTATCAAATGGTCGAATAATCAGTTTTCACACGCATATGCGAGATGCCTAGTTATTCCATCACTTCCAATATTAGATAAAAACAAACTACCTGATTTCCTAGTTTGGATACGCCTGTCAAAAGTGACCGGGCAAGTTCACTTTGCAGATTGCACTTGTTCAGCGTGGCAAGTATACAACTTTAAAATGTTAACTTAAACTCTTCACTTGAAAGGTATAGTTAATCATTAACATTATTTGACATGCGACATTCCTGCAATTATAATCAGAGCAACATCTGTTCATATTGTCCCTTTATCTTTTTAAAGTTAAACGAGGATTTATATATTTGTGTTGATTCCTTGAATTAACCCCCACTCCATCCCAATTAAACAAAACCTGGGAATAAGAATAACAGTAAAGTATCATTACATATGTGATACATCACACTATCTGCTATACTTATAAAAACTTGAGACAGCTTAAATATCAACATTTAATGGTATTTCTTTTTTTGCACGGACAAGGAGAGACATTGCTTATTTGCTGTATGCCCTTATTGACATCAAAGAGTAAAGGAAAGCAGGTGAAATCCGATCCTAATTCTATAGGTACAGAATATTAAAAACTCGTGTTTGAAGCACGTGCTCGCGTGCTGCGGCGTATCTGGCTCGCATCAAGGATGGGTCTCTACTGAAATATATAGCATTCAGAACTTTAAAGTTATCGAGTTTTTTTTAATATGATTATATTTCCATAAGTCGTCGTCGTCATCATCATAATCATCAAAATAAGTAGTAAATCATTATCGGGGGACTATGGTGTAATTCATGCTTTATCGAAATTTGCTCCGTTGCCATTGCACCGTGAATTAAATCTTACCCTTAATATTGCGGAACATAACAAGCTTTACTACTGTTTATACATTTTACAACCTTTTTATTTTTGTGTTTCTATGGACCTTGAAATAATAATAATAATAATAATAATAATAATAATAATAATAATAATAAGAAGAAGAATAATAATAATAATTCAACGATAATGAGGGGCAATTCCTTCATCTTCAAGCTTGCAAAGGTATACCACTCTGTGAATGTAATAAAGTTTCAGGAGTTGTTTCCCTTATTTTTACTGTACGAGAGAAATTGCAGCTACCTCCCTCTGACCAGGAAGTCGTAGACATGTACCTGGACAGTTAATCTGGTGAATTCTCATCCGACAATGACCTATTGGAGATAAATGAGAATAATGTTACACTGAAAATACAAATACAAACAAACTAGAAAAATATAAAAGTTGTCACTAGAAAACCTATTGAAGCTAAAACTTTCTATTTGTAATTGGTGTTTTAATCTCTCATTCCTCCAATTTATGCAGAAGTTTCTCTTCCAACTCTTCTATACTTCGCCGATATCAAGATTGTTCCCAAGCCTCGTTAACGGATTAGGCTTGTGTGCCTATAAACAGACCTGTCAAAGATGCATCTGTATTCAGTCTGTTAAATGAAACAAAGCATCATTGTTCAATCCAACAATTTTACATAATTGTGATCAACCATAACATATTTCATCCGGTTGTTTTGGTGCATCTACAATTACTTATGATCTAATATTAGCTTTTAGATTACCTGGCTACACGGTGGTTTTCGAATAACCTTTTCATTGAAAAGTTGCATTCGCTCTTTCTGTATAATATCAAGGACTGATGTTGCAATAAATTCGTGGTTTAAAAATATCTGAAATGTTTTATTGTTTGTATTTCCCTGTCATTCGAAACAAAATGTTTTCAGTTACGTTTTAGAAACTGTAGATGGATTTTCAGAATCAAATTTCTTTTCAATTGTCTCCTGGGAAAATATTCGCTAATAAAATCAAATCTTGATGGCACTCCATCATGGTAGTGTTTTTCGTACTGCTGTCAATGGTGTCCATGACTTGTAATCATCCTTTTGTAAACTGTCTTTACCGTTGACTTTGTAATTTTGTCAATGAGAGCAAAACAATGTTGCTTAAAAAGACTAATACACAATATTATCACGTGCCCCCTATTGACTTATTATCAACCCCACAGACGTACGGACGATTAAAGGTTAAATAGGTCCGAGTGTTCCAAGTTAACAAACCAAACTATTTAGATGTATAAAAGGTGAAGGGTATAGCAATTTAATAAACAAAATCACGTATTCAAGAAGTACAGGACAATATTTCAATGCATATTGCTTTCAATCAATACAAGACCTATTCAAATTGCCATCACGCAAAATTAAGGTGTTTCCTTCCTGTGCCCCTTTTGCTCATATGTATCATCTGCTTTGTAGGGTGGCGCTCACCAGTTATGATGTAGTTTAGAGAGTGACATATGTAAGGTGAAGATGTATCCATTTCCAAACGGACACAATGGATAGAATATTGCCATTCCTCGTTGCTACTTGAATGTATTATGGCTGACAATTCTTTGGATATTGTACTTTTGGAAATTAGAAGTGATCTAAGCAAAATGTTAA
Source organism: Unio delphinus (assembly GCA_029339505.1). Taxonomy (NCBI): domain Eukaryota; kingdom Metazoa; phylum Mollusca; class Bivalvia; order Unionida; family Unionidae; genus Unio; species Unio delphinus. Next base: position 17,499,063 of record JAQISU010000046.1, read on the forward strand.
CTAAAATGACTGCTCCCTTGTGCTCCAAAACAAAATCGGCCTGATGTAGTTTAAAGTACACTATCATTAGCAGCTATTAATAAGGGAGCATGAATGTTGTCAGACAAGACCAGCTTCTGAAAGTGCAATGAATACATTACGAAATATATAAAATGCAAAAATGTTCTCGGCTCTTTCTTGCATACAATTTACCTCTGAAGTTACATGAAAATGACCAAGTGGAGCTAATACTTTTTGAAAGTTTTCCAAGATGCACACCTGACGTAAGCTCAAGCTGTATTCTTTATAACTTATACTACATCCATCAATCATACACCAAAATAAAGGGAATTAAAGGTTCTTTGAACTAGACTTAAGATATTCAAGGTCTTTTTAAAAACGCCAGTATAACCATTGAGACGGGGAAATTATTTTTCTTTACATATATATAAATATATCGAATATAAGACAATAGGTAAACATTGACAAATAATTTAAATATTAAAGTTTTAAAATAATAACGAGAAGAATCCAAAATAATCACAGCAAGTTATATTCTGTCCAGAATAATCGATTGTTCTAAACAAATTTCCTATTGTCGAATACACTTGTCTGTCAACAGTCATGATGTACTCAAATGTCATAACTCATTTGAATAATTCATGATTGTCACAAAACATATGTGTTAGTGCAATGAGTAGTTTGTATTTCCTTATAATGATAAAAACAAATGTTTCTTATCAAATAATGTTCAAACGAAGTTGATGTCAGCAAGGAGATAAGAAATTAGAATAACAAATGGCTGGCTGAAATTCCGCAACAATGTCACATTTGTAATGAACCCACATGACCTAACTTCATATTAGGCTATACAATAAAGGTTTCAAAAACTTTTAAGGGTCAAGCACAACGTCACCATACAGTTTTTCTTGCACATAATCACGTTGCACTATTTATTATACTGCTAATGGAAGACCAAAATCTATTGTTGATAGGATAAGGATTGATATAAGCAGTGATCAACTTTACACTTTCTTACTAATATTCCAGTGTGCTCTCACAATGGCGATGGATGGACCGTTTAGCATTCTATTTTAACTTGCACGAAAAATATACAACACAAAGACTGAAACTAATTCATTGCTTAAATCAATTATTTATCCATGTTGTCTGGTGATGCCACAACGGCACATTAAATTGGGCATAATGAAACAATTTGTCAGAGTTCTAGATAAGGAGAGTCGGCAGCCTTTAAGTACCTTCAATACATCTTCCATAATCTCTCTCTCTCTCTCTCTCTCTCTCTCTCTCTCTCTCTCTCTCTCTCTCTCTCTCTCTGCGGCAAAGTTGAAAGCATGTGTCTTCGTCAGACCAAATATAAAGGGGATCAAAGTCAGCAATGAATTCTCCAAGAACCTCAGTAGGTACGGATCTTCGGAAACTATTAAGTGCTGGTTAAGACTCTGGTGAATAACTACGCCACATTTGGGGGCTGATTGTTTAAACTGATGCACATTATAATCGTAAATTTTGATCACATACTCACTTTACATCTGTTCTGCTCATTTGTGTATTACTTTAGTAATATCTTAGCATGCATACATGTTAATGTTGGTTCATGTGTTGTTTTTTCAGACTTTATATGAAGAAACAGATACAAATTCGCCCATGTTCTCAAACTATTACTGTATTGGTCACAAAAGCAAAGTTTGTGGGGATTGATAGCCGTTTTCTATACTTTTAGGCATAAGAAATTACGAAACAACACTTACTACCAAGAAACAAAAATTGTTTTACATAGTGTAATCGTTCGAAATATATTAACAATGTATTGCAAAGATATTAAAACAATGTAGAAAATGTGTTAACAATTTATTACAAAGGTATGAAAACAATGTAGGAAATATATTAACAATTATTACAAAGATATTAAAACAATGTAGGAAGTGTATTAACAATTTATTGCAAAGATATTAAAACAATGCAGGAAATGTGTTAACAATTTATTACAAAGATATGAAAACAATGTAGGAAATATATTAACAATTATTACAAAGATATTAAAACAATGTAGGAAATATATTAACAATTTATTACATCGATAGGATACCAATGTAAGAATTATATTAACAATTTATTACAAAGATATCAAAACAATGTAGGAAATATATTAACAATGTCTTACAAAGATCTTAAAACAAGGTAGGAAATAGATTAACAATGTATTACAACGATAGTATACCAATGTAAGAATTATATTAACAATTTATTACAAAGATATTAAAACAATGTAGGAAATATATTAACAATTTATTACACATTTTGTTTTTAACCTTGAAAATACTAGCAGAGGAAACTACCAAAATAACCAGCTTAATACTTATTAGTTTTCTTGTTTGTTTATTTATTTCTTTTTCTTCTAGAGAAATTTCTTCAAATAAAATCATACATGCTTATTATTGTGTATAAATTTAGTTTTTAGTATATTGGATTTACAGAAGTAATAATTAGCACTTTGGCTTGGACCCATGTCCAACGTTCCCTCTAAGCGAATGGTAGATGTGCGCGCAGTGCTCGCTGCATTGCACAAGCATCACGGAGACGAGCAAAATTTAACGTTGGATTGAGCAAAAATTGACAATTCAGCTGCGTGGAGATGCCTGACCTATGGAAAGCCGCAGGTACCCCGGCGGAGATCATAATTTTCCCTATTATTTTATATGGGCAACAATTAGCGGCTCCAACAACAATTAGCGGCTCCTAAATGACGGTGATTACAATTTTTCCCTATATTTTGATATGAACTACAATTAGCGGCTCCTACAACAATTAGCGGCTCCTAAAATCTACAGCTCCGTTTATAAAAACCACAATTAACGGCTCCAAAACATCTGAAGCTCAGTCTACCAACTACAATCACCGGCTCCTTAAAACAGCAACGCCGCTGATAATTTTGAGCTCCGTCTTTACTGACGAACGAGATTTCAACTCCAAAACGAGATCTACTAACTACAATCACCGGCTCCTTCAGTAACGCCGCTGATAATTGTCAGCTCCGTTTTCACAACAGAACCGAACGAGATTTAAACTCATAAACGAGATTTTAATCACCTGATGTCATATTCGGAATACTCACATCTTATCCGCATCATTGTCTTTAACTTTTATCGAGGGAAGTTCAATATTTGTTTCATTTTAAATTTATTTTGTTATTTCCAGCCGTTTGTGTTAAGTAGCCACGTCAAGGTAAGACTTTCATCATCATTAGTTTTCAACATTGTTACAAGGTATTTTCCATTTGGGAAGAATATTAACTTTTTTTTTAATGCAAATATTTTGCTTTGACCAACAAGTTCTCATGTACAGTATCTACCTCTAAATTAAGTTTCGGAGGGGGGGAGGGGGCTTATTGCGTGATTTATAATTGTGTGTTATAACCATTGGATAATTCTGTAAATTTCGATTAAATGTAAAATGTAATGATACATTTTATCCCCATTTTTTTGTCATTTTTATTAGAATTTATTAATTAAGGAATGAAATAAGTTTTGTACGTTTTTTTTTTATATCGTTCTTGTTTGTTTAAAAACTATTATTACAAGGTGAGCATAAACTATAGTGTCTAAATGTGACAATTATAGATTGATTTCAACTTATGTTGCCATATTTTTGTTTATAAAAAATCTGTAAATTATATGTTTCCCCCACTTTCAGATGTTTTGCATTGGATGTTCAGAAAAGCTCTACGATGGAGCCAAGTTTTGTCACCAGTGTGGAACTGCGGTTCCAGGTAAAGGTACATACCACTTTTCATTTACAGGGTTCTCAATACATGTAAAAAATTATGAATCATTTGATAAATTAAGTCATTTGACCCTTGACACCAAACTTGCATGAGTAAATATGAAAATCTTGTGTCAAAATTGAAATCTCAAGAGACATTTATATCTGAGTCATGATCTTTTTTTCCACATGTAAAATGAAGGGAAACAGTATATTTTAACTGATGCATAAAATTTCTTACAACTTTATGAGCTATATTTTCTTTATTCTCACAATTGTTACTAACTTTTGTTTGTATTCTTTGGGTCAGAATGATCATCATTAACAGGAAATAAACTATACATTTTGAGTCATTGTGATAAATTGATATCAGCCAGTGAGTGTAGAGTTCAGTAAAGTAGGAATTCAGAATTGTGCTGTATGGTACATAATTAAGAACTGTAACATGAAAATTAAAATAAATTGAACCTATTTCAGGAGACTGTCATATTTATGTTACTTAATCATACACTGTTAATGTGTTATTACTTTTTTTTTAGCAGCCTCAGTGTCTAAAGGTAGCACATTGTCGGAAGGTTTGTAACTGATCATTTTTTTACATTTTCTTCACTGAGTTCAGGTCATTGACTACAACTCATTTTAATATCACTGGGTGATTGTACAAGACAATTTTAGTGTTAGGTATGATTGTGAAATGTGTTGTGCATTGTTTCATTTAATTCATGGAAAAAATTTGTATTTGTTTTGACTAATGGGGGTGAGTGCAGTTAGGTATCATGAAGTCTATATCTACCCTAGATAGTACCTTGTTTTAACTTTGTTACAAAAGAACAATTTGCACAATGAAGAGAATATTGGCATACCTCTATGTTACTTTCATGTACTGTGGCTAAATATAATTTGATATTGTATTTGAGATTGTAAATGTAAATGTGTCATATAATTTTTATTATTAATAATGCATGATGTAGTTAATACTTGTAGATGTTGCTGTGTGTATGTATATATATATATATATATATATATATATATATATATATATATATATATATATATATATATATGTGTGTGTGTGTGTGTGTGTGTGTGTGTGTGTGTAATGAATGTATGTAAGTACTTTTGTGTTTAATTTTTTTTTTTAACTTTATTTTTTTTAGTTTAAAGGTATGGACTTTGTAGTCTGAAATATAGAATTCTTATCTTATCTTAAATTATCTAAGCACACAGCTAATTAAAATGACTGTTCCATATAATCAGCCTGAATCAATCAAAAGTATTCTATCTTTAGCAGTTATTTAAATTGGGAAAATGAAATTTGCCAGACTTGACAAAAATAGCTTCTGCAAGTGCAAATGAATTACCAAATATATAAAATGTATTTTTAAAAAACAGTTATCTGCTTTTTGTTTTACAATTTACCTCGGGGCCCCGAGTGGTCTTAAGCGCTCTCCATTACCGATCACTGCCATCTCACCTCTGTCTGTGTGTGTTTGAATCTAAGATTCGGCTAATGTGGATATGTGAGAAAGCTTGCCAGTAGCTTCTCGTGGGTCGGTGGTTCTTTCTGGGGGATGGGGGTGATCCCGGGTTCTTCCTCCACCATTAATACTGGCCGCAATGTATAACCTGTCATGTGCTGAAAAATGTCGTTAAGCCCTACAACTACTACAACAACAATTTACCTCTGATGTCCAGGAACTGAAAATTATCAAGTGAATCTATCAGTTTTATTTCTAAAGGTACATATTTGAAGTAATGCCATACTGTATACTCTATATCCCATATTACACCCATCAATCATATACTAAAATAAAAGGAATTAAAGGTTCTTTGAATAATATCTAAGATATACAATGTCCTTTTAAATAGCCAGTATAACCAGTGAGGTCACCTGGTGAAATCTTTTTCTTTAAGATTCTAACTATGCAAAATACAAAACTGGTGAGTACTGTCACGCTTGTGATATTCCCATTAATACTAAATAAGAACTATACAGGCCACTGTAATGAGTCATAAAACCTTTCCTGTTGTTGTTCTATTTACCCATATGTATCTTCATAGCAGTAAAAGACCCTGTTCTTCAATCCCCAGTTAAATTTGCTTGTTTAATTTGTGCAGTTATAAAATGTTTCATTATTAGGGTGAACCATGTTGTGTGAAGATACTTTCTGTTCAAGCCATACCTTGAGAGTGGTATGTGCATATAGTGTTGACTTATGCATTATTAGATGTGTCTTTTTGTATATTCACCTTTCAAAACTTTTGTTACATTTTGTTTGCAGTTTATTTCATGGAATGTTGTGGGGGTATTGATGGTTTATGAATAAATTTGTGTTAATTATATTTTAGAAGGTGAACAGAGCCTGCTGTCTCTCAGAGAAAAGTTCCACAGCTTTAAGGAGAAGTCACTAAAGAAAAAGAATGTTGTGCACAAAGGGTCCAGACTGCCAGAAAGTTCGAGTCATGTATGTATAGTGTGTTCTTGTGTAATATGTATATCACGTTTCCCTAAGTGTTTACCTTTATCATACATATCTTTGTACAGACTTAAATGACAAAGATCTAGAAACTCTTTAATGCATCACTTTGTAAAATTTAAACACATGCTGTTAATTCACAATTAGTTGTAGTAGATTGTATTAACTTTTACTTGTCATACTTTAGAGGAGCTTAAGAGTCTGTTTTCCATCTGTCTCTTAGCACAGGTTTGTTATCATTATTACTCCTGAACTACTTAGAGGGTTGTCACGAATCTTGATACACATTCATCCCATAGTCTACATTCTCCTCAATGAAATTAGTGTCACTAGGAAATCAAGTAAAGTAGTAAGGTGGCCATATTGAAAATCTTGTTGTCACTTCTTCTTATGACAATATCATTGGGTTTACAACAGAAGACTTCTTATGGTGTCTGGTTGGTGCAAACTCAAAATTGTACCAATTGGATATTCACTTGGGGCAATCCTCTTAAAATGAAATTAATATTGACATGGAATTCTAACTAGAAGATTTCTTATGATGTCTAGTTGTATCTTAATTAAATTCATAATGCATCTGTCATGAAGATCTTGTTATTGCTCATCTTCCTGAGTATAATGTCATAATGATATGGTATTTCCAACAGAAGACATCTTTTGATGTTAAATTGCTCTAAAAGAAATGAAGCTTGATCTGATGTCAAAAATGGCTTTCATAGCTGTCATCATGATAATCATGTTATTCATAAAACACTAGAATGCATGGTTATATTAACATAGTCCTTTATCTTTCAAATATGTTCCCTTATCACATTACAGATATATATTGGATTGCCTATGTGAATGATAGCCTGCTCTCCTACTTAAAGTGACTACAAGGTGGTAAGAGTGCAGGATGTCATGTATTTGAACCCTAGCCAAGTCATAACAAAGACATTTAAAAATGTTATTAATAGCTAGCTGCAACACTTTTACTCAGAATTAAGAGGTTGCTGGTTATCCTGGTGTCAGGATAATGTCACAGGGTGGGACATGATGCCCCAGTGCTATACGCCAGTATAAACTACTACACCAGAAATCATAGTGATATGACTGAAAAATTGTGTTAAAAATCCATATCACACACTTTCAGCAACACAGTATTTGGTCACATGAACCGTGATTGATATATCAGATTTAGAAGCTGATTATCAAAATGTTCTTACCATCAAAATTTACTGGCATCTCCAGTGAAGCTAAGATGCTGTATTAGTATGATTTGATCAGGTGGTAGTCTGGAACCTATTTATGTTTCAGTCTTGTTGCAAAAAGATGAACTTATGATGCCTCGAATCGAATGTTTGATGGGACCATTCTATATGGATGACCTGCCCTCTCATGGACAATATTCTTATCTGTATTCCCTCTCCAAAATATCTATTTTTGTAATGTTAATGTGATAAGGGAATGTATTTTTGTAGAAGAAAGCAAAATTTTTAAGTAAATTATGTTTCTCAGGTTACCTATCCAATCATGTTACTTAAAAACTCTCCCACCCACACTGACATGCTAGCATCCTCATTGGTATTTCACTCGGCTTGTTAGCTAGTGACACCAGGTAGTGGCTAGGTTAGGTACTGGGCAAGAGTTATTGCCCTTTGCAAGAGATGTAAATTGTTAACAGAAATTCATTTATTTAGATATTTTGGCCAATACTTGAAATTTATTAGTGGAAACATACAGTGACAATAAAAGTATTGCTTAAAAAGGATGTTATGTTATAAATATATTTCAGATTCACTTTGTCCTTGTACCTGTAAAGTTGTGACATTACATAATTTTCACAAAACTTGTACGTACACTTTATTCTATCAGTACAGATACCATAAATCACCTTTATGTCTTTCAGAATTTAGGTGTCCAAATATTGGACAGAAATTATAAAGCCGTGAAACGCATCTTCCAGGGACCAAGTGGTTTCACTGGAATAATTCACATTTCAGTGGACGGGGCCAGTTCTGGCAAAACATGGAAGGAGCTTATACAAGAAAAGTTTAGTCATTGCAAATTGGCCGTGTGTCGATATGAAGAAGGTGTTTTTACTAAATGTGTAAATGACGAAGATTATAGAATCAGTGACCTTTTAGAAGAAAAAAGAAAAAAAACATCTGAAGGAACTCAGATGTTACATGGTGGTGGAGGGAAAAGGTAATATTTTTACTGGTTAGATATAGCATGTAAAGAATTTCATTGTTCTATGAACACTTTAGTTGTTCCATACAGTTATGTTAAAAACATTTAATGCCCATTTTTATGAAAGTTTATGCTTTAATGCTTGGATATTGTGATATCCTCTTCCATCTGTGTGTCATTAGCTCTATCTTCTCCTAAATCCCAAGTTGTAACATTGACCAAACTTGGTAGATACAATGACGAACTGAAACCGGTAGCAAGAAGTATATAATTATTTGTCCTTTTGATGAGGTGAAAGGTGTTATAAACAAATATACTGCAAGTTCCTTAAATGTTATGAGTATCCGGTCTCAGTGTTTGTGACTATCAATTTTCACGTCTTGCTTTTTAAATGGTATGCATAATTATCTTTAATTGAGGAAATAAAGCTTCTGTTCTCCACAAAAAAGATAATTGTTCATGAAGCACTTACATTTTGTTTCATAAGGACAATGACATCTTATAAAAATTATTTTTTGTGAAATCTATTGAACTAGTGATGATGAGAATGAAACGTTAAACAAAGAAACGTTAAACAATGATGAATCATTGAATTATCACTGATGTCAGTTTTTATTTTATAATAAATTGTTTGCACAGACACATGTACACCATAACCGTGATTATATCAATGTGTATAAAGATTAATACTTTGGTCACTGCAGTATGCTTATACTTAATCACAATTTGTAATAGTATGGCATCATTTATAAATAATGTCCAGATGCAGTCATTGCTGCAGATCCATCATAAATTTAGCTGAAGCTGGTTGACACTGAAATCGTGTCCCTAATATTTCTTTTCCAGAGGTTATAATGTTGAAAAATACTTCCAATATTTCACCCATGAAAATGTAAATGTTCTGACTGAATTTGATGCACATCATTGCAAGGTTCATATTGAAATGGTCATGACAACAGTCCTGCAAAGTATAAAATTTTAAGGCATTTTCATTGTAGGAGTGTATTTTTTGAAATATTGAAGTTTTTTTTTGCTGCAACTTCTAGTTTGATATTTCATTACCACTATAAGTGTATGTTGTATATTTGATTCATGCCTCCGAGTTTTGCAGAGTGTGTAAAGTGATTGTTGTTTCGACATTAAAAACAAATTACTTTTGAATTACAGGCCACACATAATTGTTTAAAAAATTAATTGTTTTAAAATATATTTTTACTTTGATTAAAAATTGAGGTATATGTATTTGGTAAAGACATGTACTTTTTATGGAATCATTTTTATAAAAAATTAAGAATGTTGCTTTCAAAATGATCTTTTACATGTATTTATTTTTATTTGTTTCTTTTTTCATTGTTGTATTAATGTTATGTGGTGTTTTTGTGTGGTTGAGTCATATGTTTTCTTGCCACTTCATATTGTCTATGTCTGCAATGTCTATCATCATCATCATTATCTTGATAGAAAATATAATGCTACCTATTATTTTAAGACTGGCTGTATTTATGTTAATGTTACATTGTAGTTCACATAGCATGTCTCAATGCTCATTTATTTTCAGCAACTTATTGTCACAAATAAATCAATACAGTAGTTGTAAAGTCAGCTGTAGTATTCTTTTTGTGGTAGATTTATGCATGTGTGCCAGTTTAAATGGGTAGTAATAATTGCAAGAAGAATTTGATGTAGATTGCCGGTTGTAGCATATTAATTTATGACTATGATAATCATTCTTTTAGATAGGGATCAGATTCAAAAGTGCTTCCTGGGGCAAAACTCCAACACATCAGCCAAGGTTTTGTTTTATTTTTTTTTTATTAAGTCGTTAAATTATATCTGGGACCAACAGATACAGGAATTGGAAACTATTTTGTACAAAGTCAAATGAAATATATTGTTATATATAAAACTTATTCAAATCAGGGCACATATCACCTGCAAACTCATTGATTTGCAAAGAAGATTCAGTGACATATCCAATATATACATGGATAGGTTAAAAGGTTCTTAAAGACTCCTTTATATGTGATGCATTAATGGAAATAGTGTTATTGAACTAAATACACTTAAACACGTATTGGTACTAATATTGCTGAAAGTTTGTTCTTTCTATTCATTTTTAGACCATTAACTAAAATCACATTTTATACATGGTCAGACATAATACATTGCTAACATAACTCAGTTTATATAACTTGAAAATTATGGTACAAAATTCTTTGACTGGAGTGGAGTGTTATTTCCATTGGCAGTACAATTGCAGCTGCATATGAGGTATTTATCCATATTTTGTCTTCTGTATACTTAATACTTGCTACAGATAATCATAGGGCCCCCGAGTGGCCTAGTAGTCTAAAGCGATCTCCGTTACGAATCACTGCCATGTCACATCTGTCTGCCTGTATTTGATTCTGAGAGTCTAAGATTCTGCTGATGTGGATATGTGAGAAAGCTTACCAATAGCTTCTCGTAGGTCGGTGTTTTTTCCGGGTGTTTTCCCGGGTTCTTCCTCCACTATTAATACTGGCTGCCATGTATAGCCTATCGTGTGCTGAAAAATGGCATTAAGCCCTACAACAACAGCAACAACAGATAAATCATTGTAGATATTTTTGGCACCCATATATGGTGCAAAATGGCATGGTCACTCCTGATTTATATTGGTTTACAAAGGGTAATGACAGCCATATCTGCAAATCCTTAAGGAATGGGTAAATAGTATATGTTCATATTTGCATAAGAAAACTGGTAACAATGAGCAATTTTAGTGATGTGCAAAAAGGTTAACTTCCAAAGTTTGAGCAATATTTCATCAGTGCATTTGAAGACATGACAGATTAAACTTATTATATATTATTTATCTATTATTTTTCAGTATACCAAATAAAATATGCCTAAAAATATATGTACCAATGCATAACTCTTTTTTTAAAATCAGGACTGATAAAAAAATATCAGTATCTAAATTGTAAGCATTCATATAGAGGATTTAACAGTAGAAACTTGTTAATAGTTGTTAGGAAAATACACCCATCCCTACAAACATAAATATATATATATATATACAATATAAATGATCAAAGGTAAAAATGTTCAAAATTGTTTAAAAAGATAAGTGTTAAATGATTAAGAATATGGTTAAAAAAGTGAATCCTTAAAATATGGGGTCAATATTTGTTATGTAGACTGCATTCTTAACAATGTCAGGAGATGTTAACTAATGATTACTTTCTGAGAGTTCAGTGGAGTTATATCTGAGAGCTCAGTGGAGTTTCCCAAACCTCTAAGACTGTTAGTCCCAGATGATATATATGTTGTTCCTTTTTTCCCCAACTTAAGTACATTTATTTTTAATTTTGTTTACGTTTTTCAAAGTTTTTACTGCATACTATTTTGGGAAGTTACCACATTTATCTTGTATTATGTTCAAAATCTTCATTATTTTGTAAGAAATGCAGCTGGCTATCTATATTGGTATACAATTACCCTTCAATGAAAACATAATGCTACATTAATATGGTGTTTTATTTCCAGTTTGTTCACTGGTTCATCATAGATCATTACAAATTTTGAATTAAATATTGTTATAAGTCATGGTGTTAAATGATGGTTACTATATTACTGAAATATATAAAAGTTATTAACAATGTTTTGCTACCTATATCAAATTTACTGCGTTACGTTTTTAGACATGGAACTTTTATTTTGCTGAAGACACTTGACTCTGTCCCATTCACGTCTCTGTGAAGCTATTTCCCTTTACTGCCTTTACAACAATGATAAATCTGCTGTGACTTCAAAGGACTTACTTTGTGGCAAGAAAAGAGCAAGCTGTATGAAATTTCTTTAATTTCTTGTGATTATGTTATTCTATTCCTACTGCTTTCTTAGGTCACCAATTATTTTAGGAGCAGTCCATGAGAATAAGATGAACATAATGGAAAGGCAGTTTGCATGTTGTGCTGAAGAGCAAGTTTCATTTTTAAGCTTCAGTTATGGATCAGCATTGGCATATAATTAAAAAAAGTTCTTATTTGGCATAAATACCTTCCTGTGGTACCAAAAATTATATTTTGTACCTTCTGGCTTCACCAGCCATTAAAATATGAAATTTTTGGTGCCACATCATTTAATATATCCAATTTTAACGTAGGGAAAGAATTGTATTTTCCCCAAAAAGTATCTTTAGCACAAGTTTATTTGCCTTTCATATTCGAGGATCAATAGAAGCCCAACATAAATCTTCAAAAATTTTGGAACAAGTACATTAAGAAAAATGTTCTGCATCACAGGATTTAAAGTGATATTAAATAAGAATTTTTCTTAATATTGATGAATTGAGGCTTTTGTGTCATGTGATATGATAGCTGGCTACATTACTTTCAAAACGTTTGCGTTTTTCTTTTGCCCATGTTGTTTTTACTCTGAATTGTTATATATGAAATCATTGTAGATGTGCTGTCAAATTTCTACATTCATCATACTTTTTGTGGTGTTTTAATAACTTGATCTTAATTCATTGATGCAGTTGTCTAAAAAGTTTATTTATACTGGTCAGCTGAAATGACAATAAAAAGTACAGTGAAACCACTTGCTAAATCCTTTTTAGAATCCCTAAATGTTCATAAATGTTTTCAGATATACATTGTACTCATTATTGCTTAGTGAACTATTGTGCATTGGTTTCATTAACATTTTATAAGAACAAGATTCAGAAATAAAGTTTTTTTCTTTTGCACAACATGAACAGTTTGAAATTTTAGATGGCTCAAAATAATCTTTATGATTATATTTTTTAACAATGTACATAGTCAGACAGTGTCAAATAAAGATGATGGGAAAGTGAAAGGTGACTATTTATAAGAAGTGTGTATTTAAGTGGTTCATATCAGTATGTCTTTCGATCATACTTTTGACTTTCTATGTGCATGGAATCTCAATTAGATCCCCCTAAAAAATTCTTTATATTATGCTTACTTATTTGGGCAGTTGAAGTTTCTCTCAAGTTAATCATAAATGTAGACATAATAATATTTCTTAATACAGTAATGAAATGTTAAAAATTTGTAGATACTTGAATGCAGTGTTTACTTATAAAATTAATTGACTTGTCAGTATAAATAGACATTTTCAACAAGGTGTAGACTTTTTGAATTGAAAGTCTAGTGATTCCATAACTTAGTTCTTAAGTACAATTTGCAGATACATGGGAGTAAACCAAATCGTGCCTAGCAAATACCTTTTGTGCACAGCTTATGAATGTATGAGCTATGAGGATTTGAATAATTCCAATGTAGCCATGAGAATTTATAATACACTCTGAAAAGTACCCTTATGACTCTTTCAAACTTCATGGGATTTCCAGAAGCTAAAAGTCATATTCGTATGATAAGGGCAAATCCTATTATTGAGTTACTTAAACACTGTTGCTAGTCATTTTGACTTGATCATATTTGTGATGAGAAGCTTGTTAGCATCTTTGAAACAAATCACTTAGCATACTAAAATGCAATTTTGCTTACTTATTTATATGTATATGATCTGGTTAGATTTTAAGCAAGTTCTCCATCTTTTACACTTTTGTTGTGACATTTTCTTTTGTACAGGGATTTTTTACATCATGCAGCTCTGATGTTGAAGTTGAACTATTATCAGCAGTTACCAAGGTATTTTATTTGTATGCTATGTATGGTGGGAATTATTTTAATATTTACAATAAGACATCCTATTTTGATATAATTTAAACATTTTAATTTTATTTCACCTTGGCAACCATGGTGGGTATGTAAGAAAGTCTGCCAATAATTTCCAGTATGGATGGTGGTTCTTCCCTCACCAAATATACTAGCCACCTTGCTTAACTGGTTACGCTGAAAATGGAGTTATAACATGCACAATGAAACTAAAACAGTTGGGGCCAACCATTTAGTATGTACGCAAAAATCTGGCAAAACTCGACCCATCCCCCATCGCTGTACAAATGCATACTTTTTACACACATCCAACCTGCATGCGTACGTTTAACAAAAGCCAATCATCTCCCCCCCCCCTCCCAAATCTATAGAACAGACTGTATTTAATCCATGCAGAAACAATCAAGGATTAATAATATTAACATGTTTAATAAAACATATGGTCTTGAATTTCTGGTAGTTCATTGGAGCCAGTGGAGTATTTGTTCATTCAAGTTAATCATTTGTGAATTTTGGCTTAAAGTTACAGTCTCATAAAATACATTTATTAAATTACATCTATCAGGACTATCTTGATGAAATATTTCAACAGGCTTGCATATTCTGTTACCTTGATAACAATGTAACTTTTGATTATCATACATGTTTCTTGTTCTTTCTCATGTTGATGTTTTAATTATTGTCTTTGGCAGAGACCTAACATGGTGAAAGCTCAAGTTAACATTATGTTTTTGTAACATCACACCTGCCCAATTACACTTTGTACTTCCTTAAATCATCCCCCCCCCCCCATTCGTACATATGCTTCTGCTTAGTACCCCTCTCCCCAGTTGCGGTATTGACATGGGCAAATTTATTTTTACAAGTAACATATATATCATTCACCCTGTTTGATAATTTTCATAATTCTGTGAATTTTGGCATTTATCTTTGCACAAATGTGTTCGAAGTTCCTCCTTTAAATTGGTTCAGAATTTTTTAGAAATGTGAAAAATAGACATTACAAATATTGGAGATATATGACAGTTTTGACTGCAGTAGACTATTCTGGGAAACAGAAAAGGACAGTGAGCAGTCTGTATTTTTGAGAGATTGCATTAATTTTGAAATGTCAACAAGTGATACACATCATGCTACATGTCTGCGGCATGATGCCCCAGTGATAGACATCACTATAAACTGTCACACTGCAGTCATCGTAGCGATATGACTGAAAAATTGTTAAGCTACATTAAAAATCCTAATAACACACAATCACACTGACCCCCCCCCCTTTCCATGCACACAACCCCCCCCCCCCCCAACCATATGTTTACTTACTAAATGGATGGCCCCTTTGGTAAAAATGGTGGAGAAATTATATCTCGTATACAGTTATTATTTTTTTATGATTCTTTTTCTCTTGTTTTGACATAGCCTGAAGTTTTGGACTTGGCAGACATAACTTGGTTCTGGGGCCCCAAGTGGCTGAGTGGTCTAAAGCGCTCACCATTATGGATCACTGCCATTTCACCCATCTGTGTGGGTTCGAGAAGGCTTGCCAGTAGCTTCTTGTGGGTCAGTGGTTCTTCATGGGGTTTACCAGGGTACTTCCTCCACCAGTTATGCTGGTTGCCATGTATGGCCTATCTTTTGCTGAAAAATGGCATTAAACCGTACAACAATAACAAACTTTGGTTCTCATGTTGCTCTGGTAAATTTGTCTACATACTACATTTGTATGGCTTTTACCTGAATTTTTTCAGTTTATGGTTTTTAGTATGTTATTTAGAACATTTTCCTGATTGCATTAGTGCATATAATATTCTTTACAATAATATAAAGTTGATTAAACAGATTGTTTAGATTGATATCAAAGCATAATGGATGCAGAGTAATCGGTAATAGTCAGTTTCTTTACTTTTAAAATTGTATAGTTTAAAACAAAATGCATTTAATGAAACAGTTAAATTCCAGTTTCATTGCTGTAAATAGACGGGTTTCAAAATATTTATCATAAACCTATATTATTGTAAAATGAACAGAAGGAAGAAAAGAATGTGCAGCCCTCAGCATTGTGCAAGTCTTCAACAAAGTCAGCTGTGTCTTCTGCCACTACAGTAATATGTACATCAGATTGTGTAAGTTCGGTGAGGATACATATTTATATTTTAGAAACCTTAAAACAACTTTTATAACCATTACATGTATATGTACTAGTATGTAAAGACATTTTAAAAGAGAGCCTTCAGCCAACTCAGATATCTTGGCAAATTACTGTTATGTGATTTTTAAACAGGTGAGTGATCTCAGGCCTCTTTGCTCTTTTGTTTTCTTTAGACTTGTATTAGATACAGTGTAACAAATATGGTTTACAAGTAAAACAAAGTAATGGGGGTATACATATTTTGATTCACATAACAATCTGGTGGTTGCAAAGCAGTTACCTAGTAATTTTACAATTATAAAAGTTTGCTGTATTTTCTGAATTTTGAAAATAATGCATGTATTGAAAATAGTAAATTCCATCTACTTTTATTCTTGTATAATCAGCAGAATGAAGATGCAAGTCTTGAACTCCCTACAAAGAGTGAATCAACAAAATCAGCTGTACCTTCCCCAGCATTAGTTGATGATAGTTTGGTGAGAAACTTTATTGATATTAAATGAATCCTGAGAAAGTGTATCATTTTCTTAGAAATAAAATATTTGTATTCATTATTCGGTAAACTGTAAAATATACGGGATATATGTTTATGCTGATGTAGAGTTTAGTAGTTTCTCTTATGTTGAATAGAGTTTTATTTCTCTACAATTGAAACCATACCATAACAGTGAGATGAGTGAAGGTTTTAGATTCCCAATAAGAGTGCAGCATACTGTACAACTTGTATTTTGGACATTTGACTTTATTATGGAATTGCCCCCACCCCCCATAATAAAGATAATAAAGCAATCAATGTCCATCACCTTTGCTCTTACAACATATATGCCAATTAAATAAAAAGTTGCTTTTGTCATATTATCATCTCTTTAATTCCACTCATAAAATTGAGAGGATTCTGAATAAAGTGAATGCTGCATAAGAATAGCGTAATAGTACTTTCCTTTTTTGCTTTTTGTAGCAAGTGTATATGGCCCATTTCCAAGAAAATAGACTTGTTACTTAAGAAGTGAACTTTACCTAACGAATTCATTTTATTGATAAGGTAGCTAGTTAACCAGTCTATATTTTTCAAGAAAATGATGCCCGATGTTAAGTGAAATGCTCTACAGTGCCAGTTGTATATGTTACTTGATGAAGGTGTTAGACCAGGTGGATCTTTTCATACTTCAAAACAATACTCCGAAAAAAGGAAAAATCAATACTTCTTTAAAACTTTAAGAGAAGAATATGAAGTAGTGTAATAAGCTCACTATCAGCACCTGACCACATTCATTGCAGAATTCCAGTTCATTATCATTCAATGAGTGCTGAATATAAATAATGTTTCAGTATATTTTGTGCTTGTATTCTGTTTATAATCAATATGGATTTTACGCTTTGTTACAAAATTTTTTATCAGCTGCAAGTTAGTAGTAAAAGTGTATCTTTTTTATATGTGCTATAGTTCTGGAATGTAATATATAGATTACACTTCTTATGTCCAAATTACGCTTTTTTGCCACTTATAATACAATAATTATATTTGTACCTCATGCTGTGATGGCTTATATCTTATAGTAATAAGTTGCATGCATATTCTTCCTTTATTTTTATTATAGTTTACAGAACAAACAGAAGATGCAAGTCTGCAACCTTCAGCCATGCCAGATATTGAATCATGGACAAAGGGAGCTGCATCAAGTTCATCAGATGTTTCAATTTCAGTGAGTATCCTTTTTTATTCTGAAATGTCTGTTATCTGTCAAGTTGAGCACCTTTGATCAATCAGCCATCATGGTACCTTTATATCTGACTAAAGCAAGTCAGATTGTCCAAAACATGTCTGGTAATATCACATTCTTCAATACAGAGCAAATGTTCTTTAATTTTGGTGATTGGTAAATTTTATTATAGTAGTAAAATTACAATAATTGTAGTTAACTGCATTCTGGTAATTTCTTTTTGTCATTTTGATAACAATTGTATGGAAATGTTTTGGTAAACATATATGAAACTATAGTGCATTATTACCACTGGTGACATTTTTCATAATGTTCAACAGTTTCTTTACTTTGCTGAATGCTTGTTTTCATATTTATCAGTTTAGCTTGAATGACACATAGAACTCGAAAATTTATCCATTTAACTCTGATAGGAATCCAAGGAAGGAGAAATGGTATCTGTATGTACACAAGGTTCATTCACAGAAATGCAGTTGTTTTATAACGAGTACAGATTTAGCGATTTACTATTTTAGACTAAAATGTCATGGTCATTTCACCCCATGTTATATATGTGCATTTATATTTTGATTATTAATTGAGGGGAGGCATATACTATACTATATATGGTAATTTAAAAAGTACTTGTTTTTATGCTATAGAGTAGCTGCCTGTAGCAAGCAAAACCAATAAAAAGAACATATTACAACCATTTGATATTAAATATGACTTTCATGATGTCCACATGCCTTGATTTGAAAGTAAAACTTGCATATGAACAATTAAAATAGGAAGAACCGATTTTTGCAGATCCCTCCAAAAATTTTACCATTTAACTTCCAATGTAAATGTAAAGAGCACTCTTATTGGATTCATTTTTTCAGCTGCAGTCAGTGAACTAAACTTGCAAAACTTCGTAACCTAGCAACATAACTAGGGTCATGTGGACCAATGTAAATTGACATTTTGTGGCTCATGAAGATGATGGTTCTTGGTCAATTCAGTTTTGTCTATCTGTACATTTTTCTCAGCTCGAGTATACATCAATTGTTCAGGCATTCTGTCATATTATTTCACTTTCAAGAACATATTTTCATTTTCTTGTCACTTAGCTGTAAAACGTATATAATTTAGTTACAATGGTTACATATTTAATAAATATCTTTTCTTTTAAGAGTATGGAAAATGAGTTACCTCAAATGACATTTGGTCACAGGAAGCGCCAAAAACCTTTGATGAAAGTGGTTGACAGGAAGAAAATGCGATATGATGTAAGTCAGTGATGATGCAAAGTAAGTGTCCTTCTAATATCTGTATGTACTTTACACGTAAATAATTGCAGCTTAAGGTTCATATACATCTAATACCTTTATTACCATTTATGTTCCCATTTAAACGTAACAAGGTAAATTAACGGGAATAGCCAAATCACTTATAATCGAGCATTATTGCTCTTATGTCATTCATTCATATTAAACCCTGTGTCCAAACCTCATGTATATTTCCAATATGACAGACGTTGTTGTTCTTGTTGTTGTTGTTTTTATAGGGTTTAACACCATTTATCAGCCAAGGATGGGCTATACATGGCGGCCAGTATAAATGGTGGAGGAAGAACCTGTGAATACCCCCAGAAAGAACCACCAACTCCAGAGTTCTCATGTACCCACATTGGCCTAGCCCTTGATTTTAACTCACTCAAACTGAGGTGAGATGGCGGTGATCTGTATTGTTTAGCAACTTAGACCACTCAGTCACTTGGGCCAATCCTGTGTAAATCAACTTCAGGATTCAATCACTTTTCTATTCACATATTTATTTGGAGTCTTTAAAATGAGACTGTAAAGATCATACTGTATTTTATTTGGTAATGTTTATGCACACTAGCTTTTTTTGTCTAGTTTCACAACTTTTGTAAATTAAGAAAAAAATTTTAAGGTAATAGTAATTGCTACGTTATTTTTTTATCATTGTTTTACTTTGTAGGCAGCAAAGGAATACCTACCAGAGATTGGTGCAACTGATGAAACAAGAAATTTTGTTATAATTAATGGTTCAACAAATGATGCCATGGAGGGTCAAATAAATGTTGCAGAATCCATAAAGGTATATTTTTGCATCACTTTAATTGTATGGTTCTGTAACAAAATGATCCATATTTCTGTTGTGATTGCACTGCCTTATGTAAATCACAGTTTAAATGGTACTTACTGATCTAAACATTGCCTAAAAATATGTATCTTTAAAATTTTGATTGATTCTATATGAATAGAGTATGTATAGTTATAAAACTGCAAGACTCTGAATGCCAGCAACATAAGAAATTTCAATCCTTTACACACACCCCACAACCCTGTCCTTTTCACTATTCCAGAATCATATTTTTAATGAACATTCAAGTGTTGATGGTTAGGAGTTGTATTCATATGAAATTACATGAGAATACTACCCCTTTCAAGGGCCCCGAGTGGTCTAAAGCGTTGTCCGTTATGGACCACTGCCATCTCACCTATGTCTGCATGTGTTCAAGTCTAAGATTCGGCAAATGTAGTTATGTGAGAAAGCTTGCCAGTAGCTTCTCGTGGGTCGATGGTTCTTTCCGGGGTTTGTCATGTTTCTTCCTCCACCATCAATACTGGCCGCCATGTTTAGCCTATGTTGTGCTGAAAAATAGTGTTAAGCAATTAAAAAAAAAATATACTAACCCTTTCAAATAGGAGAGCAAGATATTTTACAAAAGCTATTGCTTGCCAACAAAGGGTCAGTTCCTTATAATGACAACTTTGCTTTTAGTGGTACTTGTTTCTCCTCTAAACTCGTTCAGCTGCCTTAACAATTGTAAGCAGAGTGGTAATTTCATTTTTGTTTTCATTTATATATCCAACACCTGTTACCTTATCATGTGTGTTACTTTACACATATTCCTTTCATTAGTATGACTTATAATACACATTTGTAAATACGGTAGTATATTCAGGAACCATAGCGAGGTGAATTTTTAACATAGCCTTTAAAACCAATTTCAGTCATATCGCTAAAATGTTTGCAGTGTGGCAGTTTATAGTGATGTCTAGCATTGGGACATCATGCCGCTGATATGTAGCATCATGTCACACACAGTGACATTATCTGGACACACATTATCATAACACTAAACTCTTAATGTTGAGCACTTTTAAAGGCAGCTAATAGTGTCATTTTTAGTCTTTGGTATGACTTGGCTTTGGTTCAAACTCGTGACCTATCACATCCAATAAAGGCAGTATTAGAGAAAAACAAGCAGGGTCTACTTTTACAGTTACAGATTAATGACATCGCACCTCTGCCTATATGGGTTAAAGTCTCCGACTTGGGTGGGTATGCGGTGTGGGTATGCGCAAAAAATCTGCCAGCTGCATCCTGTGGGTTGGTGGTTCTTTCTCCACCAAATAAACTGGATGCCATGTATAATAGCCCATCATTTGCTAAATAATGCCATTAAACTCATAACAATAAAATAGACAAGGAATCAGTCTTGTTCCTGAAAAACAGTTCAGGAACAAATTTAGGAGTAATATAGTCACTATATCCTTGCACAGCTGATACAATGCTGTGTTGTTATACAAGTTAGAAATGTAGTATTAATGTTTATTTACAGGCATTGTACAGTTGGATAGCAGGAACAATAAGACCAGAGAATCTTCCAGCCCAATTTGAGCTAGTTTGTATGTCAACATTCCATGATGTGGAATGTACCGATTTTGGGTGTGAGCATACATATCCACTTGAAACGGAAGCTGGTAGTACTCCATCATTGGCGCTTTTGCCTGAAGTTCTTGTGATTAAGAAGATTGTAAGTTTTTTTTCTGTTGCTATTGTGTGGTATTAAATTTTATGGCAGTTGTAACAATATAGCAAGCAGATCTTAATAAACATGCATTCAGTTTCAGTTAGTAATTTCGTGCGTGTGTGTGTGTGTGTATATATATATATATAACACCTCACCTTTTCCTTTGTGTTCTGTTCATAATAAAGCTATATATATATATAAACAATTAGACTATTTGCAGGTAAAACTAATTTTTCCACTTGCATCCTAAATATAAAACACATTTATAAATATAAAACACATTTATAAATTATTTGATCATTGTATATTTGCAGAAATGTCGATATAACGCCAAACTGTTTAAATGAGTAAACCTTTCATTATACTATTTTAGATTAACTAGTCCATGTACAACTTTACTTTTCTCTCATCAATAATTTTTTGTCTGTACTATGTGCAATACCTAGTAATACATAAACAGATACAGAATAGAAGAAATTAGTAAGTATAATTTTTCCATAGTTGAACTTACTGGCCACATCATACCTCAAGTATTTATTAGAGGCATGAGTTACACAGACTCAGTGGTTAGCAGGCCAACTTAGTAAGCAAAAAGTGCAGGTTGGAATCCTACTGATGGATTACCCCAAATTATGTGTCCTCTGGCAAGGCACTCTACTTCATTTGCCTCAGCACCAAATAACCAATTTGTGTTGATGTGCTATGAAATACAGAACCACATCTTTTTACTTCTTAATTTAACACATATGCATTTGTAATTTTTCCTTCTGCTTTTTTAGGGAGACGAACTAGATGGAACCCTGACTGGCTTCGATGATGTGTACTTTTCTGTGTGAAATCCAAAGAGCATAATCAGCAGCAATGCATAAAAAACAATCTAGTCAAAATGGAGGAAAAATGTTAACAGCAACTCATGAATGCTCAGTTCCTTAATCTGATAAAGAAGCTATACACAAATCTGAATTATGCAGAAAATTAATTAATTTCTTGACTTTTAAAATAAATTATAGAATTTTTAGGTAATAATCATACTTAACCACGTGTAATTTTTGCTAAAATAAGATTGCCTAAATAAATGCCTTTAAAACTTACTGTGTGCATCTTGGTGTTGTGGATCAGTTTATACTAAGGTCATGCACCTTTTTTTAGTGTATTCAGTTAGGGCGGCTTATATGCGAGTACATGCGGTAATTTAATTGGCTTGGACTATACCTTTTACAAACCTTTAATCAGGCTGGATTATCTCGGGGTTTACTCTATGACAAATAACATCTTATAATTACTAAGGAAGAATTGTGTGCAAAAATAAAATTTATTTTTTTCATGGCTCTCTTCCTTTCTCTCTCCTCATTGTATTTATTGTTACCTTAAGATAATGTAGTTATTCATAAAACCATAATAATTATAACTGCACATGTATGCTGTAATAAGCAAAATATTTAATGTGACATGGGAGGAAAAATAATTCTCTTGATATAAATTATAATTCATTTGAAGTTTTTCAGTTACATCTGATGATACAGTTCTGTAATCACTTCTGAAAGAACAATAAACATGTTTCTAGCAGTAGCAAAGTCCTCTGCTGCATTTGGAATTTGATATGTCTCTGTCACGTCTTGTACAATCCTAATAAAATCTGGATCTAGCTCTGTATAATTATTCTGACAGAGTTCCCTCAAGTCCTGAATTTCCTCCTCTGTCGTTGCTGATAAACAGTCCTCTGCTCCTGAAAAAAAATTGTGTTAAGATTTAATATTCTGTATTTATGTTCATTTCATTCAGCATTAATGGCCACATTTACCAAGCATCTATTCCATCCCTGACTTAAAGCATTTGTTTTTCTGTTTCTTGTAACTGATTGTATACATAAACCTCAATTAAGCAACATGTTTTAAGAGACCATGTTCGTTAAAGTCTTTCTAATAACAGCTTACATGAGGTTGAAAAATGTGTTATTTGGTTACAATATAAAATAATAAATTTACAAATGTTGTTTAAATTATCATGTAGTGTGTCAAAGTAGATTTAAAATGAATTCATTTTTAGTGTGACACCTAGGGGGTTGTCCATAAAGGATGTCTGCAGATGATACCCGTTTTCCTACCCCCACCCACTTGTCCACATTTGTCTGCATGTGGCTTAACCCACCCCACCCCGGCAGCAGACATCCTCGTCTAGCATTATACTTTGCTCTATGGTCCGGCAGTGTAATAGCTGGTGCTTTCAAACTACAACGCTCACTGATCTCATCACAGCATGTAGCTCAAAAGAAAGAGAAAAACATGAAGCAGAAAGTTCTTTCTTTAAAACAATCTTTATTCAGGACATAGAACAAAAGTTGTCGTCTCACAGAAAACTAAATTTGATAGACTGTTAATGTCTTACTCCATTTCAACAAACGCAGATGGTAACCAGTCAAATAAGTTGCGAACAACTCGCAGACCATCACTGCTTCAGTTGCGGAAGTTGATTAAGCAGTTGACAGAATAGCGCTAACAGATTCAGGCTCCATAGCATCATTGTCTGCCACTTCAGTTTGTGTGCTCAATATGGGCATGATTGCGCTTCGCAGACTTTGTTTTCATATCAGCTGTCCACAATCCAGTAATTTTAACCAGCAGAAGACTAGCCATTTGTGTGCTAACAGATTGTAAATCATTGCTTGATGCGTCTTGTGCTGGTGTAGATCGTTTGGTTTTTTCTTCACTAGATATACCCCTTTTGTTGTTGCAGCATAAATCGGTATTTAAAAGTTGCTATCCAATGGCAGTCAACAAAATACTATACAGATTCTTTTATTGCCAACAGCTTATATTTTAAATTGAGACATGTATATAAATTTAGGAGTAATATAGTCACTATATCCTTGCACAGCTGATACAATGCTGTGTTGTTATACAAGTTAGAAATGTAGTATTAATGTTTATTAACAAACATTGTACAGTTGGATAGCAGGAACAATAAGACCAGAGAATCTTCCAGCCCAATTTGAGCTAGTTTGTATGTCAACATTCCATGAGGTGGAATGTACCGATTTTGGGTGTGAGCATACATATCCACTTGAAACGGAAGCTGGTAGGACTCCATCAGTGGCGCTTTTGCCTGAAGTTCTTGTGATTAAGAAGATTGTAAGTTTTTTTTTCTGTTGCTATTGTGTGGTATTAAATTTTATGGCAGTTGTAACAATATAGCAAGCAGATCTTAATAAACATACATTCAGTTCCAGTTATTAATTTCGTGTGTGTATATATATATATATATATATATATATATATATATATATATATATATATATAACACCTCACCTTTTCCTTTGTGTTCTGTTCATAAAAAAGCTATATATATCAACAATTAGACTATTTGCAGGTAAAACTAATTTTTCCACTTGCAACCTAAATATAAAACACATTTATAAATATAAAACACATTTATAAATTATTTGATCATTGTATATTTGCAGAAATGTCGATATAACGTCAAACTGTTTAAATGAGTAAACCTTTCATTATACTATTGTAGATTTACTTTACTTTTCTCTCATCAATAATTTTTTGTACTATGTGCAATACCTAGTAATACATAAACAGATGCAGAAAAGAAGAAATTAGTAAGTATAATTTTTCCATAGTTGAACTTACTGGCCACATCATACCTCAAGTATTTATTAGAGGCATGAGTTACACCGACTCAGTGGTTAGCATGCCAACTTAGTAACCAAAAAGTGCAGGTTGGAATCCTACTGATGGATTACCCCAAATTATGTGTCCTCTGGCAAGGCACTCTACTTCATTTGCCTCAACACCAAATAACCAATTTGTGTTGATGTGCTATAAAATACAGAACCACATCTTTTTACTTCTTAATTTAACACATATGCATTTGTAATTTTTCCTTCTGCTCTTTTAGGGAGACGAACTAGATGGAACCCTGACTGGCTTCGATGATGTGTACTTTTCTGTGTGAAATCCAAAGAGCATAATCAGCAACAATGCATAAAAACAATCGAGTCAAAATGGAGGAAAAATGTTAACAGCAACTCATGAATGCTCAGTTTCTTCATCTGATAAAGAAGCTATACATAAATCTGAATTATGCAGAAAATTAATTAATTTCTTGACTTCTAAAATAAATTATAGAATTTTTAAGTAATAATCAAACTTAACCACAAGAGAGGTATATGTGTAATTTTTGCTAAAATAAGATTGCCTAAAAAAATGCATTTAAAACTTACTGTGTGCATCTTGTGATGTCATCTTGGTGTTGTGGATCAGTTTGTACTAAGGTCATGCACCTTTTTTTTAGTGTATTCAGTTAGGGCCGTTTATATGCAAGTACATGCGGTAATTTAATTGGCTTGGACTATACCTTTTACAAACCTTTAATCAGGCTGGATTATCTCAGGGTTTACTCTATGACAAATAACATCTTATAATTACTAAGGAAGAATTGTGTGCAAAAATAAAATTTATTTTTTTCATGGTTCTCTTCCTTCCTCTCTCATTGTATTTATTGTTACCTTAAGATAATGTAGTTATTCATAAAACCATAATAATTATAACTGCACATGTATGCTGTAATAAGCAAAATATTTAATGTGACATGGGAGGAAAGATAATTCTCTTGATATTAATTATAATTCATTTGAAGTTTTTCAGTTACATCTGATGATACAGTTCTGTAATCACTTCTGAAAGAACAATAAACATGTTTCTAGCAGTAGCAAAGTCCTCTGCTGCATTTGGAATTTGATAAGTCACATCTTGTACAATCCTAATAAAATCTGGATCTAGTTCTGTATAATTATTCTGACAGAGTTCCCTCAAGTCCTGAATTTCCTCCTCTGTCGTTGCTGATAGTCCTCTGCTCCTGAAAAAAATTGTGTTAAGATTTAATATTCTGTATTTATGTTCATTTCATCCAGCATTAATGGCCACATTCACCAAGCATCTATTCCATCCCTGACTTAGAGCATTTGTTTTTCTGCTTCTTGTAACTGATTGTATACATAAACCTCAATTAAGCAACATGTTTTAAGAGACCATGTTCGTTAAAGTCTTTGTAATACAAGCTTATATGAGGTTAAAATGTGTTATTTGGTTACAATATAAAATAATAAATTTACAAATGTTTTAAATTATCATGTAGTGTGTCAAAGTACATTTAAAATGAATTCATTTTTAGTGTAATTTTTTTAGAAGAAATTTTTATTTATTTACATGAAATAATGTTGACACCTAGGGGGTTGTCCATAAAGGATGTCTGCAGATGATACCCGTTTTCCTACCCCCACCCACTTGTCCACATTTGTCTGCATGTGGCTTAACCCACCCCACCCCGGCAGCAGACATCCTCGTCTAGCATTATACCTTGCTCTATGGTCCGGCAGTGTAATAGCTGGTGATTTCAAATTACAACGCTCACTGATCTCATCACAGCATGTAGCTCAAAAGAAAAAGAAAAACATGAAGCAGAAAGTTCTTTCTTTAAAACAATCTTTATTCAGGACATAGAACAAAAGTTGTCATCTCACAGAAAACTAAATTTGATAGACTGTTAATGTCTTATTCCATTTCAACAAACACAGATGATAACCAGTCAAATAAGTTGCGAACAACTGGCAGACCATCACTGCTTCAGTTGCGGAAGTTGATTAAGCAGTTGACAGAATAGCGCTAACAGATTCAGGCTCCATAGCATCATTGTCTGCCACTTTAGTTTGTGTGCTCAATATGGGCATGATTGCGCTTCGTAGCCCAAGATGGAAAGTACAAGCCACACTAATTACAATCGCATTTTGCAGGATCAGCAGTCACCGACTGACAGTATAAGCCAAATGGTATCCTCAGGAATGTCCACAATTGTTTTTAGCAAGCATGGTTGGTCATCTTCAAAGCAGGGCCTTCCTACTTTCTGCTGACAGAACTTTTTGAGTCGCTGGCCAATGACTGGATGTTCTTCCGTAATTTCAGTCAGCTTTCTCTTGAAGTCAAGCCTGGAGGTCTGTTTGCATGCTCCTTCAGCTGCCAGAAGTTTTAACTTTTTCTCCAGCTACACCTTTTTGCTGTTGAGTTCATCAGACTTTGTTTTCATAGCAGCTGTCCACAATCCAGTAATTTTAACCAGCAGAAGACTAGCCATTTATGTGCTAACAGATTATAAATCATTGCTTGATGCGTCTTGTGCTGGTGTAGAACGTTGGGTTTTTTCTTGACTAGATATGCCCCTTTTGTTGTTGCAGCATAAATTGGTATTTAAAAGTTGCTATCCAATGGCAGTCAACAAAATACTATACAGATTCTTTTATTGCCAAAAGCTTATATTTTAAATTGAGACATGTATATCAACATATATATATATATATCCTTCCTTCCATCACAAACTGTTGGTACGGTATTTTCAAAAATAACAATAGTTCATTTAGAAAAGAGTTAGGCTGCAAATTTTGTCAATTATTACCTGTTATTTCAGGATTGCTAAAAAGAATGTCCGGAATGCCATTAATTACATCCCCCATTTTCTGTCGACGTATATTATGGCTGTTCCACATTTCAACCACTTCTCCTAGATGGTTCTGAATGAGTGGTATATATACAAACTGCAGGCACAGCCTGGAATAATGATACAAAGTACATGTTTTCTGAGGTCTATAATCAGATGATGGCTTCAATGAACCTAATCAATGTGATTACAGAAGAAAAGTTCTTTTTAGAAAGTGTACATTTTGAGAGCATAATCTTATAAAGAAAGAAAAATGCTAAAAGGCATATATATTTTTCTGTATATGTGGGTTGGCATAGTATAATTTGGGTCACATGTAATTAAATGTAACTAATAATGCCGGTGTTTTAACCTAGCAATTTTAAGACATTTGCAAAATTAACTTTAACAACTTTTATCATAAAGTTTGTTGTTTTAGGGCTTAACGCCATTTTTCAGCACATGATAGGCTGTACATGGCAGCCAGTATTAATAGTGGAGGAAGAACCCAGTAAAATCCCCAGAAAGAACCAGCGACCCACGAGAAGCTACTGGCAAGCTTTCTCACATATCCATGTCAGCCGAATCTTGTACTCGAACGCACACAGACAGAGGTGAGATGGCAGTAATCTGTAACGGAGAGCACTTTAGACCACTTGGCCACTCGGGGGCCCCTCGAGTGCATTAGTAGGTAATAAAAGAGCATACACAAAATATTTTGATTAATTATTTATGCATAACACTCACTTTAACTAGTCTACATGTATACATTAACTTTTGAGAGTAGTTGTAAAGTCCACAAATGATCACTTGTGGTATTTTCAGCCTGCCATGGTTTGTCCCTTAACAATGGTCCAGTACAACATGAATGTTTTTAAGTTTAACAAAATCACTCTCCTCGGACATTTTTCAGCCAGATAACATCCAATAGTCGCATCAATACAACTCATTTTTGTTTTTTTTATGATATCTGGAGGTATTTTGTTTCAATTTAGACTGGTCTGCTATGTATGTACTATCAAAATAAAATGAATCTATGACAAGTGGTTTCACATCCATGAATCTGTTTTATTGGAGCTGTTACAGAATTAATGCAAAAATTACCATATTTATACAAAATGGGAGTGACAATGACCCAAATGTAATGATTGAAACTGATAAATAGTAAGGCAATGATAAGTTTCAGTAACCAGCCCAAATATTCAGTTTGTGTTTATTTATGTGCCTAGTCAAGACCATAGTAGACAAACAAAAAAAAATACATTATTGTTACTATGTATAATCTGTAATCAAAGTAAACACCAGAAACTTACAGGTGGATTCTATTGCCTCTGACAAGATGACCATCACTTTCTAACGTCTGTAAATGAAAAAGTTAAACAATATAAGTTTGCTTTCTATTGCAGTTCAATGTTAAGATTCTCTTTGCATTGTTAATCTATAAAGTGTTTGTTTATATTGTATACCTTTCAAGAGGTGTATTACATAATAAAATATGGTTCTGATTAACATCAACATCAAATAAAAGGTTTTAGAGTTTTCAAGTTCATCAAACTTTCATTTCTGATAGAAAAGTTAAAGAATTATGAAAAAAAATAGATAAAACTTTTCTCAGTATTAGGAGACTTATAAAGGTCATGATCAAATATTGGGGCATATGTTGGCATATATAACCGATACATTTGCAGATGACATGATTAGATTTTTAAATCATTATAGCATTTTTTTTTCAATTTCACCTTGCTTTTCATAATTGTTTATGGACATGGAATTTTTTGTTTGTTGTGGGGACATCCATGTTATAAAAATAAAAAATAAACTAGGTATACTGAATGTATCCTTACTCGGAAATGTACAGCTAACGATAAGTTAATTTGTTATTTAGCAGCTTGGAGGTCATGTACGTCACATTAGAGGAAGTGGACTCTATGACAACATCTATTCCTCATGGATTAATTTACAGAACAGCTACACCGATTCCAACGTGACATTTATATTTTACTGATACAAGTGACAGGTTGCTTCTATACAAGTGGATCACTTGCAGCAATTTGTGTTTCCTTAACATATTTGACATGAAATACACTCCTTGTTGAATTGTTGTTTGCTGCAAATATGTTCATCAATAAACAATGAGCAGCTTCAAAATTACAAATAAGAGTAATGACCACCTCAGAACTGACTTGACATTTCATACCAAAAGTCACTGTTTGCAGTATTTCATCCTATGTAAACTGTTTACCTTGAAATGATCAATCCAGAAGTCAGCTTTGCATTGTCGTAGTATTCCCCACCATCGTTCGATTTGCTGAAAAACAACACACAGGCATGAGCTAGTCCATTTACAGACACCTCACCCCCTCTTTTGGCATAAGAATTTCTTTGATAGCTATTGGTCTGACATCTGACTTGACTATCTCATCTGTAATTTCATCAGCAGAGTAGGGATATGCTTACAATGCCTGGTGTACAGATGGACAGCAGCAAAGCAAAGCTTCTTTCTGTTACCACATGTTTGATTTTTTCTATTATTATGGAATTATGGTGTAAAAAAGGTGGGTTGGGCCAATGATTATATTGTGATGCAGAATGCTGAACATGAAACTCAGCACAAATGTCAGATATCATTATGACCAGACAAAAACGGAATGGGAAGCGATTGCTATCGTACTTGCTCCATTTGTTCAATATTTCAAAATTTTAAAGTCACAAAAGGTATTAAAGTATAAACAAGTATTCACATTAATTGTATTTGCATTCACACCATCAAACATGTAGCACTCTTTCACAGCAGTCTTTTGTTTTTGTTTTCCACCAGATGAGGATGCAGATCTGAACTTAAAGGCATTACAACTATAAGATCTTAAAAATAAGAATGCAAAACAAGTAAAAAATTCAACAAATACTTTATCCTCCCAGAAAGACTGTAAATTTAAAAGGAGCTTGCATTATTATGAAGTAAATCCCAAACAGTCCTCTGAGGTCAAAAAGTAGAGTGGTCCAAAATAATTACAATGGTGTTCCAACTGGAATGCAATCTTTAATGTGCTGATCTACCACTAGTCTTAAATGTGCTGATCTGCTAACAATGTTGATGTATCACAATGATTTAATCTAAAATGTCCTTGAAAGAATTCACAATAATCCCAAAATAGCAATCAAGTCCAAACTTTTTAATAATCACTTTGCAATTCCAATGAATAATTGAAATATATAAATCCTGTTAAATATAACTGAATACAAAATATAGTCCACTAGACAGATGGTACAACAAGAATATGTTGTTAACTATGTTGATCAAAAACTTAATATAAAATTCTAACACAATAAGAGGATGTTGATGTAGTTCCTGTCCCATCATATTCAAAAATAAGGTACGGTCTGTTTACTTTTAGCTTGCTACCTGGCAAACTAAGAATATTTTGTTCTAAGGGGAAAACAAAAGTTCTGAATTCAAATCCATGTAGACATGTTTACAAATATCATCTTAGACAATAATCTACAATCATGGAAAATAATTAACTATGTATCTTACTTACCAATGACAGTTACAATCATGGGCAACAGTTAATATATATATATATATATATACAATGGGCACTTACAGTGGTTGCTAACTGACCTGTATTACCCTTCTTTCAATTAAAGACCTACCTGGTTTGCATGCGATGTACCATATATATATGCATTTTCATTGTTATGAAGAGCCATATGCATTGCAGCAAGCATGCCATTTTCAGTACCTGGGTCACCTCTCACTTTTACTGGACACCCTGAAAAGTAGGTTAGTATAACATTATTAAAGTATCATATATAACATGTATAGTAATTTATATTGGCTTTTGTTTGAGAAGGTGGTTCAAGTACTCTTTTGCCTTTAAATAGTCTGTATTTTATTGATGTACAAGAAATATAAAAGATCTTTTATTTAACAAAATGTTTACAATATTTATAGGAATCCAACTTATCACATAAACAGGTTATGTAAACACGCAAAATTAGTGTTCATTGCACAAACTGTATAGTGCACAACATAAATAGTCTGTTAAGTTCACCATGACTATGCTACTTTTTTTTTTCTCCATATAATAAATACCAAAAGCAAATGCTAATCCAGGATATCCTTCAAGGGCAATTAAGATATAATAATAAAGATTTATGAGCATAACATTCATTTGATATGGATCATACATTTTCTAAACCTGCCACTCCAAGCAGATATTGTACTGAAGTCGATGTAAGTTTTGTACAAAATAGTAAGGTTTATATGTGACACCAGGCTTGCAAACAAATAGATGTATCATTTATGGCTGACTAGTCAGCAAATTATATCTAGCTTTGCTTACATCCCTAGTCTAAAGAAGAAATTACCTTGTTCTGTTAATCTTGCATCCGAATATCTCATTTCCTTTCTTCATGTAACAAAATGTTTACTGTAACACATGGTTTTGGCATTTAATTTGAATTACCTTA
This sequence comes from Unio delphinus, assembly GCA_029339505.1. NCBI lineage: Eukaryota > Metazoa > Mollusca > Bivalvia > Unionida > Unionidae > Unio > Unio delphinus. Next base: position 17,531,789 of record JAQISU010000046.1, read on the forward strand.
TCAGTATGAAAAAAATTACTTTTAATAATGTATAAAAGTAAATTGTTAGAAATGAGTACCCTACTTTAAAATTTTTAGTGTGAACAGGAAGACATAATAAGCAATGCAATAAATTTACTCATTTTAAAATCCCAAGACAAATACACAGCTGTCAAGTTTAACATTTTCAAAAATGAAACAACACTGAAATGACAACTATTCAAAATTTTAACTTCAACTACAATAATATAACTGAACATGAAATTACTTTATAATTTACATTAGGTGAGTTTATTTATATTGACTTTATTTACCATGGAATTTCTCAACTGTATCAACAAAGTAGGAGGCAACAACCTCTGGTCGTCTGTTGGTGATTCCAGCATGCAGCCATAATATCTTCCTTGAAAAACTGAAAATAGGATTGTATAAAAATACACTGTATCACACAAAGTGGGGTTATTTATACTTTTATCATTGGGAGACATATGTTTCCAATAGTCAAGATGAACTGTATGTACATAACAGAAATGAAACAAAACAAATTGAAGAATGAATAAACAAAATTTGCAGCAAATACTTATATGTGCTTTTTACATTATTGTCACACTTTAAATCAAAATAGGAAACATCTGGTGCTAAAATAACAAATGTTTTATAAAATAATGATTTTAAAATGTTACAGTCCAACTGCAAATAAAAATTAATTAAAATTAGTTAAATAAAAAATGAAATGTTTTTATCAGATTAGTTGCATCAATAATCAACAAAAACTGGTCATACTGTATCAACAAAATCCAACTCAAGAATCTACTCTTATACATTTTGGCATGTATTTCTAAATAGTGAATGAAAACTGACTCCATTACACGAAGTCACAACTCATGCCTTTAACAGAACAAAATTGATTTTAGGTCCATGTGGCAGTCCTTGTGTACGTGTTTTGTGTGTATGTGTGTTCACCATGTCCCGCCATTCCAAAACAGTTCAAGATAAAAGCAAAGTTCAATATACTTTGTGAAATTATTGTGGACTACAGATGTAGCTTTGATTTTAAAATTATAAATCATAGACGGTCTTAATGGTTCTACCTAGAAAGGAAAATACTGTGAAGATTTAAGTTTTAAATGTTTTCTAACTTGTATATATGACTGTCGGGTTACCAGGGTCCCAACTTGAGATCACCTCCACATATGTATTTTCTCTGCTAATCTTGTTTTGGTGCTTTATGTAACAGCAACAAAAGACAGTTATTTAGTACTCTGGCAAACAGAGTTAAGTTTCTTGCCCAAGGACACACCAGGTACCTGATCCAGGCTGGTCATATCTTAAGATAAAAAAACACACTTTTGTGGCCCTGAGTCAAGCACACAAACCACTTGATGCCTGTAGCTTAAGATGGATGGGTGGATGGATGTTTCTTTAGCAGGAGCTAAGTACAATAATGGCAACAAAGTATCAATTAAATAATAATAAAAATGTAAAAACCGAGAATTTTACTAAATTTTAAGAATACTCAGTTGATAAAGAAGACTTCACAGATGATTTGCCCAGGATCAATTCAACACCACACCATTAACAAATATCTTTACTTATTAATTTCACTCTTAAATTCTTATTTAAATTTGGCTTGGCCTATATACTAGGGCTATATGGCTTTGTAGAAGATCACACAGAGCTAAATTGTTTTAATTTTAATTAAACTTGTTATTCTATCTTATCTAAATTTGATTTTGCAATACCACTAAAATGGAGGACAGTGACATGCATGAAGTTTGTTTTTTTTCCAATTAGCATGTAAATCAGACTCCTATTTAACGCCATTTCAGGATTCAAAATCACTCACTGGCATCTCCATTAACACTTTACCAGGTCAAATAATCTGATATGCTTCCTAACTTTAAAAATAAACTGCCTTCATTACAATCATCATATTTATGAAACAAAATCATGATCTAAAGATGAATTACAATGAAAATCAGCCATTTGGGGTTTTCTAGGTAGGGTGTATTATAAACATGCATTTTTTAAACCTCCTTCATTCAACAACAAAACATACACATAAATCACAATCAAAGGACAAATTGACTGGGAAAGTCATTACATATTCTAACAACCAATGGGAAAAGGTATGGAAACCCACCCATGGGACAAAATAGTCCAATGGCTGGAGAGTACAGACCAAAGCTCCAAGCCAAGGGAAAATGGAAACCAGGCCCAAGGCCAGCCCAGGCCATGGGAAGGGAGTTCGTAATATTCCCAAAAGTTTAAAAGACAAAAAAAATCTAACAATTTCATGAACAAAAAAGCAACTCTGCAAAATTCATACACTATTTATATAATTATTTGTATGAAACATATAAACACCAAGCACTACATGGGTGGACAAGGAAACAGTGAAATACAAGGCACACATTTTTAGAAAAACTGTGTGTCACTTCCAAGTCCTAACCAGCAAGATATGCTGCAAAAGGACTAAGAGGTGCCAACTACGATGGAATGCTTTTTCTGGGGTCCATCCACTATGCCAATCAAATTTAGTTTAATAGTCATTCATGTCAAGCAAAGGAACACAGATGTGTAAACAATAATGGGAAAAAACATTCTGTGACCTGCACTGTAACACAGGTGTGACTTAAGCTGTGACAAGCACTTTAAGTCTGAATTAAAATTGTATACTGTGCCAAGTACATTTTCATATATGAGCCATTAAACAAATCTGTGGGAGTTATCGCACATCAGTGGTCTCCAAGTGAGCGAATTCATATCAAGTTTGTGTGACTCACACAATCACATTCCCTGGTAGTTTATCTGATGATCTGCTTATGACTAATGTGAGAGTTCTTACACCTTGTTCCAGACAATAAATTTTAACCAAAATATAGTATTTTATATTTTGATAAATATCCAATCATATTTATTTAGCAAGCTTTCGGGATATTTGTGCATATTACACTGCAAATGTCACCTCAGTTTAACAAATCCCCATATCTTGGTCATGATGCAAGATCAGAGGTATATAACATCACAGGAGTCTGACGTTTTATCAATAAAGTACGGCGAAATGTCTGTCAAAATGAAATACCCTTATCAATAATATATATATATAAACACATATGTGGTCTTACCTAGATATTTATCAAGTACTGGAACATTACAAGATGACCTTGATGTGGCTACAACAAAATCTGCAATAAGTGGCAAAGAAGCTTCTTGAACTGAAATAGAATTAGCATTATATAAACACTCTAGGCAAAAATACTGGACTCACAAGAATATGTACATCTAATAAAATGAAAATGTAAACTATCAATGCAAGGGGTCGTCCTTTAATTGTGTGAACAAAATAGGAGGGAGAGGGGGTATGAAGAAGTTTGACAATTTTTGACATGGAGAGGGGAAGTTCAAGATAAAATGACGTCAACAATGTTATTTTTTTTACAATAAATTTAATAAATCAATAAAATAGGAAATTAAAAAAAAGTAAAAAACTTATTTCATTCCTTAATTAATAAATTCTAATAAAAATGACAAAAATGGGGATAAAATGTATCATTACATTTAACATTTAATCGAAATTTACAGAATTATCCAATGGTTATAACACACAATTATAAATCACGCAATAATCCCCCCCTCTCCGAAACTTAATTTAGAGGTAGATACTGTACATGAGAACTTGTTGGTCAAAGCAAAATATTTGCATTAAAAAAAAAAGTTAATATTCTTCCCAAATGGAAAATACCTTGTAACAATGTTGAAAACTAATGATGATGAAAGTCTTACCTTGACGTGGCTACTTAACACAAACGGCTGGAAATAACAAAATAAATTTAAAATGAAACAAATATTGAACTTCCCTCGATAAAAGTTAAAGACAATGATGCGGATAAGATGTGAGTATTCCGAATATGACATCAGGTGATTAAAATCTCGTTTATGAGTTTAAATCTCGTTCGGTTCTGTTGTGAAAACGGAGCTGACAATTATCAGCGGCGTTACTGAAGGAGCCGGTGATTGTAGTTAGTAGATCTCGTTTTGGAGTTGAAATCTCGTTCGTCAGTAAAGACGGAGCTCAAAATTATCAGCGGCGTTGCTGTTTTAAGGAGCCGCTGAGTGTAGTTGGTAGACTGAGCTTCAGATGTTTTGGAGCCGTTAATTGTGTTTTTTATAAACGGAGCTGTAGATTTTAGGAGCCGCTAATTGTTGTAGGAGCCGCTAATTGTAGTAGGAGCCGCTAATTGTAGTTCATATCAAAATATAGGGAAAAATTGTAATCACCGTCATTTAGGAGCCGCTAATTGTTGTTGGAGCCGCTAATTGTTGCCCATATAAAATAATAGGGAAAATTATGATCTCCGCCGGGGTACCTGCGGCTTTCCATACTGACCAGCTGCGAGCTCTCGCACGCGCACAGCTCAGAGGGAACGTTGCGGGGCCATGTTCCTTCATAGTAACTGCAACGGTGGAGTAAATAATCCCTTTAACGGAGGTTGCCTCTTTCTATCGGTCTGACTCTCTAGTTGGGGCAGCGGTTTATTTCTGATATTGCGTCCAAGGAACAAGGTCTTACGTGTCGGTTATTAATGGGCTTATCTCCTAGCAATCAAAGATATTCTGTTTAGTAAAAACTAATATTGAAGATTTCAATTTAACGTTTTAGAATAAGAACAAGATACAAGCACTAGAATTAATATCTGTGTATCTCTTTGTCTTTTGGTTTTTTGACATATTTCGCTCTTTGATTTTTCTTCAGACCGTAGAGTTTTCCCTTTATTTCATCGGACATCATTCTTATTTTCAGTGAATATGATTTTTTTCTGAAATAGTTCGTGATACTGATGTGCCAATGTTATTGTTTTTACATAACTTCTAATAATGTTGTTAACCATAGCATTTTGCATTGTAATGTAAATCAAATATAGATGATTCTTCTCATAAACAGTGTTCGATATGTACAGGTAGTTTCATATTCCATCTACATTGTTAAAACCTTCAAGGCTTATTTTTGCTAGCACTTTTAGGGATCGGGTGCATGTTCTATCTTTGCTGTGGTTTTGTTCTCTTTCTGACATATATCCCTGTATAAGATTAACATGATATATGACATTATTGTACTGCTGTATCTTTATTTCTAGTGCAAGCAATGACTTGGCACAAGTGTCGACTGGTTTCTAATTCTCAAATTTCCTTCAAAATTAAGATCACCAGATCTGCCATATATTCAATTTCAACCTATGTAACAGAGAAGGACGAGCACTATGGAAACCAAATGGTTATTTGCATATCAAATGGCTTGAAAATGGGACTAATAAACCTATTTAGATAGAGATGTACAAAATATTTACAATGAAATATCTGACGACATTTTAGCAATAAAGACTTAATTGGTTGACTTAGATTACATCCAAGCAGAGAGGTCAATAACGTAACAGGAGACAAGTAAATGAGCGTGTTGAATTAAACTGAGCAATGTAATTAAGAAAAAGTTCTATCTATGGTGCAAGGTTGAACATAATTATTACTGACGAGCAGCTCTCAATGCCGTTCCTTTTTCTCATATTTAGCAATATTGAACTAGACATCATTTGCACAAGTCATTTTTAAAAATTTAAATTGCTATGTCCGTGACCTTTGACATCTTAAACATATTATCGACATATATTTTTATAAAACTAAAGACCGGCCGCCACAAAATTCGCTAAAGAAACTCCCACAATAGTCTGACTGAAACGTCAACATGACTAATCCATCCATAGGTAAAGAAAAAACCATCAAAACATTTACTTTTAGAATTTTGAAGGTCATTTTTCAGTCTATGACCTTCATATTTGACCGTTCATCAAAGAATCAAAAATATTTTTTCTTGTACAAAGATTCCACAAACATTGTTATACTTTCACTCGCAGTGTAGTCGACATCTGACACTTTGGTCTTCAAATTGAAAAGGTACTAGTCGACATTTGGTCTTGAAATTGGAGAGGTACTAGTCGACATTTTGGTCTTGAAATTCCAAAGATACATCCTTACCCCAATTTCATTCCTTTCGATTGGAAACAGTAATTTCAGTCATTGTGCAGAAATAATTGGAAACAAACTGTTATAACAAGCCAATGACTCTCATGCTTTAATAAATAAAATTCGTGGTATTACAAAGTATAACAAACTTAAGAATCTACTCAAGCCTCACGTCCTGGTGTCACTTTGAAGAAATCCGAATGTCTGCATTTCAAAATAAAAAAATGCACAATGGATCATCAAAACAAAATATATGTGTCATCCTAACGGATACCATGAAGTTTTGCAAATTATCGCGTTTGTTGAAAAGAATAGGGGTTTGGTAAATTGTCTATAAATAACGGCAAATATACTTTTACTACACAGTGACACAATGTTGGCATCACTTTTAGTAGGTATTAGAGAACCAAAGTAAGCAACGGTGTACATTTTCATACGATAAAATATACATACATTTAGTGATGTAATATCGTCTAACATCAGCTAATACAATTCATGATGGAATGAAAAATCTTTACTTGCAGTTGTTTCACCGACTCCTAAAAAAAAATAGAACACTAAGGAAATGGATAATGTCTAAATGAACAAAATTCATATCAAAATTCCAATTCACACACACACACACTTGTGTGCTTACCTTTAGCGCATGAACCATATTTTAATAACATACTATCAACAACTGGATTGCACGATATCTGATTGGATGCAGAACTCTGCGAAATGCTGCCTTAACAAGATAACATGTCTTCATCTCTGCAAACAGTTTTATCTAATTAATGTCCAAGTGGGACTAGCTTTTGTAATACTTATAATTTTCCAGAGTGGAGGAAGTATCAACTTGTGAAAATCCTTTTCTGTAAATTAGCATATTATGGAATTGACTCCATTTACTAACGATTGGAAAGAATGCGTGTTATTGTTGTCTTTCTATATATTTTAATAACGGACACAATTAGATGTATCGTATCAAATTATTGCATGTATGGATCGTTGAATGGAGTTATTTATTGCGTTCATTCTGACAACTAGTTTCATAGACACATTAATTGTTTTGATGATATTCAATACCTCCGAATTTTTTACACCATATCAGCTTCTGCCTAACAATTTTTATTTAGGTTATATTCGTTTTATTTACTTAATGCTAAAGTTCGTTAATGCTACACATTTGTTCCATGACTAATAAATACGGAATAAAAGCAGGAACATAATTCGCTTGATCATTGAGACATAGACACTACACAAGATTTCTATTCAGTAAGGTATCATCAGCGGTGTATTTAACGATGGTGTTGACCAACTTTTTCCAGAAGCCTTCCATTTTGTCTGGGTTATCGGCGCCTGGCCATTCCAGTCTTGTCCATTTGAAGCAGACCTTTCTCAATGAGGTGGGAAGAGATCTGATCTTCACGTCTCCTAAGGTTACCAAGATGATTGGTTTCCCTTGATACAAAGCAATTTCCGCCTCAAATTCGCACCATCGACTGCGTGCAAACTCCTTTGAGAGGATGAACAGTACAGCACAGGATGACGAAACGGCATTTATAATCTCATCTGTAATACTCACCCCAACATCAAAGTCTCGATCTGATATACAAACAAGATTTTCGTTCACCCCGACCTCCTGTTGGAGTCTTCTTTCTAGTTCGGGAAATATTGTACTCAAAACCATGTCACTATCGGAAAAGCTGTATGCAAGATAAAGAAGGAATCGTTGCTGCACGTGAAAATTATCTTGAACAAACTCGTCCAGTTGTTTACGAATCCGTCTGATTCTTAGAATGTGTCGATAGTGCCTCATGTACAAAACAACACAGATGGTTGCTATGACTGGAATGCTACAGAGCGCAAGAAGACCTTTGTATCTCTGAAACTCACAGCTATGCCTGTAGGTATCAATGTCGGCTGTGTATGTAGAAAGAAGCCCGCCGTTTTCAGCACAAACTATTCCATCAATGTCGGTTATGTACTGTCTGTTATTTGATATCCAGTTTACCATGTCTTCCTGGTTACAATTGCAACTTATTGGGTTGCTAGCTAACCTAACATGAATTCCAGCTACCTCAATACTCGAGTAGTTATACCGATTTGCAAAGTACTTCATCACTTCTCTTGTTCGTGTATCTATTCCACTGATAAGATTTTCAGTTAAATTTAGAGAACGCAGATGCACTAAAGCACTTGTCAGCCAATCGGTTGTATGTAAAAAGTTTTTAGAAAGATCTAAAACTTCGAGCTTTGTATTGGTTGCAAATATGTCTGAGGGAAGTCGAGACAACCCATTTGCTGAGAGATTCAGAATCTGAAGGTTATGGTTCTGCCGAAATAGAATCCTAAATTAGTCAGGATCACTTTCCTCCATCTTTGAAAGAGAGTTCCCGTTCAAAAGGAGAGTAGTCAGAGATGTCATATTGGCGAATACAAGACTTGAAATGTATTCACACAAGTTTGAAGAAAAATCGAACTTTTCAAGTCGGTTTAAGCCAGCAATAAGCATGTCCATTCTCATAATACAAATATGATCTAAATATAATTCGCGAAGGCCAGAGTTATTGGGAAAAATACATTGACTTTGACTTACACAGTAAAAGGTGTTGATTTCATGACAGTCAATGCTGCCACCCATGTTAAAAACCTCAAGGTTCTGCAAGTGATGTATCAAAGACCCATCATGAAAGTACTCGCAAAGCGGATGGTTATATCTATGATTTATCCATTTGTCATATTCACATTTTTGCTCCATTTTACCTTTTGGAAATGGAACATCTGACGCAATGAGCTTTTTCAATTTATTCAACTTCATAACCGCTAAATATGTTTCTATGTCGATTAAAACATCATTTCGTGACACATCGAGAACTTCTAAAGATGGAACATATAGGTCTAGATTTGGACTTGATAGTATCTTTATGTTTGATTCGGGGATGGACAAAATTCTAAGATTGCTATGTTGAAAACAAGAGAAAAACACGTAGTCAAGCGTAACGCTTAATGTCAAATTGTACGAATTACCATCGTTTATTCCTTCTGCATATACTTCTTCCAAATCAGGCCCTGAAAATTTAACAATTTTGCAGAGTTGGTCTAAATTTATATTTCTCGAAGAACTAACATCTAGGTGACGAAGTTTGAGCATTAATGACATATTTGCTGGAACAATTTCCGCATTCTTAACGTGAAAGGAAAATTTTGATAGACGTGGCAAAGCCTCTAACCCATCCATTCGGAATACGGAAGCCTTCTCAATCATTAGTGGCTTATCGCTCATAATAAACAGGTCTGTTAATAGTCGAAATCCTAATTGGAAAAAGCTTTTGAAGGGAAATTTTATAGGATCAAAATCTGCGTTCGCATTGAATTCAAGTCTTAAACTTTGAATGTTTTCAACCGAAGTATCAAACAAGGCATCTGCTGTAATGTTTGCTTGTATATGACTGTCAAACCGGCACACACTTGAATAGTTCCCAGAGTCTATACACTTACAATTTGGTACACACCAGCATGTTGTGTATGCAAATATCATGAACAACAAAGTTAAAACAAGACAGGTACTAGGTGAAGCCCTCATTTCAGATCAATAGGAATGTCCTCTGAAATTTATTAAAAAAATGAAATCAGTAAATAATGAGATCCAACAGAATATTTATTAAAGTAAGTAGGAGTGGATAAAGATATGTACTAATAAAGATCACCTGGATATATAACGACAGTACTGGCATATTTCAGAGTCTTTACATGCAACGTAATTGTTTCCATTGTTCCAAACAAGGCTACAGCTTTGAAAGAAAAGAAAAAACTAACTAGGGCAATTGAAATATTTGAAAGCCGTTACGATATCTCGAATGTATACGTGATCAGAGGCAAGACGAGTGTGTAATTGCGGCAATGATACAATTATTTTCGTTGCCATTCGTACCAAATCATGCTATCAAACTATCAAACGTTTTCATCGATACACACTATTAAAAAGACGTTAATAAAATTAGAGATAGGAAAAGCTCTCAAAAAATATTTTTTTTACTAAGAATATACTGTTCATTATTAACCAATTATGTACTACCAAACCCTTAAATACTCTATTATGTATTCACCCATTTCTGGACTGGTTCACAATTCTTCCATATACTTCGTACCGTGGGTCGAGAAGTTGGCTGTTCCTGCATTAGACCATAACCAGGGCGAGTTTTTAAATTATAGTTTTAAAATCAAAATAACAACGATCTTGTTCTGGAAGTTATCCTCTATAGATAAGCAATCTTCACAAGTATGAACCATTTACCCAGTTTGTCAGCAGCTAAAATAATTATTTACAGCGGTGAGTTGAATATTGAAAACTAGAAATATAAATGTTCGATTGTCTTAGTGAGACTCTGCCGAGGACAAGCTGTACATGATTCGAAAAGTTATAACGCGAGTATGTTATACTAATCCCGGTGCTTGCGCAGATCGGTGGTGACGATTATTCACTCGCTCGGTACGTATCTCTTCCTGAGAAGTGGGTATCTACGGTAAGTGGTACCGCAAACGGTTAAGAAGTACCGACCGAAGCGACAATAAGAGTACAAGCGTTGTGTTGACTCGCAGCATAAAGATTAAAGATAACCAAATGGGTGCTTTTGAAATCATCACCGTTTATTTGTTTAGATAAAACAATTGATTTCGTCCCCGCTACATGAATAGAAATGGAAACTACTTACCTAACCGAGAGAGTCGAAGTCACGTGCATGGTCAATCCAATATGTCACTTAACGATTGGAAATATCGACGGCTAGACATTTCCAACAATATCAGTTCTTCAGTGTTTCAATTACAAAAGAGTGACAGCATAAACTGAAAGTTCCGGAGGCCGTTACCAGTGTATCGAATGAGCAAAGAGATGACACATCAGTGAGTGGGACAGCGGAGACCATTGTCTCCGTTGCCATGAAACATTGCAAGAATACTTATGCACGAAAGGATTAGTGTATATAGAATTGACCAAGGCTGATTGCAGAAAGGTCTTCTAATTTGTTCGCTCCCGGAAATATTCCTGTCATATATACGGAGCTATCTTCACCAAAACCATTTAGTTTCGTAACACGGTATTTTCAATTTACACTATGACACGGATAATGATCGCTTTAAAGACGTTTTGCAGCATAACAATTAAAACCTAATATCCAAATTTATCAGAAAGGACACAGTAGAAAAAAAAATCAAAATATAGAAAGTATTACCTCTTGTACAAGCATCATGTTGTGTCCACTATTGTGTCTTTGTTTCACACCAAGAGAAGATATACATTGAAGGACATGCGTGAAGAAATATCCAATTAGAAATAGGAAGTTTTGAACAACTTTACTTCTCAGAGTGCAGGCCCACTTGGTCAAAATGAATCTGACACTTATAGACAACAAGTATAATCAGAACGATCGCTTTTCGTTCTTTGTTTCCGGGACATCTTATGTGAAGATTTTATATATAATTTTTACCGTATACCATAATAATAACAATAACAAACCCCGACACACGCTCCCTTGTGTTCTCCGATGAAAATTTACAGGAGTCAGCAGAATTTATCGATGTGTAACAAATTCCAGTTAAGTATCATGCGACCGTTTACGTCGAATCAAATAGAAAACAGTGAGTTTACTATGTTTTTAAATATCATCTTAAATATATGATTGTTAATGTGGATATACTAAAGACGTATTTTAACCATTTTTGAGATATGCACTAAATTATATTCATCATTTCTATTTCTATTTTTGTTCGCGTACTAATTGTTCCCTCTTAATGATACAAACACACTTATCTCTTTATTTTATGTGCCCTAGAAGACAGAATGATTTGTAGCGCTCGCCTTTACCGATCCAAGCCATCTCGCCTCTGTCCGCATGTGCTCGAGTGTTATCTAAGAAAACATCCCGGCATTTTTCCCTGGTTCAATGGTCAGTACATGGTTTTATCATTGTTCGTCCTAAAAAACCAATGCTGGCCGTCACGAATAGCCTATCGTGTGCTGAACATTGGTTTGTCGAAAACAACAATCTTTTTGTGTTACCTCCTTATGTTATTTCCCTATAATTTTTCTTTAGAGGCATCTCTGTATATGAACGATGCTTAAAGAGGAAAAATAAGTGGTAGATGAGTTGGTAGAACGTCGGATTCGAATTCCTAGGGTCACAGGTTCGGATGTTCCAATCCAGCATGGGTCTGCTGCTTTGGTGTATATTTGGTAAAGGCAATTAAGACCTATTTAATTTTCATGATATGTTAGCATTTCCCTTGAAAACAAATCAAGGGATGACATACTGCCTCGTTGTCCTCTTTATATGTTATACTTTACATGTTATGCTTTTCACTTAATGGCTGAGTCTTGCCAAACAGGATATGGCGTAAAATGCACAATTCTCTGGTTCGATGGGATAAGTTGTATATCCTGCTGCCCATGGTCATTATAGGAGATAAGTGTTTCTTTAAACTAGTTACTTACTCAAGCAGAAATCAAAATGACTTAATGTAACGTAATTTAACTATATGAACAGAAGAAAGTAACACAAATCTAAATAAATTGGGATGAGCGAATTCTAAAGAAAGTTTGAAGATAAACATACAGAAAGGGTTTAAAAATGTATATATATATACATACACACACACATATATATATATATATATATATATATATATATATATATATATATATATATATATATATATATATATGTGTGTATATATATATATATGTGTGTATATATATATATATATATATATATATATATATATATATATATATATAAGCGGGATTTATAAATACTATAATCAGTTGACACAATATGTCGTAGCAGGTTACAGTATTTGTGCATACTAACAAAATATAATCACTCTGATTATAAAAACAAATAACTTAACCAGATTAATGACAAACATGTATTATATCGTTGATAGGACGATATATCTACAACTTGTTCACATCTATATACAAATCACCTGCATACAGAGAAAGACGTAACCATTAGTGCCCCTGGCTTCGTCTGAGCTGAGAGGAAATCAGAGTAAACTGGACAGAAATAGACCACACAGACCACATGGCAAGTAAGTTATTACATAACAGCAATATATTAATACAGTCTATAAAATTATCAATTCACATAAATGCATAATATGTTTGTAAAATTCACACAAATTGTTAAGATTATTTAGGCTTTTTTGTAGATGTACGGAAAATTTGCATTTGTAAGAATCCAAAATATTTCCACTACACGAGTGAAATTATTCCGTATAATTCAACAAACGTCGATTTTTCAGGTTTACTTGTCTAACTAATTCAAGTTTCCTTGTCTTATTTCCGTTCGATATTTTGGTTACTTTTACATAAAAACATACGTCTGCCTGATAGTACATAATGGAAGTTTCCAAACAACACTAACCAACATCTAACGTCTATATCGTCTTCAAATATCAGGTTTGTCTTCGTTCTAGAAAATTGAGTACCGTTTGTCTTACAGTAGTATAGACATATACAGGCATATACTACAGTATCAAGATGAGTTGAATACATTAAATTCACATGCTTCGTTTTGAAGAAGTTTCGTATATTATCATTAAATATCTTATTCAATCAGTTTTGATGGAAGGCAATTTAAGTTTGTAACGACATGTCGGAATCATAATGTTGTTACATGAACTGAGCCTCGAGATTGATAATCTTTATCAAATGTATGATCCCAGTGGTTATGGTAGCATGGTCTCATAAATATTTATTTTACATCCTAAAAGACCTACGTGGTTAAATCATTTCAGCATGGTAATAAACAATGACATACAAACGAGGATGCAATGGTAAAGTAATGCAATTATGTAACCAAGGTTGAAGACGAAAACCCTTTTTATAAATACGGACGAACTCGTACCAACCTACAATTACCAATTTCAATCGCAAAAATATATTACCACGATATAGCATATTTGAGCTTCTTGTAGATAAAGAATTCAAGATCTGTCAACTAATTCGTGTTTCATGCCAAAATATAAAACAGATAACCTTACCTTACGCCTCAACGTCGCCAAAACACACTGCCTATTGAAACAGAACCTACGACCTAACTAGAGTCTAGTAAGGCATCATTGCGCATGCTGACTGAGTATTCTTTTGTACCCGACAGTGGCTTAACATTTAAGGTCTGTTTTTTTTTTCATCTACAAACTTGTATGCCAAATGCAAGTGCATTATTCTGAAATAGCTGCCTTTGTGTTTTCTAAATAGGGGTTATATCAATTATTGCCAAACACCAACAATAAGGACTTTAAAACACGGCGCATAATTGCATTCAAGTTAAAGGCATTGAATGGAATGTGTATGATTACATGAACTGATTAATACATCTAATTTATATTTAGGCGACATAAAGATTCACACAAAGAGAGACATGGGTTAATGGACGTTCACTAACAGAAAGATAAACTATAGTATGTATGTATGTATGTATGTATGTATGTATGTATGTATGTATGTATGTATGTATGTATGTATGTATGTATGTATATAGTTTAATACCAGTACCACCGACCATAGTCTCTCTCTCTCTCTCTCTCTCTCTCTCTCTCTCTCTCTCTCTCTCTCTCTCTCTCTAGTCGGTTAAACTTGACATCGAGAGATGACACAAACAAACATTCTCTACGCTCGTCAAATCATGGATTTAAGCCCGTATCTTGCTAGGAGAGACAGAGAGACAGAGAGACAGAGAGAGACTTTCTCATATTCTCATAATTAATAATAATTGAATTTTAGAACCTTATAATATGTTTCAGAAATAACGACAAAAAACTCAATACATCACAGTACGTGTACCACGTAACCAATACATTTACCGCATCATATCGACGTTTTGCAACTCTATATCATTGCCAATATCGTAGATAGATCCCAAGGAATGTGCACACCGCTAAATCACTGCTTGAAAAAAAAATATCTTACTAGCACTTAAAAGATAAAGAAAGACAAACTTTGCTTGACCTTTACTGAACTTTAAGGTATTAAAGATGATATTTACAAGCAATTTTAGGGTCCTAAAATGCAAATAAATGGCTCACTTTACCAATGAACAAAAGGTGAATGAAAGAAGAACTTTTAGTTTGTAAAGAAGTAGTAAATTGTTCCATTAAGTAATTAAAAAGAACCAATTTCAAAAGATAAAGAAAGACATACGTCATTAATGCTTAATGAGTAAGAAAAATTCAGTATGTTAGCGACATAGCGTGGAGACGTCCCCTGCAAGCGTAGCAGTGTAACACCCCTTCAGAGCAAACACATTTGGTCGTATTTCGTCAGATAGGAGATAGCCATGCCAGGGAATCGGACAAGAGTAGGAATAAGGTCTTTAGTTGACCGCAAGACTGGCGCTGCACGGCTTGTCCATGAAACCCAGAGGTCTTGCTGTAATACACATTCTGACAGAGGATAACTCCTCTTTCATCATTTCGCATTGTCATTTCTCTATGGAGACCTCGATAGGATTACGAGGCGAATCTGCGACCAAGTATGCGACCAGAGGAAGTCCACTCTACGATCCGTTCGGCCACTCTACGACCAAGTTAGCGACCAGGGGTAGACCAAGTCGTCGGTCAAAGGAAGACCAGTCGGCGACCTTTCGACAAGTCTGCAATCCAGTCGGTGGTGGTGGTTGGATGTTAAAATGGACATTCCGGCTCTTGAGAAATATCTTCATCATCACGTAATATAACTTCTTAACTAGAAATTCTTGTATTGTACCTTTTTTCGTTTGTAGTAACGTTATGATAGCAATAATATTAGTATTAGCAATACCATTTGCTTCTTTTGGTAGTAAATTATACTATCATTTTGATAGGGGGTGGGGGCGGATGAGAAAGGTAAGTATAAAATGGTGGTAGAACCATGGAAAACCAGGTAAGAACCCCCAAAACGAGGGAAACTTCTAACAGCTTTCTCACATGCCCAGTTCGTCAGAGCCTGAGACCCGATCCCACAATTAAGATAGCAGTGAATCGCTTTGGACAACTAGAGTATATAATTTTAAAGTAACAGTGTAATTGCTATTATCAATGATAATATTATTATTAATTTCATTAGTAGTAGTAGTAATAGTGGTAGTAGTTGCACTAATATTAGTAGTTGCTGTTGTTTTCTTTTTTGTTATTGTTGCTGCTGCCGCTTTTTCTGCTGCTGGTTATGTTCATAATGTTACACAACAATGTTCATTGAAGACTTTCGATTGCAAATGGAATTATATATAGTACATGGGACAAATGTAATAAAGACGATAATTCCTCTCAATATTGCTCAAATACGGTAAATGCCCAATAGGCCAACGTATGACTTTTATGTGATATCTGAAATAATTTCTTGTATTGTTTCTACTATATTAACGTACGTATATCATTTGGTCAAATAAGGCTAGTGTCGTCGAATGTTTTAGATGACAATACTTAACAAACGAGGAAAAACTATCGTATTGCACACAGGTCCTCATTGTAAAATGCGTGTATCAGGTGACTTTATTCTAGATCTTTCTTTCGTTATCGTTGTTCATTCATATCTTGCCCTTATTCATGCTGCAGGATACAGTCGAAGGTATATGCTATTTTTAGGAACATCAAGGTAAATATTACGTTCTGATCACGAATTCAGTGCTAAGATGGCAATTATGACAACAGTATGCTAAGTCGTGACACTAATAATACCTTTTTTAAATCCTGATTTGAAAGTGTCGTAAATTCTTCATTTAATTAGTTACAGCGTTTACGTCAGTTAAGCAAAAAAGACGAGGACGAAGTGTTTTCATACAATATCATGTTACTATTACGACTGTAAGGTCTTACAATTAGTAAAGAGTTAGACGTAACAAGCTTTGTAAAATTAAAATTCAACAAATACTATATTTCTCTAGAATACAGAGTTTATGGGCACAGAGAACCTGCGGTATTGTAAATTATATATACAGGTTCTAATACAAAAGTTCCGAATAAATTTAGTTGAAATCCAAATTAAACCCAATGCTGAATGTGTTGATGTGTATGTGGTGGCCTGTATAGTGGCGTTGTACCGATATTCTTTTGTTGAAACAGTCAGTCATATAATTCCAAGTTCGATTTCACAATAAATCCCAGTGAATATATATATATATATATATATATATATATATATATATATATATATATATATATATATATATATATATATATATATATATGTGTGTGTGTGTGTGTGTGTGTGTGTGTGTTTGTGTGTGTGTAAGAATCTTTTTTTGTTATGAGTTCTCTTTATTTCCAGAGAAAAAATAATTTAAATTAACTTACTTGAATAAATAAATTATAGTCCAAATGAATTTATGAAGGCCACAATAATTTAATTATTTCTTCTGTATCTTGAAGCATGAATGAACAATCGCTCATTAGCAAGATCATATATTTCTAACAAATACTATTACCTTATGAACATTTCAATCTGGATTGTTCAATCTTGTTACAAAATAAATGCTAGTTTTAATATGAAGGTCATTTATAAGAATAAAATATAGGACTTGGAATATGTCAGGTACACCCTGGGAATCCCAATAATCAACACGAGTGGTGTCCAACCTGTCCGATTTTAAATGGCCACCCAAAGCTCGAAAAATTTTGTGTGCATGTACGCCAAAACATATCCATGGCCTACTTTCATAGTGTATCTTTATCAGGTAAGTAAAATGTTAATATATTTTATAGCCGTTGCTTTTTTGTTTTCTGCTGCGGCCCTCGGCCTTAAGAAAAAAAATGTTCAGTTGCCCATGTTGTCACAAAGGTTGGACTGCATTGATCTAAACAATGTCGCATGTTTGGAAGATATCACATGACATGACTATTTCTGTACAATAATACTTTTTAGTTCAAATCATAGAGGAATATACTTTGTTCCAAGGACGAAAACTAACTATTGAAAAATTATCGCTCTATTCTCAAGATCTTAACAACACTGCATATTGTCACAGAATTGTTTATGACTGGTATCAATATGTATATGTGGTCAAAAATGAACTCGGATTTCGCGGCCGCGTACAGCGTCACCGAGGTTGGTTTGTTAATTATCGGCTCTAGTTATTTCGAAATAGTGAGCGAAACTCCGGTCATGCTGCATGTGCAAATTGCCTGCAGTTGAAAAGTATAAGTACCTAGCTGCGCATATCTGTCAGAGCTAGGGTATATTATAGAGCTAAATCTCTGTAAACATCACATTACAATCCAGTCTTGTCAGAAAACTTGTCGCTAAAAAGATTAAGTAACACACCACAGACACCATGGGAGGCATTATACATATTTTGGTTAAGATTCGGAATGCGAAACAAACAAGACATATACAAGAACAACAAATTAGTTAAGAAAATAGACACACCACACTTATATAGGGGGATCAAAGAAATTTTATATAGCTATAGGGACAACAAAGAATTATGGGCACTAAACAAAGACAAAACATATGACTGGCTTTTAGAAATAGATTCCAATAAGAATAAAACAAAGGTACAATTAGAAAATCCACATGTAAACTGGGACAGAGTTTGGAGGCATTGGTCCGAAATTAACTCGTTTAAGGTACAAAGTATCATGTACACGTACCTCCACAACGCCTGACTAACAGGCGAAGTGGCAATTAGACGAAGATTAATACGGACCCCTGTTAGTTGCCCTCTATGCAAAAATGCCCCGTACACAAAATACCACACAATTACGCAATGTGACAAAACAAAGGAAGAAAGGATCAAACTAATAATCGAAATAATGAAGGTAGACAAATATGACAGACGTCAATTACTCTTCCTAGATGGAAACTTCAATGAACAATTGGTTAGACTAATAAGACTTTATTACGAAGACGCTTATAAGATGTGGACCCATAATGAAGGTTAAGGAAAAATATTTAAAATTAATCTAAAATTTGAATTAGTTTATTCCAATTATTTAATTTAAAAAAAATAAAAATTATAATAATAAAAATTCAAAAACTAAAAAAAAATTTTTTTTTATCATTATTATTTTCTCTACCTATACATAAATTTATCCACAATTTCCTGTGCGGGAAAAGTACATATGAGGACGCCATAGGGCTATATCACATGGCGCTACGCGAAGTGAACAGGCCTGTGGTAGAGTTTGGAAAAGTACCCAAATATTATAATTTAATTTTTATACTACTTTACCTATTGCACTCTTTTTTCTCTGGATTCTTAATCCATACTTTTACTACCATGTCTATATCCCGAAATAGACATGGGTCCCGTTTAAGGGACTCTAAACAATTTTGGAATTTTATTAATATTTAACTATAAGTAATAAAGGACGGACAAATTGAGGCAGGAACTGTACAGCCAAATAAATTTGTACAGGCAGGAACTGTACAGCCAAATAAATTTGTACAGGTCCTCGCTCAAGGCGTCCGGACCTTGGAAACTATATATTACTAGATAAATGGAAGAACACTAAATATCTAAATAATACACACTTCCATTTATACAAAATTCTAAGAGTAATTTTTAATTATAAACTAAAAAGATGTATGGTAATGTCTTTTAATTAGTAAAGACATAACAGTAAGACAACTGGTTCAAATTTGAAAGAAATGGCTTTCCTTAACATAAACACAAGGTATATAACCTATATAGCAAACAGTCATATAGCACCAACACAAATAGCAAACACAAGGAAATAGGAGACCACTAGCCATGGTCAAAAACAAAGGAATAAAGTAGACTACTAGAGTGGGTAGATCAAATCCCATCTAATAAGGCTCTACTGAAAGAACACTAGGGATCCTATAAATACCCTAAATCAATTTTATAACCCCGATGGGGAAAAACCAAATGAAACTTAAATAAAAAATAAAAATATAAACAAACAAATAACATACTTGGGGGAACACATACATACATAAAAACTTTTTACTTTTTTTTATTAAGGGTGGGGGGGGGGGGCATCTGTCTGGTGCCCCCCCCCCCAAAAAAAAAAGAAAACTTGTCGCTTTAAGGAAGCAAAACTTCCTTAAACAGCTAAAGATGTAAAATAAATTTAAGACTATATTCTTATCGCTATTCGTTTTATATGACATAATTGTTTCATATATCAGATGTTTTAGTATTTATTCTAAATTGTACAGACTAAATACCTAGGTTATGTAGTGCCGTTTTATTAGTAATATTATAGTTTGCTTCGAGACGAGTTTTTTGTCGTAACTGAACAGACAATATGACAATATGAGTTTAATTACACGCTGCATGCATTGAACGTTTAATGTACATGGATAACTAATTCATGTGGGCGCATGCGCAACATATATGAATGCATAAATACTTAACCGTGTCAAAGGTATTAAATGGTTTGGTTGTTTTAATTTTAGCTGACCGTGTGTGGGGCTTGACTATGCTGACCGTGTGTGCCCGTGTGTGCTGATTGTGTATGCTGCTTTGTGTACACTACTTTGTGTACGCTGCTTTTGGGTATGCTGTATTATATATAATCGGGTGACGTGAAGTTTGCAGAACTGTGTGGTTTCTTGTGACATATACGCTGTGTCTGGTGACGTTGGTTCAGAAGAGTGTACTGGTATACTGGTGATCTCGATGCGAGGGACCAAGGCTTCGTGATGATAGTGTCTGTGTTGAATGTAAGAGCTCTCGAGGGATCCTTCAAACAGACAGGGGGGAGTGTACCATGCGTGGCGACTCCGCCACCATTGACTAGAGCGGGTGGAACCGGATATACATCTTAGACGTCAAATGGACGCCATGATAGTTGTAAAATACGTGTTCCATATTATTGCTATTACCATCTGAGCAAATATTTCACATTTATGTATCAACTTCGTTATTTGAACGATAAATTCATAAACTCATAATTTCAGCTTTACATTGCAAAATCGTTACATGAACGGTAAAATCATAACATACACGCCTTTACTTTGGTAAGTCGTTATATGAACGATATAACCAAAATTACAGGCATTTAGATCTGTCTCGTTATACACGCTATATATTTGTAAATTCATACATTTGTATTTGTTGATCGGGTGATAAGACGTTATTCACGTCAGTTTCAAATGTCTGTTCGTTGAAATCATCCTTTGAGTTTTTTTCATTAAGTTACTTGTTGTTGATAGTTCCATGTTAGGAACCTTATAATTTTTTCCTTATCGTTTGTTCATAATGGTGTCAGATTTGTTTAACATTTAAATTGAGTTTATAACTAAACATCTTATTAACTCAGTTGCTTTCGGTGTCTTCGCTAATCCAGCCCCAACCCGGCTTCATCCTGTGACACATATTCTTCAGTCGAGGTTATGGATTTGGCAAACATATTGTTTATATCCGTGTCACGGACACCGGTGCGCAAAAGATGACCTATTCCGTCGTCCGGCAAAATCTTGTTTGCGATAGCCGAATTTTTGTCTCCATTTTGATTCGAGCTGTAAATGTTGAGAACCTTATTAACCGGAAATACGGTACAGCTCGTAATTATTAATGTGCGTTCATGTCTAAATTTTCCATGTTCGATATGTATTATATGGTAAACATAGGATCTATATTTGGAGCATTCAAGTGAGTCGCACCTGTTTTACACTTCCTTATCCACAAGACGCTGTTGTTGTACACACACACACACACACACACACACACACACACACACACACACACACACGTAACATATTCCACAATGAAACGTGAACTAAATGTTGACTTTGTGAAAAACAGTTCAGATCGTAAAATAAATTGTAAAACTCTTACATGATAACTGAGCATGGAATTTTATTTGCGTTTCTGTTGATACACATTCTTAATATTGTTAATTAACATTAAACTGGCCTATTCCTTCATTTTTTCTTATTATTAGCATTTCATTTAATCACCCATCCAATCATCCATTAATCCGTGTTATATGTCTCTTCATTACCAAATGCCATCAATTTTCATGGGAGAGTAAGAGTGGTAGATATATGGGTAATGTGGGCGGTTAATGTGCATTCTCTCATGACATTTGGATTGTAGCTTGCAGCCATTGAAAGACACCATATCTGACATTGTAAAACCCGATACGCCAATTACAATCTAGATGCACAAAAAAGTATATTAAAAAATGTCAACATGATTAGTCACATAAAGAAAGGCATAGTGAAATTTATAATACGATAAATTATTTACAGTTATTTCCAAAACTCAAATTTATCAGACGTTTACGAAAAACAATGTTCTGAGAAAGAATTGACGAGTCTTTTGTTTGATACAAATACGAATAACACACCGTTTCAAAGGTGATTTGTCAGCAATCAACGCAGCGTACTGTGATTTCACAACACAATCAAATATTTTTTTCAGCGATTTTATAACATCTTTAAAAGACAAGTACAGTGATTTCTCTCGGGTGGAAACTTAGCTGTTTACAAAAGAAGAATCCGAATAACCCGGAAGAGAACAATACATTTTAAAAATGAGAATTATTACTCATGTTATATATTATTAGTTTTCATTACCGCTATAGAGGCCTCACCATGCAGACCGCCGCCACAATAGCTGCCGACAGACCGAAATGGTGCTCCCTTGTTGTCGCCTCAAGTACCAGACGGCACGGAGAGAATTGATGATGATGATCATATTATTAATGGTGATTTCGTGAAACAAAATGGTCATTAATCCCATGAAAATATAGCTTTTCACAGCTCTTTGACGTTATACCTGTAATATACCCATTCCATAGTCTTGTATTAATAATACATATAATAATTTTTTTATAACAATACCCAATGATCTGGAGTATTATCATTTGCCGCTCCTGTCCCCGCTCTCCTCTATGTATGGTGACCGTATATTTTACTTGCAAAACGAACTTGTATACATACAAATTACTTTCTTTTAAACACATCTTATAAATCTTTTGCAGAGACGTCGTTTTATGCAGGCAATAAACAATGACATAAATAGCTGCATACCAATATCTTGTTTCGTACTGAAAGGTATTATCAGTTCATCGGAACCCATTTCTCTGATATGTCCTCTGAGACATTTTCTTTCCAGTATTAAACGTTCTCAGGTGGCTACATATTTTTGTTTGGTTAAAAACACAGACATGCGCTTGAAATTAGATTCAGAAATTTGGACTACATATTAATCTATAGGTGAGAACTTGAGAGAAACTCTATATAATTACATTTATATATTTTGTTTTCAGCCCGGTG